>CM012438.1:9794333-10994333 GCA_003999625.1 Oryzias javanicus
GTTTCTGTGAGGAACAAACACACAGAAAGTCTTGATTGTGACATCACTGATTCTATTTGTGTGCAGCTTCCTCCAGGTCACATGACAACAACACACAAAAAACTATGAACACAACATTTGTGTGAAATTTCAACTCAAACAGTCAAATCTAAAGGTTCAAAGAAACGACAAGAAAAACAAATTTTACTCCAAAAAGTTTGAGAATCATCTTCAAAAATGTCTCAAATCCACATTCTAGAGATGTTTCATTTCTCTCTTATTTCTGACGACAAACACGACTCCAGAGAATATTAACATTTAAAATGTTTAGTTCAAAATGACTGAAAGCAGAGAAATCACTGAAAACAAACTTTTCACCTTTTTTCATAAACTTCAGGAACTATTTGAGTTTACAGAACTCTGCTGAGTCTCCAAAATAACCCAACTCCACTCCAGCATGCAGCGTCTGAGTGAATGTGGTCTGGACTCTGTGGAGGAGAGTCATGCTTTTAGAGATGCTGTAGAAGGACAGAACACCTGCTCTGTGATCCAGGTACACTCCTACTCTGGAGGAAACAGGAGCTGAGATGGAGGTTTTTATTCTGTTGTGGTAAAATGAGAAACTGTTTGGAGAACAATATAATGCCCAAGATTTATCATTAAAACCAAATCTACTTTCTGTTCCAGATCTACTGATGTTCTTGTTTGAGACTGCTAAATGAACATATTTTCCTCTCCACTCCACCTCCCAGTAACAACGTCCAGTCAGACTCTCTCTACTCAGAACCTGAACATAATAAGTAAATCTGTCTGGATGATCAGAATCAAACTGAGGTTTTTCCATCAATGTCATCTTTCTGTTCTCCTCTGACAGTAACAGATGTTTGTGTGCTGTGTTTGGATCCAGTGTGATCTGACATGAATATCTGAAGAAGTCAGCTCTGCTCTTTGGTTCTGACAGTAAAACATCCACATGAGTGACTGTCAGTGAGATGTTTGTCCATTCCTCTCTCAGAATGTCCTGCAGTTTGTCTCTGAGCTCTGACACAGCTGCTGTCACATCCTCAAAGTATCTGAGAGGACGGACGTTTGAGCTGGATGAGTGTGTGGACTCACTGAGTGGTGGCAGTGAGACGTAGTTGAGCAGAAAACTGGTTGGGATCCTCTGTGAGTGAGAGCTGCTTCAGCTCAGCTTCTCTCCTCTTCAGCTCAGTGATCTCCTGCTCCAGCTCCTCCTGAACATCTTTGACTCCACTCACTTCAGTTTGCTGCTGGGATCTGATCTGCTGCTTCACATCACAGCTTCTCTGCTGGATGAGACGGATCATCTGAGTGAAGATCTTCTCACTGTCCTTCACTGCTTGATCAGCAGAGTGATTGATGGCCTCCACCTCCTGTTGAAGCAGCTTCACCTCCTTCTCCCTGTCCTGGATTCTCTGCTGGATTTCTTCTTGACTCTCCTCCAGATCTCTCTGCCTCTCAGTCCTTTCTGCTGCAGCTGAGACTGTGTCATGTCCTCTATGTTCATCCACAGCGCAGAAGATAACAGATACACTTGCTGATCAGTGCCGACAGAACATCTTCATCACCTCATCATGAATGGAGCAGATGTTCTCCTGCAGGTTCTTGGAAGTTCCACCAGCTTGTGTTTCTTGAATGCATCTGCATCCAAATGAGGCTGAAGGTGTTTCTCACAGTAAGAGGCCAGACAGATCAAACAGGACTTGATGCTTTGAGTTTTCTTCCAGAACAAACATCACAGGACACATCTTCAGGTCCAGCATAGCAGTTGAATCAGCAGCAGGAGCAGCTTGGAGTCCAGTCTTTTTCAGCTGCTCCACTAAAGCAGCAAACATGAAGCTTTTCACCAGAACAGGCCTCGGTGTGAAGGTCTCCCTACACTGAGGACAGCTGTGGATTTTCTCCTCTTCATCCCAGAATCCTTCAATACACTTCATGCAGTAGCTGTGTCCACAGGGAATAGTCACCGGATCCTTCAGCAGATCCAGACAGATGGAACAGCTGAAGGTTTCTTGATCCAGATCCACTCCTTTCTGCGCCATTTCTCCTCTCTGACACAAAGACTGTGTGAGTTTCACTTCTTCAGAAACCAGCCTGACTCTGATCCTCCAATCAGATGGTTTCACAGTCAACTCAGCCAATCAGCTTCTTCCTGTTTGTTACACCCATCATGACAGAGGAGGAGCTGCAGATCAGGAACCTTAGAGAGGAAGGATTTTGACGTTTTATGAAAAGTCAGCAAGTGAGACTCTGGATCTCTGAAGTGACATTTATGACACTAAATTGAGAGAAAAAGACAGAAAAATCATATTGTTTTTATGAAGGAAGTGCTAAAACTATAACTTTATAGACTTTGTATTGGATCATAAAACAATGAAGAATTTATTTTATTTATCTTAACAGCAGCAGTAAGTAGAGAAAAGGATGACAGATATATAAACTCTTGTTTATTTTTTCATCAGTGTTTCACTACTTTCCAGAAAGAGTTAATAAATACACAGATTTCCTTCATTTAATGCCAGTTGTTTCACATTGAACAACAGGAACTGTGTGGACATCATTTCCCACAATGCATTGTTTTCTAGTCATCAAGGCGGCTTAAAGATTTTTTTTTTATTGGCAAAAGATGTCACTTTAAATGTAAAAAGATAGAAATGAACATAGGAAGTAAAAGAAACACATTATTAACCAAAAAAAGACGAGAATAAAATTAAATAAGTAAATAAAATACAAAAACATAATGAGTAATAAATTAGGGTTATCAAAAAGCTGCAGATCACATATAATATCTTGAAGTTTCAGAGCATGTTTATTTTCCATGAAAATAATAAGCAGAGTTCTTTATGAAATGTAAAAAAAGATGGTTTGGTCTTCATAAATCAGCATTTGTGTATATAAAATTTTCCAAGGATAATTATAACTTTTAAGATATATTCTGTAGTTTTGTTTTCCAAAATGAACCCAAAAAAGACATTCTTAATTAAAAAAATCTGTTAAGTATGGAATTTTAGTGAAAAGCCAATCATGTACATCATCCCAAAAGGCATTAGAATAACAACATTCAAAGAATAGATGTTCAGTTATTTTCTATTTTGTCGTCATAAATAGAACAACAATTTTCAGGAATTCCAAATCGTTTTCTAAGTAATTCTTTGGAGGGGTATATACCTGTAAATGTTTTAAAGTGGACCTCTTTAGCTTTGGGACGGATAGGAAGTTTCATATATTTAGCTCTAATTTGTTTCTTTTCTGAATTATTAAAATGCTGGGTTATTGAGTTTGGGTTGGAAATATAAGGAAAAGAATTTTCATTAAAATATTCTCTGATTTGATGATTAGGGAGTTTGGCAGTTAACATGTCATGTCCATTAATTAGACGTTTAGGGATAGTAGGATATCTGTAAATAATATTATGAAACAAAGCAGAGACGGAGTTCAACATATTTTGAGGAATGATCTTCGTAATTTTTCCCAAATCTTTTCTATTTATTTGTAAATCATACTTAACTGTGAAATCCTCAAAAGAATGAGGGTGGCATTGTCATTAAATAAATGCATTAATGACCAGATTCCATTTTCAAACCATTTTGGTACAAAGAGGGATTTGTTTCTGGTAGTTATGTATTGACAGTTCCATAGAGGAGTGTTATGAGGACTGTAATCATGTTTGTAAATGAGTTTCCAATAAAGAAGAACTTGCTGATGGAAAGAGGAGAGTTGAATGGGAAGCTTTTTAATGTTAAAATCACAACTAAGTAAGAATTGGATTCCTCCTAGGTTGTAAAATATTTTATTAGGAATAGTAAACCAAATACTATTTTGATTTTTAACAAATGATATGAGCCAGTTTATTTTGGTTCCATAAAGGCTGTTAAACTCTATAGCTTGTAGGACTCCATCTTCATATTTCTTTTTTTTAATTATCTTGTTTAATATAGTGCATTTTCCTCTTCCATATTAAATTAAAATTAACCGATTTAATGGCTTGTTTAGGGACACCTACTGAATAGGTCGGATATATAAATCTTGATATGCTCTCAATTTTGGTGAGGAGAATCCTACCAACAATGGACAGATCTCTCTGTGCCCAATTATTTAGAAGAGATGAACGTTTTTCCATTTTGTCCCAAATATTAAGTTTTTCTAAATCTCTTTTGTCTTTAGTTATATGCATTCCAAGGTATTTAACAGTAGATTTAATAGGAATATTGCATGAGTTAGATAATGTACATGGCTTTATAGCTAAGATCTCACATTTGTTTAAGTTCAGTTTGAGGCCTGAAGCTTTTGAAAAGGTGTCAATAGTTCTAAATGTTATAGGGATGTCCTGAAGATTATTTAGAAAAATTGTTGTATCATCGGCTAGTTGGCTTATTGAAATTTCCGTTTTTTTACTGACAGTTTACCAAAGTCAGCATGTTTAATTAACAAAGAGAGCATTTCTGTTGCTGCATAAAAAGAAATTATGAAATCGGGCAACCTTGTTTTATTCCTTTGCTAATTTTAAATCTTTGAGATGTACCCTGGGGTAAACAAACAGAGCTATTAGTATCATTATAAAAGGTTTTAACTATGTTAATGAAATTATTACCAAAACCAAAGAATTGAAGAGTTTGAAACATAAAAGTGTGCTCAATCATGTCAAAGGCCTTGTAAAAATCTAAGAATGGAATAAAAGCTTCCGTATCGACCAGATGTTCATAGTCAATCAAATCCAGAACTAGGTGTAAACTATTATGAATTGAGCGACTTTTAATAAATCCTGATTGAGTTTCAGAGATTATTTGGGTTATGCCTGATTTGAGACTGTTTGCAAATAGTTAGTAGTTTATAATCAGTGTTTAACAGGTCTTAAATTATCAAGATATGTGGAGTCTTTACCTGGCTTGGGGATCAGGGTGATAACACCCTGTTTCATTGTATGTGTTAAAGATCCATTCTTAATGACCTCTTTAAACACTTCAAACATTAACTCTTTGATATGATCCCAGAAGAATTTATAAAAATTACTTATCAGTCTGTCACATCCTGGAGCTTTATCAATGGACAGACAACTTAAAGCCTTTTCTAATTCTTGCAAAGTTATTTCTGAATCACAAGAGTTTTTAAAATTGTCGTCAATCTTAGGTATCAAATCTTTAATTGACTGGAAAAAAGATAACGTGTTGAATTCAGAGTAGGATGAAGTGTACAGCTCGCTATAAAATGAGATTATTTCTTTAGAGATATTTTTAGGATCAGAGCATAATTGATTATCAATGTGAAGTTTATTAATAGCATTTCTCTCTTGTCTCTTCTTTTCTAGATTGCAAAAATAAGATGTCCTCTTTGTAAATGACCCAGTTTATTGGATTGTTTATTTTTGTGTCATTTCTCTTTGATTAATTGAAGATGCCTTCTGTTTCTTAAGGAATTAAGTTTAAGATGTGAAAGAACGTTTAAAACACTGTGTTACGGCTTATTATGTGTATTTCATATTGTGGAGACTTTTATTTTGAAAGTGCCCACCTACTTCCGGTTTTCCGTGAAGTCAACAACCGAGACTGAGAGAAGGATGATGGCTGACGCTCGTGCAAAGGCAACGGATTAAAGATCGTTTACAATCATAGTTTTCTATTTAGCATCTAGCTGGAGGGCGAACAGGTATGATTATTGTTTATGTTTATGGTTTATATTTTGTGATTATTTGGAGTTTATGTGAAGAAGACAACTGTTTAAAGCTATCTAGCAAGCTAACGCTACTAGCTCATGTAAAGTAAAGCATGGCTGTTGTAGCTGCTCCTTAAGTTTTTCAATCCGATCAGAAAAAAGCCACGCTCCGACTGATGATCTTTAGGTCATTTATTTTTCACGTAACCACAGAATCGCCAAAGAATCACCGTGAAAAACTAAAAGAAAAACAAAATACACTTTTCAGAATGCACATTTTAAATAAAGACCTTCAAATTCACAATACAACAAAACAATATTACCGTGTGCCCTCTGATCACATTTTAAGGAGTTGCTAGGAGTCCAATTTCAGTCTTTCTGCTGCGTTCCGTTCCGTCTTCGTCCAGCGTGTTCTTTGCGTTCGTTTTCGTTATGCTAATGCTGCCCCGCCTGTCTGGTCATGATCCAGCGCATGCACGGCACATGCACAGTCTGTTTTTTAGTTCACCACCAGGGGTCAGCAATGAGACACAAAATTAAATGCAAACCAAAGTTATCAAAATAAAATCATTTTTAGACAGCTACACTCCACCAAAATTACATAACATCTTCATATACACATATGAAATCTTGTAATTTTACAAAACATAACCAATGATAAACCATAAAAACTGTTAACTTTCATTTTAACATGTTACTCATGTTGTACCAGAACTACAAGTTCAAGAAAAGACACTTGCTTCAAGCGTTCAACCTTTTTCCCCAAATCTCTTTGTCCCATTTGTATCTTAACCTTTCGCACTAAAACCATCATCATCAAAAATGGGAATCAAGTTGGTACAACTTGAATATCATGTGTTAGGGTAGTTTGCCTGTGTTTTGGCTCAACTGCTTCCATTCCTGTTCAAAAGCTTCTATTTGTGCAACTCTGATTAGCACTAATGAGCTGCTTGTCTCTTCTTCAACACTAACTGGTCCGGTTTTGTCTCTTTTACAAGTCTTTTAATCCTTGCAACCACATTCAGCACTGTATCCCAGTCAGAAAAATCTAGAGAACCTCTCAAGAAAACTGTCTCTTTGTTCTGCTTGCGTTTTATAGAACTTTTACTTCCGGGTCTCCTACTAAAAGCTCTGGAGAATGTTGTTCTGTGATGAGTGTTGTTCCCACAGAAAACTAGGTCCGGTGATCCAGTTTGATTCAGCAAGCTCTGCCACCTTGAGTCCTCTAGATGCGTGATCTGCTGGATTTTGGGCTGTCTCAATGTAAAAACCACTGGTTTGGGTCTGTGAGGTTTCTGATTTTCTGCACTCGATTTGCAACAAAGACATGAAAGCGACGCGCTTCATTCTTTATGTACCCTAGCACTACCTGGGAATCTGTCCAGAAAAACTCGTTGTCTATTTTCAGTTCAAGCTCTGTTCGGAGAAGATTACTTACTCCTGCAGAAACTGCAGCTGCAGTCAGTTCCAGCCGTGGTATGGTCACCACTCTCGTGGGTGCTACTCTAGCCTTTGCCATAACCAGGGCACAGTGTACTTTGTCACTTGACACAACTCTTACATATGAACATTGCCCATAGCCATTACTGCTGGCATCTGAAAAATGATGCAGCTCTATTTTCTGTATTGCACCAATGTTTTCAGGGATGAGACATCTTTATTTGAACCTTTGGAAGATTCTCCAGATCACAAAGCCATGCTTTCCATTTAGTCTCCAATGCAGATGGAAGAGGTTCAATCCCATCCAACTCCGCGTTTACACATTTCTTGAAAAACTTGTTTTCCGGTAGTATGTAGGAGAAAGAAATCCTAATGGATCATACACACTTGCGACAGTTGCCAGGATCCTCTTCGTGTGTTTTGCTGTTCTTTGAGATTGACACTGAATGAAAATGTGTCTTTTGACATTCCATTTACTCCAAGACACTTTGCATTGGAAGTTCAGAGTAGTTCAGATTCACATCTTTGGCATTACAAGCACGTTCAGTCATTGTATGGCATCCAAGACTTCCTTCTTGTTGCACATGAACTTGTGTAACCCGCAACTTCCCTTTTTGCAAATTTCTTGAGCTTGACTGATCAGCCTGTTTGCCTTTGGCGATTGAATCGAGACTGATCAGACCGTCATCCACATAGAAATTTTTGTGAATGAAGCTGGCAGCTTCAGGGTAGTCCTTTTCATGTTCTTGAGCAAGAAACTTCAAGCCATAGTTTGCACATCCTGGCGATGATGCTGCTCCAAAAATATGGACTCGCATGCGATAGTCTCTGGGTTCACTTTCCATGTTTCCATCCTGCCACCACATGAACCTTAGGAAGTCTCTGTCTTTTGGGCAAACATGAAAACGATGGAACATCTTCTCTACATCGCAAGTAATTGCAACTTGGTGTTGGCGGAATCTGCAAAGAACTCCTATGAGGGTATTGGTTAGGTCTGGACCAGTCAGCAGATGTTCATTTCAATTCAATTCAATTCAATTCAATTTTATTTATATAGCCCAATATCACAAATTCAATTTGCCTCATTGGGCTTCATGCCTGCAGTTTTTACAGATGCACAGATGGAGTCATAAAGAGACATTTAAAGAGGTGCCCTCACTTTTAGCAGCACAGTCAAACACAACTCTGATTTTCTCTGGTTTCCTTGGATGGTAAACTCCGTGATGCGGTATGTACCACGTGTTACCATCGTTAGATGAGCTGTCTGCTTCTTCTGCATCACCATCTTCAAAGACACTGGTCATGAATCTCACATAGTCCTCTTTGTATTTTTGATTTCTTTGCATTTTTCCTTTCAGATGTTTCAGGCGTAGTATTGCAAGACGTTTGTTATTTGGAAGTTGTGGACGCTCTCTGAAAGGTAAAGGCATTTCCAAATGGCCTTCTCTGTTGTAGTGAATGTTTTCATTCAGAACTGAGAAACTGGAAATCTTCCTGAGATACACTTCCTTATTTGGGATTTGTGTCCATAAAGTCTGTTTCCAACACTTTGATGACAGAGGAAGTGTGATGGATGGCAGCTCTTTCATGTTAATGCGATGGCATGCTCCAGTTACATCCATAGCACTTGTCCAGGGCTTCATGGATCCCACTATACTCCACCCCAAGTCTGTTTTTACTGCATAGGGGTCGTAGTCGTTGCCTGAGATTACTTTTCTTGGCTTCAGAGCTCTTGCACAATCATAGCCAATCAAAAGTGCTGCAGGACAATCCAACAGACTGGGCATTTCCTTTGCAATACTGTGCAAGTGCGGCCATGCTTCTGCTGTTTCACAAGTGGGTATGCTGTTTTGTTCAAGCGGAATGTACTCACGAGTATATGTGGGGGGTAGTTCTATGTACTGTGAATTATAGCCTTACTTTGAGCCCATTTACTCGGAAACTTGGTATGATTGAACCTTTATCTGTCATTGTTGTAAGTTTAACTTGACAGGTTCCGTGTCTGCTTGAGCTTGTCCACAATTTCTTGGTCAATGAACGTATTGCTGCTTTGTGTGTCTAGCAAAGCATAAACCAAGGTTTCTTGTTCATTACCCTTGTGCACAACAGCCAGACGGGAACAATCATTGAAGTGCGATCGTTATGATCCACTCTCACGTTGTTTGACACTGCTGAGGCATTCTCCTCTCCCAACTGCTTTTCACATGCATCCACTTGAGGACATCTACATGAAGTGGAGTAGGATGGCTTTTCCTACAAAATTGCAGTGGCTTTCTGCGACAGTTCTTGGAAAAGTGTCCGACTCTGAGGCAGCCAAAGCACATGTTTTTTCCGTGATGAACTTTTTCTTTTCTTGGAGTGACATTGCTGCGAATTTTCACATTTGTAAATAAAGTGACTTTCCTTACAGCAAATGCATTCAATCTGTCTTTTGCTCTTAACTGAAAAGGTGTCAGGGTTGTTCTTTATTCTGTCTTCCATCACAGGTCCTTGAGTTTTGATCACCTTTGTTGTAATTAGAGCAGTGGCTTTAACGCGTTTTTGCTCTTTGACTGGGTTTCCAGTACTTTTAATGCAAACAAAGAGGAGACTGGGTTGCATGCTATTTGTGCTCTTCAGCCACAAACTCTGCAAACTCAACAAATCCAGGATATTCTTTTCCTTCATCCAATGTTTTAGTCACATGTCTGTTCCATCGAGCTGTTAACCAGTCTGAAGTTTCAGGAGTATTTTTTGATTTTCCTCACAGTCATCTAAGATCTTAAGACCTTGCACATAAGGCATTGCATTTTTACAGGAAATGAGAAAATCACTGAACTCTCTCAATCTGAGCACTCTTTTGACCCAATCTTGGCCAGCTGCTTAGCTTTCCTCTAAATGCTCTCTGTATCACAAAAGGATGGCCATAACGCTTATTCAAGGCCTCCCAAGCCTGAATGTAGGCTTCTTCATCACTTCGATAGAATGTTCCTTCCAACACGCTAAGAGCTTCTCCACTTATGTATTTTTCAAATAGAAAAGTCTATGTGCTGAATTCACACAACCACTTTCTATAAGAGCCTTAAAACATGTTCTCCACTCTACAAACTAAGAGGATCTCCACTAAACACAAACGGTTCTGGAGCTGGAAGTCTTGTCATTGTCAAGGATTCTTTTAGTGCTTCAACCAGAGACACTTCACTGCCTTTCCCCGCTACCTGAGCATCACTAGTTTGGAAACCGAAACTCTCTCTGAAACCCCGAATAACTGGTGGGGAAGTGGAGCTGCATCGGATATCGATCGAGCCGATCAAACCCAGGTGTTCGAGCCTGATTTTTGATTAATGTGATCTACTCATCTCTTATTTAGCTTTTTTTGAACTAAACTATAAACATTAAACTCTGCATTTTGCCTTCCCACAGTTCCCCTTTTTTTTTAGCCAAACATTTTTAGCTTTCTTGTTGAACCAAAATTTCCTGTCTTTTGCGCAGAAATTTCTATTTCTCGGTTAACTTCAGCTCTTTTTGCTGCTAAGCGTGCAGCAGCATCTGCCCTTTTTGCTGTTACATGACTGCTTTGAGAACTTAAATCATGTTGACTCTTTTCTGCTCTTGATACTGTTGAGCCATATATTGACTTGGCATCCTGTCTTGGAGTAACTTCTGGAGCGACTCTTTTACTGCTTCAGCATCAAACTCCTTGTCTACATCTGCATAACGCCTTTTCAACAGTAGAATGAGTTCAGCAGAGACTGATGTACAACTGTCCATCTTCCTCCTAATGTCTTGAGATGGTGCAGTTAATACGCGTATTGACTCATATTGATGTTTTACATCACATTCAGATTGTTCGATATAACGAATTCTCTCACCGAGGTCTGATTTGGAGGATTGCAATTTAAGCTTGGATCTCGTCAAACTGAACTTCTGCCTTGAATTGCATGTAACTTGACAAAAAGCTTCTTTCTCTCTTGATCAACTCATCTTTCTTAAGCTCAAACATCTTTTCAGTCAAAGGTCTCTCTCTCTCTGAACGTCTAACGTCACCATGAACCTGGTTGTATTTCGACTTTGTGTATTTCAAGGTCTGCACAAATCTCTCCTATGCGTACCTCAATTTGTTCCCTTTCTGATTCATCAAGATAAACACATTTTAACTTCTCTTCTAACTGAGCTTTTTCACACAGTAAAGCATCAATAATGACCTCTAGATCACAGTTTCAGTAGTCATCATCAGAACAGTATTAACAATATTCACTCTATCTTTAAATGTTTAACAATAACAAACTTAGTAGCTTTAAGTGACGAACTATAATAACAAGCAACTTAGAACATTAGAACGTGTTGGAAACCTTTTTTTTTTTTTCTTTCTTTTCTTTTTTTTTTTTTTTTTTTTTTTTTACTTTTTCCTTTTTTCACCAACTCTGATGATACAGTCTGACCTGTTTGGCACAGAATGCACTGTGCTGGGAAGTTCAGTCCATATTCGTCTCCATTGATGTGGCTGCGCTCTTCAGCTACCCCGCTGCTGCAGGCCTTCCCCACAATGGCGACTTCAAACCCGGAATGAACAGGCACCGACAGGTCACTTTTTCCCGAAGTTCTCCCGACTGAATATATATATACGCTGTTATTTTTCACGTAACCACAGAGAATCGCCAAAGAATCACCGTGAAAAACTAAAAGAAAAACAAAATACACTTTTCAGAATGCACATTTTAAATAAAGACCTTCAAATTCACAATACAACAAAACAATATTACCGTGTGCCCTCTGATCACATTTTAAGGAGTTGCTAGGAGTCCAATTTCAGTCTTTCTGCTGCGTTCCGTTCCGTCTTCGTCCAGCGTGTTCTTTGCGTTCGTTTTCGTTATGCTAATGCTGCCCCACCTGTCTGGTTATGATCCAGCGCATGCACGGCACATGCACAGTCTGTTTTTTAGTTCACCACCAGGGGTCAGCAATGAGACACAAAATTAAATGCAAACCAAAGTTATCAAAATAAAATCATTTTTAGACAGCTACAGCTGTGAATCAAAAAGGGAAATTGTAATAAGTTTGTTTTATTTTTCTTAGCTCTTACGGTGTGACTATGCCTGTGGAGTAAATAAATGGGTTGGAATACCCCACCATAGTCCATCAGTTATCATCATTGAGTCCATCGTCTGAATCAAGTCCGGCTGGAATGCTGCACTCTTTTCACCCAACTCCACCCACTTTACTCAGGATCTGATGAAGGCTCCTTTTGCTTTTTTAATATATATCTTTATATCTTTTTGCTTATAATTTTTTGCTATTTATTTGCTATGTTCAATGGCAGTTTGGCGTACTTTGAATTAAAAAAAATTCCCACTTGTCAATGTAACATTTAGTGATTGTATCCGCTTTTATAGTTTGTAATAATTTAATAATATCCCTGCAAAAGTTTTCATTAGTGAGTAGTGAGGAGTTAATTTGCTGTAGCCTTTCCCAAAGGATTTTTTGATTTGAGAGCTGAAATTAAGTTCAATCAGATAATGATCGGTCAGGGGAGCTGCTGAGATGTTAACGTCTACTTTGTTTTGCAAAAGGTTATTTGAGATGAGCCAGAAGTCAATAACAGAGTTTTCGTGAAGTCTTCCTTCATAATCATCAAATCTCTCAGTTAGTTTTTCAATGGCTGCGGTCAGAGCTGACGGTTCGGCATCACTAATGTTGGAAACAATTACCTTGTTTGGTGGAATGGAGGGTTTGGTGGGTGTAATTGGGGTTTTCCTTTTAGTAGCGGCCGAGGATACCTCTTTGTGGTCATTTGTCGCCATCTGTTGGTTTTTGGGGGCAGCAGCTCGCTCGTCCGAGGCTTCAGGCTTTTCTCGTGGCATTTTTACTTTCTAAGAGTCCTTAAATGACGTTTTCCCACCTTTCAAGTGGTAAAAATTAAAAATAACAGAGCAAGAGTCAAATAAACCAATTTAGCGATTCAAAAACGAGGTCAGAAAAGGTATTTTGGGATCAGAATGCAACAGCTCAGAAAAGCTCGTCTGCACGGACCGCCATTTTGCCGAGCTCCTCAGTACAGTACCTAAGTACCTATTTTCTGGCTGCGCTGGCTGAGGTAGGTGCCTTGAACCCGCCCCTGTCCCACGATACTTCTGGACGACCCACATGTGACGTCAGTGCAAGAAACTAACCAACATGCACCAAAATCCGGGCGATCTGCGCAGCACCGCGTCCGCCTGCATGATCTCGAACACACCTAATGTTTTGAACGGCCTGAAACCAGTGGATTGGCGCCTCCTGCAGCTGCACGCGCTCCTGTCAGCTGAGAAGGCGTCAGACAGGTGTGTAGAAAAAGAGAGGGGTGGAGGTGTCTTATGAGTTCAGCAGCGGGTCTCTCCAAAATTAGGAGGAGGATGCAAGGAAGGATCAACTTTGTAGAATGTGTTTTAGTTTTTTTAAGTCAGTCATAAAATTACATTCTTTAACCCATGGTTCAATACAGCAGAACTCTAAATTAACAACCACCAAATGTGGGTAAAATTACAATTTGTAAAATTACAACATCCGTCATTGTTCCTGTGCCAAAGGGTTCCACAGTTACGGGGCTTAATGACTACAGACCCATAGCACTGACCCCGGTAGTCATGAAGTGCTTTGAGAGGCTGGTTATGGCCCATATCAGGAACAACATCGATGCCACTGTGGACCCGCAGCAGTTCGCTTACAAAAAGAACCGCTCCACTGATGATGTCATCTCATCTGTGGTCCACACAGCCCTTCAGCACCTGGAGGGCAGGAACACCCACATCCGCCTGCTCTTCCTGGATTTCTCCTCGGTCTTCAACACCATCATCCCACAGACCCTGCTGCAGAAACTCTCCACCTTTGGCCTGAGCCCCACACTAGGGAACTAGGTTCTGGATTTCCTGACAAATAAACGACAGACTGTCAGGATCCACAACACCATCTCCCTCATCAACAACAATGAGTCTGACTACAGAGAGGAGGTGGAGATGTTGGTGCAATGGTGCAGAGAGAACAACCTCTGCATCAACGTGAAGAAGACCAAGGAGATGGTGGTGGATTTAAAGAAGAACAGACGCCCCACTCCACCCCTTCACATCGATGGAGCACCAGTGGAGCTGAACATAATCAAAGACCCCACCCACCCTGCACATGGTCTGTTACAACCACTCCCATCAGGCAGGAGGCTGAGGAGCATTAGATCCAGAACCACCAGGCTCCAAAACGGCTTCTTCCCTGAAGCTATCAGGCTGCTGAACTCTGTGTGACTGTTGTGTTCTACATGTTTAGTTTATTTGTTTGTTCAATTATTTATATTTTTTCTCCGGGACCTGAGTTCCAACCTCTGCCAGTGACATTAATTTGTCCACTGCTCTGACATTGAAAACCCTTTGAATCCTTACACACAATTATGCAAAAATGTTGCACGTATTTCTATAGAAGCATGATTTTATACACTAAAAGAAACAACATCAAAACAATTATGTTGGTGTTTGTTACTAGTTTTAATCTTTACTCTTCTGTGATACATTGAAAAAACATTTGTGATTTGAACAAAAAATCAATTTCTTAAATAAATGTCAAGATATTTAAAAAAAGACTACAATTGGACATTTTTCATGTTCTGATAGATATAAAAAGGCATGAATGTATCATTTACATTGTAAAGCTGATTGTGATCTGCCTTCTCAAGAAAAATACTATATAAAAAAGAAAAAAGTGTCTTTCAGTTTCAATCCAGTTCAGTGTTCTGTCTGAGCGCTGATTCCATTGAAAACCAGACTTTGGTGTTTGAAGCTTTTCAATCATGGAAGTAGAAAACCTTTTGGATCAAATCTTAAGGAAAACATCTCATTTGACTTTAAGGGAGCTGTTTTACTGCAGAAAGTCAAAAGGACACAGACTGACTGACAAAAATGTTTCTTCTCTAAATATGAACTCTGGAGTTCCAGGAAAACTGCCTCAGTTCTTCCCTCAGATTATTCCCTCTTTTCTTCAGTAGATTTCACACAAACTCTGGAATGAAGACTAGAGAATTGGGATGTTTTTATTGTCAAATGATCAGAAACAACTTTTCTCTGGAGAACAAAGAAATGAAGACACAAATCTTCAATCAAAAGTTGTCAAATGGAGCAAAAAGTCAGCAAACAAAGTTGTAAATGTTCTTTCTCCAAGAACAGGTGAATCTGGTGATTCTTGTTTCTGTGGAGAACAAACACACAGAAAGTCTTTGATTGTGACATCACTGATTCTATTTGTGTTGCAGCTTCCTCCAGGTCACATGACAACAACACAAAAACATGAACACAACATTTGTGTGAAATCTCAACTCAAACAGTCAAATCCAAAGGTTCAAAGAAAAGACAAGAAAACAAATTTTACTCCAAAAAGTTTGAGATTCATCTTCAAAAATGTCTCAAATCCACATTCTAGAGATGTTTCATTTCTCTCTTTATTTCTGACGACAAACACGACTCCAGAGAATATTAACATTTAAAATGTTTAGTTCAAAATGACTGAAAGCAGAGAAATCACTGAAAACAAACTTTTCACCTTTTTTCATAAACTTCAGGAACTATTTGAGTTTACAGAACTCTGCTGAGGCTTCAAAATAACCCAACCTCAGTCCAGCATGCAGCGTCTGAGTGAATGTGGTCTGGACTCTGTGGAGGAGAGTCATGCTTTCAGAGACGCTGTAGAAGGACAGAACACCTGCTCTGTGATCCAGGTACACTCCTACTCTGGAGGAAACAGGAGCTGAGATGGAGGTTTTTATTCTGTTGTGGTAAAATGAGAAACTGTCTGGAGAACAATATAATGCCCAAGATTTATCATTAAAACCAAATCTACTTTCTGTTCCAGATCTACTGATGTTCTTGTATGAGACTGCTACACAAACATATTTCCTCTCCACTCCACCTCCCAGTAACAACGTCCAGTCAGACTCTCTCTACTCAGAACCTGACCATAACGAGTAAATCTGTCTGGATGATCAGAATCAAACTGAGGTTTTTTCATACGTGTCACCTTTCTGTTCTCCTCTGACAGTAACAGATGTTTGTGTTGCTGTGTTTGGATCCAGTGTGATCTGACATGAATATCTGAAGAAGTCAGCTCTGCTCTTTGGTTCTGACAGTAAAACATCCACATGAGTGACTGTCAGTGAGATGTTTGTCCATTCCTCTCTCAGAAAGTCCTGCAGTTTGTCTCTGAGCTCTGACACAGCTGCTGTCACATCCTCAAAGTATCTGAGAGGACGGACGTTGATGCTGGATGAGTGTGTGGACTCACTGAGTGGTGGCAGTGAGACGTAGTTGAGCAGAAACTGGCTGGATCCTCTGTGAGTGAGAGCTGCTTCAGCTCAGCGTCTCTCCTCTTCAGCTCAGTGATCTCCTGCTCCAGCTTCTCCTGAACATCTTTGACTCCACTCACTTCAGTTTGCTGCTGGGATCTGATCTGCTGCTTCACATCACAGCTTCTCTGCTGGATGAGACGGATCATCTGAGTGAAGATCTTCTCACTGTCCTTCACTGCTTGATCAGCAGAGTGATTGATGGCCTCCACCTCCTGTTGAAGCAGCTTCACCTCCTTCTCTCTGTCCTGGATTCTCTGCTGGATTTCTTCTTGACTCTCCTCCAGATCTCTCTGCCTCTCAGTCCTTTCTGCTGCAGCTGAGACTGTGTCATGTCCTCTATGTTCATCCACAGAGCAGAGATAACAGATACACTTCTGATCAGTGCGACAGAACATCTTCATCACCTCATCATGAATGGAGCAGATGTTCTCCTGCAGGTTCTTGGAGGGTTCCACCAGCTTGTGTTTCTTCAATGCATCTGCATCCAAATGAGGCTGAAGGTGTTTCTCACAGTAAGAGGCCAGACAGATCAAACAGGACTTGATGGCTTTGAGTTTTCTTCCAGAACAAACATCACAGGACACATCTTCAGGTCCAGCATAGCAGTGATCAGCAGCAGGAGCAGCTTGGAGTCCAGTCTTCTTCAGCTGCTCCACCAAAGCTGCTATCATGGTGCTTTTCTTCAGAACAGGCCTCGGTGTGAAGGTCTCCCTACACTGAGGACAGCTGTGGATTTTCTCCTCTTCATCCCAGAATCCTTCAATACACTTCATGCAGTAGCTGTGTCCACAGGGAATAGTCACCGGATCCTTCAGCAGATCCAGACAGATGGAACAGCTGAAGGTTTCTTGATCCAGATCCACTCCTTTCTGCGCCATTTCTCCTCTCTGACACACAGACTGTGTGAGTTTCACTTCTTCAGAAACCAGCCTGACTCTGATCCTCCAATCAGATGGTTTCACAGTCAACTCAGCCAATCAGCTTCTCTCTTCTCTTCCTGTTGGTTACACCCATCATGACAGAGGAGGAGCTGCAGAGGAAGGCTTTTGACTTTTTTGAAAAGAAAAATTACATCAAATGTTTTCTCCTTTGTCAGATCCAACAGATGGAACAGCTGAAAGTTTCTTGATCCAGATCATTTGTTGTCATTTTGCTTCAGAGTTTCCCTTCTAGACTTTGAACTCTCAAATGTTTCTTCATCAGGAGGAGGGATTTCAGAATCAGATTCCAGGACAGTCTGTGACTTCACAGAAGACTTTACAGCCTCTCATAAACATTTACTGCTTTTACTGTCAGTCAAAGATCATGAAGAGTAAAGTAATAAGTTTTTAATGATTATCGACAAATGTTGTGTTTTGGCAACAACAGTTTCAAGTTGTTTGGAATAAATTCAAGTGAGACTCTGGATCTATGAAATGACATTTATGACACTAAATTGAGGAAAAAAAAGACAAACAAAATCCTGTTGTTTTTCTGAAGGAAGTGCTAAAATTATAACTTTAAAGACTTTTTTACTGGATAACAGAACAATGACGTTTTGTTTCTATCCAGATCAACAGCAGCAGTAAGTAGAGAAAATGATGACAGCTCACAATAAAAATATTCTGATAGAAATAGACATTGATGACTTGTGTTGTTGACATTTTTCATTTGCTGCAGCAGGATGATCCAATGTTAAAGAATATGTTTCATTCAGAAAGGAACTCATATCAACCTTTGCTAAATTAGGGTCCCCAGCCCGGTAAAGAGAAACTCTGTAGAACTCTTCGTAATAAATAACGCTGATCTTTCAACATTTCAACATTTGTGTCTTCCATTCACTGGAAGTTTGACATTCACAGACACCACCACACAGCCACAGCATCAAGCTCTGGATTAGGGATGGGAATCGAGAGCCGGTTCTTGTTCAAACCCGGTTCTCCTTGGAATCAGCCGGCATTTTTTCAATCAATTCCTTTATCGATTCTGACATTACATTCGTGACATTACCACGAATGCTGCAAAAACTTTTGTTGAGGAGTAGCGTAGGAGAAAACATGGTAACAAAGTAGCAGAAGCGTTCCAAAGATTGGTTACACTTCACAAAAAAAGATGAAAACACAGCATGTAACAGCCATAAATATTTATACATTTATTTTGGTGTTTTTATTTCTATTTAACATGCGCCATCTACTGGCAAAACCATGTGAAACAATTTATATTAAAAAGGTTCCGCCCAGACTAATTTTAAGTGCGCACACCCCCTGCTAGGCGGGCACACCTTGCTAGAGGCGCGCTGCCGCAGACACATGAAGCTCTCGGTAAGATCTGTGTAAATCAGATGGAAAATGTCATAGAAATATCAATGTAACAATTTGTTATGTTCATTTATTTAGTAAAGGAAAGAAAGAAAGAAATAATTTCAAGCCAAACAAGTTAGCCCCTCGTGGATGCCAGCCCACAAAGTTTGTGTGCTTTTATTTTGTATTTAATTATACGTTTTTTTTATATTGTAAGCTGAAGAATTGATTTTAATGCCTTTTTTTATTGTGTTTCTTTGCTGTCACTTCACACGGGTTGTGAAGACTGAATAAACCCTGTCTTAAAAATCATCGGGCTCATGCTAATTCCTCGAGGGAGCTACACAGCGACTTAGGAGTTTCAACGAAAGGGGGAAATACTTTGAATATTCAAAAACATTTGCAGACAAAACATGGAATCATTTTAAATGAACGCCATGTTTTTTAACCTCTTTGGACAACGATGGGATTACAACCGAGGAGCAGCGATTGCAGCACGTCTGCTTCTGCTAACACTGCAGTTAACTATTAATCTAACAATTTTTAACTTTATGTTAGTACTATTTTTTTCTTGTAAAACTTGCTTTACCTGCTCGTCATTTAATAGATGACAAAGACCATGAGAGAGACGGGCAGAGTCTGGCTGGCTTAGACGCTGCTAGCTCATGCGGCAGTTTCCCGTTAGCTTTTCTTTTCACGGAGGCAGGGAAAGGTAAAATGACCCAAGAAAAGATTGACGAATGTCACCAAGCAGTGTCAACATTTGTGGTAAAAGGCCTGTTTTCCACAGTAGATGCTCCCGATTTTCGGTAAGTGATAAGTGAGTACACATGTTTAATTATAGTTTAAGCCAGAGAATGTCGAGGTTCTTCTCCTCCAACCAGATGTTTCACTCATATTTATTAGAGAGATGACAAAGATTCTCAACCCTAAGTAAAACGCTCCAAGCAGAAACACTTTAAGTAATCACCTGATCCCTGTATGTGGTTGAAATAGCAAATTTAATTTCTTAGTCAAAGGCAGCCATCACTGCTGATGGGTGGACAAGTTTTATCCAGGACCATTACCTCACCATAACATTGCATCATGTGAGGAATGGCCATGCTCAAGAATAGCTTCTAAAAACCAAGGCAGTATACCAAGCACAAACAGGGACAGCTGTAGCAGAGGAGATTGATGAGATATTGGAGGATTATGGTGTCAGAGAAAAGATTGTGGCAGCCACCATTGAAAATGCTGGAAATATGGATGTATTAAAAAATTACATATTAAGTTTCCATGTTTTGGACACCTTGAACCTTGGAGCACAGAAGCATTATTACTGCTCTGCCATCTCCAACTGGGTGGCAAGAATTCGCTCTGTTATCCTATGGCTGAAGAGGTCTCACATGGCAAAAGTGGTCCTTAAGGAGAAGTAATCTTATTGTAGTAGTGTGTATCATAACATCAACAAAACAAGTGATGCTTTCCCACTAAATGAGGAAAAAGAAAAATAATTCTGTTTTTTTTTTCTTTTTTATATAATAATAATGTAATTATTAATTATTAATCATGTAATTATTATTATTATTAGTATTACTATTATTATTATTATCATGACAAAAATAATATAAAATGAATGAGAAGAACAAAATTCAATTGATAAATAAACAAAGCACAGCTGTTTTCCTCACTTCATGTCTTTTCTGTGCAGCTTTGTGTCACGATACACATAAATTTAATTTACCCCTTGACTACCCCCCTCACCCCACCCCCAAAAAAACACCAGAAAATTGTATTTTTTTCACTGCTTATTGCCTTGGTATGGAACCCCTAAAGGGACATCAAACTAAAAATAAAAATCAAAGTAAAAAAAAAAATTTCTCTTTAAAATACTTAGGGGCTCCGTCAAAATAATTGAAGAAAAAAAAAGTTTAAAAACTATTGTTTGGTTAGTAACTGATGCACACCAGATAGTAACTGTTTTTTTTTTTTTCTAAAAATCTAACTTAAAATTTTCCAGTTACTAATTGACTCCCAGTTAATATGTGTGTACATTCATAACCAGAATTCTTATTTTATTATTTTAATAAAAAATAAAAAAAAAACTCAATTTTTCTTCTTCAAATTCCCTTTAGGGGCTCCATACCTTGAGAAGTAATACACACAATCAATATTTTGAAAAACTTGTTTCTAAATGTTTCCCACCATTCGGTTGAGGCAGTCAAAGGGCCAACAAAACAGAAAATGGAACACTTAATTCATTTATCATTAGTAGTTCCTAATTGTTGTATTCTGTGACTGGGATGAACATTTTTCTACACATCCTGCCATTCTGCTCACCTGGTAGGTGGGGCCATAAATCTGGTTCAGCACCAGCCAAGTTTTTAAAACAGATGAGACCTCACCAGGGCAGAGCAGGGGGTTGTGCTGGTCTGGCTTGGCCTCAGCAGTGGTTTGGGTTTGGGTTTGAACCTTGAACTTTGGTAATCTTGATTTGTGGGCTTGAGTTTTGGTCAGACTTTAGCAGCGAGCTGCTGACTCTGACATGGCATTCTCTTCAACTTATTCTATGTTCGGTCAAGGTTTCAATTCATTCATTCACTCCACTCACTTGATGGAGACATGGAGCTGCAGCAGCAAACACTCCATGATGGAGCAACATTTCACTCAGTCACTCACTTTGACAAAGAAACAACAAACTTCCTGTTTCTACAGATCAAGAAAAAAATAGAAAGTGGCGGTTCTTCAACAGCTGCATTTCCATTACACATTTGCACAAAACTTTATCGAAATTCTAGGAACTTTGAAAAAACACTCTTTTGAAATGACACTGTTTCCATTAAATCATAATTTCCCAATAAAGCATAAACCAACTCACGTGATAAGTCATTAAAACACGGCGATGGGTAAGAACAAGGATTCATTTTATTTGCTTCACTAAAAGGGAGCATTTGGGTGACATCACTGCAGTGTGGCAGCTCGTGCAGCACAGCTTGTCCATTTACAGTCTCGTGCAGCACAGCTTGTCCATTTACAGTCTCATTAGATGCACGTGAGAAACCTAGCAGTATTTACAAAAATAAATATTCCAACAAGTAAGCAGCTGGACCTTTTTTCTGTTTGAAAACATGACAAGATCCATTTTAGTTTGTCACGATGTCATGATGAACTCTTGGTTGGTGATTTTATGGAGGAGCTGCTCAATTTTGAATGATACTGTCATGGCGCACCTGCTTTCCTCCTGCTCCTCCTGTTTAGACCCAGCTGTCGGCACTCATCTCCTCATCTCCGTCTACTTAACAGCAGCTCTCCCCAGCATTCTTCGCCAGTATGTTGCCTTTCCTGATCTTCATCCATCCACGTCCCGACTCTGGTCACCTCAAGAACCCCTCTTCTCATTGCTCTCCACTTCCAGTCCACAGCTCCAAGTCCTGGCTTCTACTCCACTTCTCCTCGGACAATAAAACTTTCAAACTTCATCTGTCTACCTTCATCCTTCCGGGTTCCAGCGTCTGGGACTGCTGCACGTAGTAGCCATGACAGATCCGCAACTTATAATGAGCTGTGACGCTGTGGGATCTTTCGTAGCGCCCTCTGTAGCGCTCAGGACAGACACTTCATACCAAGAAGCGCATTTATTTAGAAAAAGTGTTTCCATTACAGTTTTGCGAAAAATGTCTATTTTGATACGCCCCAAAAACCACCTCCTCTAAGCGCAAAACCGTTTTTCAAAAATGATGGTGTTTTGAAATTCCAATTTGCTAAATTTCAGAGTTATTTGGAAACGCAGCTACTGACTTACACTCTGGGTTCGGACCCCCCCCCCCAACACACACCACACACGCACACATACACCGACCTGTTTGTTTTGTGTTGCCTAATTTTTTTGGCCATTTCACAAAAAAATAGCACAAATGTATGAATTACCCAAAACCTCTTTAATACAGACTCTTTAATTACTGTCATGGTTCGCCCGGGCAGACCCCCCCCCGACTAATGCAGCCTGGGAGCGGCCCTGGGCATCACGCCAGGTGTTGGTACTCGCCTCATCACCGCAGCAGTACTACGTCAGCATTTAAGCCCTGCAGCTTCCAGTATTCATCGCCAGATCGTTGCCTACCCTTGGGTACAGTACCTGGCAGTTTACCTGACTAGACAGTCCAGTTTCTCCTCTCAACCTTCCGGCTCTCTGCTCATTCATTCTCTCTCGTCTCTAGAAACCAGTCACCCCGAATACCAACCACCTCCGGATCGCCCGCTCCATACCGCCGCAACACTGCCTCACAGCCACGGACTCTGCTCGTCCCGCTCATCCCATCCTTCCTCCTCCGCAAAGGCATATAAATAAAAGACCTCTTACCTTCAGTCCCCGACGTGTTTGTGCTTCCGGGTTCCAGCGCTTGGGTCCTTCACGCCTCGTGAAATCATGACAATTACGGAGGTTTCAACTCAGTCACACAAGAGGCCCAAATCTAAAACACACCTTAGGTTGTGGGCCAAATAAAATTTATAAAACACATTTAAACACATTTATTGAACACATAACTACTAAACTTTGAAAACCTAAAAATGTAACTTTTTAAATGTTAATTAATGGTTTATATTGTTGTAATTGTCTTGGGCTTTCTTCTTAAAATGATCTTTTAAAATATTAGCCCTCGTGAATTCTGGGGTCCCTCTGGCACTGGACTTTTAGTTGTCCCTATGGCGAACACCAAAACCTATATACATGGTGAAGCTTCATTTTGCCACTACAGTCCTCACCTGTGGAACAGCCTGCCAGAGGGCCTCAGGGCCGTATGGGTTTTTAAGAAGATCCTCAAGACCCACCTTTTTAATTTCACTTTCAGTTGATTTTATCTGCTTATTTATTCTATTAGTTTTAATGTACTGTATATAATTTTATGCGTTAAATTGTAAACCAATTTTATGTTTTACATACATTAAGTATGTTCAATTTTAACATATTGCTATTATTTTAGGCCCAGTGAAATCTTTTGTGCCAGGGCTTGCTGGCTTGGTTAGTAGGGCTGTAACGAGTATCCGAGTGCTCGGGTATTCGCGATCTGCTCCCGAAAATTCAAGTACGAATATTTGCGACGTCCAAGATCGCTGAATTACGATCTTTATAAATATGGTTAATTTTAGTAAAATATGATCAAAATATTATCTGGGATGCTTTTTCCCTCTGGAATGCAGATTAATGTAGGATTTTAAGTTTATGAACTAAAATAAGGCCGAAAGAGCCGCAGTAATCACCGGAAGTAAACAATGTCTTCTTGACAGTGAAGCTTCCGGTTTTCAAAGTAAAACTAGCGAGACTTTTTTTTCGTTCAAAAACTGAGACTGAAGTTCTGTTCAGTGACATAACTTTTGAAAAAATGAATTAGCTTTAACATCGGAGCTTTAGTTCCAGTGTTTACATTCTTTTTCTTATGATAACTCTTCAACAGTTGAAACAATTAACGAAACTCCATCTTATTCTGAAGAAACGCAGCCTGCTGAAAGGAGGATGTAATCAACGTGTATCAGATGATTCTGCTGCGAAAAAAAATACTTTTTTCACACAGGCTCTGCACCGAAACATATTGAAGAACTTTGAGGATTAAAAAACTGCGGGAAACATTTTTAAGTTTTGTTGTTAAATGATACAAAACAGCAGTGATTGTTATCCTTTTATGTTGTTTATGTTACTGCTGAACTTAACCAGAAGGTTGACAAAAAAGGTTTTAAAATGGAAAACAAAATCTTTCTTATTAATTTTGGTTTTTTTAAATCAGTTTTGTTGATTCTGATCTACTGTTCTAAATAAATGTATAATGTTGTGATTTAATACAAATAATTCAATTCTCCATCTAGTAATATTCACATAGCAATAGATAATATTAAAAAGTAAGAATCGTGGTTCGATTCGTGAATCGTTGAGCTTGATTCGTGAATCGTATCGGATCCCACCTAAGCAAACGATCCACAGCCCTATTGGTCAGTGTTTGTTGCTGCAGTTGTGCCTAAGATGACACATTTATAACTGCATAGTAAGAGTTTACAAATAAAAAAGGCCTCCTAGCACAAAGGACTAGAAACAGTTTCTTCAAAGATCTGAATGAGAGTCTTGACTCACCGAGTGACTGCAGCTGCAGCAGAGATCAGTGACTCTGAATCAGTAAGAGTCAACTTGTGATAGTGCCAGGGTTGGCATGGGGGCGGCTGCAGCAAGCGGAGAATTTTACCTCGTGCTTGAAGGTGAAGTGGAAATTTTGTCTCATCCGGCACAAGATTTAATGATTCAAAAGTCTCTGTAGTTATTCACATCCAAACAGAGGAAAAAATCCTGAAGATGTTGATGTTTTCTGAAGTTGCATGCTGTCTGTGTTGCGTCCTGCAGGTTTGTTCTCTGTTCATCTTCACTCTGCTTTAGAACTTTGTTTCTCAGCTTCCGTCACTTTCTCCTTCCAGACGTGCATAGAACTCGCTTTTTCCGTCATCTGACACTAAAGCAGAAACACCTGATGGAGCTAAAAGGAGGGGGCCTGGCTATTTCTTAGAAGCCTGATGTTATTTGCATGAAGCACAACATTGTCTTAGAAGGCTTAGTTCCTGTTTTCAGAAAAGTTTCAGCAAGTGCATTGCTGCCAAACCACCACATCCTCCTCAACAGGAAGTGTAGAACTCTTCACAAAGTGTTTTCTTACTCTTCGTATCCGGCCCTCCAGATCATTTTATTTCATTGTCATTACTGGCCTGATGCTATCTTGCATTCATTTCTAACTTATATAATTTTGACAATATATGTTTCAAAGGAGAGTCAAATATTGAAAGTTATTTTAGGTTAAAGTTGATTTATTCTGGAATAATATCTCCGCCTGATTATTATTCATAATTATGTTGAACAGCTCAATTTTTAAAGTTTTAAAAATTGGCATTATTCTAGCTTTTTGGACTATTTAGGCATATACTAAGATTTTTTTAGGCTGTTTCAGCTGCATGCTAGCTGTGTTGGCTAATTTAGGCTTTTTTCAGCTTTTTAGGATATTTTGAAGTTAAGCTATTTTTTTTATGTAGTTTTGTGTGTTTAATAAATGTTTATCCTGTTCGGTCCGCGATTTAAGGTGTGTTTTGGATTTTGGCCCCTTGTGCGAATGAGTTTGAGACCCTTGCCTTAGAGGATGGCTATACTCTGCAAAAGCTAAGAAACAAGCAGATTCAAGTCAGAACAAGCAGTTTGAGAAAGATATTTTATCAAATGGTGAGTGAAAAAATGGGATCTTTTCCAGATATGTCAGAACTACCACAAGATACCAGGTTCAAAGAGCGAAGAAGAGATCTAAAAGAGTTTAAAAGAAATGTTATGTTTGCACATTTTTTAATGCTGAAACTTGAGAAGGACTCAAGAAAAACTGACAGAGAAGAGATTCAAGCAGATTGTTCCAGGGAGGAAAAGCATGTCATCTGAGTCCAGGAGGTTAAGCTACAAGAAATAAAGAAAGACTGGCTGAGCAGAAAAATCAAACATGAAGATTTTCATCTTGAGAATCCTGGAAATATCTTCAATGAAATAAGGGAATCCAACAGTTATGCCATCACAACACATTCTCACTCCCAACTCGCCCCCATGGTTCAAGGCCCCTCCGTCAAAACTTGAAGCTTTGGGGTACCCTTCTCGTCAAAAAGTGACGAGCTGGTTGGTGCAGTTAGATATTGCAGTCCAGTAAGCCGCTGTTCGCTCAGCCGTGGTCAAGCCAGCCGCGCTATGAAAAAGTTGTGCCTGCGTATTAAACGCTTTACGGCAGAGCATGAAACTCAATGGGTGACTTCTCTGTTGGCACATTATTAAAGCGTCTGATCTGCTCTAAATTAAATTTAAAAGAAAAAAAAAATCCCCTAACAAAACAACATATTCTATAAATGCATATTTGTAGTATTTATCAGTTATTTATTTGTCGATTTATAAAAGGGCTCCCTTTGTGGTATTTATGAGTCAGGACGACCAACTTATTTGAACAGGTTCTTTAATGGAACTTCGCCATGTATCCAGCTTAATCTCTCATGTACAACTCCTCTGAAGTCACTCTCCCAGGTACGGGTCTCAGGTAGGAACACAATTCAATTACATCACAGAGTCCAGTCCAGGCCGTATGCTACGTTAGCTAAGTCGAGCTGATTAGCAGGCTCACTCCCACAAATTGCATCGAAACTTATAAAACCATAAACTCAGAACTTACTTCCCGTTCATTCTCAACATATTTATCCATTTCTGGAACTTGTTAACAATCTTAATTAATCCTTCATCCACGTTTTTCTACCGCGAGTCTCTAGTCTCCCTCTCATGACGTCATCTCTCTACTTTCTCTCCTTTCTTTCTCCCTGCACCATCCAATCAAATTAAGAGTGACACTGATGTATTCAACCCTCTTTCTAATTTACCTAGTAACAAAAGCATTCTAACAATCCTGTCATGTTACAAATACATTTTCACCCAAATAAAGAACATTTAAAAAAACAAAAACACAATAAATAACATTCATGCAACATTTTGCAATATTATTATTTCCAAAAAATGTAAGAAAATATATTAATGAACTTTTACCCTTTCTTTCAGAAGATTTATGTTCATGCTAATATTTAATTGGGTTACAATAAACTGTGGAATAATAGGATTTCAGGTTTTTTGAACGTATAGAACCGTGACCCTCATATGGAGGTACGTGTAGAACCGTGATCCTCATATGGAGGTACGTGTAGAACCGTGATCCTCATATGGAGGTACGTATAGAACCGTGACCCTCATATGTAAGTATGTATAGAACCGTGACCCTCATATATAGAGGAACGTATAGAACCGTGACCCTCATATGGAATAGGTATTGAACCGTGACCCTCATATGGAGGTACGTGTAGAACCGTGATCCTCATATGGAGGTACGTATAGAACCGTGACCCTCATATGGAGGTACGTGTAGAACCGTGACCCTCATATGGAGGTACGTGTAGAACCGTGACCCTCATATGGAGGTACGTATAGAACCGTGACCCTCATATGGAAGTACGTATAGAACCGTGATCCTCGTATATAGAGGTACGTATAGAACCGTGACCTTCATATGGAGGTACGTATAGAACCGTGACCCTCATATGGAGGTACGTATAGAACCGTGACCCTCATATGGAGGTACGTATAGAACCGTGACCCTCATATGGAAGTACGTATAGAACCGTGACCCTCATATGGAGGTACGTATAGAACCGTGACCCCCATATATAGAGGTAGGTATAGAACCGTGACCCTCATATGGAGGTACGTATAGAACCGTGACCCTCATATATGGAGGTACGTATAGAACCGTGACCCTCATATGGAGGTACGTGTAGAACCGTGACCCTCATATATAGAGGTACGTATAGAACCGTGACCCTCATATATAGAGGTACGTATAGAACCGGACCTCATATATAGAGGTACGTATAGAACCGTGACCCTCATATATAGAGGTACGTACAGAACCGTGACCCTCATATGGAGGTACGTATAGAACCGTGACCCTCATATATAGAGGTACGTATAGAACCGTGACCCTCATATGGAGGTACGTATAGAACCGTGACCCTCATATGGAGGTACGTGTAGAACCGTGACCCTCATATATAGAGGTACGTGTAGAACCGTGACCCTCATATAGAGGTACGTATAGAACCGTGACCCTCATATGGAGGTACGTATAGAACCGTGAACCTCATATGGAGGTACGCGTGTAGAACCGATTAGGCCCTCATATATAGAGGTACGTAGTAACTGACCCTCATTTAGTAGAGTTCAATACAGATACATAGTGTATAGGGTATATAGAGACCGTGACCCTTATAATAGAGGGTACCTAATGATCATAGAGGTACTACAGAACGTGACCCTCATATGGAGGTACGTGTAGAACCGTGACCCCCTCATATATAGAGGTACGCGTATAGACAAGAACCGTGACCCTCATATGATTAGAGGTTGTATAGAACCGTGACCTCCATATAGGAGAGACTTACGTGTAGAACGTGTGATCCTTCTACATATAGATGTACTACCGTGACCCTCATATATAGAGGTACGTATGTAGAACCGTGACCTGTCTCATATGTATGAGGTGACGTACATAGTGATAGAACGTCGTGACCCCTATGGCTCTATAAGGTACGTGTATAGAACCGTGATCCTCATATGGAGGTACGTGTAGAACCGTGACCCTCATTTGGAGGTACGTGTAGAACCGTGATCCTTATATGGAGGTACATATAGAACCGTGACCCTCTTATGGAGGTACGTATAGAACCGTGATCCTCATATGGAGGTATAGTAAAACCGTGACCTCTATTTGGAGGTACGTGTAGAACCGTGATCCTCATATGGAGGTACGTCGTATAGAACCGTGATGCCCTCATTATGGAGGTACGTGTCGTACCGTAGTACATGGACTCAGATATGAGTCATTTGGTACGTATAGAACCGTGATAAAACAGTATCGTTGCATCCCTACAGTGTACATTTCGTGGTCTTGCTGTTTGGTGGATTTTCTTCAGCACGACTTTGCTGTTGATCCTGTCAATCGATCTCCTTCGATCCGTTTTTCACGTGCAGCTTGGCAGCATCACATAAATCTTCATGGTGAATAGATCCTTGTTTTCATCCTAATGCTAGACTTAATTTTCTAGTAAAGTTTGAACAGTGAGAGTAAAATATGAGAGAAAAGTGTAAAAAATAGTCATATGTGTTTGAGAAAAGTGTAGAAAACATGTGGTGAGGAGTTGTCTGTCCTCTCATGGGAAACGCATCCCGGTGGCCAATGAGCTCAAAGCCCCGCCTCCATGTAAAATTTGGCTCGCTGAGCAGCGAAAAGTCAAAAAACAGAATTAAAACTGAAAACAGAACGAACATTCAGAAAAAAATGGACAATTCAAAACAGCAGCTGTAACTGATGAAAACATTTTTTTTCAATTTGTATGTTTTACATTTTTAATTTTTTTGTCCAGGAATGTTTTTTCTAACCTAAAACCAAAAATTACTTTTCTTTTTTTTTTAATTTACAATATCTTGTTTTCAGATTTTTTTTTTTTTGTAAGTTACAATGGCTGCGTTCAGGGGCTGCGTGGAATTTGCACACTTCTGAACTTGCATTAAGAGCTGCTATTGCTGCATTCAGGTGTAATGGGAATTTCTAGCATTTACTCACACTGACCTCAGCCAACACAAATACACTCATTTGGTGCTCCATTTCATTGTGACTCACAACTACAACACTGATCTGTAAGATTACACACAATTATGCAAAAATGTTGCATATATTTCTAATTAAGCATGTTTTTATATGCATGACATTAAAAAAACAGCATCAAAACAATTATTTTAGTTTTTATCACTAGTTTTAATCTTTACGCTTCTGTGATAAATTGAAAAAAACATTTGTGATTTGAACAAAAAATCAATTTCTTAAATAAATGTCAAGATGTAAAGCTGATTGTGATCTGCCTTCTAAAAAAACAAAAAAATAAATAAATAAAATTTAAACAAAAAAGTGTCTTTCAGCTTCAATCCAGTTCAGTGTTCTGTCTGAGTCGCTGATTCCATTGAAAACCAGACCTTTGGTGTTTGAAGCTTTTCAATCATGGAAGTAGAAAACCTTTTGGATCAAATCTTGAGGAAAACATCTCATTTGACTTTAAGGGAGCTGTTTTACTGCAGAAAGTCAAAAGGACGCAGACTGACTGACAAAAATGTTTCTTCTCTAAATATGAACTCTGGAGTTCCAGGAAAACTGCCTCAGTTCTTCCCTCAGATTATTCCCTCTTTTCTTCAGTAGATTTCACACAAACTCTGGAATGAAGACAAGAGAATTGGGATGTTTTTATTGTCAAATGATCAGAAACAACTTTTCTCTGGAGAACAAAGAAATGAAGACACAAATCTTCAATCAGAAGTTGTCAAATGGAGCAAAAAGTCAGCAAACAAAGTTGTAAATGTTCTTTCTCCAAGAACAGGTGAATCTGGTGATTCTTGTTTCTGTGGAGAACAAACACACAGAAAGTCTTTGATTGTGACATCACTGATTCTATTTGTGTTGCAGCTTCCTCCAGGTCACATGACAACAACACAAAACATGAACACAACATTTGTGTGAAATCTCAACTCAAACAGTCAAATCTAAAGGTTCAAAGAAACAACAAGAAAACAAATTTTACTCCAAAAAGTTTGAGATTCATCTTCAAAAATGTCTCAAATCCACATTCTAGAGATGTTTCATTTCTCTCTTTATTTCTGACGACAAACACGACTCCAGAGAATATTAACATTTAAAATGTTTAGTTCAAAATGACTGAAAGCAGAGAAATCACTGAAAACAAACTTTTCACCTTTTTTCATAAACTTCAGGAACTATTTGAGTTTACAGAACTCTGCTGAGTCTCCAACAAAACCCAACCCCACTCCAGCATGCAGCGTCTGAGTGAATGTGGTCTGGACTCTGTGGAGGAGAGTCATGCTTTCAGAGACGCTGTAGAAGGACAGAACACCTGCTCTGTGATCCAGGTACACTCCTACTCTGGAGGAAACAGGAGCTGAGATGGAAGTTTCTATGTTGTTGTGGACAAATGAAAAACTGTTTGGAGAACAATATAATGCCCAAGATTTATCATTTAAACCAAATCTACTTTCTGTTCCAGATCTACTGATGTTCTTGCATGAGACTGCTACACAAACATATTTTCCTCTCCACTCCACCTCCCAGTAACAACGTCCAGTCAGACTCTCTCTACTCAGAACCTGAACATAATAAGTAAATCTGTCTGGATGATCAGAATCAAACTGAGGTTTTTCCATACGTGTCACCTTTCTGTTCTCCTCTGACAGTAACAGATGTTTGTTTGCTGTGTTTGGATCCAGTGTGATCTGACATGAACATCTGAAGAAGTCAGCTCTGCTCTTTGGTTCTGACAGTAAAACATCCACATGAGTGACTGTCAGTGAGATGTTTGTCCATTCCTCTCTCAGAATGTCCTGCAGTTTGTCTCTCTGAGCTCTGACACAGCTGCTGTCACATCCTCAAAGTATCTGAGAGGACGGACGTTGATGCTGGATGAGTGTGTGGACTCACTGAGTGGTGGCAGTGAGACGTAGTTGAGCAGAAACTGGTGGGATCCTCTTGTGAGTGAGAGCTGCTTCAGCTCAGCACGTTCTCTCCTCTTCAGCTCAGTGATCTCCTGCTCCAGCTTCTCCTGAACATCTTTGACTCCACTCACTTCAGTTTGCTGCTGGGATCTGATCTGCTGCTTCACATCACATCACAGTTCTCTGCTGGATGAGACGGATCATCTGAGTGAAGATCTTCTCACTGTCCTTCACTGCTTGATCAGCAGAGTGATTGATGGCCTTCCACCTCCTGTTGAAGCAGCTTCACCTCCTTCTCTCTGTCCTGGATTCTCTGCTGGATTTCTTCTTGACTCTCCTCCAGATCTCTCTGCCTCTCAGTCCTTTCTGCTGCAGCTGAGAACTGTGTCATGTCCTCTATGTTCATCCACAGAGCAGAGAGATAACAGACACTTCTGATCAGTGCGACAGAACATCTTCATCACCTCATCATATGAATGGAGCAGATGTTCTCCTGCAGGTTCTTGGAGGGTTCCACCAGCTTGTGTTTCTTCAATGCATCTGCATCCAAATGAGGCTGAAGGTGTTTCTCACAGTAAGAGGCCAGACAGATCAAACAGGACTTGATGGCTTTGAGTTTTCTTCCAGAACAAACATCACAGGACACATCTTCAGGTCCAGCATAGCAGTGATCAGCAGGAGCAGCTTGGAGTCCAGTCTTCTTCAGCTGCTCCACTAAAGCTGCAAACATGAATTTTCACCAGAACAGGCCCTGGTGTGAAGGTCTTCTACACTGAGGACAGCGGTGGATTTTCTCCTCTCCATCCCAGAATCCTTCAATACACTTCATGCAGTAGCTGTGTCCACAGGGAATAGTCACCGGATCCTTCAGCAGGTCCAGACAGATGGAACAGCTGAAGGTTTTCTTGATCCAGATCCACTCTCTTTCTGCGCCATTTCTCCGCTCTGACACACAGACTGTGTGAGTTTCACTTCTTCAGAAAACAGCCTGACTCTGATCCTCCAATCAGTGGTTTCACAGTCAGTGAACTCAGCCCAATCAGCTTCTTCCTGTTGGTTACACCCTTATCACAGAGAGAGGACTGCAGAGGAATCTTTTGAACCTTTAAAGGAAGGCTTACATGACGTTTTCTTTTGAAAAGTAAACAGCAAGTGAGAGCTCTGGATCTCTGAGTGATTTATGACACTCAAATGAGAGAAAAAGACAGAAATCCTATTTGTTTTTCTGAAGGACGTGATAAAACTATAACTTTATAGACTTTGTATTGGATCGTTAAAACAATGAAGGTTTGTTTCTATTTTCTTACAGCAGCAGTAAGTAGAGAAAAGAGTACTCACCATAAACTTATTCTGATAAAAAATGTCATTAATAACTTGTGTTGTTGACATTTTTCATGAGAGTTCATTTGCTGCAGCAGGATGATCCAATGTTTAAACAGTGTTTCAATTTGAAAGGAATTATATCATCCTTTGTTAAATAGGGTTCCTACTTGTTTCTTCAGGTTAAATTTACGACTTTTTAAGACCTTCTATATGAAAAATTAAGATGTAAGGTAAAATAAAACTGTAAAAGAAAGTAAAAATACAATATAAAACATTAGGGTAGGGCACGGAAATTCATTTTCAAGTAGGAACTGTTATGATTTATGTGGTTCTACTGAAACAGAAAGTAGCTGCAGCAATCAGTTCCTCATTTAGATGCTTAGTTTCAGTAAAGGTCTGTTTGTCTCATGACATGGTAAATATTGTATACTTGTACAGAGCTTTTCTACCTTCCTTGACGGCCCAAAGCGCTTTACAGTCCCAGACCCATTTCCTCCATTCACACACTGCACCAACCTTCCACCAGAGGCAGTTCCAGGTTAGGCGTCTTACCCAGGACACTTCAAACGATGGGCGAGAAAGAAAGGCGGGAATCAAACCTGCGATCTTCCAATCAGGAGTTGACCGGCCTACCACTGTAGCACAGTCACATATCAACAGGTGTGTTTGAGATCACCCAGCGCCTCGCCTGCATCGTCGGTGATACCAAGCAAATGTAGTTGGGGCCAGACAAAGGCGCCTGAGATGAAGGTTATTGTAAATATGCCAAAATGAAGTTGCCTGTGAGCCTTGAATTTTGTCTTTACAATGTATTCCAACATACAAGCTCAAACCAGCCTTTGCTGGTTTCAGCATGTGTCCTTGGACTGGAAGAGTAGAAAACAACTCCTTTTATGGTATTACTCTTATCACTTTCCTTGAGTATTCTTGTTTTTTGCTGCACCTATTAACTTCTGTGACTATGGGCTGATATTACGTCAACCTGACCATATTTAGAAGTTCCTGTTTAATTAATAAAAGTGATTGTGTGGTTTGAGGAGGCCAGAGACCCGGACGAAGACCTTCTGGACGAGTCCTCCAGCCGATTCTCTCCTTTGCAAAGAATGATTTCAACTTTAAAAAACATAAAAAAAGACAAATTTGCCAAAGACCCTGTGTTCTCTTTGGAGCCCAATGTTGCACTTTCATTCCCAATAACACCGCCGCCGATGGAAGCCTAACTCGTGCCGTAGAAGGACTGCGTAGTCTGAGCGATAAAATGAAAGAACATTCAGGCGTTGATACATCCATGTGGACAGTTGTTGAATATGTTTGGGCGTACAAGACCCTTATTTCTTCTATTTTGATTTCACTTGCTGTTTTTGCTTCAATTCTTACCACTTGTGGTTGCTGTTTGATTCCTTGCCTACGCAGCCTTATTCGACGTCTTCTCGTAAAAACCATCGAAGACCCTAACACAAGTTATGATCTATCTTTTGCAGGCTGGTGACAATGATGATTCTGATTATTCCGATGATGATGATGAGTATGTTGCTTAAGTTGCATATTTATAGTCCCTGCTTTTTCTTAGCTACCTGTGGCTTTTAAAGTGTTCGCACCATACTTGGTGGGAGGAGGGTGGAATTTTGACCCGCTGGGTTTTCATCCCCTCCGCAGGCTCAAAACAGAACCAATCTGTTTATGCTGTCTTAGGTTAAAACTGTTTTGTAGGAGACTTAAAACTGATGTTTTCCAGATTGCTGTCGCGAGCCAAGTGATTCAAGACTCACAACAGGAGGGAAATGTTGTAAATATGCCAAAATGAAGTTGCCTGTAAGCCTTGAATTTTGTCTTTACACTGTATTCCAACATACCAGCTCAAACCAGCCTTTGCTGGTTTCAGCATCTGTCCTTGGACTGGAAGAGTAGAAAACAACTCCTTTTATGGTATTACTCTTATCACTTTCCTTGAGTATTCTTGTTTTTTGCTGCACCTATTAACTTCTGTGACTATGGGCTGATATTACATCAACCTGACCTTATTTAGAAGTTCCTGTTTAATTAATAAAAGTGATTGTGTGATTTTATTAGGCCAGAGACTCGGACGGAGACCCTCTGGACGAGTCCTCCAGCCGATTCTCTCCTTTGCAAAGAATGATTTCAACTTTAAATTCTGACTGGTTCTTGGATTTTGCAATACATTTATATAGACTTTTTTTTTATTATTCTTAACAAAGGTGAACTCCGAGACTGTACGAGAACAAGGAGTTGGGGGTTGTCCTTAACATTCGGTTGAAAGTTAAAATCCTCCTAGTATGATCTGTGCTGTTCTGTCTTTTATATTATAACATCCTTTAGAGTAAAACAAAAAAATAGCCGCAGGATTCATTGCATGTGCACTGTCCCAAATAAATAAATCAAATTAAGATAAAGTTAAGTTTTAGAGGCAACATTAACAAATATGACCACAGATTATTTGAAATCTTGTTTATTTTTTCAACAGTTTTTCACTACCTTCCAGAAGGAGTTAATAAATAGACAGATTTCCTTTATTTAACGCCAGTTATTTCACGTTGAACAACAAGAACTATGTGGACATCGATTCCCACAATGCATTGTTTTGTGACGTTGGAGGAGAATTTTCCTCCACTCCCAGTGACCCCAAGTAAGCCTCCTCTTGCCAAAAGACCTGCTATTCCCTGGTCCATTGAGTCTGATGATGCAGTTAATACGCTTGCAAACCTGATCAATTCAAGAAGTGATGCTCTTTAAGAAATGGTTGAAACTGTCTGCTCTGAAATTAATCTAATAAATGATAAAATTGCTGTCATGGACGCAACTTCCGTATGGAGAAAACTGAGGAATCTACGCTGAGATGCTTGAAGCGGGTTGCAGATCTGGAAAGCTACGGTCGTCGATGGAATCTGAGGCTGTACGGGCTTCCTGAGGCTGATAAAGAAAATGGTGATCAACATTTGCCAGCATGTCCTGCCTTCAGAAAAGGAAAAGTTTCCCGATGCTGTTGATGTTGCTTACCGACTGGGAAGAAAACGCCAGGGGGATCCGAGGCCTCGAGGCGATCTCATCAGATTCATCTACCGGTGCTTGAAGGAGGAGCTAAAAGAACGGTTTTCTCCAAGCTGAAGGCCTGTGCTTCAACGAGGACTTAACACAAGAGGACAGGGAGCATCGGGAGAAACTGTGGCCTAAAATCAAGAAAGCACGTGAGGAAGGGAAGCTGGCTTACTTTGTTGGAGGCCGTGGGTGTATTATGGGGTCCAAAGATCATCCATAAACATGATTTTTTTTTAAATCATGTAAGAAGGTGTGCTCTCATTTAAAATAGTGCAATATTGAGAACAGCACCACTAAAGGAAATTTGAGCAGCTTTAGGTCACATCAATGTTAAACTCTTATTCCCCCCCCAAAAAATCCTATTTGTGTTTCACATTTGAGATGATTCTATTTTTGTTACTGAGGTGGGTGGGGAGGGGGGATAAGAGTTTAACATTGATGTGACTTAAAGCTGCTCAAATTTCCTTTAGTGTTGCTGTTCTCAATATTGCACTATTTTAAATAGACTTTATAGCTTTTATAAGACAAAACTTGTTTGTGTGCGTTCTTTACTGTTCAAGTTAATCTGTTCACTTTATCTCTTGATTCTATTAATGCCAGGGGACTACACAATAATGTTAAACGTAAAGCTTTATTTCTTTTTGCTAAGCAATTTAACTCAGACCTCTGCCATTTACAAGAATCTCTCTCTATTCCTGATGATGCCAAATTCTGGAAGTGTCAATGGAGGAACTCTTTATGGTTTTCACATGGTACAGAGCGATCAGCCGGGGTAACCACCTAAAAAACGTTAGTGGAGACGTTTTATTCACTGAAAGTGATCCTTCAGGTCACAATATTTGCCAAACACTTCAATGTGGTGAGGATTTTTTTTTTTATTTCAACCAACGTTTATGGATACAACAACGTCAAAGAAAATGATCAACTTTTTATTTCAATAGAAAACTTACAGGTAAAATGGTAAGAACAATTTCCAAGAGCAATCATATTGTTGGGGGTGACTTCAATTATGTCCAAGATAATAATGTATACATATGGCCTTCTTGTGGGACTGATGGAAGCAACACCAATTTAAAAAATGTTATGGATAAATTTGACCTCCATGATATCTGGAGAAAGAAGAATCCTCATGCCAAGTGTTTAACAACACTAGAAACACTGATTTACTAAACATCTACTTTTCCCCCTGTATTAAGAATTAAGGGATTTACTTTTTTTTAACAACACTGATTAGGAAATGCTGACAGATCTAAAAAGATCAAACTGGTGTTCGATTCCATACTTCAAGAAACCTTATATTTTATTGGTTTAGAACTCTGTTTTATATTACTTTTATATTACTAATACTTTTCAATCTTCATATGCCTCCGCTTGGTGACATCATCAGGAAGCATGGCATAAGTTTCCATAGTTATGCAGATGACACTCAACTTTATGTAGCCGTCTCTCCTGATGACATAAAAACCATGGACGATCTATTTAACTGTATTTTAGATATACAAAGATGGGATGGGAGAGAACTTTCTGCAACTCAATCAAGATAAAACTGAAGTTTTAGTCATCGGTCCTCAGGCTGAGAGAGAGAGGGTCCAATTTTATCTGTCTGCCATAAATGTGGTTGTTTGTGACAAAGTTAGAAACCTTGGTGTAACGTTAGACTCAGACATTAGCTTTGATGCACATACAAACCAGGTGATTAAGTCAGCTTTTTATCACCTGCGTAATATCTCTCGAGTCAGACCCTTTCTCTCCAGAGCCAGTGCTGAAATTTTAATTCATGCTTTTATAACATCTAGACTAGATTACTGTAATGCGCTCCTCTCTGGTGTAAAGAAAAACACAATTAATCGGCTGCAGTTGGTCCAGAACGCGGCTGCACGCCTTTTGACCAAAACCAGAAAAAGGGAGCACATTACACCGATTCTGAAGTCCCTGCACTGGCTCCCCGTCAGCTTTAGGATTGATTTTAAGATTCTTTTATTAGTGTATAAGAGTATTAGTGGTCTTGGACCTTCTTATCTATCTGAGTTACTTTTAGCCTATGAGCCTCCAAGAACCTCAGATCCTCAGGTGCAGGCCTGCTAAAAGTGCCTAGAGTTCGAACAAAAACCCATGGCGAGGCCTCGTTCCGGCACTATGGGCCTCGCCTGTGGAACAGCCTGCCTGAGGAGGTGAGGACTTCATCAACTGTGGAGTTTTTTAAGAAAAAACCCAAAACACTCATCTTTTTAGGTTATGCTTTTAACTAGCTTTTAGTATGTGTGTATGTTGTATGCGTATATATCATTTTATTGTGTTATTTATATAATTTAATATATCTTCCTACCTGTTTTTATGTTATTACTGTCTTTTATCTCATTAGTATTTTTAATATATATTTTTATATTATATTATATATTATATTAATTAACTCATTGGCTTGTTTCTTTTATTACAATCTGCTTTTAAACTAGTGTCTTCTCACATTTGGCTGGGTCGTCTGCTTCCTGGCCCACAGGACATGGCCCTGATGTACCCACTGCTCCTTCACCTGGGGTTTCTTCACGGCTGGTGGAGCTGTGGGTTGCGGCCTCTGGCTCCTTGGCCCAGGAACTAGACGACCAGCTGACAGGAGGTTGGTGTTGACAGCGTCTTCAGGGTTCTCTCATTTCACATTAAGAAACGTGAGGGTTCCTATGTATTCATATTTTATCATTTGTTTTATTTGTCTGTTGGTGCACTTGTTCTTATACATGAGATTAGGGGGTTGATTTTTACCTTTAACAAGAGGGTATTTTTATTGTGTTGTTTGCTTTATGTACAGCACTTTGAAATGTATTTGTTTATATGAAAAGTGCTCTATAAATAAAATCAATTTGAATTTGAATTTGAATTTGAACATGGACTAACAAAGCAGGTACAAATCAATCTAGAATTGACCTTTGGTTAGTATCAAAAAGTGTTGCTGTAAATCATATTGATGTAGACATTTGCCCCGCCCCTCTTACAGACCACAAAGCCATTGTTATAAGGATGAAGTTGTCCATCTCTAATCATTGTACTTCTCATTTAGCTTATTGGAAACTGAATAGTTCTATTTTCGTAAATGACACTTTTAAAAAAAATCAAGTGAAAAGAAAAATTTCACAATTTTGGCATAAAGCTAATATAGATAAGAAATATGGTGTATTTTGGGAACTTTTAAAATTTGAAATAGGTAAATATTTCAGAAAAGTAAGTAGTGATAAAAGTAAAAGAGCATATGAAGCAAATGTCATTTAAAAAATATCTCACTTATGTCAAAACAGTCCAGACACACAATCAGAAGAGGATAAACTCCAACCGTCTAACCTTCAGACTGAATTGGATCATTTATATCATCAAAAAGCTAAGGGAGCCTTTGTGAGATCACGATCAAGGTGGCTTGAAAAGGGTGAACAAGATTCACAGTATTCTTAGAACTTGGAGAGACATCACTCTAAAGTTAGTAACATACACAAATTGAATATAGACGGAACTATTACAGAAGATCTTAGAGCCATTTCTAATTACTGCTGTTATTTTTATCAGAAATTTTATAGGTCTGAATCTTGTCAAGTATCAACAGATGTCTTCATGGATTCCATAACTGAATGTGAAAAGGAGCAATGTGAGAGTCTAATTACACTGGAGGAAGTAAAAAAGGCCAGTGAACATCTTAAACGTAATAAATCACCGGGGACAGATGGACTGACGTCAGAATTTATAAATGTTTTGTTGAAGAACTCGCCCCCTTTTTTACATCAAGTGTTTTTAGAAAGTATAGAGAAAGAACAACTCCCTGCAACATTGACTCAAGGCTTGACAACCTTCATTCCAAAATCAGGAAAAGATACTTCATTCTTAGACAACTGGCGTCCAATATCATTACTCAACAATGATTACAAAATTTTAGCAACAATTCTGGCCAAAAGACTAAAACTGACTCTGGACTCAGTAATTGACGAGACCCAGTCCGGTTTTCTGTCAGGCAGACATATAATTAATAATACTAGGCTAGTTTTGGACATTCTCGATCATCCAGACATTATAAATGATAATATTTTATTTTTAGATTCTTACAAAGCATTTGACACAGTCGAGCATCAATTCATTTTGTATTGTCTTCAAAAATCGGTTTTGGAGAATATTTTCATTCAGCTGTTGTTACACTCTACAAAATAATAGTTCTATTAAATTAGCAGGTGGTACTTCTCTAAGATTTAATCTAAAGAGAGGTTTAAGGCAGGGCTGTCCCGTCTCTCCATATCTTTTCCTTTTAGTTTCTCAACTCTTAACAGATCATATTAAATCCGGTGTGGTAGAAGGCATATATATTATTGATAAAGAATTGATTATTACTCAATTTGCAGATGACACTACACTTTTTCTAAAAGATGAAAAACAAATTGCAGTTGCTTTTGATGTGATTGGGCAGTTTTCAAAGGCGTCTGGCCTTTGTTTAAATGTGATTAAATGTGAGCTCATGGCAATCAAAGAATGTTCTACTACCACATTGTGTAATCTACCAGTTAAAACTGAAGTGAAATATTTAGGTATTCTAATTACAAAAGATCAAAAGGCAAGAAGTTCCCAAAACTTTAACCCAATAATAGAAAAAACACAGAAGAAATTCAATCAGTGGCTCTCTTGAGATTTATCATTAAGAGGAAGGATTCTACTTAACAAAGCAAAGGGCATTTCCCGATTAACATATGCAGCTTTGGCTTTACACGTTGATGACAAAATCATTAAAGAAATGGATCAAATGCTTTTTCATTTCATATGGAAAAATAGAACGCATTACCTAAAGAAAAATGTCATGAACTCCCATGACAAAGGTGGTCTTCATTTTCTTGATTTTCAAACTTTAAACAATGCATTTCAAATGAATTGGTTGAAACAGCTTTTCAGAAACCCCAGCTCCATTTGGAATACCATACCTCTTCACTTTTGATCTCAAATTGGTGGCATTGATTTCTTTCTTACATTTAATTATGATGTCTGTAAAATCCCACTTTGATGATCTGCATTTTACCGCCAAGCCTTCCTGTCATGGTCCCTTGTGTACAAACACAACTTTTCACCACACAAATGTTGTATCTGGAACAACAAGGACATTTTATAGAAACACAAATCAAATTTCATAGAACATTGTTTTCGAAACAAGATTATTTTTGTGTATCAATTATTTCATAACGAGGGCTTACTTTTAACATATGAGGAATTTCTTTCTAAATTTTAACGCCTCTGTTCCCCCTCTAGAATATGCAAAAGTGTTGGGAGCTATTCCCTCTGGCGTATGTTTGCATTTTAAATGTCAACAGAGAATTAATATTGAGGAGCCATCTTTGTTCTCTCCCATTAATACTCCTGTGGGGAAAATATGTTTGTCCTTTTATCCCAGAAAAAACAATAAATCCATTAAAACATTATTTCAAATGAATATTGTATCTCTACCTCAGAGTATGCTTTATTGGAATATGTTCATGGAAGATATCCCAAGGAAGGAGGTTTGGCAAACCACTAATAAATTCTTGATCACCAATAAAGTAAAAGGAGTGTCTTTCAGGATTATCCATAGAGTTTAAAGTTTTTATTCAAAGCAGATTTAGATTGAACATTGACACACTTTGTAGTTTTTGTTCTCCTGAAACAGTTATACATCTTTTTTGGTATTGTCCTCAAGTTAAAGTATTCTGGCAGAAAATTTGTGATGTGATTCATGACAAAGTCAAAGCTTGTTTTGTTCTGTTCTGGAAGGATGTCTTGTTGGGTCACATATCAAAGAATATGCAAAAGGATTCTGATCAAATATGTGACCAAATATCACATTCACAAATGTTAATTCTCTGGACGAAAACCTTGTTTCATTGTATTTTTTTCTGACTTCATTTTGTACATTAATAGTGTCAAAAACGCTGAGAAACAAAATGTAGCCCGGTGGTACTGTTTATTTTACATATAAATGAATCAGAAAGATTTTTGGGTAATTTTCAGAAAAGACTGTTATTTTGAGTAAATAATAGTGATTAAGTTTTGTATTATTTTGTCAAATAATTTAAGCAGAGAGAAAGAAAAAGAGACAATTTTATTTGGTTTATTTCTGTCTTTAATTATTTCATTGGTTCATTTGTAAGTCCCTCTAAATAGTCAATTGTGATTGGCTCCTGATACGTGATTGGGTGGGACTAAGAAAAAACGTTGAGGTGAACCGGAGAAAGTTCGAGAGAAGAGCGGAGAGTTTTCCACGCGGACCTGCTGGAGGAGCGGAGGAACGGACATTCTGGAGCAAAGCAAATCACCAGAAAGCGGTAAAGTCTGAACGGGAAGTTCAGACTAAAGGCTGACTTGTGAGTGAAGAACAGCGGGTGAGTTTGAAAGCTGGAGACCCGTTTTTCGGATTGGAGGGCAGAGTTGGTGTCGGGAGTGGAAGCAGCGGAGCTAACGTAACGTGCACCACGCTGGGTCGCATCGACACGGAGCCGTTGTTTTCTCTCGTCCCACTGGATCTCGTTGGATTATTGCAACGCCTTTATCATTTTTGAAGAAAAAATAACAGGCCTGCAATGTTTTCCTTTTTTTTTTTGGAGTTGGTACCGTGAGTAAACTGGACTGTGTGTGTGTGAGAGAGAGCGTGCGCGCGTGCATGAGAAAAGGACTGAAACAATTTAAATCTTCAATGTTCTATGGTTTGATTTCAATTTATTGGCTTTTTTGTAAGCTAAGGGGTGTCAATCTCCTGAAACATAGTTATTGGTTGAGATTATTTGGGAATTTGTGTTAGAATCCTGTTTTTGTTTTTTACTTGGACATATAAAAAAGGGGGACATTTTGTGAACATTTCAGGGTAACAGGTGTGATTTGTTTTCTGATATTTTTGCTTACTTGGAAGGTTTTAATAATAATAATAATAATAATAATGGATCAGATTTATCTGCGCTTTTCCAGACGCTCAAAGCGCTTACAATGAATACCCATTATTCATACACACCTCATTCATACTTGGTGATGGTAAGCTACTACTGTAGTTTTAATATTTTTGTGTGGGGAAATTATTTATATTTTATTTGCCAAATTATTATAATTTATTAAACAACGCCTTTACTAGTACTTGGCTAAACGTTACCTTTCTCTGGGTCTCTTTATTTAATTTTTGGGGAAAAATATTGAGGGAAAAAATAGGTGCACCTTATTTGGTATCCACCTGCAGAAATTCGAACCCAAGCAGCCACCATTCTTACTAACCAACAGAGTGGCTATTGGGGTGCTACATAAAAGCAATCAAAACTTTGTATGAGAAAGATTTAATATCCTGTTTTTATATGCATGACATAAAAAAAACATCAAAATAATTATTTTAGTTTTTATCACTTTACTCTTCTGTGATTCATTGAAAAAAAATTTGTGATTTGAAGAAAAAAAAGTCTTAAATAAATGTCAAAATATTTAAGGATGACTAGAAATGAACATTTTTCATGTTCTGATAGAAAAGAATAGGTATAATGAATGTATAATTTACATTGTAAAGCTGATTGTGATCTGCCTTGAAAAATACAATAAAAAGCAAAAAAGTGACTTTCAGCTTCAATCCAGTTCAGTGTTCTGTCTGATTCCATTGAAAACCAGACCTTTGGTGTTTGAAGCTTTTCAATCATGGAAGTAGAAAACCTTTTGGATCAAATCTTGAGGAAACATCTCATTTGACTTTAAGGGAGCTGTTTTACTGCAGAAAGTCAAAAGGATGCAGACTGACTGACAAAAATGTTTCTTCTCTAAATATGAACTCTGGAGTTCCAGGAAAACTGCATCAGTTCTTCCCTCAGATTATTCCCTCTTTTCTTCAGTAGATTCACACAAACTCTGGAATGAAGACAAGAGAATGGGATGTTTTTATTGTCAAATGATCAGAAAGACTTTACTCTGGAGAACAAGAAATGAAGACACAAATCTTCATCAGAAGTTGTCAAATGGGCAAAAAGTCAGCAAACAAAGTTGTAAATGTTCTTTCTGCAAGAACAGGTGAATCTGGTGATTCTTGTTTCTGTGGAGAACAAACCACAGAAAGTCTTTGATTGTGACATCACTGATTCTATTTGTGTTGCAGCTTCCTCCAGGTCACATGACAACAACACAAAACATGAACACAACATTTGTGTGAAATCTCAACTCAACAGTCAAATCCAAAGGTTCAAAAAACGACAAGAAAACAAATTTTACTCCAAAAAGTTTGAGATTCATCTTCAAAAATGTCTCAAATCCACATTCTAGAGATGTTTCATTTCTCTCTTTATTTCTGACGACAAACACGACTCCAGAGAATATTAACATTTAAAATGTTTAGTTCAAAATGACTGAAAGCAGAGAAATCACTGAAAACAAACTTTTCACCTTTTTTCATAAACTTCAGGAACTATTTGAGTTTACAGAACTCTGCTGAGGCTCCAAAATAACCCAACTCCACTCCAGCATGCAGCGTCTGAGTGAATGTGGTCAGGACTCTGTGGAGGAGAGTCATGCTTTCAGAGACGCTGTAGAAGGACAGAACACCTGCTCTGTGATCCAGGTACACTCCTACTCTGGAGGGAACAGGAGCTGAGATGGAGGTTTTTATGCTGTTGTGGAAAAATGAAAAATTGTCTGGATAACAACATAATGCCCAAGATTTATCATTAAAACCAAATCCACTTTCTGTTCCAGATCTACTGATGTTCTTGTATGAGACTGCTACACCAACATATTTTCCTCTCAGCTCCACCTCCCAGTAACAACGTCCAGTCAGACTCTCTCTACTCAGAACCTGAAAACAATAAGTAAATCTGTCTGGATGATCAGAATCAAACTGAGGTTTTTCCATACGTGTCACCTTTCTGTTCTCCTCTGACAGTAACAGATGTTTGTTTGATGTGTTTGGATCCAGTGTGATCTGGCATGAACATCTGAAGAAGTCAGCTCTGCTCTTTGGTTCTGACAGTAAAACATCCACATGAGTGACTGTCAGTGAGATGTTTGTCCATCCCTCTCTCAGAAAGTCCTGCAGTTTGTCTCTGAGCTCTGACACAGCTGCTGTCACATCCTCAAAGTATCTGAGAGGACGGACGTTGATGCTGGATGAGTGTGTGGACTCACTGAGTGGTGGCAGTGAGACGTAGTTGAGCAGAAACTGGTTGTGATCCTCTGTGAGTGAGAGCTGCTTCAGCTCAGCGTCTCTCCTCTTCAGCTCAGTGATCTCCTGCTCCAGCTCCTCCTGAACATCTTTGACTCCACTCACTTCAGTTTGCTGCTGGGATCTGATCTGCTGCTTCACATCACAGCTTCTCTGCTGGATGAGACGGATCATCTGAGTGAAGATCTTCTCACTGTCCTTCACTGCTTGATCAGCAGAGTGATTGATGGCCTCCACCTCCTGTTGAAGCAGCTTCACCTCCTTCTCTCTGTCCTGGATTCTCTGCTGGATTTCTTCTGACTCCTCCAGATCTCTCTGCCTCTCAGTCCTTTCTGCTGCAGCTGAGACTATTTTATGTCCCTCGTGTTCATCCACAGAGTAGAGATAACAGATACACTTCTGATCAGTGCGACAGAACATCTTCATCACCTCATCATGAATGGAGCAGATGTTCTCCTGCAGGTTCTTGGAGGGTTCCACCAGCTTGTGTTTCTTGAATGCATCTGCATCCAAATGAGGCTGAAGGTGTTTCTCACAGTAAGAGGCCAGACAGATCAAACAGGACTTGATGGCTTTGACTTTTCTTCTAGAACAAACATCACAGGACACATCTTCAGGTCCAGCATAGCAGTGATCAGCAGCAGGAGCAGCTTGGAGTCCAGTCTTCTTCAGCTGCTCCACTAAAGCAGCAAACATGAAGCTTTTCACCAGAACAGGCCTCGGTGTGAAGGTCTCCCTACACTGAGGACAGCTGTGGATTTTGTCCTCTTCATCCCAGAATCCTTCAATACACTTCATGCAGTAGCTGTGTCACAGGAATTAGTCACCGGATCCTTCAGCAGATCCAGACAGATGGAACAGCTGAAGGTTTTTGATCCAGATCCACTCCTTTCTGCGCCATTTCTCCTCTCTGACACAAAGACTGTGTGAGTTTCACTTCTTCAGAAACCAGCCTGACTCTGATCCTCCAATCAGATGGTTTCACAGTGAACTTAGCCAATCAGCTTCTTCCTGTTGGTTACACCCATCATGACAGAGGAGGAGCTGCAGATCAGCAACCTTAGAGAGGAAGGCTTATCACGTCTTTTGAAAAAAAAAAAAAAATTACATCAAATGTTTTCTCCTTTGTCAGATCCAACAGATGGAAAAGCTGAAAGTTTCTTAATCCAGATCATTTGTTGTCATTTTGCTTCAGAGTCCCAGTTAAAAAAGCTCCAGTTCTTCCCACAGTGAAGGTTTTACTCACAGCTCATTTCCCTTCAAGACTTTGAACTCTCAAATGTTTCTTCATCAGGAGGAGGGATTTCAGGATCAGATTCCAGGACAGTCTGTGACTTTTTAGAAGATGTTGCCTCTTTACGACCTTTGACTGAAGGTAAAAGCAAAAAATATTTATGAGTTTCAGCAAAGTACAAAGTCCTTTACGGCAGGGGTCTCAAACTCAATTCAGCCGGGGGCCGCTGGAGGCAGAGTCTGGGTGAGGCCGGGCCGCATCAGGATTTCCACAAGAAAATCGCTGATAAAACATTCCAATGTTCTCAAATATCTTTATTTTTAACACTAAATAATGAATGAATAAATTAATTAATTAATTATAAAAAATGAATTGGAAAATCAATCATTAATAATTAAAATAATAACAATGACCATACAGCAGACACAGACGACTGTAGAAACCACATATTGACTGACAGTGTTTCTCAAATGATGGGGCACGCCCCCCTGGAGGGAATGTGAGTAAAAACATGTTTACATTAGTGATGGATATTGTGCATAATCCTACATAGTAGTTGATGATAAATTAAATATAGCAAAAACAACCTAAAAATCTATTTGGTTGCAGAAAGTGCCGCTGTTTACAGTGAACCAATGCAAAAGAACTGAATCTCTGAGAAAAGACAGAATTCCGTCACTACTGTGGAGGGAAACAAGGAAAGATTGTTTTTATTTTGTCTGGAAGTTTTGGAAGTATTCTAAAAACAGAAAGAGAACAATTAATAAAACAGATTATTTAAAAGTTTTTTTTTTATCATTCTTTAATGATAATAAAAGTACAATATTTTGAGGAGATATATGTTTGACTTGAGCAAATTAACTGATACTAATGATGTTTTCAGGTGAAAGTTGGGGGGGGGCGGGGTGTCTAAGAGAAAATACCTGAGAAACACTGGACAAGAGAAAAATCTTTTTATTCAGTTTCAAATGTCTGTATTTACAGAACCTCCTTCATTTCTGAGCTGAGAGCAGCGCGCTCACTGAAAGGTTGGAGCACGCGTTGCTACGCAAGTTTTTAAATCTGGTCTCAAGCTCTGCGCACAAATCGGGCACGCGCTGAGTCTTCAACCCGGTTCAATATTTCACGCACATTCGCAGCAGCGCTAATGAACAGTAAAAACACCAGAGAAGAAGAAGCTCCTCTCAGCTGCTGCGTGAGTGACCGCGCTGCTCCGGTGTGGATACCACCTGCTGAGCGTGCGTTCATAAACCCGCGCAGAAATGCGGCCGGTGTGGAAGCACCTTTGAAGATTCTGCTCGCTCGCGGGCATCACTCACGCACGCGGAAGTAGTCAGTCTCCCTCGCGAGGACTTTTTCTGATCGTGGAGGAGGAAAAAGTGCTCGCGAGCGTCTGATTTGTCCGCACGGAATGTTTAATACGTGTATGTGCGCGGACTTGTCGCGCGGCGTCAGGAACACGCTTTTTGACAAGCGGCAGGCTGTGTTCACGTGTTGTCACGTGGCGAAAGAGGAGCGGGGCCCGCGAATCACGTTCAGTGAGAAAGCACTTCCAGCAGCTTCATGGCTCCTCCTCCGTCCAGCTGACTGAAGGAATGAATTCATGAGTGAGGAGGCTCGGACAGCCCGCCGATGTCCCGCCCTCCAGAGCCATATACCTTACCGTGATTGGTTCATTCAGCTCTGGACACAACAACTGTCATTCATATCAGCCTTGCGGGCCGCACTAACAGTAATCTTTCATAGGAAGACGGGGGCCGTAAATTATCATCCCGCGGACCGCAGATTGCACGTGGGCCCCGAGTTTGAGACCCCTGCTTTACGGTCAAGACGTCACTGCATCTCATGATCATCAACAACCGCTGTGTTTTGGCAACTACAGTTAAAAGTTGTTTGGAAGGAATTCAAGTGAGACTCTGGATCTATGAAATGAAGCTTTGGTGAAATTTTAATAAGGAAGACCCACTTCCTCTTAGGCATGCAGGTGTTCATCGCCAGTCTTCGCGTCATCAATATTATGCACTAAGAGCCAATAGCTGAGGTACTTGCTTTCTTCACAGCCAATTACAATCAAACTTCTGCCTTTAAATTCAGTAAAGTTTGTTTTTTCTGCATTCCAGACATTGGCTGTTTTACTTTTGTTTTGCTATCTCAAACATTTTGGTTCTTTTTCTTTTTCTTCCTTTTAAACTTGTCCTGTTCAACAGCTGAGTAAACAGATGCGGGCAGAGAGCCTCTTGTGTTGGGCAGATTTTACTGTCACAACAGGTATTTATTGAATATAAACCCCTGTTGTATTTCATGCTAAACTTTAATTATACTGATTATGTCTTGTTTTTGTTTAGTTGGACCGGACAGAAAAGAAGAGGAGGGAGGTGGTGGTATGTGTGTGTGTGTGTGGGGGGGGGGGGCAGCTCAACCAGAAGAGCAGCACCCCCACCGCGCCAGGAGGGCCAAGGCAAGGCCCCACCCCGGCAGAGCCATTGGCAGACTGACCCCCGATGGAGGACCTTGGTCCCCCGCCCCCCAGCCCAGGGGCCCCACCCCCCGCAGGGAGGGAGAAGCTGAGAAGGAGCCAGTCCTGGGTACAAATCCGAGCCCTTACCCCAAGCACCTCTCCCATGGGTGCGCTGGTCAGGCACTAACGGGACTGAGGTGGTCAGACCAGCCGCGGCCCACCGATGGTATCAGTAGAGACCGCAACCCGCCAAGACCCCGGCGCAAAGGTGGGCGCCGCCCAGGACCCCAAAGGGGTTGCCCTGCCCTGCCCCAGAGCTGGAGAGGGAGTGATCCCAGCCTTCAGGTGCAGGCGAGCTACCCCCCCGGAGCAGGCGAGCCCCCCCACTACAGGGCCTCCCCAGCGCAATCAAGAAGACCACCCCCAAGCCAAGGCAGACTCCCCACTAAACCGCGCACCCCATACCACCCCCACCCTAGGCCGGGAGGCCACATGGCGTCCCTGCCCGCCCCAATCCAGACACCCGACGAGACCCCCAACCAGCGGAGCCCCCCAACGCCCCGCCTGACAGCCCCCGCAGGAAATTAAGGCACAGCGAATACCCAAGCACCCCACTTAAGTAATGGAGTCAGCCATGGGAGACCAGAGAGACTGAATACTTTAGTAGTTACTTGAACTTTCAGCTGATGTTTTTTCCAAGCTGATATGATCAAAGAGCAGATTCCTGTACTGTTTAACGTTAATGTTTTTCTTGCTTTTCCAACTTAACAAAATAGGTTTTTTTGCTATGCAAAGAGTTATGAAGATTACAGAAACTAATCCTCCCTCTATATTGATAGCACTCATGTCACCAAGCACACAAAGTGACGGTGAAGCTGTGATTGAAACATTTAGCCAGACTGATAGATCAGCACAGACCTGCTGCCAGAGAGCCTGGACAGGTGTGCAGAACCACAGTGCATGCATGAAGCTTTCAGGTGAGTTACTATCACAGTGCTCACAAATGTCTGAGCTTCTGAGACCCATCTTGAACATCCTCTGTCCAGTATAATAAATTCTATGAAGAGTTTTGGGAATATGTAGTGCTAGGTTTGGACTTTAGTCCTGGTGTTTGACAACAAACTGTCCAGAAGCTTTCATCTGTATCCCTGCTGTTATTAATGAAATGGAATTTATTATGTTGGGCGGAGTATTTTCTATTTTTAGCAGAGAATATTCATTGAAATTTTAAAGAAAGATCTTATTCCGTTCTTTGGTTCTGGTAATTTTAAGTCATTGTCATTGTATTTAACTTTTTTTAATTACACTGTAGATTTCAGCTGTTGGTACTCCAGGAAGTGATTTATTCCATGTTTATCTTGTAGTTCCTGTGATGTTATAAATCTTCTTTCAATAATTAAGTGCTCTAATAGCACCCCTGCATACCAAGCTGGGAAGTGTAACATTTTTTTGTTTATAAGGATGTCTGGGTTGTTCCACGGTACGACTGAGGACTTTGACGCTTTGAGAAAATCCCACCAGGCTGTTATGGTGGTGCTTATGTTAATACTTTGGACACTTTCATGTTTTTTTTATTGTTTTGCTGATAAATGGTAGATCTGACAGGTTGATCTTTCCACATAACTCCTGTTCCAAGTCCATCCATGAGTTACTTTCTAGATTATTATTTAACCATTTTAAAATGTACTGTAATTTATTGGCAATAAAATAATTGTTAAAGTTTTGGTAATTCTAAACCTCCACATCTTTTTTGAAGATTTTAAAGTTTTTAAGGCTGATTCTTGCAAGTTTATTCTTCCATAGAAAAATGGATATGGCTGACTCTAATGCTTTAAACCATGTTAGTGGTGGTTGTTTAAGAATAATTGAAAATAGATAATTAACTTTTGGAAACATGTTAATTTTTATTGTGGCTACCTTGCCCATGAGGGACAGGGCAAGTTGACCCCAGTGATTAGATCATCCCTGAATAACTTTTTAGTAGTGGGTTGTAATTTAGCTGCTCCAGTTCTGATAATTTGGGAGAGAAATGAATGCCTAGATATTTAACATTGCCTGATTTGAACCGGTATTGAGGGTGTTTGCTCAGAGTTACTGTTTAGTGATAATAATAAACTGATTTATTCTAATTAGTTGAGTAGTCTGCGATGGAAGAGAATTCATTAATGATCATCTGCATAGAGACTAAATTTTATGATTGCCCGTATTTTGTTTTAATTCCTTTAATGTTTCATTTTTTTTATTTTTATTGCTGCAGCCAAAGGCTCGATAAATATTGCAAAAATAGAGGGGGAGAGTGGACATCCCTGTCTGGTTCCTCTTCCAGAAAAAACCTGCCGGATGTCTGTTTTTATCCGTTCTAATTGAAGCATCTGGATTATGATATAAATATCTCAATCCAATCATTTAATGATTCCCCAAACCCAAATTTATGGAGGGCAGCAATGAGAAATTACTCTGTCAAATCCTTTTCAGCATCCAACGAGAGTATGCTCATTTCCTGGTTTTTAATAGTGGAACAGTCTATTACGTTAACAAGCCCCTGAACATTGTCACTCGAGTGTCTACCTTTAATAAATCCAGTTTGATCATGGTGAATTATGTGAATTATTTTCTATTTTCTGTGCTAAAGCTTTACAAATAATTTCAACATCTGCATTGATCAATGAAGAGGGGGGTGATAACTGGAGGAATTGTGGGATCATTCTCTTGTTTGAGAAGGATTATTTTTGCTGAATTCAGGTAAGGTGGCAGTGATCGGCTATCTTTAATAAATGTAACCATTTTATAAAAAGTTTCTGCCAGCTGTTCCCAGACTTTTTTATAAAACTCAAGAATCCGGCCCCGGAGCTTTGTTGTTTGGTATATGTAGCAGAGCATCATGAAGTTCAGATGATGAGAGCAGCAAGTCCAAGTCTGTGATTTGATCTTCGCTTAATCTGGGAAGGCTACATTATTAAGAAATGACTTGGATGCTTTGCTCTGATGGATGATCTGTGGAAATGTATAAGTTTCTTATAAAATCTTTAAACATGATTAATTTTGATCGGGTCATGAGTGACATTTCCTGACTGATCAATAATAGATGTGTAGCACCCCAATAGCCACTCTGTTGGTTAGTAAGAATGGTGGGTGCTTGGGTTCGAATTTCTGCAGGTGGATACCAAATAAGGTGCACCTATTTTTCCATCAATATTTTTTTTTTTTCCCCAAAAATTAAATAAATAGACCCAGAGAAAGGTAACGTTTAGCCAAGTACTAGTAAAGGCGTTGTTTTAATAAATTATAAATAATTTTGGCAAATAAATTTTAAATAATTTCCCCCAAACACAAAAATATTAAAAACCTTCCAAGTAAGCAAAATATCAGAAAACAAATTACACCAGTTACCCTGAAATGTTCACAAAATGTCCCCTTTTTTATATGTCTAAGTAAAAAAAAACAAAAACAGGATTCTAACACAAATTCCCAAATAATCTCAACCAATAACTATGTTTCAGGAGATTGACACAACTTAACTTACAAAAAAGCCAATAAATTGAAATCAAAACGATAGAACATTGAAGATTTAAATTGTTTCAGTCCTTTTCTCATGCACGCGCGCGCTCTCACACACACACACACAGGTCCAGTTTACTCACGGTACCGACTCAAAAAAAAACGTTGCAGGCCTGTTATTTCTTTTTTCAAAAATGATAAAGGCGTCACAATAATCCAACGAGATCCAATGGGGCGAGAGAAAACAACGGCTCCGTGTCCATGCGACCCAGCGTGGTACAGTTGCGTTAGCTCCGCTGCTTCCACTCCCGACTCCAACTCCGGTCCTCCAATCCGGAAAACGGGTCTCCAGCTTTCAAACTCACCCGCCGTTCTTCACTCACAAGTCAGCCTTTAGTCTGAACTTCCCGTTCAGACTTTACCGCTTTCTGGTGATTTGCTTTTCTCCAGAATGTCCGCTCCTCCGCTTCTCCAACAGGTCCGCGTGGAAAACTCTTCCTCTTCTCTCGAACTTTCTCCGGTTCACCTCAACTTTTTCCTTAGTCCCGCCCAATCACGTATCAGGAGCCAATCACAATTGACTATTTAGAGGGACTTACAAATGAACCAATGAAATAATTAAAGACAGAAATAAACCAAATAAAATAGTCTCTTTTTCTTTCTCTTTGCTTATATTATTTAACAAAATAATACAAAACTCAATCACTATTATTTACTCAAAATAACAGTCTTTTCTGAAAATTACAAAAAAAAATCTTTCTGCTTAATTTCTTTGTTAAATAAAAAGTACCACCGGGCTACAGATGTTATTGTGGATTTTTCTTTATTTATTTTAAGAAGATTCGCCAGAAATTTCCCAGATTTATTAGAGTGTTCAGATCTTTCTAGTCTGAGTCTTTGTATTTGGAATTGCGTTTGTTTATTAATTATGTCATTTAACTGAAGCTTTAATTTTTTTATGTCTCCCAGAATGTGTTCTTTTGCAGAAGCAGCATAAGCAGTCTCTAGTTTTTTTTTTATTTTATTTTCCAATTCTATTAAATCTGCTTTCTCTTTACGTTTTTATACGTTGAATTAGAAATTATTTTCCCTCTCATCACTGCTTTAGCTGTTTCCCAGAGAACACATGGTGAGATGTCAGGAGTATTGTTAAATTCTAAGAAGGTTGCCCACTCTTTTTAAAGAATTCAATAAACTCTTGATCTTGTAACAGAGATGTATTAAACCTCCAGGTTGAACCTGAAGGTGTGGCTGCTTCCCTGACAATATTTACAGAAACTGGTGCATGATCACTGATGATAATTGGATGAATGCTGGAACCTTTAACATCTTTTAGAAGAGATTTACTGATTAATGAATAATCTAAACGAGAGTGTGAGTGGTGAACTGGAGAAAAGAAGGTGAACCCTTTAGTGTTCGGATGACATGAGCGCCAAACGTCGCAGAGACCCAGATCATTCATGTATTGCTTCAGAATACTTGCAGACTGCCATGTGCGCTGGAGTCCTGATGCGCTGAGTCTGTCAAGTTTTGGATCAAGAACCAAGTTCAGATCTCCACCTGCCAAAAACGTGGAATCAGAGTGAGCCGAAAGTAGGGCTGTAACGAGTATCCGGGGGCTCGAATACTCGCGATCTGCTCCCGAAATATCGAATATGAATATTCGCGACGTCCAAGATCGCAGATTCGCGATCTTTATAAATATAGTAAATTGTAGTAAAATATTATCAAAATATGATCTGGGGACGATGTATTTTTGCTCTGAAATACAGATTAATGTTGTTTTTTAAGCTTACGAACTGAGACAAAGTCGAAAAAGCAGCGGTACTGCCACCGGAAGTAAACATCTTTGCGACAGTGAACTTTCTCAAAGTAAAAATTAGCAAGAGCTCCAGCTTATTCTGAAGAAACGTAGCCTCATGCTGCTGAAAGGTGGATGTAATCAACGGTTATCAGATGATTCTGCTGCGGAAAAAAATACATTTTTCAAACGGGCTCTGCACCAATATGTAAAGCTTAGAACGTAAAATGTTGAAGAACTTTGTGGATAGAAAACTGTGGAGAGAATTTTCAGGTTTTCCTTTTAAATAATACAAAACAGCAGTGACTTTTATCCTTTTTATGTTACTGTGAACTTACACAGAAGATTGTCAAAAGAAAAAAAAAGCGGACAAACAAATTAATTATGGATTAATTATGCAACTCTGTGTCTAGAGTTGCATAATTAATGTCTCCAGAGATGATAGAGAATGCCTTTCGTTGCTTGCACTGTGGTTGTATTGTAGATGGAATCAGGAGCCACCTCTGCATCTGCTCTTGGAGGTCCACAAAGAGTGTAATGAAGTTGGAGAACTCGTGATATGTGGTAAGGTCTGATGCTAAACATTAGGAGCTACAGATTAGTCACAGATCATCATTCTAACGGTCAAATGGTCAAAATGATACTATCGTTTGTTAGCATACAGCAGGGGTCACCAACACGGCGCCCGCGGGCGCCAGGTCGCCCGCGAGCACCTCATGAGTCGCCCGCGGGTCTCTTCTAAAAATAGCACAACTCGTGAGCTGCTCAAAATTTTAATTTTATTGTGATGTATTTTTTTGAACTCACACTTGCCTTCACAAAGAATTAAAACATCTTAACATATATGTTTATTATTGCTGAAGCCAAAAACGGCCTATCTCACTTTTAATTTAATCGTTTTCTCGTTAAAACGAGATAATCAATAACGCCGCGTCCCCTTCTCGTTTTCCCGCATGGAGACAATGAGATTTTACCTGTGTTGAGATTCTTGATTTTGTGGTTAACGACAAAAACAATAGAAGAAAACACTCCACTAAAGTTGTTTTTGGTCAGTTCTTTTACTTATTAGTGGAGCTGCGCTCTTCAAATGCCCGAGTGAACCAGCCCCCTCTGTTTATTTCCCCCAAACCCCGGCTGCTTTCACATTAACGCTGACATTTCGCGAATTGGGTTTTTGATTATTAATTTTCTTTAATGGAAACACAGTTTATTAAAAAAATTAAGAAAAAATTTCCAGCTGCTTACTTGTTATGGACATTCTTTTAAATACCACTGAACAGACTTCTGACACTGCACCTGGGACTGAGCGAGTCAGCGCTGCAAGCGCTCACCACACTCCTGTGACGTCACCCAAATGCTCCCTTTTTTAGTGAATCAAATAAAAAAAAGCACACACGTGGCCGTGTTTTTAATGACTTATCGCTGGAGTTGGTTTGTGTTTTGTCGCATTTTTATGAAACCGTGTCATTGCGACACCGTGTTTTTTCGAAATTCCTGCTTAACGGAGACAGAACACAGGGCTGCTGAGTTTCCGTATGGTGCGTTCACAGAGCCTCGGATATGGCAGCCAAAACGAAGCATTTTATCAGAGAAAACGTAGAACACCGTCACTGATCCGTATATAATCGACTGATGAAACAGTGTCGACGTTTTCTCTGAAGAACGGATTTGTTTCGCTGCAGATTGTATAAAAATGACAAAGTTTGTAGGGGACTGAGTTGAGCGGCTGTTTGGGTTGGTTTATTTCCAAAGCTCAGTGAACGCACCACGCGCGGATTCTTGTCTGCCGTCAATCAATCTGTGCGGAGGTTTAAGGAGAATAATATGGACGGGTGCATGAGACTAAATTAAAAGGTTTGAGGAGCGTAGATCCACTAAAAAAAAACAGTTAAAGAACAACTTTTTTGAAGTGTTCTTATGCTGTTTTTGTTGTTAAACTATAAAAAAAAAAAACAGTTTTCTCGCTTTTTCCTTATAAAGATTTAATATCTCGTTTTTTCTGAAGAAAAAGATTTAAGAAAAAGATGTAGGGCAGGGCGTTTCTGGCTTCCTTACATATATACATGAACTGTAGAATAAGCTTAGGTGACCTCGAACCTAGTGGATATACAGAGAAAAAAGTGCTGCACTTTCCCTCCATGCAGTCGGTGCTGGAAGACAATGATTCTGCATCCCAGGCTTTTCTGAGCAACTAAGTTCAACGTTTGACTTGGATGCTGGACAGGTGGAGATTGAATCATAACACTGCAAAATGACCTCCACCTCAAAGCCCAACAGGTGCACCAAACTTTTGGTGCCTTGTTGACTCAGAGAAGTACAGAGGAGTAATGCACAGCAGCTATGAAGACTGCCAGCCTGTTTGGTTCAACCTACTCTGTGAATCAGCATTTTCTGACATGAACTTCATCAGTGCAAACACAGAACACGCCTCACTGATGCACATCTGAAAGACTCGCTCACAGTTGCAGTATCAAGCTACACACCAGATTACACTAAACTGGTGAACAGCATGCAATGTCAGTCTTCCCACTAACAAAGAAACAGATACAGACGATGTGGGTAACATGGCAAGCCATGGCAAAGTAAAATTATGGTATTGAAATTTGTTCAATTCAAAAGTGTGTTCATAACACGTAGCAGTTGTAATTTTGTTAAAAACATTACATTTGGTCATTACCTCAAAATGTGACAAGATTTGTTGAGATTAATCAAGTTTTGAATATTCATATTTGTTTCCTGGCTTGTTGTTGTTATTGATAATTACGATGAGAAATCAGTGTCTTCACATAGAGGAGTATCATTATTCATTATTAATAATGTATAACTAAAGGCAAACTAAGCAAATTTATTATTTCAATTTGGTAGCCCTTCGTATGACTCAGTACCCATGAAGTAGCCCTCGGTTTCAAAAAGGTTGGTGACCCCTGGCATACAGGATAAGATTGCAATTCTTGTTTTTCCTGCTGGCATCTGGGTCCCGGTCCACTCTCACGCTGGCAAAGGCTGGCAGATCCACATAAGCCTCAAGTACCCATGTCTCTGAAAAGTTATTTCCTTCCTCTGCTCCTCTTGGCCTAATTTTCTGCATGTTTACTTTACAAAACATAAGAATTGAAATCTGCAGGATTAGTGCTCTAAATAGAAATTTCAATATCAAAAGTTAGAAATGATCTTCTTTTAAAAAAAAAGTTTTGCTTTATTGTTTAAATGTTTTCTTCAAAAACACTTTAAAAACAGATTTGCAAGAAAAAATATGACAAATTGTGTTTATAGAACTTTATATCGTCATGTGACAATGATGGAGATAATGTGGTCATAAAATTTTCCCCATTCAACAATAACATAAAAAATAAAAATTATACAATGTGAAAAAAAAAGCAAGTATATGCAGAAAGAAAAGACAAATTTCTTACCAATTCTTTCAATAGCATGATATGATGAGACAATACTATTACTACCCCTGGTTCAGGTATCATTTTCAAAAGATTGTTTCATTTTTCAGGACAAATTATTTTTCTTAAACCTGTTTTACGCCAACTCCTGGTACAAAGATACACAAATGTGGAAAATGTAAAAAAATTCTCTTCATGCCTTATTTTCTCTCTCTCCTCTCTCTCTTTTTTTAATTATGATTAAATTATATATAAATGTACTCAGGTATTATGGAGTCATTTGTCACATTCAGATTAAAAAGCATTAGGATCTCACTTGGACTGGCGGTGAATGGTAGTGGTGACTACTGTCAACTGCTCCAGGAACTACTCTGACAATCAACTCCATTTCCCTCAGATTCTTCATCACTCTGCTCCTCACCTCCCAGGAACATGGTACAGTCTGAACATCAGAGAGCTGCTGCTTCTCTCTGCACCACCAGGATAATCATCAAACTCACAAGTCCCTCCCCTTCCATCTGTCAAGAGAAAACAGAAACTTAGATGTCTCCTCATCTCGCGTCTCCTCGCCCTCAAATGTCATTCTCCTCAGAGTTTTACAGGACACTCGCTCAGCCTAACTTTAGGATAAACATCTGGAAGCAGCTGGATTGACTCCAACCCTCTACTGACCTCAAAGTCTGCAATTTGAAGTTTGGATTGTCCACCAGATCCTTGAGCTGCTGAACATCTGAAGCCTTCAGGTAGTTCCAGCTCAGGTCCAGCTCTGTCAGATTGGATGGGTTGGACTTCAGAGCTGAGAGCAGAGCATCACAGCTGATCTTTGTCAAACTGCAGAGCTTCAACCTGAATCCACAAAATAAAAATGTTGTTTTTCTTGTTTTTTCATCCTTTGGTTGTTTAAAAAGGTCAGAGCTGAAGAAGATCAGAAAGTTTGTAAAAGTTCCAACAAGTGAAGCTACAGCAGAAGATCAGAAGAGTCCAGCATAAGAAAAGATGATTATTCAGAACATGCAGTTGCTTCAGTAAAGAAGTTCAGATGTGACAGTGAAACATCAGCCTGTTGCTGCATTTAAAGCAACTTATTTTTTGCACAAACAGCAGAAGAAGTGCATTTCCTCTTTCTGCTCAGGTCTTCTCTAAACAACACTGAATCGTGGGACAACTCCAGCAATATGATGCTGGAAAGTCTTAATCCTTGTTTACAGGAGATTATTTCTACTGAATCCTTTCAAGCAAGAGATTTTTCAGTTCCAACAGATCAAAGCAGAAGAGGGAAGTAATGAGGAAGTGTCAGCAGCAAATGTTGAATATTCATCCCTGATCAATGACTTCAGTTCTGAATGAAGAGTCAGAAGCTGCTGGGAGCTTTGATGGATGGATGTGAGCAGATGTTTGCGGATGAAATAGTGAGGATGTTTGTGAAGGGTCTGAGCATGTGTCTGTCAGAAAAGCATCCAGCTCCAGCATGAAATCACTGTCTGGTCCCTATCAACAACAATTTGACTCTGCTGCATCTAGAACACTCACTTGAGTGTGCATGGCTGCTTTTTCTGCACTTGCTTCAAATGAGTTTGTCTGACAAAAAAAGTTGATGCTGTAAGAAAAACTTTGTGGAGCACAAGTATCAGCTTTGTAAAAAGGAGCTATAGAAAGAAAACTAAATGTTTTTCTGTAGATCTTTGAAGATAACTAGCAGCTGCAGGAATATGCTGTTGCAGATCAGATTCAGAATGTGGACATTTCTGCTTAAATCAGCAGATTTATTAAGATCATTTCTGTCAGATAATCAAACTATGGCAAACTATAGCAACATAAATGCTGAAAATTCAACTCAAGCTTTCTCCAACATATGAAGAATGCTGCTTGAAGATAAAGTATCTGATTGTAGTCACAACAAACAAAGAGTTCTCTGCTCCTGCTGTCATTGGAATCAGAATGAAATTCTAGAAAAAAATGTCTTTTATCCAAATGAAATCGTCTAATCTTCAGTAATGCGCTTTCTTTAGAGCTGAAGTGAAGAACATAAAGAAATATCTGCAGACATTTGTGAAATGAGAAAAGGTTACCCCTGAAGGGAGCTAGTATTGAAAATCAGAGATGCTCACAAATCACAACATGGAAGTGCAAGTAAAGGCACGTCCTAGAACTAAAATAAGCAAGAGGATAACCGATTAAATAAAAAGAAAAATTGATTTTTTTTCCGTCCAGCTGCTATCTTTTTGTGTCACCAGAGCAAATCTTCTGCCTCAATGTACAGTAACCATCTTCTGCATCCTACCCCCCCACCTCATGTTTTCCTTTACAAGATTCATAAAAATACTGTAAAATTGTTCCATTCAAATGATTGATTGTATTTAAAAAAGAACATGTTCCACACCAAAAAAACTCAGTGTTTGTTTTCTGCAATCCTTTTTAAAAATGACAATAAGCAGCTTTGTTTTTACCTCATATTCTGGCAGTACATTGACAACATTCATGTTATCATTTGAACATGATACAAACTGAAAAAATGTTTTTTTTTAATTCAGCTGAACAATTTAATTGTGTTAATTATGGAAAACTAGAGGACTCCATTTGTTTGTCTGCTTTGGTGAACAACAAACAACAACATACAATACATACAAACAACATACAATAAACACATGTGCAACATCACAACAAAACAGAGTAAGAGGTCCCACTTCAAAAAGCACAGGGCAGGCCCAGCCCATTTTGTCATCAAGACAATCCAACACCTTCATAGTCCAAGTTTTGACAATAGGGCTGAATGACAAGCCTTAGGACTGATTGGGTTTCTGTCTGATGCGTTAATTGTAAATCCTTAATTTAGAACAAATAATGAAGCTAGAACCTCAACAGCCAAGCAGCAGAATCTCAGGGCATCAAAATACAAACAGATAGTTCATAAATCCAAAACATGAAGTTCAATTGGGTTTGAAGTCTAGTTGGAAGTCACTGCTGAGCAACATAAGTATAGAACTTCAGCCACATGTCTGAAATTTAAAGTTAACACAACTTTGCCATCATGCTCATCTGGACAAAACTGAAATATTGTCTGACCTCAGAGTATGCAGTCTACACTCTGGACTCTCCAGAAAACCATGCAGATGAAGAAATCCTGAATCCTCCAAGTTGTTTAGGCTCAAGTCAAGTTCTGTCAGATTGGATGGGTTAGACTTCAAAACTGACCCAAGGGCTCCACAGCTGATCTTTGACAAATTGCAGTCTTCCAATCTGAAAGCAGACAAAAACGTGTGTTCATGAGCAGTGATGGCAGCTCGAGTTCCAGCCTGTTTTGGACTCTGAGAAGCTTCCAGCAGCAGGATTGATCCAAAAACACCTCTGGGTAAGCAAACAGCTGAGTTATGTGTGTGTGAAAGCACCACTGACTTTAAAGTAGAACATTATCAAACTTCTTAAAGTCACAGCATGAGAATTTGTAGATCACTTTCCTATTAATCATCATAATGAATTCAATAAAATCAAAGAAGAAAATAGAAAACAATTATCAGTTTGTGTGTTTATTTCCCTTCAAACATAGATGTAGACAGAAAATCTTCAAATAAGTTCTTCATCTGATTTGTTTTTCTTATCCTGCAGGTCTTCAGCTTATTTACTGACCTCAAAATCTGTAGTCTGCACTCTGGACTCTCCAGAAAGCCACACAGATGAAGAAATCCTGAATCCTGGAGGTTGTTCAGGCTCAGTTCAAGTTTTGTTAGATTGGATGGGTTGGAATTCAGAGCTGTTCCTAGAGCTTTACAGCTAATTTCTGACAAACTGCAATTCTTCAACCTGAAAGCAGACAGAAAGATATGCTCAAGATAGGACTATGGATCATTAGTTAAGTGGCAATTCTACAGTGGCCCTTAAGTGCAAATTACACAAATCACTCAGTGCAAAAAATATAAGATCACAATGACAATTGAGAAAAAAACAAATAAAAAATATTTTTTTCTTGATCTCTCCAAATGTTGGTTAATGACGACAGACTCAGTTAGCCCCAATCCGATAATTTGTAAAACATTTAATAATATATATTGTCAAAAAAAGATCCAGTTTGGTCCCTATTGTTATTTAATTTACCTTGTTCTATAATTTAACACTTAAACAGAAAAGTTCTGTGAAGAAGCTTGCATAATCAAGAACAAATAATGCAACTACAAATAAGAAAAATGTAAACTATAAATCAGTAAAAATATGAGATAATTAGCCATGAAAGAAAGTTTAGAACTGTAACATTTGTTCCTTGAGATCTGTCTTTTTGATTAATCATGATTCATGTTTACATTAACATTTTTTTTAAATTAGAGGTGATTGAGTAGGTGACAATGTTTGATGACTGAATCTTTAAGATCTTCAGATTTTTTTATTATGTGATTCATATATCCATTAAAATTTTAAAGTAAGGACTTTTACCCAAAATTTGGAGTGCTAAACACATAGTCTGAAGTGCATTTTTTACTATACTAAGACAATTTTAAAGTTATTGGGCATTACAAATATTCATGCTAGTTTTTTCTGTAACAGTTCACAAATATCAGAGCATTCGGATACTCTTTACAACCCTATAACAGGAACAATGATGACAGCAGGAATTCTATTTTGGTTTGGGCTCGGAGAAGCTGTCAGCAGTAAGACTGAACTGAAAACAACTTCAGGTTAGACCTGAACTCAATGGAAACGTGGAGTCTGACCTCAGAGTATGCAGTCTACAGCCTGGATTTTCCAGAAAAGAATGCAGATGAAGAAATCCTGAATCTTGCAGGTTCCTGTTCTCACTCAGCTCCAGTTCTTTCAGATTGAAGGGATTGGATTTCAGAGCTGATCCCAGAACTTCACAACTGATCTTTGACAAACTGCAGTCGTTTAACCTGATAGCAGACAGAAAAATGTGCTCAAAAATAGTGATGTTATCTGGAGTTCCATCAAGCAAGTATACATTGTTTTACAGAGCTTAAGAGATCATCATTTAAATAGATCAGTTTCAGATCAATCATAATGACAGAATCAATTCAATTGATTAAGCTAATATGAAACAAAAAAAATTTTATTTTCCAACCATGGCTGTAGACAGAAAATTTGGTAATAATCAGAAAGTTCCTCATTTGATCCTTTCTTCTATTTTTTTAGTGACTTAAGATTTTTACTGACCTCAGAATCTGCAGTTTGCAGTCTTGACTCTCCAGAAAACCACGCAAGTGAAGAAATCCTGAATCCTGCAGGATGTTCCCATTCAGGTCCAGTTCTGTCAGACTGGATGTGTTGGATTTCAGAGCTGAGCCCAGAACTCCACAACTGATTTCTGACAAACTGCAGTCCTTCAACCTGTTAGCAAAGAGAAGTGTGTGTGAATAAAGTGAAGTGAAACAAATATTTTTAAGTGTTTACTGTACAGCTCAGCATCTCATATGAATGTCTGATAACAGTCAGACTGCATGGTTCTCCTGTCAGTGCTGACTGTGAAATTGGATTTTCTGAACACAATTTCACTGTAAGAAATGACTTTCAATTTCAACTGATTCCAACATGACGCTTCAGCAGTCTGACTCTACTCTAGTAAGTGCTTGCAAAAACTTCAAATGGACAAACTTCCTTTATGAAGTTTTCGGGATTTTTCTATCATAGTTTAGTGAAGCTGCAGGTCGAGCTGGACCATTTTAGAAGACATACACAACTTTTGATCTAATATGTAAAACATCTCTTCCCAGCTCCAGATGAAATTGACAGTTATTAAATGTGTATAATCAATACAAACCCCTTTTAAGCAGTTATCATTCCTACACACATACTATTTAGGCAAAACTGTCCCCCTACACACACGCACACACACACCCACCACCAGCAGTGGTGGCCAGGGCCCCCAAACACCTGCGCTGAGAAGCCGATCAAGGTAAACCAACTTGACATCAGCCGCAGAGGCCCCTAGCACCAGAGAGGAGGGGGGCACAGGAAAACAGAGACTGCAAACCACAGCCCAGCCAGAAAACAGTCCTTCTGTCACACCCAGAGGGCAGAAAAAAAGCCCCAACTACCGCAGAGTGGAGATCCCCGGTGAACATGGATATTTTAAGGAGCCTCAGCAATTAGTAGACACAGGGACAAGGACACCCCCTAGGCTAAGATGTGACATGATCCCCTGGTCATGGTCTAGACAGAGATATCAGGGATCCCCCTCCTTGCACTGAAGGAGGACCCCCAGTCCCAGTTAGCCAACATCCAAGAGACACATGCACCACTGCGAAAGGGTCTGATTCTTACCAAGGGGATGGGGTAGGGGAAAAAGTTTACTGGCCCCCAACTTCCTTGTGTAATGTCTGTGTGTGTGTGCTTGTATGTATTTAGAGTGTATAGTGCGGTGGAGAAAGGAATATTTGTACTAAAAGATGTAATTAAATTTGGCAGGTAGGGGACTGTGAGGACCCCACCTGTTTGCTGGTCGTTATGTCCAAATGCTTTACCACCAAGGGCTTGCACATGTCTAAGGTAAAGTTAAAACTGAGAATGGATGAGCACAAAGCCATATGGTAACCAGTGGGTGGAGGACCACAGCCATGTTTCCCAACTCATTGCAGATCATTCCCCACTGACTCTCTGATGAGTGGCTCTGTGATGAAGGAGGGCAGTTTGGGGACAGTTTCAAGACTTACTCCCAGTTGATTGAAACAACCATCCCCCAGTCCCCCCAAGCAATGGTCCCAAAGTATTCCTATCTCAGAGGGCTTCACCAAATCTATGGCTTTCTTCAAATGCAGAAATGAATCAACCAGCAGCTTCAGTGTTCTGACCTCAGAGTCTGCAGTCTGCAGTTTGGACTCTCCAGTCCAGAACATAGAGTGTCAATAGATTAATCTAGCAGGTGGTTATAACTCAAGTCCAGTTTTGTCAGATGGGACGGGTAGGACTTCAGAGCCAAGGCCACAACTCCATAGTCGATCTTTGAGAGGCCAGAGTTTGGTGAAAGTCTGTGAAGAGAAAGACAGAAATAGAATATCGTATATCGATTTATGATGTTCCAGTTGGACATGAATCTTTCATCAGAGCTTCATCTACTTCATGAAACAGCACTCTTCAGTTCCTCTCAGACTTTCTGCCTTAATCTGCAGCTGGAGGAGAGACTGTGAAACTCCATGGAGTTCTCAGTCTGTTAGTGACCTGAGGTCTAGTCTGACCAACAAAGGTCAGTAAACAACTTCTGGATCACAGACTGACTGCTGTTATTTGCAAACACAATGATGATGATGGTTGAATGTTGACAGTTTTTAAAAGTTGAAAGTTTTTTTAAATGTTGACCGTTTTTAAATCCAGTTTAGTGTTGACAGTCAAATTGTTTAATCACATCAATCAATTACGTTTAAAAGTATGTTATTAACATGAGAAACACAATGTTGAAAATGTGCTTTTTTAAACAAATGACATGGAAATAAAGACATCCTCTCATTTGGGACCATCTATTTTGTTCGGTTCAGAAAGTCTTTTATTGTATTTCATTTAAACAAATATAACCTTTATTTGCACTTTAGATAAAAAGATAGTATGTGTGAAAAAAAACACATTTTCTTCTCTAAAGTATTTATTTCAAATAATTTAAAATTATTTTATTCTTTGTAATCTGATTAGACAGAAGTATTAATATAAACCTGAACAGAATAGATGATTAAGTAGTCTATATCTTCAGTTCTGAGCAGAGCCGTTAGTGAGATGGGTTATGGACAATAGGATCAGGAAGGTGTGGTGAGTCTGATTTTATTCTAGAAATAAAATCTAAATGTTGTTATGTGTTTATTCTTCTAATCCTGATGCTAGATTTAAATGTATGACCACAAATTCTAGAACATGAATGCTGAAGATTTGAACACTGATCCAATAATTCCTTATCACAACAACTTTTTGACTCACATGAACTTTCTGCAGTTCCTCACAGCTGGGATCAGTCTCCGTTTACCCTCATCTGATGTGTTGTACAGGTTCAGGTCTACCTCATCCAGAACCTTCTCTGACATCTGCAGCATGTAGGCCAGAGCTGAGCAGTGAATCTCTGAGAGTTTGATATCTGATTTGTTGTCTGACTTCAGGAACTCTTGACTCTCCCGATGAACCGAGAGGTCCTTCATCTCCATCAGACAGTGATAGATGTTGATGCTTCTGTCTGGACAGAATTCTTTACTATTGAGCACTTTCAGGTTGTTGATAATACTCTGGGTGGTTTCTGGAGAATTCTCTGTTTGACCTAGAAGGCCTCCTAAGAGTCTCTGGTTGGACTCCAAGGAGAGACCATGAAGAAAGCGGACAAACAGATCCAGATGTCCAGTTTTACTCTGCAGGGATTTCTTCATAACGCTACTCTGAAACTCATCTTGAGTTGAGTTCTTCATGTCACACTTCAGGAAGTCGTCAATGACCTTTTCCTTCTTATTTGAATAACAGTGGAACATGTAGACTGCAGCCAGAAACTCCTGAATGCTCAGATGAACAAAGCAGTAGACTGGTTTCTCAAAGATCTCACACCTTCTTCTGAAGATCTCAGTACATACTCCAGAGTACACTGAGACCTCTGTGACATCCAGACCACACTGCTGCAGGTCTTCTTGGTAGAACATGATGTTTCCTTTCTCCAGATGTTCAAATGCCAGCCTCCCCAGCTTCAGAAGAACTTCCCTGTCAGTCTCTGTCAGTTCTTGTGGACTCGTCTCATGATCCTGCTGGTACTTGTTCTTCTTCCTCTTTGTCTGGACCATCAGGAAGTGTGAGTACATGTCAGTCAGGGTGGTGGGCAGTTCTTCTCTCTCCTCTGTAGTCAGCAGGTTCTCCAGAACCACAGCAGTGATCCAGCAGAAGACTGGAACTTCGCACATGATGTAGAGGGACATGGAGCTTTTGATGTGGGAGATAATTCTGCTGGACAGCTCTTCATCTGAGAATCTCTTCCTTAAGTACTCCTCCTTTTGAGCATCATTGAAGCCTCGTACTTCTGTCAGTCTGTCCACACATGACCGAGGGATCTGATTGGCTGCTGCAGGTCTGGAAGTGATCCAGACCAGAGCTGAAGGAAGCAGATGTCCCTGGATGAGGTTGGCGAGCAGCACATTAACTGAAGACTTCTGTGTGACATCAGACACCACCGGACTGTTGTTGAAGTCCAGAGAAAGTCTGCTTTCATCCAGACCATCAAAGATGAACAGAAGTTTACAGACAGACAGCTGTTCTGCTAAGATCTTCTGGAGTTTTGGATGGAACAGCTGGATCAGAGTGAGAAGACTGTGCTGCTCATTTCTGATCAAGTTCATCTCCCTGAAGGAAAGAGGAACCACAGCTGTGATGTCTTGGTTCTCCAAACCCTCAGCCCAGTCCAGAGTGAACTTTTGCACTGAAAAGCTTTTTCCAGCTCCAGCAACTCCACTGGTCAGAACCACTCTGATGGCTCTGTGTTGTTCAGGGAAGACTTTGAAGATGTCTGGGTTCTTGATTGCATGTTATGGAGTTTGTTTGTTTTGGTGGTTGTCTCCAACTGCATCACCTCATGTTGGGTGTGAACCTCTTCTCTCAGTTCCTCTGTGATGTAGAGCTCAGTGTAGACCTCATTCAGGAGTGTTTCTCTTCCTGCTTCTTCAGTTCCTCCAGCCAGATGTACATTACTGCTCTTCAGACTGATTTGATGCTCTCCAAACATCTCCCGCAGACCAACATCTTCTGAAAGGGCAGAGAAAAATGAAATCAGAGATTGAAAACATTTTAATCAGTATCCCACACAACACCAGTAGTTTTCAAGACTCACTTTTTTGCTCAGACTCACCAGCTCTGGATCTTTCTGCAGGCTGGGGTCTGCTCCTCCTCTCTCTGTCAACATCAATATGAAAGGTTCATGACCAAAAGTAAAGTGGAAAATTTACAAATAAACTCAGGACACAAGAACAGATTATCTATGATCTTCTTCAGACAGACATAAAAGCCCTGTTGTCTGAAATTATGAATAATCAGTCATTGTTTCCTTTCCAAACTTCCCGTGTTTCTAGGCTCTCTAGAGCAGCGGTCCCCAATCACCGTGCCGCGGACCGGTACCAGTCTATGGACCCCTTGCCACCAGCCCGCAGGACAATTTTTTAATTTTTTTTGAGACAGAAATATTTTATTTTGAAAATTGACCGGATCCTCACGATTAGCTTGAGTGCTTAAAGCAGTTTGGCAGCATGTAAGACAAGAGAAGTTGCATGTGGAAGAGTTGTTTGCAAATGGATCGGATAAGTGAGGGATAGAACAGACGCAAGAACAGGTGATCCCCGCACACCGTGCCTGTTTGCAGAGAGATGTGACTTTCATGAACAAATCTAATCTTTAAAACGGTCATAGAATTGCTGGAACGAGCTCACCTATTCAGGTTCTTATTTCAGAGAAGTTGTGAACATGCAATTGATTAATGCAAGTACTTAGAGGAAAAAAAAGTAGCAGTGGAGAGAGCAGGGCGGGGGTGGGGAGTGAAGGAGAAAAGGGGACCTTCGTGGTGCATGCAAGTAAGCACGTGCAGGTGGAAGGGCGATCAAAGTCACGAGTTTAAAGCTTTGTTTTGTAAAAATGCTCTTCCTCTTAAAATGTTTCACTTGAAGCTTCTGTATGGAGCTTCAAAGTATTCACATTTTTTTTTTAGCATCAATAATAATCATCAATAATCAATCGGAAGATTTTTCAAGATTAGCTGCTTCTGCCCAATTTTTTTGGAAATCGCTGGTGTGGTCATGAAGGCCGACTGCTGCAGTCCGGTGGCAGTCAGTCAGACAGCTATTACTCCGAGTCAGGTACTTAAAGGGTAGCCAAACCATAAATATGCTTTTTTTGGCTGTCGACCACTGTAAATGTCTGTTGGTCATTACCAAAGTTTTAACATATTAAAATTGACTCGTTTAATTCCTGAAAATATTGGCAAAAACTGTATGTTTACAGGCTGTAAGGGGGTTTTACAGATACATTTTGTTTTTTCTTTTAATTGATCCAAAAAAGGATCCGAACCGTGACTGTAAAACCGTGACATGATCCGGACCGTGAGTTTTGTGATCTGTTATAACCCTATATATATATATATATATATATATATATATATATATATATATATATACACATATACACATATACACATATATACATATATACATATATATATACATATACATACACATATACACATATATACATATACATATATATATATATATATATATATATATATAGAATGTGATATATTATATATATAATATATATATATTATATATATATATATATATAGTATATATATATATTATACACACACACACACACACACACACCGCACAGGCTGGCCACAAAAAAAATTTGCCACCAAAAAAAAGGGTCATATATTAATGTTTTGTTGGACTGCCTTTAGCTTTGATTAAAGCACACATTCGCTGTGGCATTGTTTCATTAAGCTTCTTCAATGTCTCAAGATTTATTTCCTTCCAGTGTTGCATACATTTTTAACCAAGATCTTGCATTGATGATGGTTGAGTTTGACCGCTGTGCAAAGCCTTCTCCAGGCACATCCAAGATTCTCAATTGGGTTAAGGTCTGGACTCTGTGGTGGTCAATCCATGTGTGAAAATGATGTCTCATTCTCCCTGAACAAGTCTTTCACAATTTGAGCCCGATGACTCCTGGCATTGTCATCTTGGAATTTGCCCATGCCATCAGGGAAGAAGAGATCCATTGATGGACAATACTGCTCATTACACATCCTGACTGTCATTGTTTGAGCACATACTGTTGCTGAACCTAGACCTGACCAATTGCAGCAACCCCAGATCATAACACTACCTCCACAGACTTGTACTGTAGGCACTAGGCATGGTGGGTGCATCACTTCACCTGCCTCTCTTCTTTCCCTGATGCCCCATCACTCTGGAACAGAGTAAATCTGGACTCATCAGACCACATGACCTTCTTCCATTGCTCAAGAGTCCAATCTTTATGCTCCCAAGCAAATTTAAGCCTTTTTTCCGGTGAGCCTCACTGATTAGTGGTTTTCTTAAGGCTACACAGCTGTTCAGTCCCAATCCTTGAGTTTCCTTTGCATTGTGCATGTGGAAATGCTCTTACTTTCACTATTAAACAGAGCCTTGAGTTCTACAGTTTTGATTTGATCTCACCACACATTTAAGTGATCGTGATCATTCAGGATTTTTTTTTGGCCACATTTCTTCCTCAAAGACAATGGGAATCAGAATCAGAATCAGAAAACTTTATTGGTCCCAGAGGGCAATTCATTTGTAGAACTTCCAGTGCAGTTTCTCACACACACCACACAATCATATTAATGTGTCAGCCCATCACAGTCCAAAATGAGTGCTCCATAGCTTCGTAACATCAGCATACAGTAATACGTCACCTCATCAATAACCTCAAAGAAAAACACTTTTATCTAAATTCAGCAACGTAATTGCTGAGGGCACAAAAGACTGCGAAAAACGATTAGTTTTTCGTACCGGAGCATAAAATCGACGCCCTGAAGGCATCAAAACAAAGTCAGGAGTCAGAGGATGCTGGGGCTGTCCCAGGATGTTTTTGGCTTTCTTCAGCACCTGTTCCCTACTATCCTTCTAGTTTTTGATAATGCATTGGACAGTTCTTAACCCAATTTTAGTAGTTTCTACAATCTTCTGAGATGTTTTCTCTGCTTGACGTATGCCAATGACTTGACCCCTCTCAAACAGACTAACATCTTTTCCACGACCACGGGATGTGTCTTTTGACATGGTTGTTTAGAAAATGAGAAGCAACTCAATGCACCAGTTGAGTTTAAAAAACTTGTTGCCAGCTGAAAGATAATCGCTCATGCAGTAATTATCCAATAGGAGGCTCATACCTATTTGCTTCATTAAATCAAGGTGGCGACTTTTTTTTGTGGCAAAGCAGTGTATATATATATATATATGTGTGGCAGAGTCATTTTTGTTTTGGTACATTTTCCTCTTTCCCAGTCTTCTCTTTAAGATCACATCTGGATTTCGCACAGGTTGCAAACTCAGTTTCTTTCCCGGGGGCAGGATGTGATTCCGATGAAGGATTTTGACAGGTCCATCGCCATTTTCTCGCCGAAAATGGCCGAAAACACAGGTAAGTTTGACATTTGACTGTCAATGATACAAGGTGTTTAAACCCAACGGTCTGCCAACTTGTGTTTTCCTTGAAGCCCTAAGTTGGGAATGAGAATGTGATCTCCAAGCAACAGTTTTGCCTGGAGATTTGCTTAGCAGCTGCTGACTCTGCAAGTAAATAAGCGGCTTTCAGATCTTTTCTGATGTCTGCCACATACTTCAGGTCTCTACCTTGGTCACTATGCATCCGTTTTGGCAAGCCATAGTGCACAAAGTACTTTTCCAGCAGAACTTGTCCTCGACACTGCGGAGCAGAGGTCCACCAACTTTCACCATCTCTTCTCCTCGCACAGAATTTTTAAGCGGGCCACAATGCTAGCTTGCTGCTAGCTTTCCTCGCCATAGTCCAAGCACTCCCATTTGAACTCACTTTCCCTTGGTACAAAGATGAGTGATCTCCAACTCGGCTTCCTCTTTCGCGGAGCAAGATGTGAATCTCTTCTCTCTATTTCTTTATTTTTTATTTTTTTCGAAGAAGAACGAAGCAGACTCACTTGTCCTTTTCAACACGAGGCTCTCCTTTTTTGCCTATCCCTTTATGTTTTTATCCCATAGCATAAATAATTTCCAGTTTATAAATACAGACAATATAATTCAATGTGACCATAACTTTCAATTTTTCTTATTTTCGTGAAAATAACAGTATTTAGAGTTTTCTGAGTTTTCCTTGTTTACATGGCGCATTTTAGTTCTGATCAGGCATTTATTCCGATTACTCGTGGCTATGTAAACGTAGCTGGTCGGAAGTGAAATAACTTTGTGGAAACATGGTGTTTTTATTTTACTGTGGTGGGAAATAGCTCAAAAAGGAGTAAAACTCTCATTAGGTGTAAAAAAAAAAAAAAAAAAGCATATCGGCCAGGACTACAAAGACATCAAACAGTTTCAATTTCTGCTGGACACCTATAGTTCAGTGTCTTGCTCAATGACACTTCAACACATGGCAGGAACTAAAACTGCAACTTTCAGATCAGAAGTCAAACATTCTACCTCTGCCTCCATGGCGCCGGTGTTTTTATAGCATTTTTCCTCATTATGAAGGGCATTTATAAAGAAAAGTAAGATTAAAAATGTGTATGTGATTATCTATTCAAATCTTGGTGAATCAGGAGTATCTGATTAATATAATTTGAAAAAGCTTGTAGTTTCTACATTCAAGTTATAATTGGTGGGCCATAAGCTCCCTGCTATGCACCATTTCCTTGAATCCACTTATAGACTACCATAGACACAGTAATGGACCAAGTGATGTGCTTTTACAATGGGTCAAAAAATGATCAGAGTGGGACAATGCAGCTTTGGCGTTGATCAAGCCAGATATATGTTTTTTTAGATCTCAGACTTATTTTTGTCTACAACACTCCCTCCATGTGACCAGGAGCCTTACAAAGACCTCTACACCCTGAAGGTGGGGAAATGCTCATCTCAACCTCAAGTGGGAATGTACAAAACTCAATTCAAATATCCATGTTTCATGGCTCCAACAGTTAAACTTCTGGAATTTTAAATCTGTGAGTAGCACTTCAGAACTGTCTTTTACCCTTTCTTTACATGACCTTTTAATGATTAGATGATCATTAGCAGATCATTGAAAGACAAGTCATCATACACCTACACATTTTTTGTGACTGCACAATTTTGGATTTGGGTAAACGCCATGTTCTAAATCAGGGTTCATGTCAACTCTCTGTACGACCATAATCCTTGTCAAATCTGGATTTTGTTTATAAAGTTTCTACTTGTTTTCTAGTTTCATTTTTGAACTGATGTACAGTATATTTAGGAATGAGGAGTCATCAAACTCAACACAAATGAACACCTCTATCAATCCTTCAGGTTGTCATCTCTTCTGAGCCCTCTGATCTTCTATACAACATGCAGTTCTGTTCAAAATAATGTTCAATGTCAAAAGCGCATGCTTCTGTTCCTCTTGTGGTCCATAAATATCTAAAGTAATCTCAGATATTTTCAATTAAGTCAAATTTAAACAAAGCTGAACTCATTCAATGTGTGATAAGAAAATTGTTCAGCTCACAGAAACACAAGACTCTGACACATGAACTTAACATTTCAGTCAGAAACTCAACTGAAAAGTGAGTCTGATCAGAGATCAAGAACTGAACCAGACCTCAAGTCATTCAAGTGAAAAATATAGATCTTCTGAACTATTATCCAACCTCCTTTAACCCTTGTGCTATTTTATGGGGTCCAGATGACAGGACACCAATGAAGATTTTTTAAAAAATCCTTAAAAAAACCCCCAAAGTGATGTCTGTCTGGGGTCAAGATTACCTCACTTTTAATGTAAACAGGCCTAGTGTAGCATAAGGGTTAACTCTGATAATCACTTACTGTTTCACTCCTGAATTGCTATCACTGAAGTGAATAGGTAATTCCTTAGACCTGTCACTCCTGAAGGACACACAGCTGGGTTCATATCCAGGTCCAGGTTGGTTCCTGTAAAAAATGAAGGTTGTTGATGTGAGTGCTGAGCTCTGACATGGAGAAGAGTCCTGGACAGTTAGAGATGTTCATCTCACCTCTGAGCTTTGCTCTGGCTCTCATCTTCCTCACACAGAGTGCTTTTAGAGGGAGTGGCTCCCTCCTGTGTGTCCTCACACTGATCCATGCTGCTGGATTCACTGGATCAGCTCACACACACCTTCTCCCTTCATCTGCAGAGGAAACCCTCATCATCATCAGCTCTGATCCTCCTTCACTAACAGATCAGCTGCTCCTCCACTGATGGGCTCTTCTCTTGTGTTTCCTCTCAGGTTCAGGTGAATGCAGTCAGACAGCATTACAGTGGTGGTCCTGGCACCAATATCGCCCTGAGTGAGCCACACCAGTAGTGCTAAGATCACAGAGGCCAAGAAGTCCCACAGTAGGAAGCTAGAGTCCAAACTCCAGACCAACAACATGAGAGATGTATGGAAGAGAATGAACACCATCACTGGTTACAAACCAAGGGGTGTTATTGTAGTGGAGAGTGACATGGACAGGGCCAGCCAGCTGAATCTGCTTTTCAACAGATTTGACACTCCAGGCCAACACTTTCAGTCCCCCATCTAACCCCTTGTGGGATACAAACACCTCTCCCACCTTCCTCCTATGAAGCCTCACACTCCAACCCCATTTCAAAATCTTCCAAAGAACCGCAGCACTTCACACCTCATCCTGCAGAATCCTCCCATTATCCTGCCCATCCAATTCCCCTTAATCCCTTGACTGTGGATCAGGTCAGAAACCAACTGAGAGGTCTTCACTCAGGCAAGGCTGCAGCCCCTGATGGCATCAGCTCTGGCATGCTAAAGACTTGTGCCCTCCAGCTGTGTGGAGTCTTAGACCGGCTTTTCAGCATGAATCTCAGACACCAGAGGGTCCCTGTGGTGTGGAAAGCAACCTGTCTGGTTCCAGTCCCAAAGACCCCTTCACCTAGGAGCCATAAGGACTACAGGCCAGTGGCACTAACATCACAAATCATAAAGACTCTAGAGTGGCTAGTTCTGGACCAGCTGAGGCCCATGGTGAGCACGTTTCTGGACCCTTACATTTCGCCTATCAGCCCCACCTGTTAGTAGAGGATGCCATAATCTACATGATGGACAAGCTGAAGACACATCTGGATCAGCCATCCACGTAGCCAGCCAGCTCTGCTTGGTGAGAAGTTGCTGGAGATGCAGGTTGATGCCCCTCATGAGTCCTGGATCACTGACTACCTGACTGGAAGGCTGCAGTATGTGCGACTGCATGGCTGTGTGTCAGGGAACCTCAAGGTACCGTCCTCTCTCCCTTCCTTTTCACCCTTTACACCACAGACGTCAGCTACCGGTCAGAGTCCTGTCACCTGCAGAAGTTTTCAGATGACTCCGCCATAGTTGGTTCTATCAGTGGAGGGAAGGAGTTTGAGTATTAGGAGTGTCATTGGTGAATTCGTCTCATGGAGTGAGAGGAACCATCTGCAACTCAACATCACCAAAACTAAGGAACTGGTGTTGAACCTCAAGAAGACCAAATCTCCTGTGACCCCGGGTCAATGTGGACACAGTAGAGGACTAAAAGAACCTGGGAGTGTACATTGATAGCAAACTGGATCAGAACACTGATGCTTTGTATAAAAACTTCCTTCTTATACTTACTTACTTACATACTTCCTTAAAATACTTCCTTCTGAGACTCAGATCATTCAGCATCTGCCAAACTAAACTGCCTGGCCAGAAAAAAAGTCACCTCTGGATTTAACTGAGTAAATAGGTACGAGCCTCCTATTGGATAATTATTGCATGGGTGATTATCTTTCAGCTGGCAACAAGTTATTTAAACCCAACTGGTGTAATGAGTTGCTACTCATTTCCTAAACAACCATGTCAAAAGACACATCCCGTGGTCGTGGAAAAGATGTTAGTCTGTTTGAGAGGGGTCAAGTCATTGGCATACATCAAGCAGAGAAAACATCTCAGAAGATTGTAGAAACTACTAAAATTGGGTTAAGAACTGTCCAACGCATTATTAAAAACTTGAAGGATAGTAGGGACTCATTGTCTTCGAGGAAGAAATGTGGATGGAAAAGAATCATGAATGATCATGATTGACGATCACATAAACATGTGGTGAGATCAAATTAAAAAAAAAAACTACAGTAGAACTCAGGGCTCTGTTTAATAGTTCAATAGTTTTTTTCCCGATTACCACTGGCTCTGTGGAGAAATTGAGGGTTGGTGTTAGACTGGGGGCAGAGCTGTCAGAGCAGATTCTTCCTGAGGGAGCTGTTGGCAATATGCTTACGTCAGCACGTTTCCAACCGCTTGTTTTTGTGGGTATGGGAAGGGCTGCTGCAGAATTACTCTCATATGCAGGAACAAATCAAAATACCGTTTTGGGGTTGTTTATAGTGAGGAATGAACACTAAAATACATTTAAAATCTCAAAAAGTAGAATTTCATGGTAGGGCCCCTTTAATGCAAAAATATAGTTTAGATGAACTAAACATTAAAAATATATTCTAAAAATAGCCTTAGTCTATCTTTTCATATATTATTGTACATGTTTGATAAAGTTGTCTTAGGCTTAAAAAATAAATGTAACAATGTCCTATATCATACCTTTGTCCTTTACATGTTTCTCTTGTTCCTCTTCTAAATTGGGAACCGAAGGGTTTTGTACTTTACATTTCATTGTGCTCACAAAAATAAACAAGTTAGCATCCTCTGACACCAACCACCGCTTAGCTTTACATCAGCTCAGCCTCGGACTGAACCAATTCTTATGGTAGTTTGTTTAAGAGATTGGAATTTATTTTTAAAAAATTACAGTAACTGAGAATTCAACTCGGTGTGATGAATAAAGTGGTACAAATTTAAAAGTATTTTGAGCTTGAAATGAGTGTTAGACGGACAATCTTCCCAATTATGTGGAATTCGCCCGGCCACCACTGAATTGCACCCCCCTCTCGCATTTTTTTACTTGGTATGTTCCACAGTATACCATCCTGCAATGAGACACGAGCGCTAGTTTAAGCATCGGCCAGCAGAGGGCGCTGTTAATTCACCTTCGAACAACAAGAGCAGACGCGCTCCGCTATTTAAATGACAGAAAAGAAACACTGAATGATCTGAATGACACTGAATCATGCGTACCGCCCATGGCAACTGCCCACATCGCCCATATCAAAAACCACCACTGCAGCAGTGGAAGGCAGAGGAAGCTGCTGAACATCAGCTGCTGCACTTCTGCTCTCACTCCACCAGATGGAGACATGGAGCTGCAGCAGCAAACACTCCATGATGGAGCAACATATCACTCACTCAGTCAGTTTGACAAAGAAACAACAAATTTCTTGTTTCTACAATTCAGGGAACATTAAGCACACTTTATGTTCAAGACCACAGTTTGATTCCAGTATATTTTAGAAGAATCATGACAAACATCAGCTGATTGTTGTTGACTTTATAAGCAATCCTTAATATTTTTGATCAAACAATAATAGAGCTTTTTAAGCAGTAGAGTGATCACAGTTTGCAGAGAAAGATCTTCTCCAAACATACAGAAATAGTCAAATTAGTGAAGACAAAGTTCAAGAAAACAAACAAACCAGTTTCTTCAAGGATCTGAAGAAGAGACTCCTCTCACCATGCAAAAGCAGCTGCAACACAGATCAGTGACTGAAAAGAATGCACCAGTGATGAAGGCAGGGCACCAAAGGTGGGCGGGGCAGTAGGTAATAGGCGTGTTTGAGGTAATGCAGGTAGACGCGGCGCTGCGCAGATTGTGGGAAACGGTGTCCTGAATGTTCTTGTAGTTCAACGTGAAATAACTGGTGCTAAATGAAGGAAATGAGTTTATTTTTTAACTCTTTCTGGAAGATAGTGGATCACTGATGACAAATAAACAAGATTTTAAATAATCAGTGGTTATTTGTGTTATTGTTATCTCTAAAACTAACTTTAATTTCTATTTTATCTGTTTATTTGGGACAGTGCAAATGAGATGAATCCCACAGCTATTTTTTTTATCTGCTTTACTTTGAAAGATGTTAAAAAATACTATAAAAGACATAACAGCACAGATCATACTCGGAGGAGTGGCATATTAAAATTCAGTATTAAGGACAACCCCCAACTCCTCGTTCTCGTACAGTCTCGTCGTTCACCCTCATCTCAGGCGCCTTTTCTCCGCCCCCTCCTGCAGCAGCTTAGTCTCGTCGACGATGCAGGCGAGGCGCTAGGGGACCTCAAACACGCCTAATAGGTACAGCGCTGGCTTCAAGCCGCCTTGATGACGACAAAACAATGCATTGTGGGAAACGGTGTCCACACAGGTTTTGCAGTTTGACGTGAAATGACTGGTGGTACATGAAGGAAATCTGTGTATTTTTAACTCCTTCTGGAAGGTAGTTAATCAATGATGAAAAAATAAACGACATTTCTAATAATCTGTGGTCATATTTGTTATTTTTGCCTCTAAAACTTAACTGTAATATAATTGTATTTTTTAATTTGGGACAGTTCACATAAAATGAATCCTGCGGCTATTTTTTTAACTATTTTACTGTAAAAGATGTTTAAAAAATAATATAAAAGACATAACAGCACAAATCATACCAAGAGGAGTGCCTTATTAACTTTCAGCCAAATGTTGAAGGTAACCAAACCCTAAATTAACTTTTTTTGGCAGTTGACATCTATAAATGGGGGTTTAGAAGTGCCGTCTGTAGTTCATTGTTGACGAATTGAAATAAAACTGTTTAATTTTTCAAAATATAGTAAAAAAAGCATCTGTGTGCTGCCCTCTACAGATTGAAATGAGGGATTACACTTGAATTTTGGGATTGGTCAAACCATGCAAGTTTCAGAAGTCTGACGTCATGATCTGCAGCTCCAGTAATGATAACAGTCCTGCTCCCTAGCCACGCCCCTCTGACTGGATTTTCACATTTCAACTGTGGGTGGAGTCAGCCTCCAACTTCCTGATTTGGTTACCCTTTAAGGACAACCCCCAACCTTTCTCCGATCCCTCCTGCAGCAGCTTAGTCTCGCTGACGATGCAGGCGAAGAGCAAGTCATCTAAAACACACCTAATACCATTTCACCTGCAGTTTGAAATGACTTTTAAAAGCTGCAATGTTTGTAAACTCTCATTCAGGGGCCTTTTTCAAAAAGCAGGGTATACTCGGATAAGTTAAAGGGAATTGAGTTGATATCCTCCACTTTCTGGTCCAAAATCAGAGGTAATCGTTGGGGTGTGTAAGTAACTACACCACATTTCAGAGAGTAAGTTTGTTTACGATAAGTTACTGAGCCTTTTGATGAAAAACCTGCAGACGTACAAACCCAAATTAGACAAAGATCATTGGCCATGAGAGAAGTTAGAAGACTACAAATGGATGTGCTGTCTTTCCTTGAAAATTAATTGAAAGAGCTTTGCCATTTTAGAATAGAACCATTTTTTTTTTATTTTGCTAAGATTTAGGAACTTCACTCGTTTTGGAATAAAAAGGAAGATAGCACTGTTAATGGTAATAGCACCGTCCCTTGAGGGGAGCCCCTTCTCCCTTCCCCTTTGTCCTTCTCCTTCGTTTATCACTCCATGCTTGCTCCAAACGGAGGGTGAGGAAAAAAATAGTGTCAAATATTTGTTAAATGTAGACATCTGAGGTTCAGAGCACACCAAAGTGAAGGAAAGCGCTTCTTAGCACCTCGCGGTTTACTGTCGCGATGGTGGACTTTACTTTTGACCCCTCTGTTTGGGGTGTGAAACTTAAAAAATAATAATCCTGCACAGGACTTCGACTTCAAGTGCCACTTCAAATCAAGGGGGAGGGCGAAGGGGAAGGGAGAAGGTGGGCCTTAGACTCAAACTCCAGTTGAATATGCAGGGGAACACCTCACAGAGTTGGTCAGCACAGTCCTTGGGTACTCTGGCTGCTCCTCCAGCATTCCAGTATTTGTTTTTAACCTGTCTGATTTTGTATTTTAGTTTGTGCCAAATCCTCTGCTTCCTATATGTCCCCATGAATATAACCCCTCCTCTTCTCCTTCAGTAGGGCGTTGTCTGAGATAAACCGGTAAAGCTGCTGGAAGCAGCATTGAGAAGAACTTCCAAACATAAATATTCCTAAAATATGTCTTTCCTGAACTAAAGACAGAGAACAGGTTCAAGAATAAACCTGACACTGGCAGCAGCTGAAAGGGGGACAGAGCTTCAAGATGTCATATTAACAGATTGTTAATCTCCATGGCCATATCTGAATTTCTTTACTACTCCCTCACCCCTATAAGTGGTTGACAAGCTAGACCTCTGATTTTAACATATTTTGGACAGATGCTCACTACTTTTTTTTTATAATGCCAAATATAATGTCACAAAACCCAGTAAAGTAAGCGAAAAGCTAAAAAAAAAAATATGAACATTTAACAAAAAAAGTAGTTGTGAACTCACGTTCTGAAATAGATAATTTTTTTTTAATCATTTAAATACATATTTATTTCAAATTACCACTTATTCAAATGCAATACATTGTGGTTTATTTGCTAATTTAGTGGGCATTAATGCAGACTAGTTTTTTTGTAAATAAATTTTCTAGGACACTGGATTTTGGATTTGTAGATTTCGACACCCCCAAAAATGGCAAAGTCACTATATAGTGAACTAAATGGTAAGGAGTGAAAAAAATTGGACACAAATTCCTTCACACTGGGCTCGGAAATTCAATTTTTTGTGACCATAATCAATGCTCACGTGTTACTACGCAAGTTTTTAAGTCTGTTTTTAGGCTCTTCTTCGAAAATTGAACGCCACTGAACGTGTGTCAAAAGTTAAACCAGTTGAGCTTTGACCACTCAGGAACTCAGACATGGTGGCAATATAATAGTTCGCATCCTCGTCAAAACACTGAACTACCAATTGCTTGAAAATTGATTGTGGGGGAGACATCAGTTTATGTAGTTTTTGCCCCACCGGAATCTCATATGTCGGAAATGTGGAAAATTTGAACCCTTCTACTTCGTAAGGAGCCTCTTTAAATAGGATTTTAATCAACTTGAAAATATTGAACTGTTGAAGCACTTTTACTAAGACTGTTGTAGATCTGAGGAGTCAAAGGAAGCTCTGTTTCTGTGCAGTAGAAAGCTAGTCAGGAAAGAAATGAGCAGATCATGAATGTTCATTTGTCTTCACTTTATCAGCTGTTTTTACGTAGACAAAAGTAATGAGAAGAGTTTGTTCACTTACAGATGGATAAAAAAGCCTTAAATGTAGTAATGCTGTAGTATGATTAGTACTACTTAGCTTTTACTTGAGATGGGTATCAAACCAAAACTCTTTGCCACGTTGCTGCCAGTTTCATGTAAAAGTGTGGATTCTGGCACTTCGTGATGGCTCAGAGTCTAAAATAAAACTGGGCCTTGGAACAGCTCTGACTGAAAGAATGTGGATCTTCCAGATCATCTTTTCATCTTTTTGCAGCAGGACCACATTCCAAATATACCTTTTTAGTTCCTTGGTAACAGGGTGTGTTTAAACTGCTGCAGATTCTTCAGAAGATAAAAGACGATCTGTGACGATCTACTGCAGGAATGAAGGAGTACCGCCCCCTGGTGGACAGTTTTCTGACAGGAGTTAAGCAGTTAAGCTTCAGGATGGAGTCAGCTCCAACAGATGCGATCCACATCATGCTCTCTGCAAACTGAGGCAGAAAGTCTCTTTTTTAAGAAGAATCCAGAGTTCTGCTCTGAGCAGCAGATAAGCCTCTGTTCTCTGCTGCTCTCAGACTCCAGGAAAAAAGTTTCAAATCTGCAGAAGTCCATGAAGAGCGCCATGGATGTGGAGCTTTTCTTCAGCACCTCCACAAACAGCCTGCTCGCCTTTTGAGCAGTCTGTGGTCACGAGCTTGGGTGTGAAACTTGATGCTTCTCTTAAACTAGACCTCCAAATAAATGCAGTGACCAGATCCTGCTTTTTTCAAATGTGATGTTTGGCTAGGGTTAAGCAGGCAGATTTTTTTGTGCACCCATCGTGCGCCCCTTGGAACTGCCAACACAAACCGATTTATAAGACACTTTTAGCGGGGCAGGATGTGAAAACGAAAAAGCAATCTTCGTTGGCTTTGTCACTTTAATTATGTGACAAAATGAGCGGTGTTGAAGAAGAAACTGAAAAAGCCGTTTGGAGAATTGCTTTTTAATTTTATTTAAGAGACAAATAATGCAGTTAAATTGTGAAAATGAAAAAGGATTTCTTTTCAATCATTTTCATTCTTAATTTAATTTTGGTACAACTTTACAAGGGAACTTTTTGAAAATGAAATATCAAATTAATTATGTTACAGAATTAGCAGTGATGATGAATAGAATGAAAAAACCGTTTGGATAATTGCTTTTTCATTTTATTTAGGAGACAAGTAATGCAGGTACATTTTGAAAATGAAAAATCATTTCTAATATTGACTTTTATTTTGAATTATGAGTCACAAACACTTCCATAGTTTAGCACAGCATGGCTGGAACAGAGAGGATCATAATGTTGTTGAGCTTCTGTCTTCTGTGTTCTGAAAGAATTGAAGCTCCTGCCATCTCTTCTGCTCTCTTTCTGTTTTTTCACATTTTCTTACATCTTCAATTTCTCTTTTCTGTCACTTTCTCTTCTCTCTGCCTTTCTTCCAGAAAGTCAGTGCCAGAGTTGGACTCTGATCTTTACATGTGTGAACTTGTTCGCGATGATCTGTCATTCCAGGCACACAACATCTCTGCAGCCACGATCTAAGAACTGCATCTGATCAGATGATCCCTCGGTTTCAAAGGCTCTTCTTTAAAAGGTTGACCCACATCCCCCTATTCCTCCCTTTTATGCTCTTTTTTTCCAGTTCAGTGAGCCCCTCACTGTTGGCTGGTGGACCGGCTCTAGCTTTATCTTTTCTTCATGTAAATTATGAAATATTCGAATAATTTGGTTTTATTTGAACCCTTTAAAGTTTTGAAAGTTCTTGAAGTCGAGCAGAGAGAGAATGAAAATAAATCAGTTTGTCTGCAGCATGGAGCTTTTTGGTGCAGGGAAATATTTCCTTTGATGAGAGGGAGAAAAACATGGATGTTTGTGTGAACAAAAAGCTAAAGTTGACTTGTTGAGCTGAAGATCCTTTAATATTACACCCACAGACAGTCATACAGTAATAAGTACAGAGATGTTCATCAACAAACACAAAGTGTGATTAAATTCCTGCTTTGAGAAAGACATATCTCTTTGAAAGCCAGACATTAGCACTGGTTCTCTGTCTGGCTCCATACTGAAGCGAAGGTTTGGACATTTCTGCTGCTTTTTTCTGCAATAAACCAGAAAAAAATTATCTAATTTCTCTGACTGACTGTCTGCATGAAGTCTTATCATGAATCTCAGCAGAACCTCAACTCTAAAAGCAGCTTAGACTTCAGATTGTGCAGAAACACAGACATCAAAAAATGTTTCTAGAAAACTTTAGACTTTAATCTCTCTTCAAAGTCACTCAAATTCATTGTTATACATGACTTCAAGTCAAAATGCTTTATCTGTGAGAATTTAGTTTCAGTTTATTTTTCTTGACTCTGTTAAAGCACATTGGTCACTGATTAGCTCTTGGATCATTTTCTGATTGTTTTTGTTAAATATTTAAATTATAAGTTTCTGGATCATAATTGGGATGGGGGTCACTGAGGGGTTCTACTGGTGCCAGGACTGCCACATGCTGAGCAGAGGGACATGAAGAAATCTTGGCTGGTGTTCCCATGTTTACCACTAGAGGGCAGCACAGTGTTTGTCATAAGTTGCTGTGTGAGCCTAATGGAGCTTCAAAAATTGCAGCAGCTTTGTTCATGCACGAATATGAACCTCCTGAACAAGTCTGAACAGAACATTTCAGGTGAATTCTTCAGTCCAGAACATGAGCCTGCATTGTTCCTGAATCTCTGATCCAAGAAAACCACCTTCATGGTCTCTTGGTTTCTTCTGGATCCATCAAACATAAGTCCTTTGATCGGACTCTCTCTGACCAAGTTCATGTTTGCACAGAAACTTTCAGGATTTTTTTTCTTTCTCACATCTTTCACTCTGAACTCCTGCAGCACACACTCACTTTTGAAAATGTGGATCCTCTCATTCAGACAATATCAGAGCTGTGAATGCTGTCCTTCTCTGCATCATTAGTTGCAGAGTATCAGAGCTGCTTCCTTCTCTGCTGACATTCTTCGACACTCTGGCTCTGATACTGCTGCCTCCAAACCAGCAGCTGCAGAAAAATTCTGCAGAGACTTTTTCTGAGAGAGGAGAGGATAATTACCTGACAGTAAATTATCAGGTCAGGTTTAATTAAACTCAAGTTTCTCTTTTTCTCCTTTTTTTCTTATTTAAAGGGGGCATGCCATGATTTTCTTAATCCTTTCAGAGTGAACAATGCCCATATATATGATCATATATTACTTTTGGAACACTGAAAAACAAATTATTTATGAAAAATTAGTCATTTTTGTGAGTTTTTTCCTACACAAAAGTAACCAACTCGATTCCTGAAGTTCGACCTGTCACTGTAACAATTTATTGAACTTTTTACTTAAAGTAAGTGAAAATGTATATATATATTTCTTTATTATTATTATTATTATTATTATTATTATTATTATTATTATTATTATTTTTAATTATTATTATTATTATTATTAGGATTTCCCAAATACTGGTGTTTATCATTATTGGTCAAAAGTTGAATTTTTAACAATATTCACATTAAAGGCAGTTTACAGTTTTTTGTTTGCTTGTTTTTGAAGTTTTCTTTACTCTTGTATATTTTAAGAATACCTTTTGAAACATGTTCAAAGCTCTTCTATCTTTTCATGTATTCAAATCTAAACATTGTTATTATTTGTGGAGTATTTACTCAATTGGTTTAGCATTCTTAAATTCTTTAACCAAATTTGTATATATTTTTTTAAATTGATTTATTTATTCAGAATTGAATATTTTTTTGTAAACAGTAGCTGCATTTTGAGCCATTGAGCCATATTGCTGGGAAGCACTTCAGAAACAACTTAGGACACTGATAATTAAATGGACAATTTTAAATATTATAATGAATGAATCGAGTCACAGATATTTGATTTAATTTTTGAGAAAGACGGGTCTACTGGACCGAACATGACTGACGTGTTAGCGCGCAAGTGAAAAACAGTTTGATTCTCACTCCAGACCAGGTGGTGGCGCTGATCCGCCACGACATAGTTTACAAACTGCCAAACACGAGACAAAAAGAAGGGCTAGAGCGCTAGCAGAGTTAGCTGGTGTTCAGAGGACGGCGGTGTTTGTGTGAGTTTGAGCTGAAGATCCTTTGCAGCTGCAGGAACCATGTCTTCACTTCAGTCTCTGAGAGAGTTTATCAGCGAGCGACTAGCTGCTGCTGCTGAAGAAATCTTCAGACACTGTGAAGGAACCATCGTCCAGTACGAGCAGGAGCTCTGTCGTCAGCGCAGACTGCTGGATATCTGCTGGAAACCACAACTTCAGCTCGAAGCTATAGGTATGTTCACTTTATCAAAGGAGATAAAGATTTTATTTTCCAGAACAGTGTGATCTAGTGAAAGTGAACTGACGGCTTTTAGAGTAGCTGTTCCGCCATCTTGAAGCGGTAAAGTGAGCCGCCCTTCACTCAACTGAGGTGAAACCAGCAGCGCTTTAGAAATATTATGTACCCGTTTTACACGATTTACAGTAAAGAATGAAACATGTTTGTAGCTGCTTTCTGCTATGACTTTTGTATAGGTTAGGGTTGCCATGCTAGCTTGTTGCATACGCAATGTTGGACGCCATATTGGAATAGTATAGCTGTCTCTTTACTGCTGTTACAACTGCGCAACCAGAGCTGGAAAAACAAGAAAATGACTGTTTATACAAGTACATTATTACTGTAAGCTGACAAAGGAGAAAACTTAACACTCTAAATAGCAAGGGTGTGTCTGGCGATATGATGCCTATCCTGATACACTTTACGCAGAAATTTCATGATGTAATTTTCAGTTACGGTTTTCTCCAAAAATAAGTCTTCGGTTGACTTGATTTATATTTTAAGCAGAAGACGCCAAATGAGAGACGGTTGCATCGGCGAAGTGCGTTCATTTCTCATAATGCACACTTCGGAGGGTATTATCCTACTTATACCATGGTCATTCAAAAAAGAAATAAATATTCAATCAATATTTAGTACTTCATTCTTGTTATTTCTTTGGTTTAGATATTTTTTTCCCACAAAAAGCAGACTATTTGATATTGATATGGGTTGTTTTTTTTTTGTGTGGTTTATCACTTTTTAATCCACACCCAGCAGCCAAACAGAATCAAATATTCACCTGGACAATGGTGTAAAGTTATTTTAAATCTGACAAAAAACTGGAAATATTTCCAACCTTCTTTTCACGCGATCACATAAAGCATGATAACAGAGTTGAGTTTTGCTCCATTCATTTCACTTAACAAAGTGAGAATCCAAGTATTTCTTGCATGTGTGCTTACCTGAGAAGTAAACGTTTATTTGATTTGAAAAACATGTCTAAAGTTTTTTTCCAAGTTATTTGTGCAATATTTATAACATACTGATAAAAAATTAACATCTACCTTTGATAACTATTGAGTTATCTGTCAAGTGTTTTAAGTTCCTGACTGAGGTGATTTAGATTTTTGTTGGTGCTTGACAAAATACAAATTCTTTAAAAATATTAAAGGGTTTCCTCCTGTGTTTGTGTCCCTGCAGTCCTCCCTCAGCATTATGTGAGTGAAAAGGAGGATAACTCCAGAGTGAAACAAAAAGAACCAGGACTTCCACAGATAAAAGTGGAAAAAGAGGAACCAGAACTTCCACAGACGGAAGAGGAATGGAAGGAACCAGAACCTCCACAGATGAAGGAGGAGGAAGAAGAACTCTGTATCAGTCAAGATGAAGATCATCTTCAATTTAAGCAAGAGACTGATGCATTGATGGAAACTTTCACCTATAAAAATGAGCACAATGTTCTAGATCTAAAAAATTTGCAGGGCTTTTATGGAAGTGAAGATGGAAACCAGCATGTCCAAAATATAAATGCAGAAAGTCAGAGTAACTCTGATGTTATCAAAAAATCCAATATCACAACTTTGATTAGGAAACGCATCGAATCCTTAAAAGAAAAGAGACTTTCCTTTATGAAGTCTTGTAAAAGCTCCAGAACTGTTAGTAATCTGTATGTCTACAAGAGAACGCAGTATGAAAGACCATGCGTATGTAAAGAATGTGGTAAAAGTTTTAGATATTGGTCTAAGTTGAGACTTCACATGAGAGTTCACACGGGAGAGAAGCCCTTTTCCTGTAAATTATGTGATACACGTTTTGGTCAAACATCAAGTCTCAAAAGACATATGATGATTCACACAGGAGAAAAGCCCTTTTCGTGTAATGAATGTGGTAAAAGTTTTAGGCGATTATATAATCTCAAAGAACACATGAGAACACACGCGGAAAGGAAGACATTTTCTTATCTCAACGCACATGTGAAAACTCATACAGGAGAAGCATTTTTCTTGTAAAAGAATGTGATAGAAGTTTTGTCATCTACAAGAAAAAACACAACTTAAGCAGGAGAAAAGTCTTTTTATTGTAGATAGATAGATAATTCCATAAAGAAACTAGAAATGTACATGTATTATACAGATTTAAAAAAATTGATGCCTGGGGCTCAACCCAACTATGCTAATTAACTCCAAACCCTCCTATTTTTTTCTTAGCTTTTGCGTTGTCTCTCAGTCCGAGTCTGTAGAAAACAATAGATTCTAAAGCACTTCCTTTGCTGAGAAGCTGGGTGGAGATGCTGATTTTATCTCCCAGCTAGACTGGCATCTTCCCACACTGCTAAAGGTACATAGTTGCTTCAATTATTGTTTGATCAGCCAGTGAAGATCCCTGATCTGAAACTAGACTCTAGACCCAACAATTTCGATGCAACTATTAGAGTAAACTGAGCTTTTTAACATACAGGCACAAGCTGCAATGAAAAATTGATGTATTTATTCAATTAGTTAGTTATAAATGCATGGAAAATAACCGTTTTCGGATCTCTAACAAATGTGCTGAAGACATTTCTTTTATTGTTCTGGTGTATTCTGGTTTTATAAAATAGATATGTTTAGGTTTTTATCGTCTGCGGGCAGCAATCATTAAAAGCTTAACCAATAAAGGATTGGTACATTTCTATCTCTATGTAATGAATAAATGAGCATATAAATTTCAGTTTTCAAATTGATTGACCAAATATGCTTTATTAATTATAACTGTTAAATCTTGATCTCTTGACCAGTTTTTACCACTTTAAAGGTATCATTACTCTTTGTACTGGCATTTTTAAGAAGCAATGTTTTCATGACAACAGTAGAATTTTTTTTTTTGTGTACATCTTTAATTCTTATACTTTTTATGTGATCAGTAAACTTTTATTTATTTATTTTAAAGTAGTGACTACAATTTGTTTTGTGGAGTCTTGTTTACAACTAATCAATTTTTTCAAAAAATATGTTGTAAAGAAGGTGTGGATAAAGGAAGAGACTGGTGTTTCTAGTTTACATGAGAGTCATGTTTTATCGTGGAGATTTGAATTGTTTTTGTTATTTTTCTTTCCAAATCTTTATTGCAAAGAATAAAGTAGGTGTGGACATAAATAATACATGTGGAGTCTTTCCTATAAGTGTGGGTTTTGTGAGGTGTAAGATCCACAGTACGCATTGAAATGGTTGCAGGTTAATCATTTAATGCATCCCGGATGTTATTTTTAATCAGCTTTATTGAAGTGTGTTGTTTTTTTTTTGTTTTTTTTTTATTAGGTCAAGGCTATGTTTTAATCATCAAATTCCTGAGCTTGAGGTTGATCAACTCTACATCTGTGAACACTGGGTATGTCCGTTCCAAAAAAACCTAGTAAGTTTGGTCAACCTTGTTCCTGGTTACCCAGAGATAACACAAGCGCACCCTGAAAACATAAAGACCCTCTCAACTGATCTCCAAATTAATAATTCACCATGAAACGTATGGAGGAAAAAAAACCTGTGGCATACATCACAGAGGCAGATTTGGAGGTGCATTTAAGGGGTTCAGGCCTATTTTCTTGAAGAACAGCAACCCTGCTGCATATATGTCAAAGCTAACCTAATTAGCCTAATTAGGATTGCTAAGAAGAGCTAGAATTCCCATTATTGTTGTGAAGTTGGCAGACTGAGATATGTGAGGAGCTGCAGTCTTCCAAAGTCTCAAAGGGACAATGACAGGAAAAGGACAAACCATTTAGTGGTTATAATTTTTTAAATGTATTCGTATTTTTTTTCTGAGAAAATAATTATTCTAAGTTGAACATTTTTTTTATTTCTTCAAAGGGGTTATTATTTATGTTGAACTGAGATAATACATAATTCCAGACAGTAGAGCATTTTACAGAGATTTAATAATACATAAACACAAAAGCTCCCAAGCTCTTTTCTCCATCACTTGTGTCTGATTGTTTGTTCCCATACTGCATGACACCACTTCAAAACATGCAGAAAAAATAAATTCAAGGCACAGCAATAAAATTCAAACATGCACGATAATGTGATACACAGCACGCTTTAGGTTATATTCGCTCCAAACACAAAAAAATAACATTCAGGAGTGTGAACTAAGTGACTTTAATAAACAAAAATAGTTGAGATAAAAAAAAAAATAGTGCGCTCCCACACTGATTATTCAAACATATTGAGAGCCGTGTAGGGACCGGACAAACAAAACACAAAACCATAAACTTGATAATCATGACAGAAGGCACATAAAACCCGGTCATCCAGAATCTACCACTGCCGTGATCCAAACTCAAGACACGAGTCAGGTAACCATCGCAGCCACACATTCCTTTTATACCCTCTGCACTGTCTTCTGACTTTTTTTCTGAAGATCCTAGAAGTGGTACATTTTTTTTGTTATGTCTGGTTTTCTAGAAACCCATAGTGTCAATGTTTAAACACGCCCTGTGATTGTTACTCATTTTCTGTAGAGAAAATCAGAGAGCACTCCTATGTGAAGAGGGTTGATTGCGTGCCTTCAGTTTACTCAGTATATACTAATAATGAGACATCCTATCTTGTGTCCATTTGAAGTCTTTTGTTCTTTGATAAATTAATTGTTAATTATTTTAAGCCTAAGATCTATTTATGACTATATATGAAAGGAAATAAAAACAAAGGTCATTGATGTACAAAAGAATGTGGATTAATGGAAGACATTCTTTCAGCCAGCAGAGTACAGTGAAACCCAGATGTCGACTGACAGGAAGAATTACATCAGTAGCTACGGCAAGAGTGTGCAGACAAAGTTGTGGAAAGCTCCCAATACAAAAGAGAAGTCAAGCAGAAGACCTCCCAAGTTAGGGTGAGAAGTTGAACACTAGTTCTCAATCAGTCCACCGGACGGCAAAAGGACTATTCACTTTATGCTGAGAGACAATGAAGCTGATCTCAGATCAGTTCATGTTAGATTTCCGACATTCGTGTCCACTTCCTCTGATTCTTCCATAACTCTGTTCTGGATCTCCCTGGAACAGGGTCAAGACACAAAATCTCTACAGACTAAGAGGAGTAGAGACTTCAGTTCTTCCACCTGAAGAGAAGAAAGGAACACAGAGATAAGGGGGGGGCTCCTCGTCCTCAGTTCTCCATGAGTGACGCATTACAGAAGCAAAACAAGCAGCAGGAGCTTCAGTTCAGGGACTCTCTTTGAAATACTTAATCCCCAACAAACCTCAGGAGGTTTGTTTCAAACTCCTTCACAAGTGCTATCCAATAAAATACCTTCTTTACATTGATATAGGCAAACACTGCTCCTTTTATAATGTGGACATTGAAACATCATGCCATTTATTTTGGAATTGTCTTTACACTATCACTTTCTGGGAGGAATTTTGTGTTTTCATACCAAATAGCATTCTTGGCGACTTTAACATTTTATATAAATTTGTTTTTGTTTTTTTGATTTTCAAAACACCTATAAAAACAGTATTATATAATGAATCTATTTATAATTTTAGTAAAATTTCATATCCACGAAAGTAAGTTTTCTTCCAAAAAAAAACCCTGTTCCGCCTCTTTTTAATTGAAATTAGAATCTATGTTGACCATGTGAAATTATCATCAGACCCCAGAGCTGTCAAGACCCTACACTGTTAGAAATAGGGGTACTGTAGAGGTACATTTCTGTTCCTTAAGGTACAATCTGGATTAATGTACCCTCCAGGGATCACAAATGAACCTCAGGGTACTTATGTGTACCTTTTTGAAGGCCTTCAAGGTACATATTTGTACTACTATTCTTAAATGTTAGGGTACAATTTATGGGTGGGACAGTTCTGTGTTTGGGTGGACGGGGGTTGGGGTGAAAAACAAAAGCTTAAGACTTTTAAGAGATTTACAAACATATTATTCATTCAGTTTTTAGCTACTTCATCCTCTCATTTTATGACTGTTAGGAAAAAATTATTTTATATGAGTGAAGGTGAACTATTAATGTCATACATTTGATGTTTTTATCATATGAACTTTTAATAAGCCATTGTTCTTTTCTTTTCTTTTTTTTATTTTTAATTTTACAATGACAAAGACCAAAAGAGATACATATGACTATTTGCCGAAATATAATGTCAGAAAAATTATGGTGAAAAACCATAATTGTACAAATCTTGTACAAATCTTCCCACCCTTGAGTATTTGACTTTGAACAACGTCAGCATCACAGAGTCTGCGTGAAGCGGGAGGAGCCGTTATGAGACTGCTGAGCTTTCGGTGGAGGAACTTTGAAAAAGGCTGCATGGAAGAAGCTGGTTGCACATATATGAATATAAATGAAATTTATTGGGCTGCACGGTGGCGCAGTGGTTAGCGCTCTTGCCTCACAGCAAGAAGGCCCCAGTTCAAATCCAGGCTGGGGGATCAGAAACACCAACTGGGACCTTTCTGTGTGGAGTTTGCATGTTCTCCCCATGCATGCATGGGTTCCCACCAGGTACTCCAGCTTCCTCCCACCGTCCAAAAACATGCTTCATAGGTTAATTGGCTACTCTAAATTGTCCCTATAGGTATGAATGTGTGAGTGACTGTCTGTGCGAATGTGGCCCTGCTAAAGACTGGCAAACTGTCCAGGGTAAACCCTGCCTTCGCCCATCAGCAGCCGGGATAGGCTCAGGCGACCCCGAAAGGGATAAAGCGGCACAGAAAATGAATGAATTAATTTATTGGTCCCTGTAAGCCAAGTTTGTACCTTTTTATTAAAGGGAACAAAGTTGTACTCAAGAATTAGGGTACTATTTGGCCACCAGAGGTACTATTCTGATCTTGATAAGGTCCAAATCATAGGGGTACAAATAAGTACCGAGTGTTCGGGGTACACCAGAAGTACCCTTGAGGGTACCACCCCAGTGACAAGCCATTGTACCCCTAAAGGTACAATTTGGTCCTTCTTTTTCTGAGAGTGTAGAGGCTAGAATTAATCACGCTCTATTACCACTTTGTGTGATCCAAACCGAGTCCCTTGGTCTGTATTCAGACTAGGGTCGAGAGGCCTTTCTTGTTCTGGAACAAAGCTTGTACATAAAACCAGGTGACTAGAGATCTCTTTACTCATTTGCTAGTGATTAACAATTGAATTAACCAGCAGCAAGATGTGGAAATAGTGGATGTCCAATAATAAGTGTTTTCAGTACAAATAACGAAATGTTTCAAGTAAAATAATTTCTAATAATAAAGTAATCTGAGTTATGTTCATCTCAGTTACCACAACCATGTATATAAATATGCCACTTGTTTTTTTTTAAATTAGTAAATCACAATTAGTAGATAAAGTTACAAAAATCAAAGATTTCCTTCATTGAGCGCCACTCATTTCTGATCAGTTTAACTTGAACTGCAAACGAGGACCCAGTTTCCCACAATGCATTGTTTTGTAGTCGGGCGGCGTCTTGCGTCGCTTCTACGTCATCTCAAACACTGTTGATGATGCTTGTAGCGTTAGCTTGTGTTCAAAGGACAGCGGTGTTTGTGTGAGTTTGAGCTGAAGATCTTCTGCAGCTGCAGGAACCATGTCTTCACTTCAGTCTCTGAGAGAGTTTATCAGCGAGCGACTCGCTGCTGCTGCTGAAGAAATCTTCAGACACTGTGAAGGAACCATCGTCCAGTACGAGCAGGAGCTCTGTCGTCAGCGCAGACTGCTGGATATCTGCTGGATACCACAGCTTCAACTGAACGCTATAGGTATTCACTTCATTGGAGAAGATGAAGCACTAATCTTATAGAATATTTTGTTCCAAGAGATAATGCATCGATAACTACTTGTGTTCGAGTACTCGGGTCCGCCATCTTGAAGCGGGACGATGTCCAAAAAATGCCACCGCACGGTGCAGGGGCGTCGCTAGGGATTTTGAGGCCCATAAAAAGCATTTTTACATGGAGGGCCCCCTAACAAAGTGGCAACTTATTATTATTAGTAGTAGTATTTTTATTATTATTATTGGATGCAGTATTACAAACAGTTATAGATTACGATGGTATTTTTCACCATCATCATCTTAATGACAAAATAGCAGGACAATGGGAAGAAATGAGCACCCTGAATATATATATATTTTTTTTTTCTTAATTTCACAGCAAAACTGAATCTTAAGTAGGAAATACACTTTTTAATGACAAAAAAATATCAGTGGAGATTGGGGAAAAAAAATCCAGATTTTTTTTTTTTCCGACTATTAAAATTGTTTAAAATTATTTATTTCATACACTTATTTAATCATTCTTAAGACAGATTCACCTTTGTTTTGAAATTGTGGAAAAATGTATTATTGTTATTTAGGCTGTTAGGTGATTAAAACTTTTAATCATAATTAATCACATTCTTGTCCACAGTTAACTTGCAATTGATCTTAAATTTATACACTGGGGCGGCCTTGGTGACGCGGTAGGTGGTCGACTCTTAGTTGGAAGATTGTGTGCTTGATTCCTGCCTTGCCTGTCGAAATGTCCTTGGGCAAGACACTGAATCTCACTTTGCCTCTGGTGGAAGGTGGCGCCAGCGTTCGGTAGCGGAGCCGTCACCACCAGTGTGAAGGTGTGTTAATGGGTGAATGGGTCTGTGATTGTAAAATGTCTTGGGCCTTTGAGAAAGATAGAAAAGCTCTATACTAGTTAATGCTATTTTACAATTTTTCATATTACTTTCCTAAGATAAAAATGTGTACTCCAAGAGTGTTGAGTAGTTTTATACTGTCTATAAGAATAAGAATGACAGAAATACATTGCTTTAATTATACATACTTTATTTTTGCCGCAATTAAAGCTTTTTAGTGAAAAAAAATGCTGAAATAATGATGGGTCTGAAAGCTGTAGCTAACCATTTAGCTACAGCGTGTGTCAAAGTCAAGAACCGGGGGCTGGATCCAGTCCTCCGGGTAATTATATCCAGCCATCCAGATCATTTTATTTTATTATTTAATGGCCCGAAGTTATCTTGTGCTCATTTCTAACTTGTATAATTTTGACCTAATATATTTTATGGAGATTAAAATATTGAAATCTATAGAAAGTTTAATTTGATTTATTGTGGAATAATATTCCTGTCTTTGTATTATTCATAATCATGTTAAAAAGTTACTGTTTTAAAGTTTCAAAAATTGGTGGTTCTGCTAGCTTTTTGGACTATCTTGGCATTTACTGAGATTTTTTAGACTATAATGGAGTTTAGCTAATATTTAGTGCGCTAACTGTTTTGGGTAATTTAGGTTTTTTTTGCAGTTTTTTATTAGTATTTTGTTTTTTATCATTATTTCCACGACATGCTAGCTGTTCTGGATGACTTAAGCTTTTTTCTTTTTTTTGTGTGGCTATATTCGAATTTAGCTAATATTTTAGATACATGCTAGCTGTTTTGGATAATTTGAACTTTTGTAAGTTTCTTGGGCTGTTTTGGGGTTTGGTTAATATTTTAGCTAGATGCTAGTTTTTTTTTTGTTAATTTTTTTTTCATTTTTTACGCTATTTTTTAAGTTTAGCTATTTTTTTCAGCTACATTCTAGCTGTTTCGGCCAACTTTTTTTTTTTTTTTTTTTTAGCTCTTTAGGCTAATTTGGAATTGAATTTATATTTTAGCTAGCTATCAGCTTTAGTGTTTTCAGCTATCAATTTCATTGTTTTCAGCCATAAACTAAACATTTTCAACCAACAGCTTCGGCGTTTTTTGCTATCATCTTAAACAGCCTAATTCATCTTAAAGTAAGGGTGTAACGGATCACGGATAATCCCTGGTCCATACGGATCAAAAGCCACGGTTCGGGACACGCGTGTATCACGGACCACCCCACCCCCCGTGCACACACACACCTCGCGCTAGCATAATCTCAATCAGTTGTCTGTTCACATAGAATGAAATTCGCGTCAAATTCATGCAAATCCTTTTTTTCTTGTCAAGCGCTAAAGTAAGTGCTTCATGGTTTGTTCACCTAAAAGCTCCCGCAGTGTGTAGGAGGAGCTTCCATCAAAAAACTTTTCTGGACTTCATAATGGAGGACGCAGATCGATAGATATCCGCTTTATTTGATTTTAAGAACTGAATAAAAGCATCAGTACACGTTTCCATTTATGGATTCAAAGAATCTCCAAATGAGAAGCAGGAAATGTCCGCATTTACTTCCAGAACCACAGTGCATGCAAATAATTCTCTGGGATATTACAAAACTCACACGTGTCTGATTCTCTGAGATCCATCTTGATCTTATGAATAGTTTTAAACCAAATCAGCTGCAGATTAGGACTTTTGAATAGTTTGAAAATGTTTGAGCAGATCTTCTTTGTTGGTAATGTAACTTGGTTTCCAATGTTAGTTTTATATATATATATATATATATATATATATATATATATATATATAAAATCTTACACAGAATTTGGTATGATGTTTGGTTCAGAAATGTATTCACTGTATCAGGTAGTGTCAGATTCTTCTGACTTATTTTAACGCACGTCAAAATAAAGATGGTTAACGCGAATTTGAGGCACAACTTTTGTTCTGTTTGAAAAATAGATAAAAATGATGCACGCCGGGGGTGAGGCAGTAGGGGATCCATAATACACGTGTGCTGAACCGTGGCAAGTGATCTGTACAGATCAAATTATACTGTACACATGGCTGCTCTACTTCCTAGCATTGGGGCCTACCTATTACCACAAGAGACAAAGTGGGGTTCAGTGTCTTGCCCATGGAGACATCGACACATGGGCGGGCAAGGCAGGAACCAAACCTGCTCCTGCCCCTTTCCCCTGGTTTTAACAGAGTTTATAAAGGTTTTCTGTCCTGTAATGTCTGCAAAAAAGGGTTTATCAGGGTCCTTGCCCGTCTGCAAGTCGTTATCAGTGAGAGTTCTTAAATTGTTGCTGTAGCATTTTTGTTTAGGCATTGCTGTGTCTGAATTTAGTATCTTCTCGTCACATATGTACTGTAACTGTAGTCAGCAATACTTTGAGGATGGAAGAGTTTTAAAAAATTCAAAGGTTCTTTGACAGAGTGTTGGACCCACAAAAGACTGAAAGACAAACATCGTCTTGCAGTCTTAATTTTGAATGAACACTAAACTAAACTTGAAACTGCAGAGCTTCCAAACTGAAGTTATTTGGATTTTTACTGATAGTTGACCATATGCAAAGACCTGTCAAATCAAATTAAAGGGTTCTTTTTGATTTGTGTACCTGCAGTCCTCCCCCAACATTGTGTGACTGAAGAGAAAGACCTCTGCAACCACCCGAAGAATTCCAAAACGGAACAAGAGGAACCAGAATCACTGCAGACTAAAGAGGAGGAACCAGAACCTTTTCAGATTAAAGAGGAACAAGAGGAACCAGAACTTTTTCATACCAAAGAGGAACAGGAGGAACCAGAACCTTCCCAGACTAAAGACAAACATGATGAAACAGAACATTTGCAGATAAAAGAGGAAGAAGAGGAACTCTACATCAGTCAGGATGAAGAGCAGCTTGATGTAAAACAGGAGACTGATACCTTGATGGAGACTCCTACTTACAAAGAAAATGAGGACATTGAGACAGATCAAAACAATCAGCAGAGGTTTAGTATAACTGATACTCAGAATGAAGGACGCCAACATGAGCAATCAACAGCAACTACAAATGAAGAGACAGAACCACAAAATAGTCATCAGAGGAAAAGAAGCGACATAAGTCATGTCAAAAATATAGACTGCTCTCACATCTCAGAAAGTTTGTGTGATTCTGATGTTAGAAAAACCATCAAGAATTACTTTTTGGTGAAGAAACAATCTCCAAAAGAAAGGAGACTTTCCTATATACAAGCTGGAAAAAACCTGAGACTTTCTCATAATCTCCACATTAGAACTGAGGCTGATACAAGACCTTTTATCTGTAAAGAATGTGGTAAAGCCTTTAGCTCCAGGTCTAAGTTTAGAGTTCATGAGAGAAGTCATACAGGAGAGAAGCCTTTTTCTTGTAAAGAATGTGATAAAAATTTCAGTCAATCATCTAATCTCAATGCACACATGAGAATTCATACAGGACAGAAGCCTTTTCCTTGTCAAGAATGTGATCAAAGTTTTGTTTGTAAATGTTATCTCAATAGACACATGAGAAGTCATACAGGAGATGAGCCTTTTCCTTGTAAAAAATGTGATAAAAGTTTCAGGCAATTATCTGATCTAAAAATCCACATATTAACTCACACAGGAGTGATGCCTTTGTCTTGTAAAGTATGTGATAAAAGTTTTAGTCGATCGTCTAATCTCAATAGACACATGAGAACTCATACAGGAGAGAAGCCTTTTCCTTGTAAAGAATGTGATAAATGTTTTAGTCAGTTATATCATCTCAAAGTACATATGAGAACTCATACAGGAGAGAAGCCCTTTTCTTGTAAAGAATGTAATAAATGTTTTCGTGAAAAATGTGATCTCAAAATACACATAAGAACTCATACAGGAGAAAAGCCCTTTTCTTGTCATAAATGTGGTAAAAGGTTTTATAGAAAGACCACTCTTAGAGGACACATCAAAACCCACTGAGGAGAATAACTGATTTCTTGTCAATAACATGATAAAAGTGTTATACAAAAACCTAGTCACATGAGAGTCCACATAGGAGAAAAGCCGTTTCTTGTTTAAAAAAAAAAATGTAATAAAGATTAGATCACTTCTAATTTCTGCAAACAGGAAAACATGTTTACTTTAAAAGGGTGAAATTGTAAAAAAATAAATCATACATTTAAAAGACATATATCGTTCAAAATCTTTTTTTTTTTCTTTCTAGCTTTGACTTGTGTCATGATGTTGATTCCTCTCAAAAAACACCCTCAAAGCAGTATTTTGCTCTATTTATGCATCTCTGAGCATGTCTCTCTTAAAACTATGTTGCCAACACTGTTTTTAGGATACTACACACACCCACTTTGTCTGCGGAGTTAGTGGTGATTCAGTTCAAATCAATATTACTTAAAGGGTCCATTTTCAAAAAACAATTGCCTCATTGGGCTTCATACCGGTAATTGTCCAGAAGCAGAAACTTGGTCATAAAATATGAACAATAGCTGGTTGATGGCCTCCAAACCACAGCACACTGATGTAGTAATTCAGTTAAAGGAGCTCCAAGTACATATAATTTTTGTAGACACTAATTTTTGGGTTTTCATCATCTATTGGCTTCAAATAAATAAAGAATGTAAAAGGTTTTGATCTATGTGTAATAATTTTATATAGTGAGTTATACTTTTTAAAGTGACTGACAAAAATAACAAACATTCTATGTAATTCAATGACTTCATATGTAGCTGTAGACAGATGTGCTGTTGAATTAGAACTGTTAAATCTTCTGACTTTTGCCAGTTTAAAGGTGTCATAACTTTTTGTCTTTTCTTTTTTTATTTGTCTTTTGTTTGAGCAAAGATTTAAAACCATTCTCACTTTCCGTTGATTGATGTTATTAGCAACATTTTTCATTATCATTCCTTGTTTACATTTTTTTAGTTCACCATTGTTGTAGTTTATGCTGAGACAATGTGCATGTTAAGTCTGAATGTTACCATGACAACACTGGAAATGCATTTGATTCATCTCTAATTCTAACAAATTATTTTTTTGTTTAATCTTATCAGTGTACACTATATGTTTTCTTTAGTAGCCATTCATATACTTGTATGTTTATTGCTCTATACTAGGGGTAGGCAACCCTGGGCCTTGAGTGCCCCCTTCCTGCATGTTTTCTAAGCATTCCATGCTCTGGCATGTTCTTATTGGCTGGATACACCTGAACCAGGTAATTGTCATGAGTCCCTACTCATGACTAATTTTGATAACTGATTTCTAAAACTGTAGTACGGTAGGGACTAATAAAAAAAAAACTGATTAGTTTCTGTCTTGGGATTCATGTTTTATAACAGACTATAACAGTTTATTTGTCCTTTTTAGTTTTCAGTGTTCTGTCCAAATCTTTAGTGATGAATAAAGTGGATGTGAACATCAGTCAGAAGTGTGGGTTTCTGCTGTTGATTGGTTTTCTGTGTTGAGCTGTTATCAAGTCCAATTCTGACGGCTGAACTCAGGACTGTGGTGAGATCACAGATCTATCAGAAGCTGTGAAGAAGATGACCGAAGCAAAAAACTCAGTCCTCTCTTGATCTCTAGAAGAGACCCCAGGGAGGACCATCAGAGACATAAAAAAAAACACTATCAGTGAATTAATTCATTGGCCAGAGAGAGGAAAGGCAAAGGGTAGAATAACTTTTACTCTTTAAATCTCGTATTGCTGATGGTCGAAGAGTCACGTGTTAAGAATAAAAGGGGAGTTATTGGGGACATTGAACCAACCACAGTTGGTTTATAGATGGCTGGGACAGAGCATGAACTAAGACTTGCTGCCTAAAGAGGGGACACTGACCTGAATGTTGTTCAGACTGGTTTGTGAGGACTTCAAGCTCAATGAAGTAAAGTTGTAAATATATAAAGGTGTTTTAAAGGTTAGGGACTTGTGCTACATACACACCAGCCGCCTCAACAACTCATGTTCAAGGACCTACTGGTTCTGGAATACCTCAGTCCACTTTGTGGAGTTCTGAAATGTCTGGTAAAAATCCAACATGAAAAGAAGAACTAAAAGCTGAACTGCACACAGATTGAGAATCATTAGTCCAAAACTGCTGTGAGGAGGTCTTTCTTTAGTCAACAGCCATCCTGCTGTTTTCTGGACCGACAGAAGGAAGTTCAGAGAACACTGTTCCACTTTGAGGTACAGAGAAGTGCAAAAAAAAAAAGAAAAATACAACTGAGGTTCTGCATACATATATTTGGACTGCTAGCTTCATTGTGTTAACGAACAAAATTAAAAAACTAATGAGATAATATTTATTACCGCTAATTAATTATACTCCATGACAGTCTTCCGCCGGTTAAGGCTTCGAGGGTGTGCGTTAATTTTGATAATTCCTGATAATGCACACTTCCATAATCAATTACAAAATAAATAAATATTCATTTGATTTTTAGTATTTCATGTATTTTTTATTATTATTTGTTTTTTTTTTTTGTTTAAATCCCTTTTTAGAATAGAATAGAATAGATTTATTTAGTCATTGTCACATGTACAACGAAATTTAAAAGTGCTTACTAATCAGTGCATCATTCATACTTTCCTACGAATAAATAAATAAAAGTAGTTTAAGAATAAAAATAAATAAATAAAACAGAAATGCAAAATACATAAAAAATAAGAGTAAGATAAGTATATAAATAGTCCTAACATAAAAACAGTAATAAAAAGCAGAAATAAAATGAGTAATAAATAAGTCATCAAAACATTAGCAACCTACAGACAATCACATAAGCAGCCCTTCAACCACACACGTTATTTGATTTCATAGCAGCATTTAGGATGGTGATTGCAGTTGGATAAAAACTGTTTTTGAATCGGTAGTCCTCGCGTTGGATTGTCTGTAGCGTCTGCCCGATGGCAGCAGTTCAAACAGGGGATGACCAGGGTGTGTGGTGTCTTTTACGATGTTCTGGGCTCTCTTGTGGCATCGGGAGTGATGTAGTTCCTCCAGTGAGGGGAGAGGGCAGCCGACGGTCTTTTGGGCGGTGGAGATGACCTTCTGGAGTGTTTTTCTCTGAGCTACCGTGCAGCTGGGGTACCAGATGGATATGCAGTATGTTAAAATGCTTTCTATTGTGGCACGATAAAACGACACCAGCAGTCTCTGTGTGATGTTGTTCTTCCTCAGAATTCTCAGGAAGTACAGTCTCTGCTGGGCCTTTTTCACAAAAAACATTTTCTTTCTGGCATCTTTTGGTTCAAAAACTGCATGTTGTCATTCAAAATTTACATAGTAAAAGATTGTGATTAATCACAACCCACAAGTGTGAATAATCTGATTATTTTTTTATTTGATTGACATATTTATCACTTACTTTATTGGTTTTGAAGAATTACCAGTGTGAAGCCTGTTGAGACAACTGTGTTGGGACGTTGGGCTATATAAATAAAATGGAAATGATTTATTTAATACAAGCATTTTACTATAATTATTCATGAATCCATGGTGTTCTGGTGATAACAATGTGCATGGTTTATTAAAAAATATGTATTTAAATGTTTGTTGCAAAAATTGTGGGTGGGCGGTATTACAATAATAAAACCGTCTTCACAATCTTCTACAAAATGCTTCACCAGTGAGAAGGTAAAAGCTTGACTGCGTGTGACTTTAAATCTGAGCAACACGCTAACGGAGCTGGAAAGTATGGGAAACACAAGAAAAATAAAAGAGGAAAAAGTGTCCAATGTCATTTCTGCATTCAGAACTTGTGTTCCATTGGAGCAGTGTGGCGATGCGTGAACACCTGAAGACGAAGCATGTTGTAACTAGGTTTGATCACGTTGAACAGAGAGCTTTGTCTAGCTAAGCTAACATCAGCGCTAACACAGCTAGATCTGCTGCGGATGTTTCACGGGTTTAACTGGATCGTGTGCGGCAGTCATTAATGGAGATAAACCAAGATCTGCAGACAGATCCGTGTCTACAGTTCCTCTCTGTCTGCATAAAGTTTCATAAAACGCGGCTTGAACCAAACTCCTCAAAGGCGGCACGGATTAACAAGTTTGGTTGAGCTTACACTGGAAACAAACCACTCAGCCAAGACTTCATTCCTATTCCGCGCCGCGATCACGTCGTTCGGTTCGAAAAGCGGATTTTGAAACATTCACCACGCAGACAGAGAGGCTGTGTGTCGGTACTGATCTGCATGGAGTTATGGAGCGGTAAGAAAACTATGAGTCACAAAAGTGAAGTAGCTCGCCTAACAGTCCAAGTGACAAGTGTAGCATTAAATTAGCTGCATTAAGCTACAATTAAACGTAACTTGAAGTCACAAAAATGGCAGCAAACAGCATAGTAACCACAACATTAAAGAAGTAACACAGATTCATTAATTCATTTCTCCCTTTTTTTTAAAGGGAGAAATTAAAAAAAAAAGAAAAAATAATTTCCCCACTTTGTAACCTTTCTGCTCTCCTTGGCTTGTTTACATTAAAAGTGGGGTCATCTGGACCCCACAAGACAGTGCGGTGAACTTTATTTTATCTTTGATTTTTGAGTTTCACTAATGTCCACGGCAGACATAAAATCCTGTACACCTTTGTCCATATTTGTCATGAAAGGAATTACACATCAATATATGGATGGAATCATCTGGACCCCAAAAATAGTGTAAGGGTAGATGTAATGTGTCGCGCTCTTGTTTATATGGGAAGCCTGCGTTTTTGTTTTTTTTTTTTTTTTTTGTTTTTTTTATGTATAGGAATATCTTGAATTCTAAGATGTCATTAGTTTTTTGCCTTTGTAAATGGGCCTCAATTGAGCAAAATTTTTTTTTGAGTGTGTTTATATCTGCTAATAGCTTTCGAAATATTTTATACACTTTTTATTAAATATTTGTTTTAAAGCTTTAAAAATAATTGCAGGTTTTAATTATGTTTTGTGTTGATTCAGATCGCTTGCAGTTGGGGTTGGGGTGTGTGTGTGTGCTACTGGTGTGGGCATTGACTGTAAAAATTCTTCCTTATACAGTCAATGGGTGTGGGTCACCCGGCGCCAGAACCACCACTGTAGTGACATGATGGTGTTAGACACAAAGAATAATCAATATTATCGAGGATGTTTTAAGCAGGACTGCATGGACTGCCACTGCAAATACCATGGTCATCCTTATCAAAAAACATAGGTGGTCAATGCCAGAAAACTTTGAAATAGTGCGAAGTCTAAAGGTACCACAAACTTTGATGAGCTACAAGATCAGCGTAAATGTCCATTATTTAGAATAAACTCACTCTGGTCTTTCCAATATGTTTTTCTTTTATCAGCGGACAGTAATAATTTTCTAGTGAAAAGTCTTTTTGGTTTTCCCAGTTCTTTTTGTGCAATTGAACCCCAGCAGTAAACGTGCATCTACCATTCCAATATGGCGTCCAACTTTGCGTATGAAACAAGCTAGCATGCCACCTCTAACCTTTAACTCTTTGGCTGCGTCCGCGTGGATTATTTTGAACACGCCTACTATCTGGCAACAATGAAGAGCACGAGGAGCTAGCAGCGTTAGCTTGTGTTCTTCGGACGGTGGTGTTTTGTTCGGAGGTTTATGAGGTTTTTGGACAGAAAGGACGATACGTGGCCGTGTCGTAAATGGGCGAATAAGTGTTGAACGTAAAGATAAACGTGGCTGTGATTGAGAGACTAGCAGGTAATCGGAGCTGCTGGTATTCAGAGGACGCCGGTGTTTGTGTGAGCTTGAGCTGAAGATCTTTTGCAGCTGCAGGAACCATGTCTTCACTTCAGTCTCTGAGAGAGTTTATCAGCGAGCGACTAGCTGCTGCTGCTGAAGAAATCTTCAGACACTGTGAAGGAACCATCGTCCAGTACGAGCAGGAGCTCTGTCGTCAGCGCAGACTGCTGCATGTTTTCTGCAAACCACAGCTTCAGTTGAACCCTATAGGTATGTTCACTTCCAACTAAAGAGATAAAGCTTTTATCTTCCAGAATATTGTGGTCCGAGTGACAGCAAACCGATGTCTGCTTATGTTTGAGCATTTTGGTCCGCCATCTTGTAGACTACCTCAACATATCCCAAAATGCAACTGCATGTCGACCCAAATGCAAGCTTTTCAGTTTGGATACTATGATGGACAATATATACTTACCTGGTTCAGTTCATAATATATAATTGTATATAATTTTTCTACATATTTTTTTAAACTTATATCGTATTTTATATTATGTCTATTTTTTATGCTACTTCTTGCACTGGAGCGGTTGCTGCAATTTCATTGTCCTTGCGATAATGACAATAAAGGTCTATCTATCTAATTCGCCAGTCCAGTGTCCATTGGTCACCTAGGTCTTAACTCCGGCTGTTTAGTTGCCATTGTTGCACGCACATTTTTACAATCAGACTAAGTCAATGTCCAGATTTCTTCCCTACTCACTATATAATGTGGTCGCCATTTTCTAGTGCTGTCCGAATTCCAAAATTGACTGCATTAGAAGAAGTCTTTGTGGAAGAAAAACTAGTGTGCATCAATGCTGACTACATTAGAGAAGATAGACTACAATGCATTGCGGTCTTACGGATTTTAAAAATGTGTTTTAAAAAAGTACAACTTTTGATAAGCGATTTTCATCATCAGAAAACAGTGGAGTCACAAATAGACATAGTTAAATGTTCGTATTAACTTGATTTTCACTTTGTGAAAATGTTGACGTAACATAACGGAGTAAAGCCGAAAGTAAAGTCGTTAGCATGGCGTCGGAATTGAGAGATGGCCTATTTCTTCTGATGTTAATAACGACATTTATTGTGGGTTTTTTAATGCTATTTTGGAGTTAAGCTAATATTTCAGCTATATGCTAGCTATTTTGGATAATTTAGGCTTTTTATTTTTTTCTTGGCCATTTTTCAGATTAGATAATATTTCAGGTAAATGCTAGCTGTTTTGACTAACTTAATTTTTTTTGGCTATTTTGAAGCTTAGATACTATTTCAGCTACATGCTAGGTATTTTAGCTAATGTAGGCATTTTGTTTGTTTTTTTTGTGGCTAATTTGGAATTTAGCTAATATTTCAGCACCATGTTAGCTGTTTTGGCTAACTAAGGCTTTTTTTTTGCAGTTTTTTTAGTCTAATTAGGTATTTAATTTTTTATCTGGATATCAGCTTCATTATTTTAGCTATCAATTTCAGCATCTTCAGCTGTCATAATTAGCATCTTCAGTGGCCAAATTCAGCTTACAGCATTTGCACATTATCGCAGATAATGCTATATATATACTTTTCAGTTAGTTTAAAGCTAATGATGGTTATTGTGTATTTTTCATCCATTATTTGCATGGCCCGATTAGTCCCCTAGTCAGCAAAAATATCGGTGATTAGTCGACGAAATTGCTTTACAGTGCATGACCAGAAGTGTTTTGAGGAGTATGGATCGGTGACGGACTTTTTCTGGCTGGGTGGGGGTGGGGGGGTGAGACATGGCTGGAGCAGGGGTCTCCGTAAAGCTAAAATAGATAAGGACCTTCATGAAGGCTTTATTTCCCACGATGATCATCTTTCAGCCATTTTCCTTATTTTTTTCGCAGCCCGCGGGCTTCTGGGTAGAATTACCGAAATGAACCAATATTGACAAGAAAGTGTAATGTCTCAGCTTTCAGTTCAGCGACTGTTGGAATTTTTCAAATAGAGCAAACCGTTAGTGATGGGTCGGTCGCGAACGAAACTGCCTTTAGAACCGGCTCTTTGAAGTTTACGACGTGAGCCGGCTCCTTAGTGGAAGCCGGAAGCAGTGTTTTTTTTCTCTCTCACCTCGTCTCTCTCACTTACTTTTTTTCTCCTCATGTCGCACGTGATTGGTCGATATGTGTTTGTGACGTGTGTTCACGCTGAGCAGAGGAGGAGGGGTGGTAGTTACACTCGCAGCAACAGTAGCACAGCACACACGGAGGAAAGAAAAAAAGGGGCTGCATTTTAAATTTCCCTTCTGCATTTTAACCCTTTAAGCAATTATGAAAAAGCGCCAGGGAGCCATGAGATAGCGCTTAAAGAGCCGCAGGTTGCCGACCCTTGTGGTAGCTGCATCTGCCTTGGTCATCTCAAACACGCTTATTGTCCCAAAACTCAGTTACCTGACTAGACAGAACTAATGGAGAGTTGAAGGTGACAGACAAATCCCTCTCCTGTTGAGACAGGCTTGCTAGCTTTGGCATTGGCCGGCCTTTTTTTTAACGATGTCCAGTTTTTCTGGGAAAGTCTATCTAACATGGCTTGCTCAGTAAATCATCATCTAAAATAGCTTCTCCGCCGTCTTCTATTGTTAACTACAAAACAGCGAGAAATTCAAACAAAATCAAGAGCTGCTACTTCCTACGGCCTGAAGTACAGAAGTTTGCTTTTGTTATCGGGAGCATAGAGGCAAATACGTCGTCATCCGTGCTCATGAAGAGACTAACTCAAATTCTGATTGGTTGAATCAATGTCATAATGTTTAATCCATATATGGCGTTGGTTTAATCAGTAGTGTTTTTATGGGAAGCCACCACAAAAACGGGAAGTGAGGACAAAAGCACTGACTGAGTGTAGGACAGACTGAGGGCTAAAATCTGATTGTTTAGAAACTTTTATCTGGAAAGAAATGAGTGCAGCGCAGCTGGGGCGTAGGGCTGTGAGAGAAGCAGACAGAACGGCTGGAAAGATCTAGAATACATTTTAGACAAATATATATTTCTATTGTTGCGGAATAGCCTAAAATAATGTATTTTTTGCATACTTATCTTAACGTTTAGTGAGCAAAAATGTACCCCACACCCCCCCCACACACACACGCATATGCTTCTCTCTTCTTCACTGCAGCTCACATTACACCTTTGATAAGCCAATTTGAATCAAACCCTGCATCTGCAGCAGGTTTCGAACACATTGATTACTGATCCACACAGGGGGGTATCCTAAGGGGAGTAGCTAGCCACTTGCACAACACTGCACAAAACCAGCTCTGTAATATGTTTTTATATGTATTTAGAAAATAAAATTAGATAAAAGTAGTTTATGAATTGTATTAACGAGTCTTCAATGTCATCTAGCTGTAAAGTGTTAAGGCCTTCCGTTGGAAACCTCTCTGAGTTGGTTAATGAGGGAAAAGAGCAAGCAAAGTCATGTTAAAATGACCCCTTTTAATAAAAGATTGGATCAATTTTTTACAAAAATTCGGCTGGTAACAGCATCACTGCACCAACTACACCATCAACTACACCATGTTTTCCAACATAGGGGTGTATATACAGAACATCCTCCTGTCTGCCACAAGTCTGGCTCACATGCAGTTTTTCTTGTGCAGTTCTGCAACCCTACTGTTAACCAAGATTATGTTACCCAACACACCCTAACAAATAAGTAAAACATTTCACACCTTCTTAATGTTAAAAAATAGTTTATTCCTTCAAACGTCACGTTAAAACATGCTTAGAATTAATTTTTATGTGAATCATAATAAATATATCCTAAAAAAGGTGAACATTTTTTATATTCTTGTAGGGCAATAAAACGATAATATATATCACGATAGAACCTTTTCTCGATAGAGGAGTCTATTTTGAAGCCCACAGTCACTTCCGCTAATCATCTTCGTGTACCATTTAGTTTTGGCCTTACTGTCTTGTATTAACCTGAGGGGAAAAGATAAAATTAGGAGACCTTTTTTTTTTTCTTTAATGTCTCAATAAGGCCCGAACCAGCACTGGTTTGCACTGGTTTGTTGTTGCAAACTGGCAACAGGCTGAACAGTTCATTAGCATAGCATTAGCATCAATGTTTAACTACACAGCCGTCTCCAAATCACGACTTTTTATTAAACATTCTGTTGCTGCCGAGTCCAGTGGGTTTATCTTCCAGTTCTGTCTTGATCCACTTAAAAATAGTTACATCCCGCGGCTCAATTAGCCTAGGCTAAACGCTAAATACACAGAATTACGGGTGTGGGGGCACTTTACAAAAATTTTCTTTCTTTTCTCTGCCTTGTAGAAGAAGCTTTTCTTTTCTTGCTGTGGCTTTCATATCTGCTCATTACGATAAACAGATGGGCTGACTTTACTCAGAACAACAGAAGTCCAAGATAGCAGAGCTGTAAAAATGTTTTTTTTTTTGTTTTTTTTTTTTGTTTGCTTTTTTAAATACCAAAAATAGTCTACAACTTGTCCCTACTTTAAGGCTTCCAAATTGAAAATATTTTGATTTTTACTTGTTGTTGATCATATGCAAAGTCCTTTCAAAACAAACAAATGAGCTTCTTCTTGGTTTATGTCCCTACAGTCCTCCCCCAGCACTATGCAACTGAAGAAGAGGACCTCTGCAACCACCCGGAGCAATCCAAAATGGAACAAGAGGAACCAGAACATCCACAGGTTAAAGAGGAACAGGAAGAACCAGAACCTCCACAGGATAAAGAGGAACAGGAAGAACCAGAACCTCCACAGGTTAAAGAGGAACAGGAAGAATCAGAACCTCCACAAGTTAAAGAGGAACAGAATGATACAGAACTTTTGCAGATAAAAGATGAACAAGTAGAACTCTTTGTCTGTCAGGATGAAGAGGAGCTTGATGTAAAACAGGACACTGATAACTTGATGGAGATTCCTACTTATGAGGAAAATGACCACATTGAGGCAGATCTTAACAATCAGCAGAGCTTTAGTGTAACTGATAATCAGAATGAAGGAAGCCAACATGAAGAATCAGCATCAACTACAGATGAAGAGACGGACACACAGAATAGACATCAGAGGAAGAGAAAGGACGGTCATGTCCAGAATGCAGACAACTCTAGCATGTCAGAAAGTCAGTCTCACTCTGACGTTGGAACAAACTTCAAGAATGAAACTTTGGTGAAACTATTTTCAAAAGAGAAGGGCCTTTCCTATATACAGTCTGGTAAAAGTTCTAGGCTTGTATATATTCCTCCCACAAAAATGGAGGCTGATAAAAAAATTTTGTCTGTGAAGAATGTGGTAAAGCCTTTAGTTGCAAGTGTAAGTTAAGATGTCATGTGAAAAGTCACACAGCAGAGAAGCCTTTTTCTTGTAAAGAATGTAATGCACGCTTTATTTATAAGTCTACTCTCAATAGACACATAGTAACTCATACAGAAGCGAAGCCTTTTTCTTGTGAAGAATGTCATAAAAGATTTAGTGAGACATATTCTCTCAAAAAACACATGGAAACTCATACAGAAGATAAGCCATTTTCTTGCAAAGAATGCCATAAAAGTTTTAGGAAATCATTTCATCTCAAAATGCACCTAAAAACTCACACTGGAGAGAAGCCTTTTTCTTGTAAAGAATGTGATAAAAGTTTTACTCATAAATATAATCTCTCACGACACATATTAACTCATACAGGAGAGAAGCCTTTTCCTTGCAAACAATGTGATAAAAGTTTTAGGCAATTATGTGATCTGAAAATGCACATTACAACTCACACAGGAGAGACGCCTTTTTTTTGTAAAGAATGTAATAAAGGTTTTACTCATAAACATAATTTCAAAATGCACATATTAAGTCATACCGGAGAGAAGCCATTCTCTTGTAAAGAATGTGATAAAAGTTATAGTCAGCCATACTATCTCAAAATACATATGAGAAGACACACAGGAGAAAAGCCTTTTTCTTGTAAAGATTGTGGTAAATGTTTTCGTGAAAATTTTGATCTCAAAATGCACACAAGAACTCATACAGGAGAAAGGCCCTTTTCTTGTCATAAATGTGATAAAAGTTTTTGTAGAAAGACCAATCTTAAAAGACACATCGAGACCCACAATGGAGAATAACTGTTTTTTTGGTCAATAACATGATAAAAGTTTTATACAAAAACCTGGTCATATGAGAATCCGCTTAAGAGAAACCTTTTTCTTATTTAAAAAAGATGTAACAAAGATGAGATCACTAACTTCTGAAAACAGGTTTTCAATAGTGAAATTGTGAAAAGTAAAAAGAAAAAATTAAAAACCCTATATTATGATTTATATTAAAAATGTGTTTGCTTTAATTTTTTTTTAATGATGTTGATTCCTCACAACAAAAACACCCCCAAAGTGGTATTTTGCTCTATTATTGCATCTCTGAGCATTTTTCCTACACGGTCAGCCCCGACCCCAGGCTACTCTACATACACTTACTCCATGGAGCATAGGGTTATCGGCAAAACACTTTTCTTTTATATGCACAAAATGCACATCGGTCTTTGCTAAAGTTCAGATTTTGTATGTTTTCGTGGGCGAAACACAGACTCTGCCTACGGAGTCTCTAGGTTGACGTCGTAAAAATGGACGGCAGCCACAAAACAAAGACTTGCAAATAAAAGCCTTCAAACGTCTCTCACTCTGATTCAGTACAATACAATAATTTCTAAACCACTTCACTCTACCTTTTGCTAACTAGCTGTGTGGAGAGAGATTTTAAATTCCAGCACGACATAGCATCTTTCCATACTGCTAAAGATATCTTATGCTGCTTTAATGACAATGTTACTGTTTTGTATCAGCCGTTAAAGTTCCCTGACCTGAACCTGACTGTGATTTTTGTTTTAGGCCTTTCAGTGTAAATTATGTCCATTTAAATGACCATATTATCTTTGGGAACACTAAATAACGCATTATTTATCACATTGAAGTTCTTTATGTAAAATCTTTTGTTTCTCTTTTCCTTCCTTGTGGGTGGCGCCCATTTTATGATGTCCTTAGCAGCTTTTCTGCATTTGCAAAAATATGGATTTTTGTTTTCAAAGATCGATGTACATACTGTTTATCTGCCAACAGTAACAGACATAATTGGGATGGCTAATGGTTTAAATTTGCAGTAAAATTTTGTCAAGAAATGAAGACGACAACAGCAGATGAACATTGTTCTGATTGGCAATGTTTCTGTTCTTTTTGAAACATCATCAATCTACACATCAAATATCGTCTTCGCTGTCATGCAAGTCAATTTCCTGGAAACACGCACATCTTTCCGCTTTTTCTCAACAATACGTGTTCAAACCAGTGCCTTTAACCTTCGTGCTCTCTTGTGGGGTCCACATGACCTCACCCTTAGATTGAGGCGTTAGCCCTGCCATGACAAAGGTGGACAAGACTTCATGTCTGTCATTGGACAGCAGTAAAGATCAACAATCATTTAAAAAAAAGTTCAGCGCACTGTTTTGTGGGGTCCAGATGACCCCTCTTTTAATGTAAAAACAAGCCTAGGAGAGCGGAAGGGCTAATTTAACACTTGCTTTATCCACCAGACAAAAGTCTGCTTCCTTTCTCCTGAGCCTTTCCAGTGTCACCCGCCTGCTTGCATCATTCTCAGGTACTTCAGGATCCACCTTAAATGTGGTGCAGATTCCTCACCAGAATTTTCTTTGGTGTTTCTTGGCCATTGCTAAATTCGATCACAACACAAAAAGCGCAGACGGTCTGTGTAATAGCTATATATACTGAGTTTTAATTCTTAAAAATAACTTACTAAACCATTTAACTTTTTTTTCAATTTAATGATTTCAGATGAACCTTTAAATAGAAGTGTGCTGTTTGGAAATATAACTGTTAAATCTTCTTTCACAAGTTCAAAGGTGCCTTTGCTTTTTGTCCTGCCTTTTTCTGTTTTTTTTTTCTGTTTAAGCAAAGATTATAAATTATTTTCACTGTTTTTTATATTTTGCAGAATTTTTTTTATTATCTTTTCTTGTTTAGTTTTGTAGTTGAACATTGTATTTTAGGCTGAGACAATGTGCATGTTGTTTAAACCTGAACAATACCATGACAACACTGGAAATGTAACTTCTACAGCTTTAATTCTCACAATTAATTTTTGAATTTAATGTTGTTAGTGTACATAATACACTTAGAAATACTTATATGTTCATTGTTCTATACAAAAAGTGGTCACTGCTGTTTATATTATGTTGAGTCGTGTAGGTTCTCTTTCAAGTGGCATTGTCTTGAATTGAGTCACAGGAAAAATGTTCTAGCTTTGAAATGTTACGTTGCTTATCCAAGCGGCTTCATCAGTTCATAAGTCATGTGAGCAAAAAGCTGGATGAGGAAAATAGAGACGGATGAAAGATATTTGTTTCTGTCGTGTTTTCTTGTGATTCGTGTCTTATAGTAGACGAGAACTGTGTATTTGTCCCTTTTTTTTTTTTTTTAGTGTTCTGTCCAAATCTTTACTCTGACAAATAAAGTAGATGTGAAAATCAGTAAGAAGCGTGGAGTCTTCCCCACAGTGCGGGTTTTGCTGTTTGTTGGTTCTCTGCCGGTTCTAATGCTCTGCTCCTATATATCTATATATCTATATCTATATATCTATCCATCTATATATATATATATATATATAATATATATATATTATATATATATATATATTATAATATATATAGATGGATAGATATATATATATAATATATGTGTATATATATATATATGTGTATATATATATGTGTATATATATATATATATATATATATATATATATATATATATATATATATATATATATATATATATATATATATATGTATGTATAATATATATATATATATATATATATGTATATATGTATGTGTATACATACATACATATACACACACACTATATTCAGACTGGGAAAGTCTGTTTTTTTTTTTTTTACTTGTCCTGTCCAACAGCTGAGCAAGCAGATATGGGCTGAGAGCCTCTTGCGTTGGACAGATTTTATTGTCCCAACAGGGGTTTATACTTAATAAAAACCCCTGTTGTATTTCATGCTAAACTTTATTTTAATTATGTTGTATCTTTTTCTTTTTTTTCGTTGGACCGGACGGAAACAAAGGGGGGGGGGGGGTGTAAAAGAGTGGGTTAAGAGAACAAAGAAGGTAACACAGAGTAGTAACATCCTATAACAACCAGGTCTAAATAACAATCTGGAATGGGCGGGGCCTGTCTACACACACACTCAGTTACACACATACCTTTTGGCTAAAATAATCTTTACCTTTAAAGTTGTCAAAAATGTACACAATACCACTGCAGCTCACACACAATCATAGAAGCTGACACAAATAAAGACTTTCATTCCATCACACATTCTGTTAGTGCGAGGTGAGCTGACACCTGTGCTCAGGTGAGTGTTTGTTTTTGCTGATGTGAATGTTGATGGAATGTATAGAAGGAGAGAGAGCCCGACCATCCCCACGCCCAGGCCCCCCACCGGGGCGGCAGCAGCAGCAGCACGGGCCCCCCAACACCCATCATGGAGCCATGGAGAGAACCAGTCAGCCGCAGAATCCCGCCAGACACCCAAACCAGGACACGCGGGACCGCCGCGGAGGCCCCACGCCCGAGAGCCGGAAGGCACGGGAGCACAGAGAGCGCGGACCCCCGCCCAGCCAGAGCAGCAATCCCCCCACCACGCCCAGAGGGCCAACACAAGGCCCCACACCCGGAGAGCCCCCCAACCCCAGAGGAGCAGCACACCACCACCCAGCAGCGCCGAGCATCCCCCCGCCCCACCCCAGGCACGAGCCAGAGCTCCCCCAGGATGACCCGCTTCTATGCTCCAGACGTCCGCCCGCGCCCGCCGCGGGAGGTCCAGGGGCAAGCCGGGAAGGGGCCGCCCACCCCCGCCAAGCAGAGAGACACCCAAGAGGAACGAGGGTCCCAGAGGAATGATGTTAACAAGGCCCGACCAGGCACACCCACTGATGGAATCCCGAAGAGGCCCATTTCTCGAGAGCCGGGACCGGAACCCGAACCACCGAGACCTGGACACCCCATGGTCTGTTTGAGTCTGTTTGATTAAAATAGGCCTGAAGATTGCATTTAGTCTGTATTCAAACTGGCGTTCACCAGACATTTGTGTTTCAGAGCAAATTTTGTAAACTAAATCACGTGACTAAAGATCTTTTCAGTCATTGGCCAGCAGTTATGGGGGTGGGTCGAAACCAAAAGAGAACGATGAAGGTGTTGCAAGTTTGCAAATTCATAGCAGGATTTTAGCTAATTCATACTCTTAATTTTGCTGATTGACTTTGAGTGTCTATGAAGGCCAGGCTCAACACTTTTTACTGCTACTGTGGTACAGCGGAGGAATTCTGCAAGGCGGTTACTGGGGTAGTTCTAGCTACAAGGTAAGTTAATAAGCATTTTTGACATATAGATTGTTGGGACGGGAGAATCAATGTGGATCTCGTTAAAAGTATTTCTAATGAGCCCGAATTCATCCAACTACATTTTAATGAGTTGCTGTGTCTCATCGTTGTGACGTTATAGTATTCTGTTAAGGAGCTACTATAGAGCTTTTAGATGACATCGTAGCAGGATGCCACATATGAGCCACAAATGAGCAAGTTATGTGTTTGTAGCGTATTTTGTTTTTTAATACTCTAGCAAGTAATCAGTTGGACCAATTACTTCCTTTTTGCCAACACAACAATCAATGCTTTACATTTGGGCACGGCTCACTGATAGCCACATTGTGAATGTGTTTACATCACGTGATTGCTAGCTACAGTGGCCATTTTGGTTCAGTCATTCTGCTCTCTGTACATTTTGAATTCAGTAAATTTATGATCTAGAAAGAAAGAAAGTGAATGAACAAATGACGGACACAGAATCCAATTATTAAAACTACATTAAAACAGTGCAATGTCAGAAAATACACAAGTTAAGAACAGTATACAAAAAATTACAACAATCAATGAAACTACATTAAAAAATTAAAATGTCACAAGTTAAGAACAGTATACAAAAAATTATAGAAGTTACGAAGAAATATTAATTAAATAATGCACCATTAAAAAATGAGTTAAAGGGATAGTTAAAAAGACAGTCCCTCCTGTGTCCCCAGATTTTTGACTGGGAGCGTATGGCTCTAAATCTAATGTTACTTAAGGCCAAGATGAGGGTGTTCTTTGAAGCATTTAATCTGCAGATGAACCTGAACATTAGTGAGCTTATGCAAGCCTGAAGAGTGTTAATTCTGAGGGAAACAAACAGCTCACGAGCACTTGTCCACCTGGGCTTTTTTAGAAGTACTCTCAGAGCGTCATTGTATGCCACCTGCAGCTTTCTCATACTGACCCTTTCATAGTTTGCCCAAAGATGTTGTATACAGAGGAGTACAAACTGATTTAAATAAAGTCACCATGACTTCTTCTGTACGGCCATATACCACACGACACTGCCTGTAAATATCGGCGTCATCTGATATGTCCTCTGAAATTACATGTCCAATATATTTTATCTTACTTGCACACATGAGCATAGAATTCGATAGATAAAAATCAGGGAATTTTTGGTATGTGTCTTCTTTTGTCAGTGAAATCATAATCAATCTTTTTTGTGCATTAAATATGATGTCATTATCTAGCCCATAAGCTAAACTGATGTTTAGCAAGTTTTGAAGACCAGCACCATTGGACTCATCACAACTATGTCATCAGCATACATGAAATGGTTGATAATCTCCAGCCACACAACCAGTGCGACAGGCTTTCAGTTTAAGGGACAAATCATCCAATAATAAATTAAAAAGAGTAGGATAGAGAATACCCCCCTGTCTCACTCCATTGCTAGCTCTAGAAGGATTTGACATCTTGTTTCCCCATTTAGCCTGCATTGTTTGCTGAGCACACCATTTATGTACACCTCTCTTTGCCAGTTTCATAAATAATTTCTTATGATTTACTCTGTCAAACGCTTTAGAAGCATCTAGAAAACTCAGAAAAACAGAGGAATTTAATTTCCTATATTTATATGTAACCGGGAGTTGTAACGGTATGGGCACTAGGACCCTGAAAATAGCTTGACACCAGGTGTGTGCTCTCCGGTGCTGATGAGGACGCTATTTATTGACGCAATGCGCAGCCGTGCTTACTTAGAACGCCGCTGTCATTTAGCGTGTCGGGCCAATCAAGCTTATGTTGGTGAGCTCCCTCGGGGATGTGGCCGTGCAGTGAACATCGAGTCCAAAACGTAAGCTGCCATAAACTTTCTCTCAAGCAATCCAACATGAACCCTATTTAGCTTGTATAGCTCCCTGATGATCATTCTGTCTCAGGATTGTGTGTGCCGTTGCAAGCCCCCGCCCTTCGGATAGGGTGGTGCGTGGAACGCGGGATTGAACGTGAGCGGTTTTAAATTATTTTAGCCTTTTTAGATTTTTAGTTACCAAATTTGTTTTTAATTAAATTGTGCTTTTAGAAACGTGTGGTGTGATTAAGCCCCACTGTCTGGAACTGTTGTGGGAGGAAAGTTGTATGACTTGCTGTAAGTGTTTTCACTTCAATGCTCTTTTCTCCCTCATGTTTTGATGTGCTTTTTTTTTAATGTGCACTTTGTGTTTCCAGTACGAGTTGGTTGCTTTTAATCTGCCACTATTTTATACCACTACATTTTATTTTATCTTGTTTGTCTTTTATTGTGCCACTCTTTTATCAATTTTAAATAACTTTTATCCTGGGCCTTTCAGCCCCAGTTTTATAAAACAGTAGTTTTGTAATTTCTCAAGCTGTTAAGTGTGTGGTTTTATTTGCAGTGTGCCCTTTTTACTTTTTTGTGATTTGTTTTATCTGGGCCAGTTGCGTTTTAAGTGTGTTTTACAGCTTTGAGCTTTTACTTTTAAACTACTGTCGGTTTTTTGTGCCTTGTGCCTGGCCGAATAAAACTGTTTAAATCTTGCTACTGCCTCCTCCAGTTAATTCTGGACACCTGCATTTCACTGTGCAGTCACATTACACTTTTCACGACTGCTACATATAGATCGTTTCTTTGTGAGCATAAATACACGTCAGTACCAAGCTTCTCTTTAAACCCAAATTTATTGTCAGTCGTTTTTACAAATTCTGTGATCCTGTCCAATAGAATTATCTCAAAAAGTTTTGACAGTATACCGGCCAGAGCTATTGGTCTGCAATTTTCAGCGCTACCAATTTGTCCAGCTTTGTTTTTTTTTATCACTGGTACTAACAGAACCAGTTAGTTATTATTACCAGTTCTTCCAAAAATGGATAAACTATTGTTGGTTCGTGCCATCATTTTTAGAAGGTTGTTTTTATGTCTATGTTTCAACCAATGACAGATTATTATGAAGGTTTCACAGAGAAGGAGGGTCTAAAGGCAGGGATGACCTGTTTAGTTTAGTTTAGCAATCAGCTAATGTTTATATTTTATAATTGATTTCAGATTAGATTGGAAATGGTTTATTTCAAGCAATCTAGCAAGAAAAATGCATGTGAAATACAATCAACACACAATCGAATCACATCCATTAAGACATGTCAAACATACAATAACAAGACATCAAATAATTGCTTGAAAGGGAGTGGAATTAATCAAATTACCTTACCATTTATACGTGAATTATCATCATCTGGTTCATAACTTAAGATCAGATATTTATACCTTTCCAACATAGATACGGGACATTAAGAATCCTTAAAGTCCCCCATGACAATTTGTTCATTTAAAAAAAAAAAGTTCTCAGTATTGTTTTTTTTTATTATTATGAAGGTTTTAACCAAAATCCCACAATCTAATTGAGCTGAGCGGCACTGATCTATCCCGGACCCCTCCTGTCTGATTATGGTGGCTCTGTCTTACTAGCGTAAATCATCACCCGCTGCCCCACAAAAATGTCTGGCAGTTTCGTTTTGAGCTGATTGTCAGCTTAGACTAGAAAGATGAGAGCTTCGCAGACCGAACTTTTACCAATCCTTTACAGCTGCGATCAAGTGAGCTGCCGTTCGCATTTCCATGGTAACATCAAGAAGCTCTGTGGAGTCTAATGGAGAATTTTCCAGCGTTCTCAGCCCTGCTTAAGTATTGTATGAAAATTGCACAAAAAAAATCCAATGACAGCTGATTTAATCACAGAAATGCAAACGGCGGCTCATTTGACCTCAGTCAACGGGAAGATTATCTTCTCTTCTCCGGAACCTGAGCTCAGCACGCTTGCTGGGCCAGATGAGGGGTTTTGCAGAGCAATCGTGACTTATTAACTGCTCATCAAACAGAGATTTTCTGCAACAGTTTGACTGAGTGAATTAAAAGGAGAAATACTCTGAAATGCAAAAGCAAAATGATTATTAACTTTATTTGTTCTCTTTTATAAGAAAAATGCCACACATACAGGTTAAAAAGTCAAAAAACATGATTTCCATCAGAGGGGGACTTTAAATGACAATCAGATAGATAGATATACTTTATTAATCTCTGCAGAGAAAAATTCCCTCACATGGCTATATAAGTAGATACAACACTATTTTAAACTTCATCATAGCATATGCAGAACAAAGATCAATGTTCAGAAAAAATATGAAGATTATTTTTCATTAGAAAAAAAATTAACATGAATCACACTTTAGGAATCTAAATGAAGTGATATGGACGTGGTCAAATATTTCATCTTCTGCTGCCTGATTAACAGCCGTCCCTCTGATTTGAAAAGAGTTTATAATGTTCTCTTCATTGTTATGACTGCAAACTTTGTGTGTCAGGTCCAATTACCGGTGTGAAGCCTGTTGAGAAAACTGTATAAATGAAACTGAATAAAATTTCCTTATCATTTAAGTTGATTTGATGGCTGCAGCAGCAAAGGAGAAATAATGGGGAAAAAAATGTGTCCAGCCACTTTTAAGATTAATAAATTGGACAGACTCAAACATTTTCTTGACTTAGATCCCTGCAGTTTTCTTTTGTCAATGAAACTTTCTGGAGAATGGTAATCAAGTCTGAAAAAGACTGAATTCTTTATAATATTGTAAATCAAATGTTGTTTCACTGTTACAGAGACAGCAACAGGATCCAAAACCTGACATTGTTTTTCCCTGACCCACACATAGATCTACTATAGAAAAGTTCTGTAAAATTAGTTATTTTGCTACTTATTTGATTGGTCCTGTCACAAACTCACATCTATTAAAAACAGTAATGTATAAAAATTAAAACGAGATCATACATAAAAATGAATGAAAAATAATTTTCCCTAATGACAAAAGAATATGGAATAATCGAAGGTAAACCTTGAACCAGCAAATAGCATTATTATTTACATTTTGGTCAGATTTCCAGATGATGATTTTTTTTTTTAGACTTTCTGGTTTCTATTTTTCAGCATGTCTTTTTTTCCCTTTAGATCCTGGACCTGCTAAACATCTGAATCCAACCCATTTTTCCACACAAAAAGCAGAAAAAAGTCCACTTCTTTCTGCGTAGCTTTTCTAAATATAGCACTGAATCATAGGAGGATTTCTGAGTTTTTATCGTGCCGAAGAAAACAAGTTAAAAAGAGACTATGAAATAATGGGAATCAAAATCATAAGATAAGATGTACAAAAGTCAAACAAATTTTTAAAAAGAGCAAACTTAATTTAAAACAAAAAAAATGGGAAAAACAATAATAAACAGAACAAAAATTAATGTCCTTTGAACTGTTCAGTTCTCAGCTAAAATGAGACTCTAATCCAGACTTCTGGAGAAAAGGACTTGCTGGTTCTGGAATACCAGCAGCATTTAATCAGAGGACCTTGGTCCATTTTAGGTAGCTCTGAGAGGTTTGGTTAAGATCAAAAATGAAAAAGAACAAATAAAATCTGAACTGCACACAGATGGAGAATCATGAGCTCAGAACTGTTATGAGGTGGTCTCTCTTTGGTCAACAGCCTTGCCACAAGAGCATGTAGTCAAAGTTAAGACAAGCTTCAAATACTGGAGAAGAACACCAGAGGTCTTAAAATGAGAAGATGAAGTGCAGTTTTCAATCAGTCCATTTGGGGAGCTTCATCCCAATGAATGCAAACTTGATGCCGGGAGAGACAGTGGAGCTGATCTCAGATTAGTATATGTTGCAGCTATGATGCTTGTCTCCACTTCCTCTGATTTCTCCATCACTCTGCTCTTCACTGTAAGGAACTTGGTCCATATTTGAAGACCACTGGGAAGAACAGAATTCTTCAGTCCTTCCACCTGTAAAGAGAATAAGAAAAACACACAGATGGAGTCTTTCCTCATCCTCAGCTGTCAGTCAGTGATGCAGCACAGCAGCAGAGATACAGCAGGAGCTTCAATTCCATTTAGAGAAGCAGCTTCTGATTAACTGATAGTTGTCCTGAAGCACATCATCATTCCCTTCCGAGCTTCACTGAGAAGCTGTAGCTTCAGAGGAAACTGCAGCTTCACAAGAAGCAGCTGTTCCGACTCCAACCCTCTACTAACCTCAGAGTCTGTAGTTTGAAGGTTGGACTTTCCACCAGATCATGTAGCTGCTGAACGTCAGAATCCTGCAGGAAGTTGTTCTCACTCAGGTCCAGTTCTTTCAGGTGGGATGGATTGGACTTCAAAGCTGAGACCAGAGCTTCACAGCTGATCTTTGACAAGCTGCAGTCCCTCAACCTGAATCCGGAATAATCAAGTTTAAAGACAAAATCCTTGTTTTCCACCTTCAGTTTTTCTGAGCACAACCAGACTTAACCATCAGACAAGTAGGAAGCCAACTGGGACTCTAAGCTCTCAAGTGCCCCAAATCATTAAGTCATCAATTCTGCAACAGGTTCCATGCAAGTGTTATTTGAAGCAAACATCCCTTTCTAATAACATTGATATTCAACTGAGCAAAGAACGTGTAGTTCTCCAACAGGAACAGGGAACTGACCTCAGAGTCTGCAGCTTACAGTCTTGACTCTCCAAAAAGCATGCAGATGAAGAAATCCTGAATCCTGTGGATAGTTTTTGCTCAGTCCCAGTTCTGTCAGATTAGAGTGCTTACACTTCAGAGCTGAACCCAGAGCTTCACAGCTGATCTTTGACAAACTGCAGTTCTCCAACCTGAAAGCACGTGGAAAAGTGTATTCAGAGGCAGTGATAGCAGCTGGAGTTCAAGCTCAGTTTAGACTCAAAGAAGCTTTCAGCATCAAGATTGAATCAGAAACACCTCCAGGTCAGAAAACTGCTCAATTATGTTGGTTTGAAAGCACCACTGACCTGAAAGAAAACTTTGTCAAGCCTCTCAAAATGTGGGATATTTTAGCTGAAAATTAACACAAGATTTTCAAAAACAAGTATTCTAGTATAAAAAGCTTCATTTGTTTGGATGATTCAGTTTGAAACTGCCGCTGTTCTGTGAAACGTGACTATTTTTATGCCCATTATCAGAGAAAATATTCAATTTACTATGAACTGATTAGCTCAGAAATGGGGTTTTAACAAACACTTTTGATCTTATTATGCTTTTGACAATTCATAATGTTTGATGAACGCCAAAACTTTACTCCATGCATTTTGTCCATGGAGTAGGTGATTCTCTCAATATTTAATTTTATTTTTTCAAAAACAAAGTAATAAAATAAATGACATTTTACATCACAAAATTGAGCTGGATAAATGTAAAAATAGGAAGATTTATTAAAAGTGTACAGCAACTGCAAAAAAAAATCAAAGCAAATAGGACACTATGACAGAATTTATCTGATCATTATTTCGGCATATATTTACTAACACAATCAATTCAACCAAGTAAGAAATTATCCAAAAAAAAATTTGTTTATTAAAAAAAACAGACTGCAGACTGAAAATCTTCAAGTGGAACATCAGAAAGTTTTTGACCTGATACATTCTCTTCAGGGAATTTACTGACCTCAGAATCTGAAGTTTGCAGTTTGGACTCTTTAGAAAATCACACAGATGAAGAAACCCTGAATCCTGAAGGGTGTTCTGGCTCAGGTCCAGTTCTCTCAGACTGGACGGGTTGGACTTTAGAGCTGAACCCAGAGCTTCACAGCTGATCTTTGACAAACTGCAGTCCTTCAACCTGAAAGCACGTGGAAAAGTGTATTCCGAGGCAGTGATAGCAGCTGGAGTTCAAGCTCAGTTTAGACTCAAAGAAGCTTTCAGCATCAAGATTGAATCAGAAACACCTCCAGGTCAGAAAACTGCTCAATTATGTTGGTTTGAAAGCACCACTGACCTGAAAGAAAACTTTGTCAAGCCTCTCAAAATGTGGGATATTTTAGCTGAAAATTAACACAAGATTTTCAAAAACAAGTATTCTAGTATAAAAAGCTTCATTTGTTTGGATGATTCAGTTTGAAACTGCCGCTGTTCTGTGAAACGTGACTATTTTTATGCCCATTATCAGAGAAAATATTCAATTTACTATGAACTGATTAGCTCAGAAATAGGGGTTTTAACAAACACTTTTGATCTTATTATGCTTTTGACAATTCATAATGTTGATGAACGCCAAAACTTTACTCCATGCAATTATGTCCATGGAGTAGGTGATTCTCTCAATATTTAATTTTATTTTTTTTCAAAAACAAAGTAATAAAATAAATGACATTTTACATCACAAAATTGAGCTGGATAAATGTAAAAATAGGAAGATTTATTAAAAGTGTACAGCAACTGCAAAAAAAAAAATCAAAGCAAATAGGACACTATGACAGAATTTATCTGATCATTATTTCGGCATATATTTACTAACACAATCAATTCAACCAAGTAAGAAATTATCCAAAAAAAATTTGTTTATTAAAAAAAACAGACTGCAGACTGAAAATCTTCAAGTGGAACATCAGAAAGTTTTTGACCTTGTAGCAGCCATGATAATATTTATTTATTATTTCAATTGTTTTTTTTGTGTCACGTGATGAGGAAAGAGATCATTAGGCGGACCTGTTCACTTGAGTTTGGTTTTGTTCGGTTGGTTCAGAGAGAGGGTGTACAGGGCCCGGTATTTTTTGTTGATCGCTTTATTTGCCTTTGTATTTTGGAACGATCAAAACACATTTTTTTGTTATCCGTGTCAACGATGATCTTTAATAAATCAAGATACATCCAGAGGACATTTTCATCATCTTTTTTGGAGCGCGTCACAAACAAGGTCCTGCCGCAGCCTCTTCTCATCAGGGAATTTACTGACCTCAGAATCTGAAGTTTGCAGTTTGGACTCTTTAAAAAATCCCACAGATGAAGAAACCCTGAATCCTGAAGGTTGTTGTGGCTCAGGTCCAGTTCTCTCAGACTGGACGGGTTGGACTTTAGAGCTGAGCCCAGAGCTTCACAGCTAATCTTTGACAAACTGCACTTTTCCAACCTGAAAGCAGACAGACCAGGTGTGTTTAAATCTGGTAAAAGACTGCAGAGTTCTGTTAATTCTGTTCTCAGAACTGACATACAGAACCAGTGTCATCACATTGCTGAGAAAATGTCCCATAATTGACATCATAGCCCTTTGTGCCCATGGATGCAGTCCAGGTAGATAATCACTCCGCAGGTGGTTTCTCCTCTCAGCTCGGGTCATCTACCAGAGGCCTGGGAGCTTGAGAGTCCTGCGCAGTAACTTAGCTGTTCCTAGCACTGTGCTTTTCTGGACTGAGATGTCTGAGGTCTTTCCAGGGATCTGCTGTAGCCACTTCTCCAGTTTTGAGGTTACAGCCCCGAGTGCTCCAATTACCACGGGTACCACTGTCACTTTCACCTTACAAGCTTTCTCCAGTTCCTCTCCGAGTCCCTGGTATTTCTTCAGTTTCTCATGTTCCTTCTTCTTGATGTTACCATACTGCCACATCCTCCACAACAGCATTCCTCTGTTCTTTATCCACCACAACAATGTCTGGTTGGTTTACCATTACCATCCTGTCAGTCTACATCTGGAAGTCCCACATTGCTCTCTTATTCTCTACCACTTTCGCAGATGTTTCCCATTTTGACTTTGGGGTTTCCAGTCCATATACTGTAAACATGTTTCTGTATATTATTCCATCCGCTTAGTTGTGGTGTTCTGTGTATGCTTTCCCAGCCAGCATCTTACACCCTGCATTATTTGCTGGATTGTTTCCAGTGCTTCTTTGCAAAGCCTACACCTTGGGTCTTGTCTGATGTGGTAGATCTGAGCCTCAATTGCTCTGGTGCTCAGGGCTTGTTCCTGTGCTGTCCTGCAGGTCAGCCCTCTCTAGCCATTGGTAGGATTTGTTATATCAGCCACTTCAAGTATTGTCCGGTGATACATCCCATGTAGGGGCTTGTCCTCCCATGAGGCTTTGTACTCCAGCATCACATCCTCTGCTTTCCATTGCCTGATACATTGACTGAGCATGCTGTTAAGTTGGGGCCTTGAGCTTGACATATTCATGCATATGTGTGTGTGTTCTTTTAAGATAATTTTAGGCCATCACTGAAGGCTTTGCAGGCCCTACACCATTTGAGCATAGCTATAAAACTCAAGGGAGAGAGAATGACACACGTAGGAATACTTTGAGAGAAACATCAGAAAGTACTTCATGTGATATTTTATTCTCATTATTCAGGGATTTCAGATTATTTATTGACCTCAGAGTGTGCAGTCTGCAGTCTTGACTCTCCAGAAAACCATACAGATGAAGAAATCCTGAATCCTGCAGCATGTTGTGGCTCAAGTCCAGTGCTGTCAGACTGTACCTGTTGGTCTTCGTCAGAGCTGAGCCCAGAGCTTCACAGCTAATCTCTGTCAAACTGCACTCCTTCAACCTGAAAGCAAAAAAAAAAAAAAACAAGTGTGTGAATGATGTGAAGTAGATCAGATGTGATCAGGTGTTCAATGTGCTGTTCAGCATTTCTTTGTATAAATGTGTCTGATAATTGTCAGAAACCGAAGAGTTCTCATTGTTCTGCTGTCAATACAGACTGTAAAGTGGGCTCTTCTGAACACAAGTCCACTGTTAGAAATAAAATTCTGACATGGTGGATTCTGATAGGTGACTTCAGCATGAAGCTTCAGAAGTTTAGTGGATGTCTGCAAAAGCTCCAAACTGACAACAAACTTTTTCTTTGATGCTTTTAGGATGTTTCCATCACAACTCAGAGGATCTGCATGTCTGGCTGGACCAGAAGCTTTTAGAGACTTCTCTGAGCATGAAGCAGGGAGGAGAATCTATGTCCTGGCTGAAGAGGGTGTGACTTCTCAAGGTTCATCTGCAGGTTTATGCAGTTCTCATGTTGTTCAATCAAAATTCTCCTCTTTCTGGCTCCCCTATGTTGTCTGCACTGTGTATTTTAACATGGATGCTCATGTCATCTGATGTCTCTAAAAATAGGACTTGGTTTTCTGCTCAAAAACAAAATGAAAAGTATAACATGCAGCTCAGAGGAATATGAAACTCTGCTGCTTGATTATGTGATCTCCTCAGGGCGCCCCCAGGGAGTCCACTTTGAAAAGTTGGCTTTATCTGCAGAAAAACATTATACCAGCAAGCTGAGCTAAGAGTAAAGCACTGCTCTATCATAAACACCATGATTCTGCTCTTTGAAGCAGAAAGCAAAGATGACATGTTGTTTGTCAAGAGAATTCAACTTCTCTACTTTCTTCCGTCTTTTCAAACATCATATGAACTAAATATTTTTAAACAAAATTTAGTGTCTTTTTTAAAAATATGTTTGATCTTCACTCTACATTCCTCTTGATTTCTACCACTCATTGGCACACTTCCTGTAAGTATATATTTTGTGACACAGAAGTAGGAAATTAAAGAAGATCCATAAAAACAGGTCATATATCAATATGGTGGAAACATTTCCCCCTGTCCCCCTTTCTTCTTTTCAGTGACCTTGTTGGAAAAAGTCACAAGGTAAAGGAAATTTGTAGATAAATATATTGAACTGCTTTCCTGAGTAGAAGTGGTGATCCAACTTTGGAGCAGTGAAATGAGACATGTTCGGAAACTCTTCCACTGGGACATCAAAAAATTCTTCACCTGATTTATTCTTCATTAATTCTGCTCTTTTACTGACCTGAGAGTCTCAAGTCTGCAGTGTGGACTTTCCAGAAAACCACACAGATGAAGAAATCCTGAATCCTGAGGATAGTTTTCGCTCAGTCCCAGTTCTTTCAGATTGGATGGGTTTGATTTCATAGCTGAGGCCAGAGCTTCACAATTGTTCTCCGACAAACTGCAGCTTTCCGACCTGAAAGCAGACAGAAAAGTTTATGTTCAGGCGCAGTGATTGCCTCTTGAGTTCAAAAAAATTTCAGTGATTATTAAAGGAGCAAATGAATTAGAAACTGAAAGAAATATTAATTTACTTTAAATAAATGACCCCAGAAATACAATTTTAGCAATCTTTTTTTTAAATTTATTTTATTGTGTGTTTAAGACTACTCTAAACTATTTGCAGATCCAAAAAATGACTTTCCCCTCTCAAGATTTTTTTTTTTTGGTTGGTTTTGCTTTTTCCAAAAATAAATTAAAGTAAAAATGTTGCTGTCACTAAAATTGTTCTGATGAAGAGTTTAAATCAGGTATCACCAAATGGCGGACCATGGTTCGACAGACAGACATTTCTCTCTGGACCGGTGAGCTGGTATCCCTGGCTTAGGGGGAAAAAAATTGCGCTCGGCAAGAAAAATGTGTCCGCCGGTACTGCGGACCACACATACCCCCACCCCCTGCGCGTGCACACACTCGCATAATTTAAATCAATTGTCCGTTTACATGGAATTCTCGTCAAATTAATGCAAATCCTCTTTGTTTTGACGAGTGCTAAAGTAGCTGCTTCACAGTTATCTTAAAGTCTGTTCTCCTGAAACTACCGCTCCGTGTGGGAGGAGTTTCGGTCAAAAAACTTTTCTCATCTTCATAATTAAGAACGCGGATCGATAGACATCAGGTTTGTTTAATTTTAAGAGCGAAATAAAAGCATTGGCACACGGTTCCCATAACTGGATTCTAAGAATCTCCTAATGAGGAGCAGAAACTGTACCTCACAAGAGACGCTGCTCAGTAACGGACTCACCGGTGTGGTCAGATATTTAAATGTTCTCACAGTTAGTTTCAATGAAACAATTAATACCAATAAAGAATTTTAACTCTTTTCTTTATGATTTAATTTGGACATTAGATGGGTGGGACAAGAACATTTGTATTTTAAGGGGTATTCCAGATAGATTTTGTATTTTCAACACTATTTAAGAATTTTCTTTTCTAAATTTTTTTTAGATTTGATCTCAAGACATGTAAATGTAATCACAAGCTACATGTTTTAACATTTTGTTTGCGTTCAAAGTTTAAAGATGTTTCGTTTTAATAAATAGACCTCAATGACCAAATATTTTGATTATGAATTCATAAATATTATGTATTAAGTACTTTATTTTCTTATTGAATATATTTGAAAGATTTGAAATGTTTTCAAAAATGTATTTAACTTTTATCTTGCTATTTTTTCTGTGTTTTTTTAAATTTACTTTCTACTGATCCAAAAAAAAAAAAATAGATCTGAACCGTGACCCTAAAACGTAAGACCGTAAAAGCTTAACAATTTGTTTACATTTTTTTCGGATGAAAAACATTTTGTTTATTGTAATTATTATTTAAAAAAAATCAGTTTGCTATAATGCCAGAAGTTGTACCTTTTTGCTGTTGTAAAAGTGTCTTAATGTGAACACAATAATATTACTGAAATGAACCCAAAATATAGAGTGGACCTTTGTATGAAGGCTATTTTTATAACTGGACCCATTGAAATTTAATTGGTGACCCCTGGTTTATATGATCAATATTCAAACAGATTGGTTTTATATCATTCATCATAACATAAACAATTCTAACTACAAAGAAAATATATATACAGCAATCTTTTTTTTTCCTAAATTCACTGTCACAAAAAATATTCTTTTTTTTCCCTTCAATTTATTTATTTTTACTTGTCCTGCCCAACAGCTGAGCAAGCAGATACGGGCTGAGAGCCTCTTGTGTTGGACAGATTTTAATGTCCCAACAAGGGTTTCTTGAATATAAACCCTGTTGTATTTCATACGAAACTTTATCTATATTGATTATGTTGCACCTTTTTCTTTTTTTGTCAGACCGGACAAAAAGAGGGAGGTTGGGGGGTATAAAGAAGGGGGGTTTAGAGAAATAAGAAGATGGTAACAGAGGGAGGTAACATCATAAAACAACCAGGTCTAAATAGCAATCTGGAAAGGGTGGGGCCTGTCTACACACACACTCATTAGTTAAACACATACCTGTTGACTAAAATAGTCTTTACATTTAAAGTAGTCAAAATTTACTCAATACAACTTCAGCTCACACACAATCATACAAACTGATACACATAAAGCCTTTAATTCCATCACGCATTCTATTAGTGTAAGGTTAGCTGACACCTGTGCTCAGGTAAGTGTTTATGTTTTGCCGATGTGGATGATCGACCATCCCACAAGACCCCGCAGCAAAGGGTGGGTGCCGCCCAGAGCAACGGGGCAGGCCCCAAGGGGGTTGCCCAGAGCCAGAGCGGGACTGATCCCAGCCCCCAGGTTTAGGCAAGCCACCCAACGCAGGCGCCCCAGCGCAAGCAAGAGGACCACTCCCCAAGCCGAGCCAGATCCCCCCACCCAACTGCACACATCTACGCCCAGACCCGGGATACCACACGGCGCCCCCGCCCGCCCCCATCCAGACGCCAGACCAGAACCCCAACCAAAAGAGCCCCTCCATGCCCGAGCCAGGAAATATTCTAGTTGAATATCAAAAAGTTCTTCACTTAATACGTTCTTATTATCCTTCAGGGAGGACAGCTTAGTTACCGACCTCAGAGTCTGAAGTTTGCAGTCTGGACTCTCCAGGAAACCACACAGATGAGAAAACCCTGAATCCTGAAGGTTGTTCTGGCTCAGGTCCAGTTCTTTCAGATTGGATGGGTTGGCCCTCAGAGCTGAGCCCAGATCTTCACAGCTAATCTCCGACAAATTGCATTTAGCCAACCTGAAAGCAGACAGAAAGATGGTTATGAATGGTGTGACTTTGATCAAGTGTGTTCAGCATCTGTGCAGCTACAGCATCTCTGTGTCTGAATGGGCCAACAGACTGCAGGGTGATAATTAATAATGATAATCTGATCATTCTTGTTATAGAACTAATGTGCAGAAGCAGTGTCATCACATTCCTGATAAAACGTCCCATAACTGACATCACAGCCCTTTTGTGCCTGTAGATGTAGGCCAGGTAGATAATCCAAACAAAAAGCAGTCATTAAAAATTATTAGAAAAAAAAAAGATGAGAGATGAGAAAGACTGAAGTATTGAGAAACCGTTTAAACTTAAATGGCATGTAGACATATGGTTTTCTCTATACTGCCAGCAGGATGGAGTATGGAACTATTATAACGCTTGAACCCTCTGGAACCGAAGGACGCCTCCAGGCATCCTGCTGTGCAGCTATGAGATTAACGTGACAAAACTCAGTCTAAAATTAGCTTTAGACTTTATGTTCTGTAACTTATATTTTATTAAATTAAATTAATAGGAGAATATGCCCCTTTTTTGTAGTTTTTGGATAATATCAATCTTTTAATTTAATTTTAAAAAAGGGGGAAGATGAAATTTGATCTGACAGCTGCAATGCACGGATGCGCACCCGCGGTGGAGGGGCAGAGCGAATTGGAGCTGTCCGCTAATAGAAATGGAGGAAACAGATTATTTTTTTTATTTTGGGATGAGACAAGTTTACTACAAAAACCACTGGAATTGTAAAAAAAAAAAAATCACAGAAACTCAGCGTTTCTCCGCAAAAAGTCCTGCGTGCCGCTATTATGAGAGGCGAGCAACAGAGTAGACTGAAACACCTTCACCTGTGAGCAGATTCTAGCCAAGCAGACATGAAATCCAGCAGGATCAAACTTGTCACTAAAACCTTTTTATAATTCCTCAAGATATACAACAAGGAAAATGTATGACAAAAAATAAAAAAGTTGAAAAACAATTAAAAAAAAAATTAGAAAGGAGGGGGGGAGGGGAGAGAGAGAGAGAGAGAGAGAGAGAGAAAAATATATACACACAGAATTATTTCCTGCAGATGCTGCTCCTTCATACTATCAAGAAAAGTAAAATGGTTCAAGTTTTTTCTACTTTTTCAAATGTCTCTCATTTTCTTTAAGGTTTTGTGTTGATGTTGAGCCCCCTCCCCCTCCCACTCAACGCACACACTCTCTTTCTCTCTGTTTCTTTTCATCTCTGTAAAATATTTTTCCATCACAATTTTTGAGGTTTAATTAAATATTTCTCTCTCTTTGTGTGGATATCACAGTCACTGACAGTGTCCTCCGATCAACTGTTTAGTAGCTAACATCAATGGCATGATCCCCGGGGTTGATCCAGCTTTGCTGCAGTGAAATTACACATGTTCAGAAAATCTTCCAGAGAAGATTTCTTCCGGTTCCGGGTTAGAGGGGATGGCGACCCAGTGAGAGATCTCTCGGCAAGAATTGATAAATAATTGTTAAAAACAAGCCCCAAAGTGAACAAAGAAGGTAACCTTTTTGACTCGAAAGAGAGGGGGCATAAATGGCGTCCAGAAAATATAACAAGAAAATTAAAAAGCCAACTTACGAGCGCGTTGAAGACGCCGACTTGCAGCTAACCGAGGAGGCTAATGCTAACTCTCCTGGTGCCGAATGGACTACTTCCCCCACCTGCAGCGGCGATGATGTTGTGACGGACAGCGAGAACGATACGGTGAGGCTAAAGTTGATATTAAAAGAACTGAAAGACGTCGGGAGAGAGGTGAAAGAATTTCGAAAAGATACGAAGACTCAATTACAAGAAATGACTTAGATAAAGTTAATGAGCGCCTCAACGCAGCTGAAGCCAGAATAGAAGAACACGAGGAGAAACTTCTAAACACTGACAAGATACTATCTGAGATGATTAGAACTCAGGAGAAGCTTCTGATGAAATGTATTTTGCTTGAGGCTCATTCAAGGAAGGAGATGCTTAGAATATACGGCGTCCCAGAGGGAGGGGAAATGGGATCACCATCTATGATCCATTTTGTGGAGAAGTTATTACAAAAGAATCTTAACCTCCCTCTTACAACAGCCTTGGAGATCCAGAGAGCACACAGAGCGGCAGCATCAACCCCACCAAAGGCCGCCCAACCCAGATCTATTCTGGTCAAATTTTCAAGTTCCACAGGACTTCTGTGGAATGGCAGCAACATAAATCTTGATCATGATTATCCACCGGAGGTTATAGCTATGAGGAAGGAATATGCAGAAGCTCAAAGGATCCTGAAAGAAAAGAAAATTTGATTTTGGACCCTCTTCCTTGCACATCTGAAGGTATTCTATGAAGACGGGGTTAAAACCTTCAACAACGCTGAGGAAGTGACGCCAGACCTTCTACACTGGGGGTTTCTAGTGAAGGTTTGCAAACCCCCTGCTACTATCAGAGAGAAACTGCAGGAATTGTCAACATGGAGTGGGGCCTTACAGTGCACGACAGAGCCGAGGAGATGCAGGATACAAGGAGAAGCTGCAAGTATACAGATGAGAAGAAAATTAAAATAATACTGTGTTTTTGTGTTGTGTGGACGAACTGATGATAATTATATACTGATTCTTGCCGAGTTGGAGGAGCTGATGAATCTCTTTACCAAGGACGTCATCATCATGGAAGCTCCCTCTTGCCACTCAGGGTGAGCGGCAAGAGGGGCTGGCCTTCAAGCTGGGAGGGAAGCAGTGGATCCCTATCACTGCTGGAGGTCAGATCAGCTGCATTTATGTTCCAGGCAGTGCTGAACTACTGTAGTGGTTTTGTTTCTGATGTTTTCTTTGTTTTCAACCCCCCCCCCCCCCCCCCCCCACACACACACACACCCCCACACACCCACACACACACACTTTCATTTATTTATTTTTCTCGCCCTATCATTCTGGGGAATCTGTCTGTTTATCAGGTTATACTGTGGGACCAAATGATACTTCATTATGTTAAATGATTCATTAAAACTCGTTTCTTTTAATGTAAATGGGGTTTTAGATGTGGTTAAAAGAAATAAGATATTATCTAAACTAAAGAAAGAAAAGGCTACAGGAAATGCATATAAATCAAACTGACCAATTGAAGTTGAAAACAAAGGCTTTACTTATATCTACTCAGCTTGTGATCAATTGGAACATAAGAGGGGAGTGGCTGTTCTTGTCTCACATTCAATTAATTATGAGCATATTTCAGAACATATTGATGATGAAGGAAGATATGTCAAAATAACAGGATTGATTGATGGGTCTAAAGTTACTCAGCATCTTACAAAGTTTATGCTAGGTTGGATCACTTTTTCATGTTTAAGGTGGATAAATTTAAGATTAAAGACTGCAGCATTCTAACTCGGGACTTATCTGACCATAATCCTGTCTCCCTATCCCTCCAAATCTCTATGAAAAAACGAAAGACATTATGGAAACTAAATTTACATTTACTCTACAATTCTTTGATGGTGGCTAAAATAAAGGAGGATGTAAAAGAATTTTTAGAAATAAACGAAACAGATGAGGTTTCCCCAGTTATTTTATGGGACTCACTGAAAGCAGTAATGAGAAGGAAACTGATATCTATTGCCCCACATGTTAAAAAACTAGAGAGTATAAACTTGTAGAACTCCAAGAAAAATTTAAACTGAGAGAACAGGAGGATGTAAACTACCCAAATCCCAGTCTAAAACAAGAAATTAAGAAAATTCAAGGTGAAATCAATGATATTTACACAGAGGAAGCCCAGAGAGATCTAATCTTTCTGAGACAAAAATATTATGAGATAGGAGGGAAATCAGTCAAATATCTTGCATACAAATTACGTAAGCAACAGCAGGAAAGTTCAATCAATAATATTAAAAACCATGAAACTAATATCTTGGAAACCACACAGGAAGGAAAACAGGAATGCTTTAAGGCATTTTATAGAGAGCTATATTCACAATCTAAAACTATTGATGGAAATTATGCTCATAATTTTATTAATCACCTGAATCTACCTTAAGTAACAGATATCCAAAATGTAAATCTAACACAACCAATTTCAGAAGAGGAAATCAAAGCAGCTCTCTCTAAGATGAAACCAGGAAAAGCACTTGGCCCGGATGGGTTTAATGCTGAGTGGTATCGCTGTATGAATGAAGAGTTATTCCCCCTTTTATTGAAGACATTTAATTATATTATTCAAAAAGGAGTAATCCCCCCCCTCTTGGAGAGAAGCTACAATCACAGTCATTCCAAAAGAAGGGAAAGATAGACAGGAATGTGGGAAGTATAGACCAATCAGCGTTCTCAATACAGACTATAAATTGTTTACTTCTGTTCTAGCACGGAGATTGGACAAGATACTTCTAAATCTTATTCATTTAGACCAAAATGGTTTTATACAAAATAGACAAACAACTGACAACATCAGAAGAATATTATACATTTTGAACCACATAAAGACAAGTCAGACTCATTCAATGTTAGTTAGTTTAGATGCTGAGAAGGCATTTGATTCTGTAAATTTGATATCTCTATACAAAGTGTTGGATAAATTTGGTTTCCATGACAAATTTATTAAAGTCATTCAGGCCCTATACGAAAAACCCACAGCCCGTATTAAGATCAATGGAGATCTTTCAGATATATTCCATCTTGAAAGGGTTGTAGACAGGACTTTGCCGTCTCACCACTTTTGTTTAATTTATTTATAGAAACATTAGGTCAATCAATAAGACAGAATTGAAATATAAAGGGTATTCCCTTGCTAGGAGTTGAGCATAAAGTGGCAATGTTTGCTGATGATGTCTTGGTGTGTCTTGGGAATCCAGAAAGATCATTTAAAGAATTAATGTCTACTCTGGTGGATTTTGGGAACATTTCAAGTTACAAAGTGAATATTTCAAAGACTCAGGTGATGACTTAATTTCACAGCCCCTCTGTCTCTACGAACAAAATTTACACTATCAAATACTTGGAATACACTTAACCAAAGACCTCTCTGAAATCTGTTGAGCAAATTTTGAGCCAGTATCTTCAAGTATGACTGATCTACATAGGTGGAACCTGATTTCCTGCTTGAGCCTGGGCTCTAGAGTAGAAGTAATAAAAACAAACATTTTATCCAGATTATTATACCTATTTAGAAGTTTACCCATAGAGGTGAGCGAAAACCAATTCAGGGAGTTGGATAAATGGATTTCTAGATTTATCTGGCAGGGCCGAAACCAAGGATAAAATACTCTACTCTTAAACTCTCAAAGGAAAGGAGAGGCCTGGGTCTCCCTTGCCTCAGGAAATATTATTATGCAGCACAAATTGCCCCTATTCTATATTGGTACAACGACAAATATGTCTCAAGGTGGAAAGAGATGGAACCTAACTTTGTTTCTAGGCTCCCCATCCAAGCTTTTATTGCTGATAATAACTTGAGTCACTTTGAAAGATTGGGGATCCCTTGGCTGAACCACACACTTAAGGTCTGGAAAAAGATCATCAATATATGTCAGATACAAAATATGCTGAGAATTTATAGATGGTTTCCCTATGACTCAGATTTTAAGCCAAATAGAGATGTTAGTTTTAAGTCATGGTCAACCTGTGGACTCACAACATATTTCTCACTCACTGAGTGTTCTGTTATTGCTGAAAGTTTTGTTTTATAAAGTATTCTAAATCTTCTGTCAGTGAGCTTATTATTTTAAACGTGTTTTTGGAGCCCTCTAGTGGTCGCGTCAGGTACTACCGTTCAAAGTTCGTTTTGAACAAACTTTATTGAATGTGTGCAGCACGTGTGGACAGAGAAGACACGCTAGCATAAACGCAATTCCTCGTGTTGTTTGGAAGATGTTTCTGCTTACATCTTGAGTCAAAGGTTGCATTGCTGGTATGTGTTGGAATTTTAATTTGTAACTTTTGATTTTATCAAAGAAATATGTTTAGCATTTCATTATTCTGAGTTTGTAAAGTAAAGCTAGACATATACTTGTCTTATGCTGATTGTATTGATTATTTGCTTTCAGTTTCACCCTTTTGAGTATCATTAAACCTGCTGACAACGCTCACAATCTCCAGAGTCGTGATATGAAGAAGGTGTTCGAAAGCTCCTGCATTGTACATGCATGAAACAGCACACTGAGAATAAGGTTATGCAAAGCTTTGAATCACTGCAGAAAAAATATGGACTAGAACATAATGAATTCTACAAGTATTTGCAGTTACGATCATATATCAATAATGAATGTAAGATGACCGATTTATCTGAGGTGGAGATGGAATTTTATAATATTTTTGAAAATTCCATTACTGCTGTACCTTCTAAATCCATTTCCAAAATATATAATGCACTCTCTCTTGCAAGCTCAGACAACACTCTATACATTAAAAGCAAATGGAAAAGGAGTAAAAATCAAATAAATCATGTGAGGCTTAGATTAGCAAATGGTCCTCTCAGTGGTCAACCTCCAATTCAATGACGTGGAGAGAACACGGCTGGAAAAACATAATAAGATATTTTAAAACCCCATACCAAGAAAAATATAAAGATGATGACTGGCCATGTTGGAGATGATGTGGTTCAACATTGGCAAATCACTTCCATATCTTCTGGCACTGCCCCTACTGACATTTTAGAAGGACATCCACACCACTCTGAGTGATGTGTTCGATATTCCATTTCCCCTTTGCTTCTTGGTTTTATATTTGGGTTCTGTACCTTTCATGAAATGTAACTCTGAGATAAAACTTTTTCAGATACTTCTGGTGGCTTGTAAAAAAACAATAACAAGGAGATGGTTGAGTCCAACCCAACCTACCTTGGACAACTGGGTGGGAATTGTCCAAGAAATATTCATGATGAAAAAATTGACATATCAATTAAGGACCCAAAAAAAAAATTAAATATTTGGAATAGATGGATTAAATTTATTGCTCCTAATAGACCAGAATTTATTTAACAATAAGAGCTTCCCCTTTTCCTTTCCTATATTATAATTATAATATAATATATATATATATATATATATATATATATATATATATATATATATTATATATATATATATACATCCCCTCTGTATATGTGTATATGTTGATACTGGAATTAACTGAGAGCAATAATTGTAACACTGGTCCCCTTGCATCTGGAAATGGCTATACCATAAGTTTTACCTGAGTTTATGAGGATATGTATATTATTACATTTAGACACAGACTTGCGTCCATATCAGTTAATATGCTTTTTGGTAATATATATGTAGGGTTTCATACGAGTATACATCTCTAATTGTCGTATGTCATTAATCTATTTTTCCCCTCTTTTTTTTTTTTTGCAAGAGCTCTGTATATCATTATTATTATTACTCCTTTTCGCTTTTTCCTTTTCTTAGTACTACCTGGACAATACAAGATTTATTAATGTATGTCGAACTGAACTTAAACAAAAATGAATGGAATTTTGATTTAATTGTACAACTTTGTCAAATAGTGTTTTTGTGCCTTACATGTCTGATGCCCAGTCCTAATAAAAATATAATAACAAAAAAAATCTCCCAAAGAAATATCAGAAAGTTCTACACCTGACATATTCTTCCTATCCTCCAGGGAGTTCATTTTATTTACTGACCTCAGAGTCTCCAGTCTGCAGTCTGAACTCCCCAGAAAACCACACAGATGAAGAAATCCTGAGTCCTGGATGTTCCTGTTGCAGCTGAGGTCCAGTTCTTTCAGATTGGATGGATTGGACTTAAGAGCTGTGCCCAGAACTTCACAGCTTCTCTCTGACAAACTGCAGTTCTTCATCCTGAAAACAGATAGAAAAGTGTGTTCAGGAGCAGTGATGGCAGCTGGAGTTCCAGTTCAGTTTGGTGTCAGAAATGCTTTCAGCAGCAGAACTGAACTAAAAATGAACCAAACATGAACACGGGAACTTTAAGAACAAGCAGCGCTGCATGGCACCCTAGGCAAGAAGCGATGTTGGAGTCCCCCCACCATTCAGAACAGAAATTACGTTTGTGACTGGAATATGTTTCAATAAGTCAAACAGTCCTCTGCTGTTTCCTCATTCATGGTGTTTGACACTTTTTTCTAGTTACAGAAATAAAACCACCAGAACAAAGGATTTATTGAAAACTGACCTGAGTGTCTTCAGTTTAAAGTGTGGACTCTTAAGGCCAGCAGAGAGAAGCTCCACTCCTGAATCCTGCAGGTTGTTGTTACTCAGGTCCAGATCTCTGAGAATGGAGGACTGAGAGCTGAGAACTGAAGACAGAGCTGCACAGCTTCTCTCTGACAGATTACAGGCACATAGTCTGAAGAAATTAAAATAAGACAGGGGTTACAAAAAAATTTTGTTTGGTCATTCAAATTCATTTGTCTTTCATTCATTTACTATTCATGAAAGTTCTTACAGAGCTTTGTTTGAGGCTTTGATCACTGGCAGCAGCTTCAGAAGAGCCTCATCGGAAGCAGAGTATTTCTTTAGGTCAAACTCTTCCAGATCTTCTTCTGATGACAGTAAGATGAAGACCAGAGCTGACCACTGAGCAGGAGACAGTTCATCTGTGGAGAGACGTCCTGAACTCAGGAACTGTTGGATCTCCTCCACTAGAGAACCATCATTCAGTTCATTCAGACAGTGGAACAGGTTGATGCTTTTCTCTGCAGACAGATGCTCACTGATCTTCTCCTTGATGTACTGGACTGTTTCCTGATTGGTCTGTGAGCTACTTCTTGTCTGCGTCAGCAGACCTCGTAGGAGATTCTGATTGATCTGCAGTGAAAGACCCAGGAGGAAGCGGAGGAACAAGTCCAGATGTCCGTTTCGACTCTGTAAGGCCTTGTTCAAAGCACTCTGGTGGAACTGGATTAAACTGCTCTTGAAAAAAAAAGAAAACCAAGACTTTTTCTGTTGTTCTTCCATGAGGTTGACTCCAGAGTTGATGAAGGTCAGGTGGGCATGAAGAGCAGCCAGAAACTCCTGAACACTCAGATGGATGAAGCAGAACACCTTGTCCTTGTACAGTCCTCTCTCCTCTCTAAAGATCTGTGTGAACACTCCTGAGTACACTGAGGCTGCTCTGATATCGATGCCACACTCTTTCAGGTCGGATTCATAGAAGATCAGGTTTCCTTTCTGCAGCTGCTCAAAAGCCAGTTTTCCCAGAGACTCCATCATCTTCCTGCTCTCTGGACTCCAGTGGGGATCTGTCTCAGCTCCTCCATCATACTTGACCTTCTTGACTTTGGCCTGAACCACCAGGAAGTGGATGTACATCTCAGTCAGGCTCTTGGGCAGCTCTCCTCCCTCTTTTCTCTTCATCTGGTCCTCCAGAACTGTGGCAGTGATCCAGCAGAAGACTGGGATGTGGCACATGATGTGGAGGCTTCGGGATCTCTTGATGTGGGAGATGATCCTGCTGGCCTGCTTTTTTTCCTTAAATCTCTTCCTGAAGTACTCCTCCTTCTGAGGGTCATTGAACCCTCTGACCTCTGTCACCATGTCAACACACTCAGCAGGGATCTGATTGGCTGCTGCAGGTCGTGTGGTTATCCAGAGGCGAGCAGAGGGAAGCAGGTTCCCCCTGATGAGGTTTATCAGCAGATCACCCACTGAGGTGGACTTTCTAGGGTCAGTTAGGTTCTCAGTCTTGTGGAAGTCCAGAGGAAGTCGACACTCATCCAGACCATCAAAGATGAAGATGATCTGGAAGTCTTCAAAGCTGCAGATTCCTGCTTCTTTGGTTTCAGGGAAGAAGTGATGAATAAGTTCCACCAAGCTGAACTTCTCCTCTTTCAGCACATTCAGCTCTCTGAAAGTGAATGGAAATATGAAGTGGATGTTCTGGTTGGCTTTGCCTTCAGCCCAGTCCAGAGTGAACTTCTGTGTTAAGACTGTTTTCCCGATGCCAGCCACTCCCTTTGTCATCACGGTTCTGATTGGTTCTTGTCTTCCAGCTGGGAGTTGAAAGAGCTTTTCTTGTCTGATGATGGTTTCTGCTCTGTCTGCTTTCCTGGATGCTGCTTCAATCTGTCTGACCTCATGTTCTTCATTCAGCTCTCCAGTTCCTCCCTCTGTGATGTAGAGCTCTGTGTAGATCTCATTCAGAAGGGTTGGGTTTCCTGCTTTAGTGATTCCCTCAAACACACACTGGAACTTCTTCTTTAGACCAGACTGGACTTTATGTTGACAGATTAAAGCAGTCAAACCTGGATGAAGACAACAAACAGAGTAAGTAAACTCTCTGGGGCCCTGAATGATGAGGATGTGAATCCCTGTTGTTCCATGTATTCAGACATCAGTAAATCTTCATTTATATAACAACTGAAACCTTCAGAGAAATCCCCTTACTGCTCTGCAGTCGATCAGCCAGCTCCTCCTGCTTCATTCTCCTCAGGAAGTTCTCTGTGATCTTCATCAGTGACTTTCTGCTGCTCCTCTGTTCTTCATCTTCTTCCTCCAGTTCCTCCTCATCCTCCCTCTGACTCAGAATCTTCTGGATCTTCTTCAGCTCTTTCTTCACAAAAGTAACAATGTTGTCCTCCAGCAGCTGTAACAGAATTCTAGATGAATGATCCAGAGTGAAGTCATGGAGCCAAACATCAGCTCCATGTTGGACACACTGACAATCCACTGGTCTACAAAGTGCAGCATGGAGATGACTGAACAGAATGATGGAAAAGTAGTTGTTGTTCATGTACAGACCAGAAATATGGAGTCCAGCTCTGTTTGATGCTGCTGGACAGACGGACCACTGGGAGTTTCTGAGCTCTGCTGGTCCACTCTGTGGAGAACCGGCAACAATGAGATTCATGTTGTCTGTACTGGTAGGTTTCAAACAAAACTAACTGGAGACAGTTCACCAAGTCACAAATGGAATTCTTAAAGAAGTTAGTCCCCATTCACTTCAATTTAAAATGACCAACATTAACAAAACATGTACAGTAAACCAAAAAAGTGTTTAGTCAGCCACCAGTTGTGCAGAGAGTTATCTTGCTTCTGACAGGTCACTGAGGATGACATACCTTTTTGACAGCAACTCTGTGGAGGTGAAAGAACAAATTTTTTTTATAAGTTTTTCTTTTTTTTCCCACTGATAAGTCCACGAATGGATGTGCTGTTTTATTCTGAAAGTTGTTTATAAAGAATGATTTTGCTTTACAAAAGACATAACTTTATTTGGTAACATTTTGGAGACTTTGCTTCAACCCACATTGTTACAGATAATTTATTTAAATATTTTTGACAAACTTTATCTTTAATTAATTCAAAGTGTAATGCATTCTACGTTTAAGTGCAAATATGTCTATTTATGATTATCAAATAATGATAATAATACATATCTATGTACAGGTTTAAATGTATTTCACTTGTTTTCTATAGTTGTTTTTTTCTTCATATCTATTCCTCATACCCTCTGAAACAAAATTATCCAAGATTTTAGGAAATGATTTGCATAACCACAGCTCGACACACGAGGCTAAACTATGATGCTAATTGAAGTTTTATTTGATGTCTACATATTTAGGACCTAAGAAGCATATTTTTTCATCCATTATCATTTCAAATGCTGAGGTCAAGTGGGTGGGGTCTGGGGAGGATGTCAGTATTTTCAGGGAGTCCCCATTGTATCAGTCCTTTCAACTTTCCAGCATGTTTCATGTCATTCTACTATTTGTTGATGTTGCATGTTAATCATTGCAGGGCACTTCAAAGTTTATTTACTCGGGGACCCTTGTTCTCCATGATGACCCCCTACACTGAACTTGAAGCTGAAAAAGATACAACGCGGCTCACAGCTGAACCCGACCGAAGGTAGAGATGACACCAACACATATCAGGTGTCTTGAAAGGGACATACTCAGAAGCGGCAGGTGTGGAGTTCACCAATCCCCAGCTCAGGGTTGTAAGAGAATCCTCTGACCTTCCCTTCTTACCTGTATTGCTGGCACCTGTTTGAACTCATAATCTATGTAAAATACACCTGTCCACAACCTCAAACAGTCACATTCCAGCATCCACTAAGGCCAAGACCAAAGAGCTGTCTAAAGACACCAAAAACAAAATTGTTCTATCTTCAGATTTGGAGTGAAAACCTCCTTCCATTAAAAATTAAATGGGTTTTTCAGTATGACAACATTACCAAACACACTACCCAGGTAAAGGAGGGGTGAGTGAGAATTTTCCTCCTTATGAAATTCCTATCATGCTAAAGATAGCTGACATAGGTATAAAGACCACAGCTATGATAGATTCAGGGGCAGCTGGAAACTTCATTGATTTGTCGTTTTCCCATGCTAATCCCATTCCCCTGCTTTCCTGCAAACCGCAGGTGGCAGTCTCTGCCCTAGATGGTCGTCCTCTGGGTTCCAGAAGGGTCAAGTTTCTGACACCAGACATCCACCTCAACATCCAGGAGAATTATCATGAGGTCATCCGTCTTTTTGCCATTGACTCTCTTCACTGTGCCGTCATCCTTTGTCTGCCTTGGCTTGAAACCCACAACCCCACCATCGTCTGGTCGTCCAAAGAACTCTCCTTCAACTCTAAGTCCTGTCAGAACCATTTCCCCAGCCATCAAAATGTTGCTCCTCAACGGCTCTCAGTGCGTCAAGTCACCAAGTACGAGTCTCTCACCACCCGTGACTTCCTACCTCCATCTCAAGAGAAGCATTCAGCAAACACAATGCTACCCGTCTTCCTTCCCATCGGCCCTATGACTGTGCCATAGAACTGCTACCCGGGGCTACAACCACAAGAGGCAGGGTGTTTCCTTTATCGCAACCAGAAACTGAAGCCATGCAGGAATACATCCAGGAAGAACTCCAGTTGCGTCAGGCTCTGTTTTTTACGAAATTAGACCTGCGTAACGCATATAATCTCATTCGCATTCATGAAGGGGAAGAATGGAAGACTGCCTTCTCCACTACAGCAGGCCACTATGAGTACCTGGTTATGCCTTTTGGACTCTGTAACGCTCCCGTGTTCCAGGCGTTCGTGAATGACGTGTTTCGGGACATGCTGCAACCCCATGTTATCGTTTATATCTATGACATCCTGGTGTATTCCGCTACCTTTGAGGAACATGTTGCACATGTTCGTCAGGTTCTCAAGAGATTGATTGACAACCACCACTACGTCAAGGGTGAGAAGTGCGAGTTCCATACAACCTCTACCCCTTTTCTGGGTTACGTCATTAGCTCTCAGGGGGTCGCCATGGATCAGGGTAAAGTCGATGCAGTTCTGCAATGGCCACAGCCCAAAACGGTGAAGGAACTGCAACTCTTTCTGGGCTATGCTAATTTCTACCGCCGCTTTATTTGGGGCTTCAGCTCAGTCGCAGCTCCCCTCACTGACTTGCTGAAAGGGGCGAGCAGAACCCTATGGTGGACATCGGAAGCTTCCTCCGCGTTCGAGGTCTTAAAATCACGCATCTCACAGTCGCCCATTTTGCGCCATCCTGACCCCAATGTTCAGTTTATTGTAGAGGTCGATGCCTCTAACACTGGTGTGGGGGCAGTTCTCTCCCAACGTCATGGTTCGCCGCCCAAAATGTTTTCCCTGTGCGTACTTCTCCTGAAAACTCACCAGTCCGGAACGAAACTATGACGTGGGAGATCGAGAGTTGCTTGCCATGAAAGAGGCCTTCACCGAATGGAGGCACTGGTTGGAGGGGGCCTTCCAACCTTTCCTTGTCCTGACTGACCACAAAAATCTTTTGAGTACCTCAAATCAGCAAAGAGGTTGAATGCTCGTCAAGCCCGTTGGTCTCTTTTTTCTCGTTTCAATTTCCAGATCTCCTACCACCCAGGCTCCAAGAACGGGAAGGCAGATGCTCTCTCTCGCCTGCATGAACATGACTGTGAAATCCCAAGCAAACCAGAGAATATTGTTCTGGCCCCCTCATCCTGGCTCCCATCCAGTGGGACATCATCACAGAGCTCACAGACTGCAATACCAATGATCCACCTCCGCCATGCTGCCTGGCCGATCGGATCTATGTTCCACCAACTCGCCGACAGCGGGTGCTACACCTGGTGCACGACACTCCTGCGGCTGGGCATCCAGGTATGATGGGCACTCAAACGTTGGTGAAGAACTCTTTCTGGTGGCCTCCTACCATGCAGGCAGATGTGGCTCAATTCGTTACCAACTGCGCAACCTGTCAGATGTCCAAGTCTCCCTGACAACTCACACCCTTTCAGTGCACCTTAGGAATTCAAGCTACATTCACAGCTACATTCAAAGTCACTTCAATAACCTTTCCCTCCTTCTGATGCTTGGTTTGAACTGCAGCAGATCATCTTGACCATGTCTACATGCCTAAATGCATTTGAGTTGCAGTCATCTGATTGGCTGATTCAAAATTTACCTCAATGAGCAGTTGGACAGGTGTACCAATTAAAGTGTCCAGTGAGTGTATTGTCCTATTAATATATAAATGTAAACTTTAAAGATTCCTTTTCATTATTTTACTATGACTGCTGTTGGTGGGAAAGCTCCAACCCTCGTTGAGTTATATTTAATTGCAATCATGTATCTGCTTGTAATTAAAGATTATTGAGAGATAGGGAGACATGAAAAATTAGCGGATTCATTGGGGTTATGTGTTTTTTGATAAACACTTACTGTTCCACTTCTGAACTGCCGTCTTTGAAGTTAGGATTAGATTCCTTTGACTCATAACTCCTGAAGGAAACACAGCTGGGTTCATATCCAGGTCGGTTCCTGTAAAGAATGAAGGTTGCTGATGTGGGTGCTGAGCTCTGACATGGAGAAGAGTCTTGGACAGTTAGAGATCTTCATCTCACCTCTGAGCTTTGCTCTGACTCTCATCTTCCCCCCACCGAGTGCTTTTAGAGGGAGGGGCTCCGTCCTGTGTGTCTTCACACTGATCCATGCTGCTGAATTCACTGGATCCACTGGATCAGCTCACACACACCTTCTCCCTTCATCTGGAGAGGAAACCCTCATCATCATCAGCTCTGATCCTCCTCCACTGATGGGCTCTTCTCTTGTGTTTCCTCTCAGGTTCAGGTGAATGCAGTCAGACAGCAGTGGGATGCAGAGGAAGCTGCTGAACATCAGCTGCTGCACTTCTGCTCTCACTCCACCAGATGGAGACATGGAGCTACAGCAGCAAACACTCCATGATGGAGCAACATTTCACTCATTCACTCACTTTGACAAACAAACCACAAACTTCCTGTTTCTACAATTCAGGAAAAATGAAGCAGATCAAGAAAATCAAGAAGGTGAAAAGAAAAAAACAAAATGTTACCTTCTGTTGAACAAGTCACTTCTTAACTAGAATGGATTACTTATTGTTCAAAAGTATTTTTTCAGTCATTTTAAAATCCAGGACATTCAAAACATGAAATGAAGGAAAAAAAATGTATGTATTTGTAATGCATTATGCTAAACTCACACCAAATGTGAGTTTCAAGAACAAGCTACACACAGGTCCTTGAATGCGTATTTAGCATAGTGTTCACACTGAATAATCTGGGAGAGGCAGTGCAAATATCACGAATTGGACACAAAAAGGAAACAGTCCAGGTCATTGCTGGCTTCTTGCAAAAGCAGAAATGAATTACCATTATGTCAAAGAGTGGCCAGAAATAAGATATTAATTCAAAATTCTCTTTAACCAGTTAACTGGTAATGTTAACAGTTAGTGAGGTAATTGTGAGCTAGTATATGCGAAGTGTATAATATTTATTTCCATCATTTTGGGCTGTCTGATCAGGCAAAAGACTTTTCAGAAGGTATATTTAAAGATGAATGTTTACTATTTACTACAACTACACAATGACAGAATACAACAACCAGTCATGACTACAATGTACCAGTCACTGGGATTGAAGAACTGATTATCTTCTCTGAATTAGAAATCAATTTAGGGCACGATAATTAGTGAAACAGGTTTGGTTTTGCCCACTTTCACGGGTTTAAGTTATCTCTCTTTCTGAAGCCAAAAACTCAGAGTTTAACTGAACATGGAGATCACAAACTCAGAGTTCCAACAAAGCCTGCTTCTTGAAACGGGCCCCAGAACTTAGTCAGGGTTTTTGTTTCTGATAAAAATTTTTCTTCTGTTTGCTGGAAAGTTCTACAGTCTGCTGATTTGTGCCAATTTGAAGACCACAGTTTGACTCCAAGACATGTTTAGAAAAAACACAACAAACATCAACAGATTGATGTTAACTTTAACAACAATTATCGTCCATATTGTTGATCAATAATCAAACAATGTTGAAGCTTTTTAAACAGCAAAGTGATGAGAATTAGCAGAGAATGAGGTTCTTCAAACATTCAGAAACAAACAGTGAGTGAACACAAAGTTCAAGAAAAAAATGTAAGTTTTTTAAAGACCTGATAAAAAGTCTCCACTCACCTTCAGCACAGATCACTGACTATCAACCAGGAATTAAGTCAGCCAGGAGTTCACCTGGGAAGGAGGTGGGGAAGCGCGGGTGGGCGGGGCTGGTTTTACCTACTTCTTGTGGTCAAAAGTGTAAAATGTTTCTGTCAGATTCTCTTCTTGATGCAAACTGTGACAATTTCTGGAATCAAACACTCAACCTATCTATTTTCTACCAACTACCCACCCACTGTTCCACAGTAAGAGAATCAGGATTTTATCCGTTTTGTCTGGCGCCCTTGACACATGAAAAAGGGGGAGGAGTCTTTAAGTTGAAGATGAAATGATTGTCAGAAGGTTTGTAAACTGTTGTGAGGTACATTTGTCTCCACCTCATTTTTGACAGAGATGAACTGAAAAAGTTTATTGTGTTCAGTCTCTGAGTTTGTTCACTTCCAGATGGAGGACAAAATCCTGAAGATTTCTCTCATGCCGTCTGTGTTGGTTCCTGCTGGTTTATCTCTTCTATCATCTAACTCTGCTTTAAAACGGTTTGTTCTTCAGCTTTCAGTCATTTCCTCGTACCAGACGTGCATGAAGTCACTTGATCTGTCATCTACTGACACCGAAGCAGATTAACCTGATGAAGATGAAGGGAGTGGCAGGACAGTTTCCTGAAAACAGATCTTCCGCATTCTGTGACGAATCATGTATCAAAATCAGAGAATCTGAAAGTTTGTTTGCATTTGGCTAAAAAAAAATATCTGACAGGAAAGTGGTGAACTTTTTTTCTGGTCAGTTAGAATCTACGTTTTTATGTCCACGAGATCCTCTAATTTAAAGGAGTTCAGAGTGAGTCAGAAAAACTGTTTGAGGCAGAGATTTTATCAGCAAATGATAAAATGAAAGAATGCAGATCTTCCAGGTCTGTTAGAGCTATCAGGAAAAACCCTGAAAGCTGTCAGACTGAAAGATTCAAGCAGAGGGAACAGAAAGTGTGTGTGAGTGAACAGAAAAAACATTTGAGTTTCACTCAGTCATCAATGCAAGAACTTTAGAAAGACTAAAAAAAAAAAAAAAACACAGAAACTGAGAAAAAAAATTGAGATTTATTTTTTGTTTTTTAAGATCAACAGGCCCGTGTTCTATCCTTGGTCTGCTTTATTGTAACAACTTTCTTCCAGAAAGAAAAAGCAGGGCTAATCTGAGTTCAGGAGATTGTTTGAAAAAAGAAAGGAGCAGGAAAATCAAACATGAAGATTCTGTTTTGAAATCCTAGAAAAATCTCCTCTGGAATAATGAAATATGACAGGTGTGCTTGTGAGTCGTTCGGATTTAATCGTGCCGAAGACAGAGTGATGGTAATAAAGGACAGTTCTGAGGGATCATGGGATATTACTGTCAGGACAAGAGGAGATGCAAACAAATAGGAACTGTGTGAAAACTCAAACACCCATGAGCCTTTGCACTTCACTGTATTTTCTCCAAATCTTCACAAAGCAGCTGCAGTAAACCATGTTGTTGCTGGATTTAGCATCTTTTTGGTGACTGTTTTTCAGAAAACCAGGCGTTTAGTTCTGCAATCTGTGATCCATCATGTTCATGTGCTGCAGATATGATTGTTTCAATAAGGCTCTTCCTCCACTTTATCTCGTTTAACGTCTCAGCCAGTCTGAGTGCTTCAAGACTCATTTCTCCACCTCATCCCTGCTGATCTGCTTTCAACCACCTGAGACTGTTTTCTTCTCCCTGACATCTTTCAGCTAAAAGTGAGCACAACTCTCTGCTGAGACTTTCTGTGTTTGTTTGTCCTCATTGTCTGGATTCATTTTGCTGACTGATAAAACGGACAGGTTGTTACAAGACAGCCAACTTCCTGTAGTTTGTGGCAGGAGATTTATCCCTTCATTATGAGGTCGTATTATCAAAGCAAAACTGTTTCTATATTCATAAATATTCATAAAGAATTCTATAAATACCATTTCATGGAGTGGAAGGACTTGGTTTCTACACAAAACAAATAACTTCTCTTGCAACTCCAAAACTCTTCTCCCTAATGAATTATATTTTCCACCACCCCCTTTTCTAACCGCCATTTCATTTCCAAAATATTAGAGAAAATAGTTGCCTCCCAACTTTATGATCACTTAAAAACAAAATACTCTTCTTGAACCTTTTCTTTTGGGTTTTCCATCCCTTATATAGCGCTGAAACTGAAGCTGATTCTCAATTCCTCACTATTCTCGTTGTCTAAATAGGATACCGCAACTCGCTCCATCCTTCCCCATTGGCTCTCCTCCCTCAGCATCAACTCTACTCCCCCCTTGTTGGTTCCACTCCTACTTCTCATACTGCACCCAATTCATTCAACCAAAATCATTTAAATCTCAGCCCTCATCTGATTACTCTGGTGTACCACAAGGTTTTGTCCTTTTCCTCTTCTTTTTATCACTTAACCCAGGCAAAATTTTAGGCTAGTTTAAAATCAATTTTCATTGTTTTGTAGATGACGCCCAGCTCTCTTTAACTCTTAAACCTGACTCCTCTCTTGCACCTTCGTCCTCCTCCTCCTGTCTGTCTGAAATCGAAAACTTGTCCGTCTTGAACTTCCTGAAGCTCATTAGTGATAAAACTGAACCACTTTTTGTTGGTCCATCCCTCATCCACGTCACAAGTTTTACTCTCTCCTTTGACTTGTCTTCTATTAAATCAGTCCCCCCCCCACAGGATAAGAGTCTGGATCTCATTACTCACTCTTCCTTCAGCTGATATGTAATGTTTGTTTAATGTATATTTTAGTGATTTTTTTTTTGGCTTTTGCCTTTATGTGCAGTGTCCCTGAATTTTTTTTAAAATTGCTTTCAAATAAAATGCATTATTATTACTATTAAGTCATGAGTTTTAGACTGAGTATAGGGACTTTGAATGGAGGAACTATTACAAAAAATGATACATTTAGTTGGCATGATGCAGAGGAGGGAGGGAGATTTATTGTGTTCAGGAGATCAAGTGGAAAGGTATCAAGGCTAGAAGCTTAGGAGCAGGGTTCAAGTTTGATAGGGAGGGAATAGAAATGGAGCAGTTATCTTAAAGGAAGAGTTCGTTAGAAGTATTGTGCAGATAGTGTCAGATAGAGTGATGAGTCTGAAGATAGCAATTGAAGACGTGATATTTTGTGTTGTTAGTGGGTATTCCCCACAGGTAGGATGTGAGCAGGAGGAGAAGGAGAAATTCTGGTTGGACCTGATGAAGTGATGATGAGCATCCCTGGAAACGAGAGAGTTGTCATTGGTGCAGATTTCAACTGACACGTTGGCGCAGGAAACCAAGGTGACGAGGGCGTGATAGGTAGAGGGACAGATGGTGGTTGATATATTAAAGAAGAAATGGGGATAGTGGGTATTGAGAGTGCTTTGAGAATAGGCAGGAAAACAGGATGGTGATAGACTACATTTTGTCTAGACAATGTAATCTGAAGACTGCAAAGTCATAGCAAGTGAGAGTTTATTCAGACAGCATAGAATGGTGGTGTGTAGGATGACTGGTGGGGCAGAAGATGAAAAAAGGGAAAGGACAGACAAGAAGACAAACTGGTGGAAGCTGAAAAAGGAAGATTGTTGCGTGACTTTCAAGAAACGGTTGAAACAGGTCTGGAGGAACTCCCAGATGATTGGATAACTACAGCTTCTGTGATCAGATAGACGGGTAGGAGTGTACTCGGTGTGTCATCAGGAGAGAAAGTTGATAAGGAGATTTGGTGATGGAATGAGGAGGTGCAGGAGTGTATATAGAGTAAGAGGCTAGCTAAGAAGAAGTGGGACAATGAGAGGACGGAGGATGCATCGTAAGTTGAAAGTAGAGGTATCAAAGGCCAAACAAGGGGCTTATGATGACTTGTATGGAAGTGTCTAAGTTGTATGGTAGTGGATTTTTTTAAGTGCTTCGTTCAACAAGATTTTAGGTGGTGAGAAGATGCAGAAGTGTGATGTTGCCCATTTTTAAGAATAAGGGAGATGTGCAGAGTTGTGGTAACTACAGGGGAATAAAGCCGATGAGCCATACAGTGAAGTTATGGCAAAGAGTAGTAGAAGTTAGACTAAGAGCAAAAGTGAACATTTGTGAGCAGCAGTATGGTTTAATGCCTAAAATAAGCACTACAAATGCAACATTTGCTCTGAGGATGTTGATAGAGAAGTACAGAGAAGGCCAGAGAGGAACTGTGGTACTGTGTGAGAAATCTGGAGTGACAGAGAAGTATGTTAGATTAGCGCAGGACATGTGTGAGGGCTGTATAACAGTGGTGAGGTGTGCTGTAAGGGTAACCAAGATCATCTTCAGCTCTGCTACCTCCAACTCTCTTCTCCACCCTGTCTCTTTGTCAGAGCTTATACATTCATATATCTGTCAATGCTGATGCTCCATTCATTCAGGACTGTGTCACAGGGGCAGGAATCTAAGGAGTGATAAAGTCATCTACATGGACATTTCCTCAAACTCCTCCAAGCAAATCCTGAAGGATTCTTTTTTTTTTTAACTTGTCCTGTCCAACAGCTGAGCAAACAGATGCGGGCTGAGAGCCTCTTGTGTTGGGCAGATTTTACTGTCACAATGGGGTTTGTTGAGTATAAACCCCTGTTGTATTTTACGCCAAACTTTATTTATATTCATTATGTTTGTATCTTTTTTTTGTACCGAACACAAAAGAAGAAGGGGGGGGTACTGAGAAAAGAAGATGGTAAGAGAGGGTAGTAACATCATGAAACAACCAGGTATAAATAGCAATCTGGATTGGGTGGGGCCTGTCTACACACACACACTCAGTAGTTACATACCTACCTGTTGGCTAAAATTGTTTTTACAAATAAAATAGTCAAAATGTGCACAATACAATTGCAGTTCACACAAATGCTTATGCATGTAAGCCCACACATGTAAAGTCTTTCATTCTGTCATGTATACTATTAGTACGAAGGTGAGCTGACACCTGTGGTCAGGTGAGTGTTTATGTTTTGCTGAGATGGGGGATGATGGAATGTACAAAGGTGGAGAGCGCCTGGTCATCCCTACTCCAAGCCCAAACCCCCCAACACCTGCCATAGGTCTGTGGAGGTAATCCCCCCACCGGCCAATCCCACCAAACACCCAGACCAGGACACGTGGGACCGCCACAAAGGCCCCCCACAACAGAGAGCGGTAAGGCACAGGACCACACGAGAGCGGAGGCCCCAGCCCAGCCAGAAAAACATCCCTCCTCAGAACCAGGAGGGACAGCAGACGGCCCCACCCCCAGGGATTCCTCTCCTTGTGTGGAGAGGGAGCTGCGCGGCCCAGAAGACCGGCACCTGAGAGAGAAGACCACCAGTTCCACCTTCCTTGCGTGATGAATTTGTGTTTGTGTGTGTTAGTGTACATTTTGAAATCCTGAGGCATTCTGAGGCCAGCCGAGAGACAGTGTGACCACATACTGTCATCTCAAGGATCTCTGCTCCATGAGACATCTCCAGAACATCCCCCTATAGAGGTGTTTGCCTGTCTTCAGTGGTGCCACATGCACTGACAGACGTACTTATTTTCAAATTTAGCCTGTTTCCAATTTCTGGAATTTCTTTCTTTTTTTTTTTTGCTTTCACACATGCTAAATATGATGGCCCAACACAAATGCAGTTACTAGAGCAGATTCAAGTCTGAGTTTGTACATGTCAGAACAAGCGGTTTGAGGAAGAGATTTTACCAGTAAACTAAAAGAATGTAGATATTCCAGATCTGCCGGAGCTACAAGGAAAAACTTTGAAAGCTGTCAAACTGAAAGACTCAAACTTTAAAGAAAACCCTAAAAGAGCAGAAAAACACATTCATACATTTATTAAAGGGACATTCTGATTCAGCGGAGCAGCCAGAGCTTGATTAACTTTTTTTCTCCTAACTAGAACCTTCATGTGACAGATGTGAGAAGATGTTCCAACACAGCTGTCGCTGCTTCTCAGGGAACTATAAAATCTGGGTCAGATGCTGCTATCTTCTTTCCGGTCCCCCAACAGACCAGAGCACTCTCTCTGTCTTGATCTGTTTACTTCAGTATTTTGGTTTCACAGGCTTCTATCTCCTCATAAAAGAGTGTGAACAAAAGCGAAGAAAGAGAGGAGTTCGGCCTCCTGCTGGTTTTCCAGAAACCCTCCCTTATCTGCTGCTGATTACCTGGATCAGGTGAGTTTGGCCAATAAAGAGCTTCAATGGCAGGTTGGTTGGAAAGCATGTGGGACACGGGCCTTCAGACTTTTCATTGGAATTAGTGGCTTGGACATGCATTTCTGAGCCTAGAGTGAACATAGCATTAGATTAATATCAAGCATGATTGGATATAATTTAGACCAATCAGCATGAACTCTCTTGTCTGTGATTGGCTGGTTTAATGACACGAAGATCACGCTGGGCTCAGCATGAAGGACACAAAAATAGAGAGAAAACAAAATCCAAGACGAGTCTGAAAAGCTTTTGCGTCGCAAATACAAAAATGTATTTTGAAACCAAAGAAAAAAGATTTGGAAAGCAATCATTTAAAGGGGCCACAGCATGCTTTTCAGAGTGAACTATATCCATATATAATCCTGTATTACCTATGGCACTAAAAAACAAATTCTTTATTAAATATAAATTATTTTTCGTGAGTTTTTTTCCTACCTGGAGGTAAAACGACTCAATTTCTGAAGCTCCGCCTGCCAATGCGTGTAGCTTCTGTCCACTTTACTACATCAATCCAAAGCTGCACCGTGTTTCTGCTTTTCTACCACATAAAATAATCTAAACTTCTTCAAAGACGGATGCACATACCAAATATCTGCCTTTAGTAGGCCTGGCCATCACTTCACTGCTTCACAACACAAACACACGCGGCTCCTGCACGACTGTGCCCGACCAGGGGTGGTGTGGGGTCTTAAAGAAGTGCCACATCTGAAGAATAAAACACCTGTTTGAGCTGGAATTTATTGAAGACAGGACACAACTGGAAGATATACGGTATTCTGTATCTAAAAGGAAAGTTTTCTTTGCTTATCACTGCTAGCTCAGTGGAAAAATTGAGTGTTGGTGTTAGACTGGGGACAGTGCTGGCAGAGCAGACTCCTCCTAGAGGGAGCGGTTCACATTGTGCTTAAATTAGCACGACCTGCTTGTTTTTTGGGTATGGGAGGGGCTGCTGCAGATAGCGCAAAGGATTACTCTTAAATGCATGAACGGATAAGAATGTTGTTTTGGGGTTCTTTATAGTGAGGAATGAACAGTAAAATGCATTTAAAACCTAAAAAAGTAGAATTTTCATGGTAGGGCCCCTTTAATATTTTCACTTTCTACTTAGAAAGTTTTGCTCTTAAATAAAACATTTTGTGTGCAATTTAGGAAATTTTGATTTTAAAACTTATTGTTGTGGCACAAATACCTCAACCCGGAACCTGTGAGGTTCCGGGTTGAGGGATGGATGAATCAAAGGGAGATGAGTGTCAGAGCAGCATAATAAACTAATCTGAGATCAGTACCACTGTCTTTCTCAACAGTTTATGCCTTTCAACTCCCCCCACTGGACTGAGAGAGAACTGCATTTCATCTTCTCATTCTAACTTGAAGTATTGGTAATTATTCTACTTATCTTCTCTCTAGTTTTGAATTTTCTCTTAACTGTGTCCACACACTCATGCTGTTGTTGCTGATTTTTCCTCTCAGCTGATATCTGTTCCTTTTTACATTTTCACGACGGAGTAGCAGTGGGTGTCAATCGTGAATATTTCTGAACTAGTCAGTTAATCAAACAAATATTGATCAGTCATCCATCTGATTTCTTAATCGCAGAATATCATAATTTTATTGTTTATGTTTCATGAGGGAGTTTTTTGTATTTTATTAATTTGTATTTATATTAATTTAAGATCCTTTAATCATCTCATCAGTGTGCTTTCATTTCTTATAATCTCCTTCCCATATATGTTCTCTTCCACACTTTAAACAGATAAGAATTTCTTTTCTGAATAAATATGGCTTTTATAAACGCATATGTTCCACTCTTCTCAGTAGAGAAAAGAAAAAAGATTCACTAACAGCAGAGGGCGCTAGCGTGTTGTTAATTATTTTTCGTTTGTTTTTGTACGTTTATATATTCATTTTTCTAGTATTTAAAAGACATTTATGGAGCTGTGAGACCAATAATGTTTGATTTTTAAGAATATTTAAGGGTTTGGATTTTCTGAGTTCAGCTAAAGGTCGCCAGAATTACTTCCGGGATTTTCCATCAGCAAAGCACATCTAGCAAAGCACATGCGAAGTCGGCCCGACAGAAAGCTGAAGAAGAAAAATTAAGAAGATTTTTTTGTTTGTTTTAGTCCACCAGTTAGTTAAATAAAAGGCCAAAGTGGTATGTATGTGCATTATTTTTTATGTGAGTCATTTGTTTAATCCATATTTTGTAGTTGAGAATTCAACCCAATTCGCAAATTTAAGCAAACCCCCGCAATTTGTTGCGCTCTGGAAATTTTCATTTTCACCGCAACTTTACTGCAACTTTGTCCAATTACGTGACATCAGTCATTTTTGACAATGTGACCATTTTCCCTCTGACTTCTTTCCGCGAGTCTTGCTCTCTTTTATTATTTCTCTTTTGTCCTCTCTGACTTTTACTTTTCAAGATGCGTGTGAACAGTCATCCGGTCTTGGGTGCGCACGCGATGGAATGGGGTGTGCTGAGAGCGTGTGGTTTAAGAGTGGTCTGTCATGAACCAAGTATGAGAGAAAAACAGAGAGAAACTCTGGAAATTGATAATACAAAGAGTATTTAGAGTCTATATACAGTAGCATAGTATACACAGACAGATGAGAGGACCTCTATAAAAGGGCAGATCATTACTGATAGAAAAACCAGATCAGCTCCTCAAAGACTTGGTCTTCCGCTACAGCAACTCACCATTAAAAACATGGAGATCTGAGGCTTTATCTGCTTATGCTGTTTTTTTTTTAAAGTTTAAAATCTTTCCTTGAAAATTTTCATTTTATTCTTAAGTATTTTTAAATCAATCCACAAATACTTTTGTTATTGTGAGCAGAGAGGATCAAAAGTTCATTTTGTGTTTTACAGGTTTATTTAAGTTAAATGACAGCACAACAACATTGTATGTAGTGATGATGCTGTATTTTCCTTGTGTCACAATAAAAAGGGTTGGAATATGAGAATGTAAATTTTATTTCAAAATTAACATTTTAAGTGCTTTTCAAAAAGAAAATACATATATATATATATATATATATATATATATATATATATATATATATATATATATATATATATATATAAACAGCTGCAACTTTTCGCAAAAGCTGCCACAACATCAGGTGTTCTAGGCTGCAACAATCATAAATGTCTGCCACGAAATAATGGTGTGTCTGTGTAGGGTATTTAAAACTTAACTTTTGAAATATTCTTGTTGTTTTAAAAATCTATGGATTCATTGTTTAGCGCAGTTGATAGTTATGGCCAGCAGATGGTGCTAATACCTCATGATTTAGACACTTGTTTTTTATGACCCGCAAGAGTGAAAGAGGTACCATAGCCACGGCTAAAGTTCGTTCCGCATGCCAACTTTATTTCAGAACATTTGTTTTTGCTTTGAAAGGTAGGGGGAAAAGTGGTATTAAGCGGTGTCTAACATTTGAGTCAAAACATTATAAAATATGTTAACATTTTAATTTTATGTTTAGTAAAATGTTAAGTGGAAGTTGGGTAAACTCAGACACATTTTAAATTATATTTAATGTTAGTCTTATATACAAAACATTGAGAAGCAATATCTTCTGTTTGTGATATTCTACACAATTTGTTGGTGTTAGTATTATAGACTGCTCACAAAAATTAAAGGAACACTTTTTTATTGGGCATGAATTGAAGCAAACCTGTCTGATAATTTTCTTGTTGGTTTAGCAGCTGAGGGCCTCGTGTGATGTTAATTATCCTAATTTTTTGTTAGAGCTTCTCTGTATGAGAAATCATGTATAGGGCTTTAGACTAAATTTTTGCACTGGTTGCACCAGTGCGCCCACATTTTTTTCATAGGTGGACCAGCAGGAAAGTTTGGTGCACCCATCTTTTCGACCGTGTTGCATTTAACACAGCACTTTTACATGGTCACTTTCCTTTTTAATTTCTGTTGATATCTGCATTAAGACTTAAAAATCATTAACTTACAAACTGGTAAACATAAAGCCCTTTATTTTAAACACAATTCTACAACACTGATACATTACATGAACATGCTGGTACTTAAAGACCCCCTTCAATGAAATTAGTGTTTTTGGTGTTTATAACATGTTTTTGTTGTATTTTTCTCAAGGTAGGGGATGTATGTGTAAAAGAATTTAAGATTAGAGCTAATTTCCGGAATATTTCTTTCATGTGTTATTTTCAGCTGCAGTGAATATTATTATGTGGATCGTTCTCAAAGACCATCAGTGACCTTCTTTGACTGTTTATGAAGTTTGAGGATGTTCAATGAACTCAACACAGTGAGTGGAAGAGAAAGAAATAATAAAGGTATACAAGGCTCCTAAGCAGATGTTCAGTGAATGTGACTTTTCTTAAAGAGACTCTGAGTGGACTTTCTTCAGTTCTTCAGGTTGTTAACATGTTTGTGAGAAATGCCCCAAACAAGCTCCAAAAGCAAAGTTGCAAAGATTGTGTTGTGTAGTTTGCTGACTTTTTCACTTCTGCAATCATCTACTTTAAAACTGTTGAAAGAGCAGCCTGTCTGTAATAAATTCAAATTCAGTCATGAAGCACTTTTCATATACAATGAATATATATAAAAAAGAGAGAGAGAGAAAACCATGAAGACCCTGTGTTCCATGTCCTCCTGTCACTTCAGGCATTTACATCTTAACCCAAGTCCCACAAACTCCAGCCAGCCAGGAGAGACCAGGGCAAGGGAACCATGTGGGCAAGCAGGGTCATGACCCCCCATCCTGAAAACAGAGATCCCATGCAGGTGTTAGAAGTCACTATCGACTAAGTCGATGTGACATATTTCTAACTCCAGGACTGTAATTGTCAGTGTTGGGACTAACGCCGTTTAAGTATAACGGCGTTACTAACGGCGTTATAAATCAAGTAATTTAGTAATCTAACTAATTACTTTCATCCTCGCTGTAACGCCGTTATAGTTACTTCGTGTAAATCGCGGCGCGTTACTTCAAAGTTTGATGATCTTGCTGGAGCTGGGCGCTTCGCACCCGAAAGTTGATTGTGTAATGCGGAGGGAGATCTCGAATGCGAGATCGTGATTGGTTAAAGTGTCAAGTGGGCGGATACTAGCTCGCGCGCTTGAGCCAGTAACCACTGGACGCGGAAGCGCTGCGAAGCGGAGAGCGGAGTCCGCTCCGCTCTTTAGTTCACACCAGACGTGCATTTTTCCGCGGCGGTCCACAGGCGCTTCTGCTAGAGATTTTTTTGTTTTTTCCATCATGGTTGATAATTTCATAACCTAAAGACATTAACCCATGCTCCTGCTAAGAAAAACTGCTCCCTGCCTCTCCGCAGTTGCTTTACACCCAAAACCCCGCCCACCCGCTCTGTCGGCACACTGTATTGATCTGTGTGCGCGCGCGTGCGTCTCTGTTTTGTCTGTGTCTGTGCGCACGCGCTCGCAGGTGTGTGTGTCGGTAAATTAATAAACTAAAATTATTAACCCATATTTCTGCTAAAAGCAGCTGCTCTCTGCATCTCTTTTTCTCTCCCAAAAACCAGCAACCCCGCTCCAGAGTCTGCTCACTACGTTGATCTGTGCGCGCACGTGTCCGTCTGTGTTGTGTGTGTTTTTTAAATATGACCCCCTGTTTCTGCTAAGATGAGCTGCTCTCTGCCCCTGTTGTAGTTTTTTTAACTCCCGAAACTCCTCACCCCGCACCGGAGTCTATCCACGTTGATCTGTGTGTGCATGTCTGTCCAAAAACTTGTCTTTTCACCAAAGAGGAACAGGCTCTCAGACCAAAGATTTGAGAAGTTGCTACTTTTGCACTACAATCAGTGGTTCAAAAATTAAAGCATTGAAACCATTCAACTGGCTGCTTATGCTGGTGGCATTGTTAAAGTTCAGGTTAAGGTGCAATAAAAGAATAAATGATCAGACATAAAGTATTGTTACTGTGCTCCTAAATATTCTTGTTAGGATACTTGTGTTATGTTGATACTTGGAACCTTTACTTTTATTTTTATACAAAGTTTGGTTTTATCTAAGTTTATTATTGTTGATATTTATATTTTGCGTGTATTGTTGTTAAAATTTATAAAGATAATGTTAAAGCTGTGGTGTGATATAAATAAAGACAGCAGAGATTTTGTTACTTGACAGTTATTTATAATTATTTATTGTTTTGCACTTTCAGTTTTTTAAGCCATTTTGTTTAATTATAGTTGTAGGTAAGATACTTGAAGTATGTTAATAGTTGAAACGTTTACCTTTTTTGTGTGAAGTTACATTTTTTATATATCACTTTTTGCAGTGTTTTGTGGGATAATTCTGACAAATAAATATTGAAAATTCTTTCCCTAAACCCTCTCTCATGTGTATCCTAAACTTAGACAATATGACTCCATTGGAAAACTATACCAGTATACTATTGTCGGTTATCATCTATTATTGAATGTAAATTATTTTTTTTATTTGTAACGCAGGAAAAAATACAAAATATTACCATATTTAAAGAGAAATTTAAAACGAGTTACTTTGCCAAGTAACTAATTACTTTGAAGATGCAGTAATTGAGTTACTAACTCAATTACTTTTTGGGAGAAGTAACTAGTAACTATAACTAATTACTTTTTTGAAGTGAGATGCCCAACACTGGTAATTGTGAGTCTGTGTTGAATCCATTGAACAGATTAAAATTGCTATATCTCTCATTCTTGAAATCTGTCTATGATGAGAATTAAAAGTCTCCGTCATTGTTTTTTCTAGGACAGTTTGCAGAATTGGTGACTGAGTAAATACTAGTTTGTCTAACTGTAGAGCATTATTACACAGCTGGAACAATCCTGCATTAGTGAAGCAATTTGGACTGCATTGCTTTAAAACCACAAATTATCAGGTGCTTATCATGATATTTTTGGTGTGATGCTGTGACACAACTTTCTTAATGAATGTAGATTAGTCAAATATTATTAAAAACTTGAAAAAGAGTCAGAATTTCAGCTTCTTTCATCACCAGTCATGTTTTAATCAACTTAATTATACAGATTTCCAAGAGATAAATGTAAACATTTCAGGTCTAATGCAATACAAAAACTTTATTTGAAAAAGTAGAGCAAAAACACTACATTATGAGATTAAAAAAACGAAACAAAGTTTCTGGTAGAATTTAAGGAGTAAAAATGTAAAGGTCCATATGATCTAAAGAAAAGTTACTTTGCGGATAGTGAACTTTGAATCAAACTAAATGTTGGGAATTGTTCAAATTTAACCCCTTAAGACCATAGCTAAAATGTGAGGTCTTTACATATGTAGTCACAGGTCCCCAGTTAAGTAGTTCAACTACTGTGGTTATGTAACCTAAAATGTGATGTCTATGCATGAAGTCTTTTATTTAATTATTTATTTTACTTATTGTAACCCTTCACACTAATTGACAATCGAATTGACCATCTAAAAAGAAAGATCAGCTAATTATTTTTTAGTAAGTGTTGCACAACAACATTAGTGCTTCAGAGAAATACAATATGCTGACATTCACTGAAAATTTGACTGAATTAACAAAGAAAAACAATATTTGCATTTTGAATTAACAGCAGTTTCTATCTATAAAAAAGAGAAAGAAGTTAACAAGAAATAATTGAGTTTTTCATCAAAATTTTCAGGAGGAAACTAATTGAAAATATGAATCTGAAAATAAAAAGAGCCAGACATGTAGAGACTGAACTATCTGTTCAGCAGAGAGTTTCCCTGATGGGACCCTCACGTTTACTCTGATCTCAACACAGAGCCACTGAGGAACAAGTCAAGAATCTAAACCCAAATCCAGGATAAAGAGGTTCAGTGAATGTGGTGTTGAAGGTGTAGATATGGATCAGTGAGTCAGAGGACACTTTGAAGAAGGACAGAGTTCCAGCAGGACAGTCCACATACACTGCTACTCTAAAAGTGGAAGAGGGGGAATATGGGGAGGAGGAGGAAGAGAGGGAGGAAGAGATGTATATTTCATTGTTATTGTGGCAGACAGAGTAACCACGAACACGAGAGCAGATCAGACTCCAGGACTGACTGTTCCAACCAAACATACAGTCATGGCTGTCTCCTTTTCTGCTGATTCCTCTGTAACTCACTGATATATAAACTAGGTCAGTCCATTCAACCTCCCAGTAACAGCGACCAGTCAGACCATCTCTGCACAGCAGCTGATGACACACGTCGAATCTGTCTGGATGATCAGAATACGACTGAAGCTTCTCCTCAAAGGTCACCTTCCTGTTGTTGTCAGACAGTTTGAGGTTTCTGTTCACTGTGTTTGTGTCGATTGTGAGGCGACAGGAATCTGATGGAGAAACAAACACAATCCAGATGCTGTTATTGATCCATCATCGATGGACACTTTGATGAGGACTTAAGAATGACTGATATGACAGTTTAAAAATATTTGATTGTGAGCTGCATAGTCACTATGAATCAATTGAAAATCACACTTACACTTCCTCAGACCTGGAATCAACCATTGAATTCCAGCTGGCTCCGCCCTAAAAAGAGGATAGGGTTTAGAGCAGTGCAGGCTCTCTCAGCATGCAAACTTAGACATTACACGGCTCTCATCCGCTTATTGTTCTAAAATAATGAAGGAAGAGTACTACAATGGAAATGGATTATCAGGGATGGTTTTTTTTTGTCAATGGATAAGAAGTTGAACATTTTAGCTGTCAGTTGTTTCCACTTTGCTCTGTTTTTGTTCGTCCATTCTCTCTTATTAGTTGTATTTGTCTAGGGTAGACATTATATGTGTCAAAGTTCAATCCCTGAATTCCAAACCCTGAAAAAACTATTTAGTGCAGAACTATACAGTGCCCTGGATATTGAAAGCAATTCAGACACAGTACTCACTACTTTTTTTTTTAACTGCTAATATGACGTCATCGATTTTGCAACGTTAAAACCCAATCAATACAAGCATTTTAGGATGATTATTAATTTATTCAGGTCTGATGATGAAAACGTAACTGTTTGTTCAAAAACAATTCTCTTCTTGATGTTCTCAATCTCTTTGCTCCTGTTAAAACCTGCTCTGTTTCCTTCACCAAGTCTTCTCCATGGTTAACCTCCGAGCTCCATCAGATGAAAGCTAAAGATCGCCCACTAGAGCGCCTTTTTAGGAGAACTGGCTTGTCTATTCATAAGGAAATGTACATTACACACACATCACACGTACAACTGATCAGCGTCAAAGAAAGACCCAGATCCTAACCTTCAGCAGCAGCTGAGGCCTTTTTATGGGTTATAGAAATGTCAAATTTTTCAGCTGTGGAGATCTAGCTGCCTGCACACTCACACAGTGTAACATGAACAATGCATTTGTAGTCTAATTGATTTAACTGCACAGCAGTTATTTGGCAATAACCTTGCATCAGCTTCTATTTAGAACACCTCGTCACTTGTGTAACCCAAAGTACTGGACAAAATTGAGTGTTGTTTTTGAAAACTCAAATGTTAGACAAAGTTTAACATTGTTGAGTTGCTGTCACTCATCTTTAAACTGTAAGTTCTGCAAACTGTTTTCTGTTTACAACTTCAGATTTTTAATATCTAAAAGTAATAACTTTGAGAAACATTTTTGTGTACAGAACCTGACTGCCTGGTTGACAGATGATCTAAAATGGTTGTCCTGCAATCTAATTAGTAAGATGATGTTGGATCAAACGATGTTGGATCAAAACAACCTAATATGATGGGATTTTGTGCCAACAGCACACACAGATGCAGATATGTATAAAGACAGACAGGCAGAGAGTGGTTCATGTCAACATACTTTTCAATATTTTGGGCTTTGGAAAAGGTAACAAGTGTTTTTGAGTAAAAAGGTTCAAGTCAAAGTGAAGTCAGAAGTCCAAGTCAAATTGCAAGTCTTGAAGCATTTTGTCAAGTTGAGTCTAAAGCCAAAAAAATGTATGACTCGAGTCTGATTCCAAATCAAGTGACTCGAGTTCACACCTCTGACTGACACTAAATCAATCACATATTCTGTAATGATCCAGCCACAGAGCTGAGTGAGGGATATCAAACATATCTGTAGCTTTTCTTCATCAGTCACACACGTTTAAACAGCAAACTTCTCCATACTTGACAGTGTCCAGTCTCCACTGTGGATCTTCTCGCTGTGCCAACAGTCGCTTCACTCCATCTTCTCCTGGATGATTGTAGCTCAGGTCCAGCTCTCTTAGACGGGAGGGGTTGGAGTTCAGAGCTGAAGCCAAAGAAGCACAGCCTTCCTCTGTGATCAGACAACCTGACAGACTGCAGACACACAACACACGGGGCAGAAAATATAAGAGAATTGCAGTGAGGCTGAAGTAGATTTGGACTTCATGAAGACTTCATCCTGAGGACCACTTCCTGAACTGGGTTCTGCTAAATCCATGTTAAGATTTTTGAGAGAAAGGGAAGCAGCTGTTTTGTAACAATATCTGAAATCAGGTGTTCAGATTAGTGCTGCAAACAGTTTGTTACAGTGATGTTCATTAAACATTCTGTGCTTGTACAGGGGACAAACTGCCCTTTTTTCCTAATGGTAGAGTTCCACTTGTTTAGCTGTTTCACAGACAAACTGTTCCAAGAAACAAATAAGGTGGAAAAAACAAACAACAACCATAATCTGCTTCATATCATCAATTCATGAAAACAACATCTACAAAAATAATTAAAACCATATTTATGGCACTTGATGGAAACTACAAAAAGTTGTCAGGGGTCAGGAATCTGGGGCACATATGCCGCAGTTGGTATACGCGGAGGGAAAGAAAGTGACAAGCGGGGGTGTGACAACAATATGTTCATGACCAGTCATTTGGGATTGGTTGACAATCTCTTCTCACAATGAAGATTTCCCTGTGGCGTCATGGGGAAAGTGTCCGTTCACGCAGTGCTATTATTGTGACCTTGCCCACTTGTATAAATACTGCAGCTTTTTTTCCCAGTAAAATTTTAGAGTTTCACACAACGCACATTACTTTCCCCGTCAGCCTTCAAAAATTGGCAATTTAAATTAATGTGACTGTCAAAAAAAAAAAAAAACAGGTTTGGAACAGGGAAATTAAAACATAGTAACAATTCCCCTGTGTTTTGAAACTGTTGCCAGTGAGGTGACAGGTGGGGCGGTATGAGCGTGGGTTTGTAAACGTAACTAGAGTGTATGCGTCAGTGGGAAAAGTGCAAAGCTGATCCTCGAGCTGCACATGGTTTGACTGCACAGGTGGCTTTTTGGTTATATTTTGGCATTGCAGTGGCTGACATTTTTGATTTTATAAGTTCATTTCAGTTAATAATAACCAAGCAAGGTCAGATTATACCCCAGACTTTATTTTCTGTTCTGCCAAAAGTCAAAATGAGATGTGAACAAGTTTTAAAATAAATTTTATAGCTGATCACTACTTCATTTACTGATGATGAAAAGACAGAATTGTGATGCTGCATTATAGTTGGCTAGGTGTAGGACTTTGTCACAGAACACCTGGGTTCCCTTCCAAGGGCAGGCAATGAGATTAAAACATCTGGTGGGGACCCTTAGGGCAAGATGCATCACACTGCTGCTTAACTGGGTCTACCTGTACTTCAAAAAGCAGAGTTGTATCAGGAGAAACATCCAGTGTAAAAACTCTGCCAAACCACCTGTGGTGACCCCTAACAGCGCACAGACCTCTGCTGCCTAAGAAATGGTGCTCTGACTGCCATAAGGTATCCAGATGAAATCCTTGAACCCATTGTCAGACCCTACGCTGGTGCAGTAGGTCCTGGTTTCCTCCTAATGCACAACAATGGCCAGCCTCACGTGGCAAGAGTATGCAGGCAGTACCTGGAGGATGAAGGAATTGAAACAATTGAATGGCCTTCATCATCCCCTGACTTAAACCCAATAGAACATCTCTTGGACATTATGTTTGGGTCCATTAGGCGCCGCCAGGTTGCTCCTCAGACTGTACAACAGCTCAGGGATGCCCTCACACAGATCTGGGAGGAAATACCATAAGACACCATTCGTCACAGTATCTGAGGGGGCTGGTAAATATTTATAAATATGGTTTTGAATTACGCTTTCAGCTGTAGGGCTATGTATTCAAAACATGGAGAGCTTCCAAAAGAAACTTCTTTCATTGAAACAGTTCACTGAAAAAAACAGCAATCCCTCTCCCCCAACCGCCCTTTCTGCTTCTTCTTTTCTCACTGATAACAGCATAGTTGGGAGGAGTTTACTCAGAATTGTTATTTTTATATAACCAGGCTTCAACTAAAAACAAAATCAAGGTTATAATGAATATATAATAAAATCATTCATTACAAATGTTTTCCCTGCTAAAGACTTGACATTTAAGAATGCTAACTTAAGACATCTAGGAGTAATATATTGCAATATACTGGAGAGGCACAGAAGGTATGTTTACCTCAGTTAAAATATTTTGTCTGTATTTTGGCAAGGCTGCATTCCTTCTGTTAGTGACAGGTACAGGCATAGTTTCTAATGAACAAGGACCCGGGTTTTTCTGAAGAAAGTCAAGACTGTTAGTATGTTCGCAGCCTGGACCCTCCAAACATCAGACTGCAGGGAGAGGATATGATGCTGTGCAGGAGAGTGTGGAGCTTTATGTCATCCCTTTGAACTTACTGATGACAGGGTTATGGGGGACAAAATTGCATTGGCCAGGGGGGTAGATATAAGACCAATACCTACTCGCTCCATCATCTGTTCTGGGATTTTGCAGGTGGGGGAAAAAAAAAAAAAAAGGGGGGTGTTAGGGGCTTGTGGGTTTGTTGGTGTCTGGGAGGGTGACGAACATCCATTGTCCTCGTTGTTTGTCCAGTGGGGATGTGCCCCTCTTTGTGTGGATCCCACCCCACACACACACCTCCTCTCAGGAAAGACGTTTCTTTTTTCTCTCTCCTCTCATCTTTTTGTGTTTTGTCTTTTTTCTTTTGTATTCTCTCTTTCAAATCCCCCATCTCTCCCTCCTCCTCCTCATAACATCAGACAACATCACATCCCAAGTAAGCTCTCGCTCACTCACGGAACAGGCGCGCGCGCACGCAAGCACACACGCAATCCCACACACACTTGCTGACATGCTGCAAACACATCACAAAGGTCCACACAGGCAGCCAGAAAGCACATATATGCACTCCAACCCACAGCCCTTCCCTGCTTATTGGGCAACAGGCACGCACGCTCACAGACATGAGCAAACGCATCCATATAGTGGACTCAACTCTAGCCCAAAGAGACTGAAAGTTTTAAATCACCTGAATGATTTAAAAGCAGATATAGTTTTACTGCAGGAGACCCACTTATCTAAATCAACTGAGCATCTCATGTGCTGCTCACAGTTTCCATTCATGTATGCTGCTAGTAGACGGCCGGGAGAACGGCGGTCCACCATCGAGGGTCAGTCTGCCACCTGCCCCCAACCTATCCCCTTTCTCATATAAACATTCATTTTGGTAAGGGGTGGGGGGGGGTCGTATTGCAGTGTGCTGCAGGAGGTGACCACTTACCAGTGGCCCCCTCCTGTGGCCAATGCATGGATGTGCCCTCCCCTTGGTTTTATTTGCACCTTAGACATGTAGGACCCTTGGTGGGGGGGATGCTTGGATATCACTGCCACTGACAGCAGTAGATGTCCGCTCAGCACCCTCTCCGCCAATTTTAACCACACCATAGACATGTAGGGTCATTGGTGAGAGGGTGACGGGACATCATTGTGAGCAATCAGGAGATGTCCTGTCAAGGCCCTACTCACCAATTTTAACTGCACCCTTTAGTGGAACATTTGAGCTTCTGTCCCCTACCCTATCCCTGGCGGGGGGGCGGGGACCCTCGGCCTAGTGGTCTTGTCTCTTCAGTGCCTGTCTCCTGGGCCAGGCGGCCTCCTCTCCACGCCGGGAGTGGGATCCCCAATATTTAAGATCTAGAGCAGAGGATCAAACCACATCAGAGCCTGAGGGTGTCCAGGTTTTGGTGGTGTGGATTCCAGTCCTTGCTCTCGAGAACTGGGCCTCTCCAGGAACTCCAACTATGGGTGGGCCTGGTCGGGCCTTGATTACTCCTGCGGCGGGGGCGGGCGGTTGTCTGAAGCATGGGAGTGGGTCTCCCTTGGGGGGCCCTGACTCACATCTGGGATGGGGCAGGGGGATGCTCTGTGCTGCTGAGTGGTGGTGGGTTGTTTTTCTGGGGTTGGGGGGCTCTCCGTGGGTGGGGCCTTGCGTTGGACCTCTTGGCGCGGTGGGGGGGCTGCTCTTCTGGCTGGGCTGGGGCCTGCATTCTCTGTGCTCCTGTGCCTTCCTGCTCTCGGGTGTGGAGGGCCTCTGTGGTGGTCCCGCGTGCCTTGGTCTGGGTGTTTGGCTGGATTACCTGGTGGGCGGATTCTCTTCGCTGCTCCGTGGTTGGGGTTGGGGGGTCCTGGCTGCTGCTGCTGCAGTCCTGGCGGGGGGGTCTTGGCGTGGGGATAGCCGGGTGCTCTCCCCCTTTGTACATTCCATCATTATCCATGTTAGCAAAAACATAAACACTCACCTTTGCACTAATAGTATGCGGGACAGAATGAAAAACTTTATGTGTCTGTTTGTATGATTAAGTCTGTTAGTTGCAGCTGCAGTTGTATTGTGTACATTTTGACTAGTTCCACTAGAATGTGGAGTCTATTTCAACCAACAGGTATGTGTGTAATTACAGTGTGTGTAGACAGGCCCCGCCCATTCTAGTTTACTATTTAGACCTGGTTGTTTTAGGATGTTGCTTCCCCCTGTTGCCATCTTGTTTTTTCTCTAAACGCCCCTCTTTTACCCCCCCCACCTCCCTCTTTTTCTTTTCCATCCGGTCCAACAAAACGAAAGCAAACATAATCAATTTAAATAAAGTTTAGCATTAAACACAACAGTGTGACAGTAATATCTGCCCAAGACAAGAGGCTCTCAGCCCGCATCTGTTTGCTCAGCTGTTGGACAGAACAAGTAAAAAAAAAAAGTTGTGTACGACCGCACTGTAGCAAAGCAGGAAGCTAACATGAAATAAAATAGAACAATTTTGCTTGTTATTGATCTCATAACAAGGAATTTATCTTTATTGCCTTAGCTCTGTGGAAAATGGAACAATTAAGATCAAAATATAGAGACCTCAAGCTGCATTTTATAAATAAATAGAAGTATTTTATTTATAAAGTCTGTGTCTGTTAAAATTGGTTAATAAAGAAACAAAAACAGCTAAGCTATCTCAGTCAGGTAACTGGTAGCCCAAAAAAACTCATAACACGTCAATGTGGGATTTTTAATATCTGATTGTATCCAATAAAACAAACAAACCTGACCTGAGAGTCTCCAGTTCACAGTGTGGGCTCTGTAGTCCAGAAGAAAGCAGTTTCACTCCTGAATCCTGCAGGTTGTTGTTACTCAGGTCTAAATCTGTGAGACTGGAGGACTGAGAGCTGAGAACTGAAGACAGAGCTGCACAGCTTCTCTCTGAAAGTTTACAACCACTCAGTCTGAGGAAAACAAAATAAGATATCAATTATTGAAAATTTCATTTTTCTACTCAAATTGATTTTTTCACTAAAAGTGATTTTTATTTAGAGTTCTTACATAGCTTTGTTGGAGGCTTTGATCACTGGCAGCAGCCTCAGAAGAGCCTCCTCTGAAGCAGAGTATTTCTTCAGGTCAAACACTTCCAGATCTTCTTCTGATGACAGTAAGATGAAGACCAGAGCTGACCACTGAGCAGGAGACAGTTTTTCTGTGGAGAGACGTCCTGAACTCAGGAACTGTTGGATCTCCTCCACTAGAGAACCATCATTCAGTTCATTCAGACAGTGGAACAGGTTGATGCTTTTCTCTGCAGACAGATTCTCACTGATCTTCTCCTTGATGTACTGGACTGTTTCCTGATTGGTCTGTAAGTTACTTCCTGACTGTGTCAGCAGACCTTGTAAGAGTCTCTGATTGGTCTGCAGTGAAAGACCCAGGAGGAAGCGAAGGAACAAGTCCAGGTGTCCATTTGGACTCTGTAAGGCCTTGTTTACAGCACTCTGGTAGAACTGATTTGGCGTCTTCTGTTCTTCCTCCATGAGGTTGACTCCAGAGGTGATGAAGGTCAGGTGGACATGAAGAGCAGCCAGAAACTCCTGAAAACTCAGATGGATGAAGCAGAACACCTTGTCCTGGTACAGTCCTCTCTCCTCTCTAAAGATCTGTGTGAACACTCCTGAGTACACTGAGGCTGCTCTGATATCGATGCCACACTCTGTCAGGTCAGATTCATAGAAGATCAGGTTTCCTTTCTGCAGCCGCTCAAAAGCCAGTTTTCCCAGAGACTCCATCATTTTCCTGCTCTCTGGACTCCAGTGAGGATCTGTCTCAGCTCCTCCATCATACTTGACCTTCTTGACTTTGGCCTGAACCACCAGGAAGTGGATGAACATCTCAGTCAGGCTCTTGGGCAGCTCTCCTCCCTCTCTGCTCTTCAGCAGATCCTCCAGAACTGTAGCAGTGATCCAGCAGAAGACTGGGATGTGGCACATGATGTGGAGGCTTCGGGAACTCTTGATGTGGGAGATAATTCCACTGGCCTGCTTTTTTTCCTTAAATCTCTTCCTGAAGTACTCCTCCTTCTGAGGGTCATTGAACCCTCTGACCTCTGTCACCATGTCAACACACTCAGCAGGGATCTGATTGGCTGCTGCAGGTCGTGTGGTTATCCAGAGGCGAGCAGAGGGAAGCAGGTTCCCCCTGATGAGGTTTGTCAGCAGATCACGCACTGAGGTGGACTTTCTAGGGTCATTTAGGATCTGAGTCTTGTGGAAGTCCAGAGGAAGTCGACTCTCATCCAGACCATCAAAGATGAAGATGATCTGGAAGTCTTCAAAGCTGCAGATTCCTGCTTCTTTGGTTTCAGGGAAGAAGTGATGAACAAGTTCCACCAAGCTGAACTTCTCCTCTTTCAGCACATTCAGCTCTCTGAAAGTGAATGGAAATATGAAGTGGATGTTCTGGTTGACTTTGCCTTCAGCCCAGTCCAGAGTGAACTTCTGTGTTAAGACTGTTTTCCCGATGCCAGCCACTCCCTTTGTCATCACAGTTCTGATTGGTTCTTGTCTTCCAGCTGTGAGTTGAAAGAGCTCTTCTTGTCTGATGCTTGTTTCTGCTCTGTCTGCTTTCCTGGATGCTGCTTCAATCTGTCTGACCTCATGTTCTTCATTCAGCTCTCCAGTTCCTCCCTCTGTGATGTAGAGCTCTGTGTAGATCTCATTCAGAAGGGTTGGGTTTCCTGCTTTAGAGATTCCCTCAAACACACACTGAAACTTCTTCTTCAGACCAGATTGGACTTTATATTGACAAACTACACCAGAAGATCCTGAATGAAGACAACAAAGTAAATAAACTCTCTTAATGACAAGGATTTGAATCAGTGTTGTTCCATGTGTTGAGACATCTGTAAATCTTCATTTATCAGCAGCTGAAACTTTCAGAGAAATCCTCTTACTGCTCTGCAGTCGATCAGCCAGCTCCTCTTGCTTCATTCTCCTCAGGAAGTTCTCTGTGATCTTCATCAGTGACTCTCTGCTGCTCCTCTGCTCTTCATCTTCATCCTTCTGACTCAGAATCTTCTGGATCTTCTTCAGCTCCGTCTTCACAAAAGTAACAATGTTGTCCTCCAGCAGCTGCAACAGAATTCTAGATGAATGATCCAATCAGAGTGAAGTGATGGAGCCAAACATCAGCTCCATGTTGGACACACTGACAATCCACTGGTCTACAAAGTTCAGCATGGAGATGACTGAACAGAATGATGGAAAAGTAGTTGTTGTTCATGTACAGACCAGAAATATGGAGTCCAGCTGTGTTTGATGCTGCTGGACAGACGGACCACTGGGAGTCTCTGAGCTCTGCTGGTCCACTCTGTGGAGAATCAGAACAATCAGATCCATGTTGTCTGTGCTAGAAGGTTTCAAAATAGACTTGCTGGATACAGGTCAGTTCACTAAGTCACAGTTAGGTTAATCAAGGAGTAAGTCAATCCCAGTTACTCCAATGTAAAATACAAGCCAACTTAACAACAATTAACAAAGAAAAGTTTTTCATGAATGTAAATTTAAGTTTTAGTTTAATTAATTTATATAGCGCCTTCAAATGACCATAGCCAAACGAGGCACTGTACATTAAAAGTTCTAAGAACAGTAAAAACAACAATTAAAACATTAAAAAACGTTTATAGTTAAAAAGTAGACTTTAAGAATAAAAAGTATAAATAAGTTACATAAAAGCATAAAAACACCAGACAAAAACAAAAAAACAATAGAACAGTAAAACACACCAGCAGAGCAGTCTCATGCCTTGTCAAAAAAAACCTGGCAGGTTTTAAAATGGGTTTTAAGACGTGTTTTAAAAATGGACGGTGATGTTGCCTGCCGAATGCTCAGTGGTAAAGCGTTCCACAGCTTTGGTGCACAGATTGAAAATGCTTGTTCCCCTCTGAGCTTCCTCTTAAACCTCGGTACCTCCATGAGAAGCTGATCAGCTGACCTGAGGCTCCGGGTCGGGGTGTAAGGACAACAAAGCTCAGAGAGGTACAGCAGTGCACGGTTGTTCAAAGATTTAAAAACAAATGAAATAATCTTAAAATTAATTCTAAAATTCACAGGCAGCCAGTGAAGGGTAGCCAAAATAGGGATGATGTTGTCACTCTTACGGGCTCCGACCAGAACCCGAGCAGCAGCGTTCTGGACCAGCTGGAGGCGCGAGAGGGATGACTGGCCAACTCCAAAATAAAGAGAGTTACAGTAAAACCATGGATTACTGTCTCAAAATTACATTTGGATAAAAATGGTTTCACCTTCACCAGCTGCCTCAGATAAAAGAAGCTGAATTTTATCACTGAGCTGATTTGATAGTCAAGTTTAAAATCACTGTCCATCTTAAAACTCAGATTTGACACGGACTGCCTGAGATGAGGAGTGAAAGGACCCAGCTAAATTTAAAACTCATAACAAAAATTACAGTGCATGAAATGAAAATGAGACAGCTAACAGCCTTTTTGATGATCACTAGAGGGTTGATTCTGGTAGAAGATCATTGTTGGAATCAAACTAAGAGAACAAAATGTGTCTGAAGAAAGTCTTGGGTAAACAAATGAAGGGATGTGATCTTCATATTTTATAATGTATGGACCTATACCTGTAAACCTATGAATATATAATTAAAAAAAATAATGTTATAAAATAATGTTATTTCTTTCAACAACAACACTCATTGCTGAATGTGCATGAAGATACAAATATCTGTGAGAAAGAGCTGAACTCACATCAGACATGTTGGAATGAAAACAATTCACTCATTTCATTCTGTGTTAAATGTAAAACAGCAATGCACCCATACTCAATGTGTTGTGAAAAAGCCAGAATGTATGTTTTGTGTTTCGTATGTTTTTTAGAATTTTTATCTATTTATTTTTTAATTGTTTTTATGATTACAATGTATTGTGTTTTTTTCTGTACAGCACTTTGGGCCTCCTTGGCTGGGGGTGAAATTTGCTTTATAAATGACTACATGAAAATGAACGTGTTCATACAGTGTGTTTTACAGTAATCTGATGACAGTGATGAGAATGTGGTTCTGCCTCTGAGCTGCGCACGTGCAATTTTTGTAAATAAGTATGGCAGACTCCCTTATTCGAGGAGCATGAACTGAAGTTCTATGGTTTAACATGCCAGTTATACACAAAAGTTAAGTGGTTCTGCGTTTTTCCATCAAGGTCAGAGGACAAAGACGCAACACTGCTCCCTCCATTTCTCTACAGAAGGGGTCGGCAACCTAGGCCCACAGCTGGCATGCAGAGGTAAAGACAGTGGCACGCCGGGGTGTGACAACAGTTACCACTTTTGTCGTCAGTTTATATTTTTTTGGATTTGTAAAGAGTGAGCAATCTCTTCTGAAAAGATCTTTGATTCTCCATGGCATCACAAGGAAATGGTCCATTAACGCAGCACTACGTCTGTGACTCCACCCACCCATATAAATACTGCGTCTTTTATCTTTTTTTTTAATAAAAATTTATAGTTTCTCACATTACCTTCAGTGTCAGCCTTCATGACTGGGCGGTTTAAATTAATGTGCACCGTAGGAAAAAAAAGGGTCTGACAGTGAAATTAAGAAGCGGTAATAATTCCTGTGTTTGTAACTGTTAAGATGAGAGGTGTGGCGATATGAGCGCGTCTGGATGAACGTGAGCGTGTTCACGTCTTCATAGCAAGATTTCTCCAACCCAGAGCCAAACCACCAAATGACTATATTTTCATGCTAGTTAATGTTTCAATTATCTTCACAATTAAATATTTCAATTCCAATTTCGAGTTATCTCCTTATTCAAATAACCCAACAAATATTGAAGAAGAAACAGGTAAAAATGTTGGCACTGACTGTGAGGTTCCTGAAACTCTCCCAGAGTAGACTGAGCAATCCTATTTGGGGAAACCCCATGAAAACAACTAAAAGACAGAATCCAGTTCAAACCAAGAAAAAATGGCTCAGCTCAAAGACTATGACAATGAATGGTATGAGAATCTCCAAATGTGTGTGGATTTCTGTTACAGAACAGTGTGTGATCTCCCTAATACCTACCTGGAAGCGATAGCATCATTGGAGTCAGAGCAATGGAAAACTGCTTTTGGGGAAGAAATGAATTCACTGATAGATAAAAAATACTTTCACCTTTGCTATTGTAGCAGGTTGAAACAGTCTGCACCTGCTACACAGGTGTTGGCAATCCACTTGATTGGAGTCAATAAAAGGCAGAGTTGCTTTGTGCCTGCACACTGCACTCTGAAGAGGGGATGCCGCACTGTGCTACAGGTTCCAGGCTCAGTCAGTGGGGCACCTGAAACCTGGTGTATTCACCTGTGGCACCAGGGTCCCCTCTCCACTGCACCATGAGAGCATGTGATTCGGCAAGACGCAGACGGTATGTGTTCGGCCCTTCACCCTGTGCTTCAAGTAACTGTGCTGCTCTGATATCCTGCCTGCCTTCCACAGGGTTGGATTGTGAGCCCACTGCTGTTTTTGGAGAAGTTGTTTGGACAGCTAGTTTTAGTGCTGGTTCTTTTGTTTTGCTGGCTTTGTTTCCATGCTGTGCAGAGACACAAAAGCCCCCCAGGCCCCCAGCGAGCCCCCCAGGCTTCAGGCCCCCAGCGAGCCCCCCAGGCTTCAGGCCCCCAGCGAGCCCCCCAGGCTTCAGGCCCCCCGGCGAGCCACAAGACTGTATGGACGGTCCTTTCCTCTTTTTTTTTTTTTTTTTGCTCTTTTAAATTTGATTCTCTTTTAGGGTGAAGTGCTTGCAGAGCGTGTTGGGTGACGACAGTGGAGGCCCGTTTGTGTACGTGTCCTGGTGTGGGTCAGATTCCTTTCCCGTGTGTGTGCATGTCACTGTGGGGTATATCCAGCTTTGGTTTTTCTGTCCTCCCCTTGTCTGCCCAGCGTTCTGCCGGTAAGCCTTCCCAGAGTTAGGTTTTTTTATTTTAACTTTTACTGTTTTAATTCATTTTTATCTTGTAACAAAACTATTTATTGAAACTGGAACCATGTCTTGGCTTGTTGAGAAGAATCTACGCATCCTTTGACAAGACTGCGTTTTGGTTCCCCGGACCCTGTATTCCGGGGTGGCGTTGTTCGTTTTGGTGGTATTGCATCAGCAGCCCCCACCACTTTGCCACACTAAGTTACATGTAGACAGGAAAGGAGTGGAGGGAAGTCTATTAGTTAAACTACAGTTAGAACTAATAATGAAACTGATACATATAAAGCAAGGATTGGGGCTAAAGGCTATTACCAGAAGGGACAGATTTTAATAAGACCCACAGCAGACAATACAAGTCAGAGATTAGTAATGAAAAAAACTGCACAGGTTCAATCCTACACCAAATGTAGGTCAATACAGTGTATTTGCATTCTCCAAAAGACTGAGATATTTGTGGATCAACGAGAAGGTTCCGAAAAGAAGACAAAATCCGGTCAAAAAACTGGGGTGTGTAAGATACATAAGTCACTTTGCAGTCTTATCAAGCACTCGGATTGATCCTCACCCTACCGAATAGAGGGTGAGCCCCTGCGAGCAGTAGTGAAGTAGCAAAGGTTTCTCCCCACCAATGTTCCCTCTAAGCTGCGCGCATGTGCAATCACACACTACTTGCACATACTCAGCGCACAAGAACATCTATGCAGCACACAAAATAAAATTAAACAGAAACCCATTATTCAATATCTAATTTTAGAACTGATATAATCTAGTTAATTTTATAATATATAATTTTTGTACAATTTTTGCAACGTAACTCAATGAGTGACAGATGTCCAGCCAATAATGCGGTACAGTTCACGTACGCTACGCAGCCAATCAGAGCAGAACGGCGCAATTGTGCCCTGCCCATACGCGCCGTTCAGGTTAGCTAGCTAACAACAGTGCAGCGAAGTTAAGAGAAGCAGATTCTAACCCCTTATCATGGCAAAACGAACGGTCGGCATCCACTCATCAAGCCAAAGTAAAAAAGAAATGTCGTTCTTTTAAGATGGAATGGCTGTTGGAGTATGTGAAAATAGAAGAACAAGCGGTGAAACTGAGTGAGATTTTTTTCCTTTTCGAGTGAGAAAGGTCTACTCTGCAAAACATGTAGCGAAGCAAAAGTAGTAAATGAATTTTCCAAGGGAAAAATGTGGACTGAATGCAAGTTGGACTACCTTAAGCGTCACATTCAGCAAAAAACTTAAACAGGGGTCAATGAACACATTCTTAGATATGGTTGCTGCAACACTGAGATGTGACGAGCTAAAGGAGATCTCACTGCTTGTGGATATTTGTGCAACATTTCAAGCTTCCAGTGCAGATTGTGAAAGAGGATTCAGTTTAATGAATCACATCAAAACAGCATCCAGAAATAGTCTTGAAGTGGCACATTTGGACCAGCTGATGCGCATAAAGTCAAAGCAAGAAGCAGAGGAAGTTATCGACCTGGACAATGTGTACAAGCATTGGAGAAGCGAGGACAGACGAGTACAATAAGGTAAAATTTAAATCAGATTTGTGCATATTCTAGTGATATATTAACCATAAAATGCTGTTACTATCAGATAATTTATGGGCAGGGTTTCCACTACATGTAATTCATTGTGGCGTACCGCCACGCCTTCAGAATGATTTTTTTTTTTTTTTTTTTTTTTTTTTTTCCCCCCAAGGTTTAAAACTATTTTAAAGGATATAAATGCACATATATGTACATACATTGTGCAAAATGTAAATGTCTTAATGTGAACAAAATTTGTGTCTGAAAGGTGTACATTTGAGTCATTTCTTCCAGAACATGACCCTCACCCATACCACAACTGGACATGACCCAGGCCAAAGCGGGACTCTTCCTATGGGTAAAGCGGGACTCTCGCATATAACATAGTACACATATCATGAACAAGATTTTTATTCATTTTAATTTTAAGTGGGCCAAATCAGTTATATTAAAAGTTAACTAATGACAATTGCTGCTGTAATTTCTTTGATTCTTTTAATAAGCCATGTGACTTGCTCTGATTCCAAGATTTTCAACAGGCGTGATACTGGTGTGTGGCCACAGCGTACACATCTGATGTTGCTCACAGTGGTCCTCAGTGTGCTCAGGGAGCTTGTGTGTCTGCTCAACCAGGTCCTCAGCGCCACCTGCTCAGCCACTGATACAGCCAGCAGACCCCACTGCTGCCAAACAGCAGAGCTCCTCCACCCCCAAGATCCCTCAATGTGTGGTGTGTATGGGTTATGCAGGGGGTCAACATGTGGTGTGTAGTGTCTAAAGTAAGCATTAAATTTGGGGAGTACACCAGTGTGATACAAGCTCAGGTATGACCTTGTACCCCCCTCTGCCAGACCACCCCCATAAAGGCCCTAGATGAGTAAAGATGTCTAAAACGCAAGTAAAATTGGAATGGAGGGCAGGCCCTTTCCCAGGGCGACCAGGCAGCCAGGAGGTAGCAAGCCAGAGGCCGAGCCAAGCCAGCACCAAGAGACAGTTTACCAGGGGAGGAGCCCAGCGTTGCACTGGCAGGGCAGGAGGCCTACACCAACACTCATGCACCTGACAAACCTGAGGGACCAGCACAACCGCCTTCCCCCACCCAAAAAACCCAACCTAAAACGATACAAACCAAAACAAAACAAATCTAAATATGGTAAAATGAAAAAAAAAAAATCTTCTTCTGTGGATGCATCATTAACCCCAGGGCGCCAGGCCGAGCATCGAGCAGCCAGGCTGCGGTGGCGCAACCAGGACCTTAAAGGATCCAGCCAGAGACAAAACACCAGTCAAGGGCAGCCGCCCCAATACGTTTGGTGTGGTTTAGCTTGAATAGATCACAAAGCCTAGAAGAGATGTTTATGCCTAAATATCTTATATTGCCGTTTGTAATTAAATGGATGATGGGCTTAGTCTGACAGAACTGTGCTCTTGGTCCAATTTCTCCGACATCTCAGCTCTCAAAGAGATTCTCAGAAGACTCAACTGAAAGATCTCATCACACTTGATGGTCCAAATGAATCTGATCAGAGAGATCAAGAACTGAACCAGACCTCATGTCATTCAACTGAAAACTATTGATCATCTGAACTTTTATCCAGCTTCCTTTAACTCTGATAAACACTTACTGTTCCACTCCTGAACTGTTGTCTTTGAAGAAGATACCAAGGTACTTTGATCTGTCACTCCTGAAGGACACACAGCTGGGTTCATCTCCAGGTCCAGGTTGGTTCCTGTGAAGAATGAAGGTTGTTGATGTGAGTGCTGAGCTCTGACATGGAGAAGAGTCATGGACAGTTAGAGATGTTCATCTCACCTCTGAGCTTTGCTCTGGCTCTCATCTTCCCCACACAGAGTGTTTTTAGAGGGAGGATCTCCCTCCTGTGTGTCCCCACACTGATCCATGCTGCTGGATTCACTGGATCAGCTCACACACACCTTCTCCCTTCATCTGCAGAGGAAACCCTCATCATCATCAGCTCTGATCCTCCTTCACTAACAGATCAGCTGCTCCTCCACTGATGGGCTCTTCTCTTGTGTTTCCTCTCAGGTTCAGGTGAATGCAGTCAGACAGCAGTGGGAGGAAGAGGAAGCTGCTGAACATCAGCTGCTGCACTTCTGCTCTCACTCCACCAGGTGGAGACATGGAGCTGCAGCAGCAAACACTCCATGATGGAGCAACATTTCACTCATTCAATCACTTTGACAAACAAACAACAAACTTCCTGTATCTACTATTCAGAAAAAATGAAGCAGATCAAGAAAAACAGACAGAAACCAAACAATGAAGGGAAAAGACAGAAAGACGTGAATTCTTCCTCTGACTGAGATGTAGAAATTAGCAGAATGCTGCCGGTTGAACAGCTCTGGACTCTGACTCAGTCATTTGCTGGAGAGTACTGCTGAGATTAGACTCCAAAAAGAAATAATCTGACAATCAATAATCTGAAATTTTGTGAACTAAAGACAGAAAACAATCTGACAGCAGCATAGGGGAGGGGCGGAGCTTCAAGTTGTCAAATTGTTGAGTTCAATGACTAAAAGAGCTGCAGAAAGGTGAGGTCACATAACCTGCTTTGTAACGACACTTTGAAGCTGATTTGTAGCGTCCTGTTGTGAGCTGTTTTTCTTTTCTATTTTCTAACTATGTTTTAAAACTGTTTGTTCCTCAGCTATTTCCTCCTTCCAGACGTGCATGACTTCACTTCATCTGTTGTCTACTGTCACTGCAGCAGAAACACATGACGATGCTGAAGGCAGGGGTCTCACTATTGCTTGGAACCAGTTCCTCCAGTTTGTGTAAATGAGACTGATCATCAGTCAGACTCAGTAATAAAGAGTTTGTTTACATTCAGCTCAGAAAAATGTCTGAAAATAAAGCTGAGAAACGTTCATTCTAGGTCAGTTACAATCACAGTTTTCTGTCTGAATGTTTCCGTCTTTTCAGTGAAAGTAGTTAAACTCTGAGCTACTTTAAAGGAAACATAGCTGTGATCATCTCTGCAAGAAAATGTTATCATGAAGCACAGCAGCAGCAGCATCATGGCTTGGTTTTCAAATTAAGCTATAAATGATTTAATTGAAAGACAGGAATATTAAAAGTGTCTTTTATAAACAAAATTACTATTTGTCTTACTGATTTTTACATAATAACGAGTTAAATAATTTACATCTGTAAAATTATTTGTATTATTGTCAAGTCATCATAACAGTTTCAATCATTGCAGTGTTAATTTTGACAGAAATTTTTAATCTAGTTTTCGTCAGTCTTTTGACTAAAATAAGATTTACTTTTAGTCATGTTGATTCTATTAATTTTAGTCAAAATTTAGTCGACTAAATTACAGTAGATATTAAGTCGACAAAAAAATTTATCGTAAAAGTAAAGAATTTTTATGAAATTTACTAAGTATGAATAACACAGAGAGGTTTTCCTAATTGTAAAAAAAAAAAAAGAAACAATTTACTTCACTTTGCTTCTAAACTTGCCATTTCTGCAAATTAAAACACATTCAAAAATGAATTATAATTCCATCCCATTTGTGATAAATGTCTGGAAAAAAAAAAAAAAAAAACTAGAATTGAAGAGGCAGTCAAGAGTAAAAAATGCATTAAAAAAAACCTCACCAGGGAGTAATTTGTCCTCCTAACCCAGCGGTCTGCAATCTTCAACACCTAATGAGACATTCAGGTTGAATTCTTACAGACAACAACCCAGTAGGAGCCACAAAGTTAAACTTCACCCTTTAAAAAAAATGACTTGTATGTATGTTATATAATGATAAATGTAAATGAACTATTATTTTTCTCCATAAATATAATATAACTATAAAGAGAAAATACCCTTTTAGTAACTTTTGAAGGGTTTTTCAAAATAAAAGACACCTTATGTCAGAAAGGATCATCTCAATGCAGCAAATGTATTAGTAGATGGTGTAAAAGAACTGTTTATTTTACTTTTTGTGGTGCATCTCAGTGAGGAAAGTGTAAATCTCAGCAACCTAGATTAAATCAGTGATAATTAAGTGAATGGTTTGAATTTTTCAAGCCATAAGGTGAATCAAAAAACTTTTAATTTGTTCAAAAATAGAAAATGTGCAGCAAAATTCTGGCAGTGCTTAGTGACTTCAAATTGGTTTTCTATGATAAACGGCACTCAAAAATCTATTACACAAACTTGTGCTTCACTTACTTTTAAAAATGTGAACTTTTTATTTTTCTTTAACCACAGAGCCATAAGGGAGGGGTAAAAGAACCAGATGTGGCTCCAGAGCCGCAGGTTGCAGACACCTGTCCTAACCCATGTCACATGACCAGCATATGTGGTTTATTGTAATACCGCCGCCATGCTGCTTTTGTGTAAGATGTGATGGAGTTGGAGATTAAACCGGTGATTGCTTGTGGACCTAAATTAGCAGCGGATCTGCTAGCGCTCGGAAACACACAACATCGGTTTATAACTTTACAAACGTCATACAAAAGCATCACTTGCGTTTAAACCCTCTGAGCTTCAGAGCGCATCCACGTGAAGAAAAGCTTCTCCACCGTGCCGCACCGGCGGTATTAAGCTTGGTGAAAAACGAGCTATTTAAAGCAAACTATTTCAGCTAATCATACTCTTTAAAATGCCACAACAGTTAGAAGGGTCGAGGGAGAATTCAGATTCAGTCCAATACACTTGAAGTAATAGAGTTTGCATCTTTACCTTTGCGCGGATTTCAGGGTGGATTGTCTGCAAACATCACTTTAGGTTTGTTGTGTTTTTGTCAGTGGTGGTCGCTTCACAAAACGTCTTGTTGAGGGTCATGTTAAAAGCAAAATTTGTCATTTTATGTACTCTTCTTTTTCTACCTGGAGTAGAAATGTTTCACCTAAATCACAGACACAATTGATTGAAATAGCAAGATCCTTGAGGCCCTGGAATCTATGAGACTCTCAGATCCTTAACCTTTTTTTTTTTTTTAATTTATTTTAAATTAATCTTTATACTATGCTTGTATTTCTCTTCTTTAAAACCTATGTATAATCTCTGCCAACCCCCTGGCTTTGTTCTATTGACTTATATGTACACATTTGAATATTTTCAACAAAATGTTTGGGAAAAAAAAAAAAGAAATGGCGTCTTCGTGGGCGGGCTGCAGGGCTCCGTGTTCTGATTGGATTGCTTTGCATTTGCTCCCGCCCTTCTCCACCAGCAGTCGTTATGATTGGATGTCGTCTTCGAACAGCTTTTTTTTTTTCATTTTTATTTGTTGACGAAAGTGTCTGTCAATTCAGTTAAAGTTTCGTTTTTGTTAGGTGAAAAATGTCGTTGACGAAGACGATGACGAAAGTTTTTCATCGACGAAATTAACACTGTTTTAAGCAATGCTTTGTGTTCTTGATTTCAGAATTTTAAGATGTTTCTATTTTTATAATTAATCAAACATAGTAACGAAAAACACTTAAAAAAACATCTCTCTTAATTGAAAATTTGTTTTCATTGAATACAATTTTAAAAACTGAACATCAAAACACAAAAACTCACTGTGAAAAAGAAGAATGTTTAAGCCGCTCTCTTGTGTCCTCCTGCTCTGCCTGCTCAGACATGAAAGAAGACTGCAAAGGTCCTTACTTCCTCATTCAGGAACACTGGAACAAAGCTCCTCCCCCTATATATGTGTGTTTTTTGTATTTTTAACTCTCTGTGTAGGTTTGACTCCCGGATTTCCTGATATGACTGCATTTATACTGTCACGTGTGTGTGTTTATGAGTCCCAAACTTTGTAGGTGAAAACTTCCAGATATAATAATAAAACTTTGTGACTAAAATGACAAGTAAAGTTCGTCATTAAACTGCATTTGAAATATAAAGAAAGAAACAAGATTTCATATAAACTTAATGTCACAGATCTGGTTTCTGGTAGTTAACATCTCCTTCCATGTTGTGAGTATAAATAATTTGGAGTGTCTGCAAATTTACTGTGTTCAAATTACAGCGTAGGTGTCAAGGATAAATAAGATCTCACATAAGATTGTGTAATCCTCAACTAGAATGAGCATGTAACTTTACCTTACGCAATGGAGGCAATCATCTCTATTGGATGGAAGCAGATTCTGTTCAGTTTGATCTACAATAACTGTTTACCTAACTTCTAAAATAATAAATTGTATTAGATTTTTTCAATGCAATATCACAGACTTTTGTTTCAATATATTATCTGTTCTTGTTCGTTTCCTTGCTGTTATGAGCTTATTTCTCCTTTTCTAACTACAGTGAAGTTTTGAACACATCATGTAGAATGACTGACAAATGAACAGGATCTCCTCCTCTTTTTCTCTCCTTCTCTATCAAACCTCAGCCACTTCTCAAATAAAACATTCAATACCCAACATGACTTATTTTCATTGTTTTGTGTCCATAATACAGGAGAGGGCTCAGAGCAGCTGGATTCCACCCACACCAGGCCTTGAGGGGGAACACTTATTCATGAAACAACGTGAGAGTAATGGGATCAAAGTGAAGTTAAAGGGTAACTTTTGCTTTTTGAAATCCTTAAAAATCTCACTCCATTCATCTTTTGATCTGTTGTAAAACTGTTCCCAGTAGTCTTTTGATGATGTGCAGCTGTAGACAAAAAAAAAAAAAAGTGTAATCTTCCAGGACACAGTTGTTGGTCCGCAGCAAGCCTGCCACATTAGCTGCAGATCAAAAATGGTGAGCAATATTGGAGCTGTCCAACTGTGCAGTTTTGAGCCAGATGCTAGCTCAGACAAGGAAAATGAAGACGTACAAGGATTTTTCTGCATCAGAATAGAATGAAGCAGAGAGCTTGTGGATTCCCCTGCACATTTGTGACATCACAAAAGAGACTTTTGTCAAATGGCCTTTTTTTCATATGCTCCCAATTCACCGTGATTTGATTAATGTTATACTCAGAAATGTAGTTTTAAATTTAATTTTCTTTATCAATATCATCAAAACAATGCAACAAGAACACGCTAAACCCAGTTTTCATTGGAATGGATGGCATAATTGATTTAATAACCATTCCCTAACCCCTTCTTATTTTTTCTGGCCATCCCTTAAAAAATCTCAGCGGGCATCCATGAGTTTGATGTAGAAAATATTGCAAAATTTATGGTACGTCACGCTGAATTGATCTAATATATTTATGTTGAGTGGACACTGCTAATCCAACATCTTGAACTGTCCTCAGATCCAGTTGGAGAGGTTTCCTGTTTTCTGTTGAGGATGTGTCCCTATCAGATCCAGTTCAGATGGGGACACAAGCAGAGTTTAGTTCATTTAAAAAAAAACGTTAATTTTCTCTGTCTTCCATGTGAAAATAACTGAAATTTAAAATTTCAAAGGGTGGTTTGAAAATTGGTGGTTGTTTCATCAAACTTGTACTTCTGTAATATCTTCCTTTTGATTTTGCTCCAATTTGGTACATTTTCCAACCAACTGAAGGTCAAGAGTTGAAAAGCTATCTGAAATATCTAAATACATTCAACTTACAAACAAGTAACATGATTTTTAATCACCCAGAATGCAGATTTTTTTAAAAAAATGTGTCTGCAAATGTTATTAATTAGGGGTATAATGATTAATTTGAACAACGATTGGATACATTTCATGGTTTGTGTTTGCTGATCTGATTTATGGTGTGTTTTGAAATAATCCAATTTGATCCGATTCACTGAACTAATATCGATTTAGCCAAAAATTCAACCAGTATAATTCAGAGATAAACACCTGATACTGAACAGTGCAGGTGACGTTTTAACAAACCAATCAAAAATACAGTGCCCTAGTATCCCCAAAGTTTGAGCGATAATAGAACTACTGCAATGAAGTGATTAGTTTTTCTGTGCAATTGATTAATTGTGACTATTTTTTATCAAAATGATTTTTAACCAAATAATTGCTATGAAAATCCTCAATTTTAAGTCTCTTTTTTTTATTTATGACCTTGTCGTACAGTAAAAGATCAAAATACTACTAAAAAATAACTTTATTACGTTTTAATAAACTTTCAACCTTTTAGATCTCTATGGGGTTTTGTTTCAATGTTGAACAGTTAAAAAAAAACATAAGATCAAAAGTGTTTTAATTCACCACATCAAAAAACAGTAGGAACACTTTTTTGAGCAATCTGAAAAATATAGAACATGAACTATTCACTTTTTGATACCTTAATTCAAATGTTATTTCACAGTTTATCACAATATCAAGACAACAAAAAAGACACAAGGGATTTTAGAGTTTCCTTTTTAGGGGAATTTGGTCATTTTGAAGACTGGATGAAGCAGAAGAGAAAGAGAGAAAATAATTAAAGAGGAAGGAAATGAAACACCACGGTGTCAGGACTTTGTGCTTAGGTTTTTTCATGCTTTTGTCATGTTGTTTTCCCTGTCAGTCTCACCGTGCTCAGGTTAATCGTCCACAGCTGTTCTTCATTTAGTTAATCAACCTCAGTGTACTTAAGTCTCTGGTTTTCAGTTCCTTCTTGTCAGGTCATGAGCACTGTTCAGTCATTTTTTTTTTTGTTTCGCTATGGGTTTTTGTCATGTTTTGGTTACATTATTAAATATGTTAAGTTCCTGTCACCAAGCCTGGTCTCCTGCATTTGGGTCATCCACCACCACCTCTTCCGGACACATGGTGAAATTAACTATTTTGACTCTGGAGGTTTTTTTTTTTTTTTTTTTTGGACAAAAACAAATGCTAAGAGCTGAACTTTCCCTCTGAAAAACTGCTTTAAGATACTTCTCATGATGATCACTTCCTTAGAGGGAAAAGAAAGAGGACAGTATGGTCCATCGCACGAATATCAATGGACATTCCAACCCTTCCCTTCTCGTGTTCCAAATAGGAAGGTACCCATGGATTGTAAAAAGGCCGATGTCCCATAAACTTTCATTGAGAAATAGTTTATCATTTTATTTGACAGGATAAAATAATGGCAGACTTATCAGGACGTGACCGTGAAGGCTCTGGCCTGGTATTGCGTGGGCTGGTAATGCATTTCTAATAGAGGACAACAATATTTTTTATGTCCGGTCCTTTTAAACATTCTATGGTGCGGTCACTGCAGGTGCTGCGGCTGGTCCTCCCTCCACATCAGATGACTTCATCACTGGCTTCTTCTCATTCACAGAGCTCTACTGGGGAATTTACTGCAATACCTTTCCTGCATTGTTCCCATAACTACTACCAACAGATGTCCAAATCAGTCTCATTATACTTTCTACTCCCATGGTCCACGCAGTCTTTGATTTTTACTCCATACGCCACATAGAACCATATGACAATCTGTTTTATTGTATGTTGTTTTTGCTTATGTTTTAACAGTAAAATTTGGCAGATTTGATCAATGTTTTAGTTTGAAAAAGGGTTTTCTCTGTTCCTGTTCTTGGATTATCACTGTTGACTTGGTTTGAAAAAATCTGAAATAATGAACCTCCCAGTTATATTATAATTCATGTTTTTATTATAGTTATTTGGTACATTTTATATGAAGAATTTGTGTTTTGTTTTTTTTTTTAAGATTTGGTGTGTGAATTTGCCTATTATTGGGCTTTAGACTATTAAAAGAAAAATGTATGAGTAAATTTCCAGGTAACACATCTGTGAATAATTCTTTGCTTTTGTTTTTTTACCAGGCAAAATGGGGCATGTTGACACCTGATAAACCCAGAAACCTTCAACTCTTCACATGTCCTTTCTTAAAAAATTAACTGAAAGTTGTGCTCTGATCTCTGGGTCTTAATTGCTGACAGAAACAGATCCACAACATCAACAGAACAGTCGGACTGTTTTGAAAAAAATCTGGACCAAAGCGGAGTGTGAGGAGCTCTGACTGAAAGAATGTGGATCTTCAAGATGATCTTTAGAATTGTTTTTTTTTTTTGCTGTTGAAGGATGTGCAGCTTGTGTTTGGTACAATGCTCTGCAGTAGAACCACATTCCTGAAACAACATCTTTTCCCTCAGTAACAGGGCGTGTTTTAATGGCTGCAGATTCTTCAGATGATAACTGTCTCTTTTAGCTGCGTCGATCTGATACAAGAATGAAGGACGGAGTGATGCCCCCTGGCGGACACCTTTCTTGTTAGAAACTCTGCAGTAAGAGCTGATCAGACTGCGTGAAGCCAAAGCTTAAGGAAGACTTTTCTGACTGAAAAGACTAGAGTTGTACTCATCCAAATGAAACTTCAAGTTGGAACAAAAAGTACCTGCTGAACAAAAGTACTTGAGGATGAAGACAATCGACCTAGTTTTCCATCAGGTTCTTGTGTTCTGGATTAAGTTTGCCGTTGGTCAAGCGACGCTGCGACAATGAGGCGTCAAGTTGATGGAGTTGCTGGCCTGAGCCAACCCGACCTCTCAGCCTGATGAACTGAGCCACAGAGTCCAACTCCTCCAGGGTGATGGAGATGAACTTTCCTGTCATCCATCACTCCTACACCAGAAGATGGCGTATACTTCTGTAGCAGCTGTCTGTAGTCAATGCTTTATTTGATTTATTTTATTTCATTTTTTTGTCATACATCATAACTTCTTTTGAATTGTCTTCTACTGTGGAACAGAACCAATAGTTTTAGTTTTTTTAAAAAAAAAAACTAAATCACAAAAGAGCATTTCCTGTCATGTTTGTATTCTTAGGAGTAAAAAGTGATTCTGAGCACAAACCAGACAAATCTACTTCCTCTACTTGGAAAGATCCAGAATCTGCAGGAAGTGGCCCACAACAGTCAACCACAATACAAAACAGTTATGGAATGCAGTTCAAGAGCGCCTCCTACAGGACAAAACTGATAAATCTGTTCTTTTCCTCTGTGTTGTTTTTCAACCAGAAAGACACTGTGGATATTAGCAAGAGCATCCCATTAGGACCGGTCTGATTGAGTTCTCCTCTGTTTCTGGATTTTTTTTCTTTTCATCAGTCAGAAGGGAGCTTTAGTGGTGTTGCGCAGAAAGCTCAGAGGATTGTTTGTTTCTGGATGTGTTTATCATTGTCTTTAAAACAGTCATGCTTACAAGGGATGCAGTATCATTCAAAAGCCAGAAAACCAATAAAGATCTTCAGCCTTGTCTCTGGCACACAAAGATTTCTCTAATTTTTCTATCTTTTGACGATGCTAAAATTGACCAACGTATTTGGCAGTTTGAGGCTGTGGAACCTGTTTCTAATGTGTTGCAGAACCTTCTACTGCAATCTTCTCTCCTTATTGTAAAGGCACATTAATCAGGAACTAAATTTCTAAAGATGGCAGAGACTTTTGCACATTAGTCTTTCTAAGCCTCTGTAAAAGTTGAAGATAACAATGATCAGGGTCTGTGTGAGTTACTGTCCTTTGGAAATTTAGTGAAGTGTTGCCGCAATATGAGTAAATTCCTTCTTTGAGTGACTGCCAAAACTTTGTTATGTTGTAACTCTACTGACTTAACTTGTAGCTCAGTTAAGGTGAAAGGTCATACTAGAACTTAGATCTCATCTTTTCTGTCTTTTTTAAACTACTTAACTTTTTCTTCATCTGTTTTGTTAGTTTGTCTATGAACAGGAAAAAAAAAGAGAATTCAGGAGATCTCAAAGTTTTTAATCAATTTTCTCATTTTTCTTAAACTACAATGTGTGACATTGTATTCAATGTGCTTCAATGTTACTACATTTGTCCTTCAGCAGTGATTCCACTTCTTAGAAGAAGTTGTGAGTGAAAGCAAACATTAGAAAAGCAGGAAATGAATTCAAAGTGGTTCTACTCTTGGAAAACTCAAAGATTACGTCAGTTGGATCAGAAACGCACAAGTCTTCAGGAGGAAGTTCCTCTTTTTCAGCAAAAAAAAAAAAGAAATGACATTTGGTTACAGTTTATGTTGACTAATCAGAAAACAGACAGGAAGTCTTGACTGTCTGTTGAAACCAGAAGATATTTAGTTCAACATGAGCTCAGAAAGTCAGTCTGTTCTGAACATCACAGGAAAAGCTCTGCTGATTCTGCAGATTTTAGATCTGTTCATGATTTCATCATCTCATCAGTGGATTCTGTTTTGTTCCAGGATTACAAAATGAGAGCTGCAGTGAGATTCATTCTCCTCCTGATAGCTTTACATCAAGGTGAGTCTTTAGTGTCTGGAACTGATTTTCTTTCAGCCTCAGAAGGTATTGAATGTAGTTTTAGTATGAAGACATGAGAGCTTGTCACTGTTGTCCGTCCATGCTTCGGTTTTTTCTTCTCTAATGACCTGACAAAGTTTTTTTTTTCAGCCTCTTCGCCAATTTTTACCTCCTTCACTGATCTCGCTTCAGAATCAGGCAATTTTTAGTGAAGTGTGAACTCAGCTGGTGTGACCCTTCACAAGTTTAGAAGTCAAACGCAAGAGGAGAGGGGGCGTCAGGAAAATGCTGCTCAGGCGTCACCAGGGTTAACAGCTAACACTTAAACCCCTTAAAATGATCCCGGACGAGCCCCCACTTATGCTGAGGTCCTCTTCAGGGAGAACCATAAATGTGTAACATAAAGAAACAGAATAAATCTAAGGGGGGAAGGGGGGTAAAGTTGGCCGCACAGCCATTTATTATATTATGTTCTGTGTTGATTGTTGTTCTGTAGTATCCAACTTCAACTTTGTCACTGATTCTTGAACATTTTTTGCAAGAATCAGCGAGTCTGTGGGTTGAGTTTGACTGTTCTCATCGTCCTTCACTTCTGCTTATCTGAGATTTCTGTTGGCCACAACTGTGGTTGTGGTCTTCCATTTCTTCACCATGTTCCTCACAGAGGAAACTGACAGCTGAAATTTCTGAGCCAGCTTCTTGTATACTTCCCCTAAACCAGAGGGGGTCTAAAGTCAGTCCTTGAGGACCGGCCTCCTGCTGGTTTTCCAGAAAACCTGTTTTATCTGCTGCTAATTACCTGGATCAGGTGTGTTTATGGAGAGAAAATAGACTCACTCTGATTTGTGCGTGCGTAATTCTTGATTTGTGCGTAAATCAGGATCTGTGCGTGCGTATTTTTAATTCATGCATGCATAATTCTTGATTCATGCATAACTTTCATGCATAATATTCTTATTTTTAAAGGGATAAATGTTTTAAAAGCGCTTATTTAGACTTTTTATATTAATTATCGGGAATATATTTTTAAGAAAGTGGGAAAATGTCAAGTTTTACCGGATATTATTCACAATCAAAGTTTAAAACGTCTAACAAGAAAACTATAGTGAACAAGCATTCTGTTAGTACTTGAACGAATCCCTCACGGATGAATTTGAGACGTGAAAAGAGTCTCACGGTAAATTTGTGCGTAACTTAGGCTGCGTGTGTATGAGGTGATTCGTACGTATTTTTAAAAGATTTTTTTGTGTAATTAGTTTCAGGCTGTAATTTTAATTTGTGCATGTGTAAATTATATTTTGTATTTTTTAAATTTTTATATTTTTTTACTTGTGCAAAAAACATATTATATGAGTTACAAATCAAGAATTATGCACGCACAAATCCAAAGTTATGCACGAATCAGAATTATGCATGCACGAATCAAAAATACGCACGCACAGATCCTAATTTACGCACAAATCAAGAATTACGCACGCACAAATCAGAGTGAGTCTATTTTCTCTCCATATGTGTTTGGCCAATGAGGAGCTTCAGGTTGGTTGGAAAACATGTAGTACACCGGCACTCGAGGACTGACTTTGGACACCCCTGCCCTATACCATGATGTTGAACAATCTTTGTTTACAGGTCATTTGATAATTATTTTGTGGCTCCCATCATGCCCCTCTTCAGAGAATATGCAATGAGGAGAACAACTTGCTATCCACCTTAAATACCCCTTCTCGTGATCAGCTTCCCCTATGTATGTAGGTCAAGGGTCAATGAGCTTACCAAACAAATTTTTTGTTACAATAATTAGCATTGCACGTGACTACAGTTGTTCAAGTCATTATTGTTCACTTTCTGTAAATCCTACAAACTTTATTTCCCTTCTCAAATATTGCTATGAGATGGATTTACATTAAATTACTGATTGCATTAACCAATGATTTATGAAAGAAAATCTTAAAAATGATGCCCTAAATTTTTTATATGACTGCACCTCACATCAGATTTGTGCGTAAATACAGTTTTGTGTGTGTAATTTTTAAAGATTTGTGTTTGTAGTTAGTTTCAAGCTGTTCAAATCATATTTTTTTTATTTCTTAATTTTTGTATTTAGCACAAAATGTATGATATTAGTAACAAATCAAGAGCTACCCAGAAATACTATTTTCTCTCCATAATTTGCAACGCCCAAAAAAGGCCAGTCGCTGGAAAACTGCTGAGAATCCTCATCATTTCTCCAGAAGATGTTTTTGCTATGTCCTACTGTCAGACACATAGATTGTAATGTTAAAATCCATTTGCACTTAAGTGTTCTCCAAAGCTTTTAAGTGGCAACAGTTTTGAAGCTTTAAAGCGGCTGCAACTTCTTTCTATTATTATGTAGGATGAGTTTTTTGTTTTTTTTAAAAAAAAAAAACAGTGATAGATCTTCTCCATGTCTCTTTTGTCCCTGATTTGTAGCTTTGTTTGTCTCTCATGGTTCTTTTAACTGTTACTGACATGTTTTTTGTCCTTCAGGTGAGGCTCTGGAATGTAACTTCTGCTTCTCCACTGGAGGGGAACTGTGCACCCCCACCAGCACTCAGATCTGCTCCAGAACCCAGAATGCCTGTGGTGCCGTCATTTTCCAAGGAGCTCTCAGTGAGTCTTCTATATAAGACGCCACACAGAAGCTAAACCTCATCTGTCATCCCTTCATCAATCTAGAGCACTAGCTGTGTTTTGAACCCGAGGGCTACTTCCTGGGTACGCAGTCATACGAAGGGCTACCATTTTGAAATAACAATTTTTGCTTAGTTATAGGTAGCTTTACATTATTAATTATGAATAATGATACTCCTCTATGTAAAGACACAGATTTTTAATAATAATTAACAACAAATGAAACAAGCCTAGGAAAACAATATCAATGTTGAGCATTTTATTAATCTCAGTATTTAAATTTTCAATATCACTTGCATTTCCATGAAAAAACGTCCCATTTTCACTATGTTTATCAATAGTTTAATGTTTAAAAAAATCAACTTACACAGTTTTAAACAATACATTTTGAACTAACGATGGCATTTAAACAAATTGAATGATCTTTGAACAGGAGTAGGTCAGAGGTCACCTAAACCTATCTAAAGTTCATGTATCATGAACATATTTTTAAGACTTTTTAACTTTCAAATCTTTGTATGTGAATGTAATGTAAAAAAAAAAAAAGCAACAGAAGAAAATTTAATTTTAGGTGCAGCTCACAAGTGAGTTGTGTTTTTTTAGAAAAGATCTGAGGGCCCCTTGTGGGGTCCTTGAGGGCTACCTGGTGCCCGCGGGCACCATGTTGGTGACCCCTGGTCTAGAGTACTAGCTGTGATTCCATTGCACATAGGCACAAAAGAGTTTGTTGAAATTCTAGAAATCTTGAAAAAAAAAACACAATTTCAATGACACTGTTTTCATTAAATCCTAATAATGCGCAAAAAAAAACCTAAAACCAACTTGCATTCATTCATTTATTTATGTACAAGTCATTCAAAAAAATGGTGACGGCTGTGAACAATACTTTGATTTACAGTAGGTACATTTAAATTTCTGCCACGGCACAGGCGCTAATCATCTATCCAAGGAGACGTTGGCTTCTTATTCAGGCCACGGAGCAGCTAGTTACGTGGGAGTCGCTATGGATGAAGCGATTTGGGGAAATAGTGTTTTTTTTTTTTTTTTTTACAGTGGTCACGCTTAACTTTTGATTAGCTGTGTGATGCTGTGGGACCTCTTTGTGGTATCCGGTTGTTGGTCACGTGACTCGTTTCATTTTTAAAAAAGGGTTTTCATTGCTGTTTTGTAAAATATGTCGATTTCATTGCGCCTCAAAAACCACCTCCTCCAAGCGTAAAAAACTTGTTTCTGATAAATAAGAGTTTTTCTTTCTATTAAGGAAATGTATTATTCTGAATCCAACTTGTGCAATTTCATAATCAATGGAAACACATCAGATAAAAGCTCATTAGATGTCTTATTTCACACCTAAGAAACATGTGATACAACTTTGCATTTTGTATGATTTAATTTTAAAAATTATTTAAATTACACATTTTTCTATCAATAAAACAAAGATTAAAAGAAAATATATGAATTTACTCTAAATGTGAAGATGCTTTTGTCTTTACTTTTGAATAAGGTTTACATGACTTCCTTTCAAAAAAAGACATTATTTACCATACAAGATAATTCCAATAAAGCAAATGTATATGTTAACAAAAACATTCTAAACAACACAAGTCAAAAACGGCATTTTCAAGTCTGCTTTGGTGACCCGTCATCCTTTTCCCTATTTGCTGCTGTTTTTAACAGTCTTTCATTGTTTTATGATCCAGTGGAAAAGTTATATGCAGTAAAGAATGTAAAAAGGTGTTTTTGTTGCATCTCCCTTCTGGACAGTCACTAAACATTGGTGTGCAGCCTAATTCCGGGTTCACACCTGACGCATCTGCATCTGCAGAGCTCTGATTTTTTTTAATTTATTTATTTCAACCATAGGCAATGTGACATGGCAGCCTAAAAACAATCCACCTAACTTCACAAAAAAAACCAAAACACCAGTTATATATAATTCAGACCATGCCATAAACTTAGCTGTAGGGAAAAATGCCTGACTAAATATATACAGAGAGTGTAAAAACAAACAGGTAAAATAAGATGTTTAGCTAACCATAAAGTGACTGAGAAAACAACAAACTAATAAGAAACTAAATGCATGATCACAACAACAATAATGAACAAAACGAAAGAAAAGGTCTCCACATCCACCCCTCTCCATTTTTGCTGGTGGTTCTTCCAGGCCAAGCTGCTTGATGGCAGGCTGGATCACAGCTGGTGTCCGAGGGAGGCCTTCATGGCGCGCTTGATGGAAACTCTACCCTCTGGTGGACACTCAAAAACAAAGAGGAATTAATGGAGAGAACACAAAACTGTCACATGGTCACCTTTCACCTCAAGTTAACATCCTCACAGACGGTCAAAAGGGCGCTTCTGCTCAGTTGTGGTTATTTGGAGCTTAACTCCTCGCCCTCAACGTTAATCTATGTCTGTGTCCGTGTGTTTGTATTTTGTGTGTTTATTTTCATCTTTACTGTCTGTTTAAAGATACAAATTTACTGCAGGATCTTATTTGTCAATCATGGTATTTTATTGCGAAAAATTTGTTGTATTTTGAAAACTGACTGCATTTTCTAATGTGTCTTTGGTGGAACTTCCTGTCTGAATTGACGCGGATCGCTCGCTCAAGTATTAGCTTAGGTCTTAAGAGGTTAAACATTAAAAAAAACAACTCAGTAATTTAAAGATCTGATTTTCTTTTATAAAGTTTAGCTTTGTATTTGGGAAAAAAAATTGGGGGTTTTGGTGGGCCTCTTGATTTAGTGCAATGTGAGGAGGAATTTAAAAACAATTTATCTTAGTGTTTTAGGTTTGATCAACTTTGCTAAACGCACTTAAATCAATACTGAGTTACCTTTACTCTACAAAATTATAATTACCTTACAAAATTACTTTCCAATTAAAATAGAACAATTATTTTCTTCAGCTTTAGCCACAATTGGTTCCAGAGCCTCTGTTGCAAACCCCTCATCTACAAGTTCACTATTTTACAGTTAAGAATAGGATTGATGAAAACTGAACTTTTTTTAAATACTTTATCCATTTGTTCTCGAAGTTCTTTATTTTTATCTACACTTTCACTCATAGGAGGTTTACTCCTTACAGTTTTCTCACTTTTTCCCCCCCCAGACCGTTCGTTTCGTCAGTGCATGAACATGGCGGTGTGTCAGGGCTACATCTCCACTCCTGGGATTCTGGCCACATGCTGCAGCACTGACCTCTGTAACTGAGACCGCCGTCGGAGCCTGAAGACACTTCTGAGCTTCCAGCTTCACGCTACTTTGATTCCTCTGAAAAAAATCAGTTTTTTAAAGATGTTTTTTTTCTTTTAAGGTGGTCAACTCAAATTCAGAATAAAGGCAGAATGATTGCAGTTCACAAAGTAACCACTAGGTTTCTTTAGCTCATAATCAATCATTTTGACACTCTTCCCAGCTAAGAAATGTTATCAATTGCAAAAACGTGGAGGAAACAGTTGCTTTTTATATATCCATCAGTACTCTAAATGCTATCTAATTGATTGAAATACATTTTTTAGAAGATAAAGTACAATCAAATTGTGAATTAATGTTCTTAATAACGAATCACTAACTTTGATGTTTGTCTGCATGTTCTTTTCTTATTTAAGTAAAAATGACTAATAAAGCTGACCACTCTTCTCTAAAACTCCTTAGTTGTTCTATTTTTACAATAATTAACATTATTCTGAGTTTTTTTACCAGAAGGTTAGCCAACTCATCTCTCAGAGCGCAGATATGAAAGCCGAGTTTTCTCTCTCTTAAGGTGCATTCACACTGAGGCGGCCATTTTCAATGGAAATTCAATGGCACAGGCGTGCTCCGAAGTGAATTTAAGTCCCGCGGCACGATTTAAGCGACCGGTGTGAAGGTCTGCCAGCAGCTCAGCCAGAGAGACACAAACACAGCGGAAGTGGCTGTCATACAGACACAGCCCCTTTACCGGGAAAATCTTTTATTAATAATCATATAAACGGAATTAAACTCATGAACACATTTTTTGACAGGACGACATATTTGATGAACCTTTAGAGCAGGGGTCTCAAACTCAATTGAGCCGGGGGCCGCTGGAGGCAGAGTCTGGGTGAGGCCGGGCCGCATCAGGATTTCCACAAGCAAATCGCTGATAAAACATTCTAATGTTCTCAAATATCTTTATTTTTAACACAAAATAATGAATGAATTAAATTAATTTTAAAAAATGAATCAGAAAATCAATTTTTATTAATTAAAATAATAACAATGACCATACAGCAGACACAGACGACTGAAACCACATATTGACTGACTGACTAATAGCAGTGTTTCTCAAATGGTGGGGCGCGCCCCCCTGGGGGGAATGCTAATAAAAATATGTTTACATTAGAGATGAATATTGTGCATAATCCCACATAGTAGTTGATAATAAATTCAATATAGCAAAAACAACCTAAAACTCAATTTACAGTTAGCCAATGCGAAGTAATTCAATCTCTGAGAAAAGACAGAATTCCATCACTACTGTGGAGAGAAACAAGGAAAGATTGTTTTTACTTTGTCTGGAAGTTTTGGAAGTATTCTAAAAAAAAAAAAAAAGAACAATTAATAAAACTGATTATTTAGAAGTTTTTTTATTATTATTATTTATTATTCTTTAATGATAATAAAAGTATGATATTTTGAGGAGATATACGTTTAATTTGAGCAAATTAACGTATACTAATGATGCTTGCAGCTGATGGGGGGGGGGTCTAAGAGAAAATACCTGAGAAACACTAGACAAGAGAAAACTATTTTTATTCAGTTTCAAATGTCTGTATTTACAGAACCTCCTTCATTTCTGATCTAAGAGCAGCGCGCTCACTGAAAGCTCAATGCGTTGCTACGCAAGTCTTTAAATCTGGTCTCAAGCTCTACACACAAATCGTGCACGCCCTGAGCGCGCGCTGAGTCTTCAACCCGGTTCAATATTTCACGCACAGTCGCAGCAGCGTTAATGAACGGTAAAAAAAAAAACACAATAGAAGAAGAATCTCCTCTCTACTGCTGCGTGCGTGACCGCGCTGCTCCGGTGTGGATACCACCTGCTGAGCGTGCGTTCATAAACTCGCGCAGACATGCGGCCGGTGTGGAAGCACCTTTGAAGATTCTGCTCGCTCGCGGGCATCACGCACGCACGCGGAAGTAGTCAGTCTCTCTCGCGAGGACTTTTTCTGATTGTGGAGGAGGAAAAAGCGCTCGCGAGGGTCTGATTTGTCCGCGCGGAATATTTGATGCGTGCGCGGAATTGTCGCGTGGAACACGCTTTTTGACAAGCGGCAGGCTGTGTGTCACGTGGCGAAAGAGGAGCGGGGCCCGCGAATCCCGTTCAGTGAGAAAGCACTTCCAGCAGCTTCATGGCTCCTCCTCCGCCCAGCTGCCTGGAGGAATGAATTAAAGAGAGAGGAGGCTCTGGACAGCCCGCTGATGTCCCGCCCTCCAGAGCCATATACCTCACCGTGATTGGTTCGTTCAGCTCAGCACACAACAACTGTCATTCATATCAGGCTTGCGGGCCGCACTAACAGTAATCTTTCATATGAAGACGGGGGCCGCAAATTATCATCCCGCGGGCCGCAGATTGCCCGCGGGCCGCGAGTTTGAGACCCCTGCTTTAGAGAGAGACAGAGACAGAGAGCCACCTGCCAATTTGGTTTCAGATCTATTACTGAGTGTCAGAAAAGTGTAACACCTGTATACAACCTGAAAATGTATGCAACTTCTTTGTGTGGTATATTAATAAGCAATAACTTTATATATTTTTGAATCCATCTTATTTATCAGGACATCAGTCTATCTACCAATCAGAAAAACCTCAATTTTCATCCTTAATTTCTAGTAAAGCTATAATAACATATACATGTGACTCCAGCATGACTGACATCACTGCAGAATCCTCTTCGCGGCATAAAACAGAAAACTAAGGGAAAAAGTTCAGCCCCAAATAAGCCGTGACATTAACGCATTTATTCTAAATCTCTTCTAATTAGTTACTTTTCCCACACATCTATGACCAAAGATGCGCGCTGTAGCCTTCTTTATATTTGTATTTGAGTGACGTCATATCCGCCTTCACCTCCTAAATGTTAAACGGTAGCATTTTGTTTTATTTTTTTCCTCGTCAGCTTTACTATTTTCTTAAAAATTGCTGTTGTTATTTTAGGCTATTAAAAAAAAAACTTAGCACCATATTAGTAATTTTTTAAGTTCTGTATTAATTAACCCATTAGCGTGACCCGGAAGTGAAAAGATCGACGCAGCTAGCATGTTAGCTTGTGTTTAGAGCACTGTTGTGTTTACTAGGCCGTTCGTGAGGCTCTTTAAGATAAACATAAAAAATATGTGGTTCGATTCCGAGCAATCGCGTTTTCCAAAATGCGGCACGTGAGTGAATAAGTGTTGATAAGATAAGATAAACGTGGCTGTGATTGAGAGACTAGCAGATGATCGGAGCATCTGAGGACGGCGGGGTTTGTGAGAGTTTGAGCTGAAAATCTTTTGCAGCTGCAGGAACCATGTCTTCAGAACCTCAGAGAGAGTCTGACAGCCAGCAACTTTCTGCTGATGAAGGCCTTTTTAGACACCGCGAAGGAACCATCGTCCAGTACAAGCAGGAGCTCTGTCGTCATCGCAGACTGCTGGATATCGTTAGGAAGCCACAACGTCCGCTTAATGCTATAGGTATGTTCATCCTGTTAAAGATGTAAAATCTTATCTTCCAGAACATTCTAAGTGGACCAATGACTGGTTATGTTGTAGTTTTTCCACTGTCAGCCGCCATTTTTGCTCCAAATCAGCAATGTTGCCAGGTTGGAGTTTTTGTATGGAGCTAGAATTGAGACTTGAATTTAGCACTTGACACTTTTTTTCTATAAATATTCCATATGATAAAATGGAAAGAATAAAAGCAAAATTTATTTCGGAATACACTCTGATCCAGCTGGATTCCAGGTGTTCTGGAATCTGCTATGAGGTGGAGGCGTGTCTCAATCTACAAAAATGTTTTGTAGCTTGTGTTTTGTGCCAGTAGCCCGGAACTTGAGACTTGTATTTTTTTAAATATGTGTAAGTCAGAAAACATAACTTGCGAGTACAAAACGACAGCTAGAGGTACAAAACAAAAGTTACCAGTTAAAAAGTAAAATCTTAATTCTAGCTCCAAAGTTTTGATTTAGACTTTGCTGACAAAAATTGCTTTAGGCGGGTGGGAATATTTATTTTTCCTTTGTTTTTTGTGTGTGTTTGTGCTTTATTCTGCTTTTTATTTTCTCATCGAAATGCATTTCAGCCAGGCAGTGTCATACCAATTATTGTCCTTCCCATCATTAGCAACCAATAGAGAATTTTGTCCACTTTACTGTTCTCTTAATGCAATTTATATGTAGGATTCTAACCATTTTAATCTTTATTTTCTTTAAAATGTCTATTAAGTGTTTCCTGCGTAATTATAGCGTGGGCTGTGAGGTGAAGCAGTGCACAGAGCACTTGTCAGCAGTTTATTGTTTATTGTAAGATGGGTTGATTGTTGCCTTTAGTTTTCTCAGCATATGACAATAATGAAGGGTGAAACGATTCCTTCATATAATAATCTCAGAGAATTTTTTCACTCGTTGCTGCAGTTTTCTCCACACCAACACAAATATGTGGCTCATGTGGCGGCTGTAAGTTTAATGGCTAGCCAAACAAATGTTGATGTCTTAACCCTTCCGCTCTCCTTGGGGCCCGGGTGGCTCCAACCACATATTGTTATGCGATTTCTTCCATGACAAATGTGGACGAAGGGGGACAGGATTTTATGTCTGCCATGGACATTCGTGAAACTCAACAATTAGTGACAAAAAAAAGTTCAGCTCACTGTCTTGTGGGGTCCAGATGACCCCACTTTTAATGTAAACAAGCCAAGGACAGCGAAATTGTTACTTTGTGTCTTGGTTTGATTTGGTGAACTCAACTTCAAAAGGAGAATGTGTTTATCTTTAGTTTTGGAAATTCTATGAAAGGTTTTGGAAAAATCATTGCTAATATAGAGGTACAAACCCTTTAGAAAGAAGCAAAAGGGAATTTGCTTTATAAATGCTTATAAGTCTTTGCAAGTTTTACTGCTTTAGGAAAGCACCAAATAGTTCTTGAATTATTCTGAGATTTTATTTGATCCACCTTTTGATGTTTTATCAATAGGTTTCTTAAAATAAAATTAGATTTACAGGAAAATGATTTTAAAATCCAATGCTTCTTTAATATGTTTCAAGCTCTCTACAGGTCATTCACTAAGTCACTAAAGGGATTTTTGCTCACTATTCTTGTGATCTTTTGACCCCACTGAGTGAGCTCTTGTGGAGAGCCCCAGATGGAGATTATCACTGGTCTTGTATGTCTTCCATTTCCTAATAATTGCTCCCACCGTTGATTTCTTAAAGCAGAGCTGTTAACCTATTACAGATTCAGTCTTCCCAGTCTGGTGCAGGTCTCTGGTGTCCTCAGACAGCTCTTTGGTCTTGGTTATAATGGAGTTTTAAATGTATCTGTTGTTGACAGGTGTCTTTGATACAGATGAGGAGTGGAAGACAGAGGATCCTCTTACAGTACAAGTTACAGGTCTATGAGAAGCAGAAATCTTGCTTGTTTTTAGGTGATCAAATGCTTTTTTTCACAATTAATTGCAAATAGATTCTTTAAAAATAAGACGGTGATTTTCTGGATTTTTTTTTTTTTCTCATTTTGCCTCTCATAGTTGAGGTATAATTACAGGCCTCTCGTCTTTTTAAGTGGGAGAACTTGCACTGTTGGTGTCTGACTAAATATTTTTTGCCCCACTGTATATCAAAGCATTTAAGCTTAAAAATGTATTCCTGTGCATTTTTTGTATCTAAATCGCGATGGATCAGGAGTAGATTTAAAAAAAAAAAAAGCGCAACTGAAATGGATTTGCTTAACCGCTTCAATTCTAATACATCGCAGACAAATTGGATCCATTAAAAAATGTTTTCTTTAAAAATGAAAAGCTGCCACCTTGGCTCCACTGTCATGCATCCACAGGAAGGTGGAGCGACCAACTCACTTTCCACTCTTCATCTTCTTCAAGGCTTTCATCTCATCACTTACTCCTTCCTGCTTCACAAAAGCCATCTCTTCTCCATCCTTTCTTCCACTCCTTTAAAGTTCTATTTCCATCTTTCCATCACATTACTGTAACCTTTCAAAATATATATCTGTCCCTGTCATTGATCACACTAACCTCCTTCCATCTCTGTTTTTCCACTTTTCCTGTACAGATGAAAATTGTGTTTTGAGTTTTTTTGACATGTTCTGGTAGCACTATGACATCAGGAGCAGATGAAAACTCGTGGTATGAAAAAGCTTTTGATCATTGATATATATTCCTGGATTGGCCATCACGTGACAAACATGTGGCATTACTATACATTGAAACTCACTGAGTGAAGAACGGAGGAGGTCCAAATAAGTACGAAAAGGGACACAATGTTTTTCAGTCAACTTCAAATACCTTTACAAAAAAATAATCTGATTGAGAGGAATCATCACAGGATAGTAATCGCATTTTAATAGCGATAAATCAGACTGGGAAGCATGAAGTTTATGCTCAAGTGGGAGCTAGCAAGTAGCATGCTAGTTTGGTTAATTGCTGATGTATTTATTTATTTAAATTCATGTTTGATGTTTTAAAGCAAGGCTGATTTTATTCCCACATCTTTACATGCAACCAGAACAAAAACTGATGGAAATTCATGTAGGCCACACATAATATGTGCGGCCAAGATGCAGATCGCTGCATTGCCCGCATGTATTTTAAGTGCGTCCGAGGCTAAAGCTGTTGTTGGTCGCGCTTATTTTATTTTAAAGAAATTGATTTTTCATGTGTAATTTTCTCAATTTGCGCTGCCAGTGGTTAGCTTCTTTCCTGGTTGCACATATGCAGCGTTGACTTTCTGCCCAGTGACATAAACAATGAAGAGAGCAGTTGTTAGGGAAGGAGATGTCAATGCAAAAATAACTAAATATATAGTTGCCTTTTTTTCATTATGGTAGATTTTTAAAAGTTGTTGTTTATCTAATCTTATTTGTATGTGTGTTAGAGGGTGCACTTTGAGGTGTTTTTAATAAGAAAGGGGTGATGTTAATTAACTTTCTAAAGTTTAACAGCCAATCATGCCATTGAACATCAACAATCTCCGATATTATGATGTAATTAAATATACAATGAGATCAATAATTTTCCAAGCTTTAATTGGAGCCCTTCTTCTTGTGTTTGTGTTCCAGGAGTCCTGCCCCAGCCTTATTTGAGTGAAGAAGGGGATCTCTGTAACCAGAAAATAAAACCCAGTGTGGAACAAGGGGAACCAGAACTTTTACAGATTAAAGAAGAACAAGAAGAACCAGAACCTCTACAATTTAAAGAAGAACAGGAAGAACCAGAAACTCCCCAGATTAAAGAGGAACCAGATTCTCCACGGATTAAAGAGGAGCAAGAATGGCTCAATCAGGATGAAGAACAGCTTGAGTTGAAGGAGGAGACTCATACCTTGATTGAGACCTCTACTTATGAGTACAGTGATGAAGATCTGTACAATCAGCATTGCTTTAATATAATTGAATGTCAAGATGAAGAAGAAAGGCAACGTGAAGAACCAACATCAACTACAGATGAAGAGACAGACCCACAAAATAGAGATCAGAGAAGGAGAAGAGACAGCAGTCCTGACCAAAATGTGGACAGCTCTCACATATCAGAAAGTCAGTGTGACTCTGATGATAGTAAAAAATCTAAAAAGATAACTACAGGTAAGAAATGCAAACAATCCCCACAAGGAAAGAAATTTTCCTGTAAAGAAACAAGAATTGCACATAATGTGGCAGGCCACATGAGAACAGAGTCTGATGAAAAACTTTATGTATGTGAAGAATGTGGTAAAAGTTTTGGGTACTGGTCTCAGTTAAAAATTCACATGAGAACACACACAAGAGAGAAGCCTTTTCCTTGCAAAGAATGTGGTAGAAGTTTTATTCAAATGTCTCATCTCAAAACGCACATGAAAATTCACACAGGAGAGAAGCCTTTTACTTGTAAAGAATGTGATAGAAGCTTTAGTAATGTATCTATTCTAATAACACACACAAGAACTCATACAGGAGAAAAGCCCTTTTCTTGTAAAGAATGTGATGCAACTTTTAGGCAAAAATATAATCTCAAAAAACACATAAAAACTCACACAGGAGAGAAGCTTTTTTCGTGTGAAGAATGTGATGCAGGTTTTTATGAAAAATCTCATCTCAAAAGACACATGTTAATTCATACAGGAGAAAAGCCTTTTTCTTGTCTACAATGTGATGCAAGTTTTAATCGGATATCCCATCTCAAATTACACATGAGAACGCACACAGGAGAGAAGCCTTTTTCATGTAAGTTTTGTGACAAAGGTTTTAGTCAAATATCTAATCTCAAAAGACATGAGAGAACTCATACAGGAGAAAAGCCTTTCTCTTGTAATGAATGTGATAAAAGCTTTGGTCAAATATCTCATCTCAAAACACACATGGGAACACACAAGAGATGAGCTTTTTTTCTTGTAAAGAATTTAAAAAAAAAAGTTTTCAAATTTTACATTTAGAAAACACAGGGAAATATTGCTGAAATTGAAACCTTTTCTTTCAAAAAGAAACTAACTTAAAATGTATATTTAAGTTTTACCCATGTATTTTGATTCTTGCAATTTAAGTCATTTCAAACAAAAGTTGTTCTTAGCCTTGAAATTGTCTCTCAGTCTGAGTCATATGAGTACAATAAATTCTAAAGCACTTTACACTGCTCTCTGCTGACAAACTGCTTGGAGATAGTCAGATTTTTTTATTTTCCAGAAGGATTTTGCCTCTATCCTCACATTGCTAAATGCAGCTAAAACTGTTTCAATGACCACAATTTTAGTGTTCTTGATCAACTAGCAAAGTTCCACCTGCACCTGATTTATTTATTTGGAACTGTTGTCAAGAGGCAAACAAAAAAGTGTTTTTTTTTTTTTTAAATGAAATGTTTAAATTAAATGTACATGTAAATGGAAATGTATTGTTTTGAATTATAGAAGTTCTATATCTTCAGCTCTTGAGCAACTTTAACCAGTTTGAAGGTATCATTACTTTTATTGGATTTTTTTTAATTGATTTGTTTTTCAAAAGAGATTTTGTTAACTATTCAAAAGCAGTTTTCAACATCTATTGGGTAATTGTTATTAGTACATTTTTGTTATTATTTTTTTAATTTAAAGTTGTTTCATCGTGGTTGCAGTTTATACTGAGACTGTACATTTTTTTTAAGTCTACGTGTTCCAAAGACAACACTACTAATGCACTCACCCGCCACGTTATTAGGTACATCTTGCTAGTAGTAATACAGCGGATCACACAATACCGTGTTCGGATCATGTCACGGTTTTAGACTCCTGGTTTGGATTATTCTTAGGATCAGTAAATGGAAAAAAAAAAAATCTAGAAAAAACAGACTAAAACCTTTCAATGAAAATTTGAAAATGCTCCAAACATATATTTAATAAAAACTATATTAAGCACTTCAAAACATAAATATATACACACACAAATATATATCACATCAAAAAGATTTTCCTTTATGAGATGTATTTATTGAAACAAAACATTAATGACACATTTATACTCAAGATATTCCTATGTATAACAATGACTCAGGATGCCTATATAAGCAAAAGTGAATTATGAGATATTGCATCTTGAAAAAATATATACCGCTATATAGATAGATATACATATTAAGAAATAAATAAGAAAAGCAGAGGATGTCAGAATTTACCACTTCAAATGAAACCCCCTCATGCCAGTTGCAAACGGAGCAGTTGCTTTTGCGAGACAGCTGCTGCTCTTCATTAAGAGTTTCAGAATGTAGAGCTCTTCAAAACAAACCAAGCTCTCATCATTTTCTGTGATGAGATAGAGAAAATACTTTGATGCTAGCTCCCCGAACACATGGCAGGTTTATCAACACACTTTTGGGCAAGTGTCAAGTAGGGCTGGACGATAAAACAATAACGATATATATATTGCGATAGAAAAATACGTTTATCATGATAGACGTTTGTTTTAAAGGGTCTGAAGTTAACATTCACCAGTTGTGAGCATTTTTATAGGGTTAGTCGCCACATGGCGAGAAAATCTTTGCGTAATATTGGTCATGTTATCAGCCCTTCTTTTGGTGAATTTCTTTTTCCCTGTCCTCCTCTACCATCTAGACAGAAGGTAAACAAGTCCACGTGAGACAACCCCCGCGGTCACTTCACCACTGTGTAGTGTTCAGTATAGGTTAATGAAGGATTAACAGGATCCAGACAAAACTGGAGGATAAATCTGCTGGACTTGCATGATGCTATCATGCTATGCTAACAAGCTTTTGCGTGTCTCACTCATATGTAATCATGGACTGGTCTAAGGTTGGACAATATTTTCACTCACCAGTCTGGCAGATATATAAAACAAAATTAATTTATGGAGCATTCATAAACAAAATGGGATATTACAAATTATAACAGAAATGAATCCACTGTGTGTTAGCAGCGTCTAGTCTTTGAACATCTTGACCATGTTTACACTCCTAAATGCATTGAGTTGCTGCCATGATTGGCTGATTAAAACATTTTCTTAAGCAATTGGACAGGTTTGCCCAAAAAATGGGTGGCTGGCTATAGGTTTTTTTTTTAAAGAATTTTATTCTATATATATATTTTTTAATATTGTTCAATCTTCATTTCTGTAAATGTTCAAACAGCTTTTGTTGTGTCACAAGCTTCTTGTGTAACGATGACAATAAAAAGATTTTTGACATTCTGATTTCTGATCTTTATTTCTGACCTTTTTGATGTGATCAGTGAAAATGTATTTATTGTTAAAAAAAAATAAGAGGTTTATATTTGTTGAGTCACATGAGCAAATAATCACTTTGAGAACAAATTATTATAATTGAAGTAGATAAAAGATCATACCAGGATTTTTGTCTTGTGTTTATGTGAATGATGTTTAGAGGAAGAGAGGAAGACTGTTAATCTGTTCTTTTTAGTTTTCATTGTTCTGAAACAATCCTTACTGTGAAGAATAAAATGGACGTAAACATCGTGGAATGGCCCTGAGCAGAGTGGTGCCCTAGGCGAAAGAAGATTTTGCAATGGTTTATCTTTTAGCAGAACAATGATCCAAAACAAAAAGCTCAAAGGAGTGGCTTTGCAACAACTCGGTGAATATTCTTGAGTGGCTCAGATCTGAAACCAAATGAAAGTTTCCGAAGAGATCAAAACATGTACTAGTGCTTAAATAAGCCTAAGTGATACTGCAAAGAGGAATGAGCAAAAATGCCAAAATATTATTGAACCAAGCTTGTAGCAGCAAATTTAAAATGACTTGAGGCTCCGACTGCTGCCAAGCGTGTATTGAGCAAAGGTTGTGAATAATTATGTACATGTGACATCTCAGGTTTTTTGCTTTTAATGAATTAGTGACAGTAAAAATCATGTTTAAAAAAAAAAAAAAAATCACTTTTATAGTGTGTTGACTGTAGAATGTTGAGGACCTGAATGAATTTTTTTCATTTTGGAATAAGATTAACATAAAAAAAACTGAGGAAGAAGTGAAGTTCTGTTTTAATGTGTAATAGTTGTTGCAATTCTTTGACTTCTTGTAGAAAATATTTGACAACTCCTTATAGTTTTAACTCCTAAGTATCAATGTGTAATTGTATTTGCCTATCTTAATTGAATTATAAATATGAATCTATGCAGCCAATTTTACTGTATTACTAGTACAACTAAACTAGTTACATTGTTTGGACAAAAGTCCTTGAAAGGAAGTAGACGCACTGGAAAGATGCTGAGAATTTGTGACTTGAAGGTAAGTTTGTGTTTGACTTTTCCCTGAGGACAACACTGATCATTATAATGAGGTTTTTTTACAGATTCAAAAACCTGGAACTGGTTTGTGATGCCTTAATCATCCTGCTGAAGATTGAAAAGTGAAGGATTTTATTGTTATAACAGTAAAATGAACTGTATTGCTGGCAAAAATATTACTATAATTTCTTCTTCCGGCATCCCACCAAGGCTTAAGTCTGTCTCCCAACCATGTCTAAACCCGGTAATCCTTAACAATAAGGTCCCTATATTACCATTAGTTAAGCATAGTTAAGCAGTTAAGCATGTATAATTCTGTATGGGCACAAACCACAATTATTAATTTCTCCTGTATGATCAATTTTCAAATGGTTAATACTCTGTTTTGAAAAAAACACTATCCACACATCACTACCAAAGGATCCCTGATTGATTGAAATTCAACTGTTTTCTCATTCAAGCAGTCGAAAGTTCAACTTGCTGAACTTTCAGTGTGCATTTAATGAACGCCCGGCTTGTACATTGAGGCCGGAAACATTAAAAATCTTGTAAAATGTTTTATTTTTATCTTTAGGACAGGCAGAGATTAAAATGAAGCCAGAATGAACTGCTGCTGCACTCCGACTGATGAAAAAACCACAGAGAAGGAGTTTGTTTTCTTCGGTCCTCTTCTTCACAGCTTCCAATTGAGCTCTGTGATCTCACCTCAGTCCTGGGATCTGCAGACAGAACTTGATTTGAGGAGCACAGCTTTGGAACCTTCAAGAGAACCCCACACTGTGGGAAAGACTTCAAGTTTCTTACTGACTTTCATTTTTACTTTATTCTTCACAGTACAGATTGGGACAGAATAATGGAAACTAAATGGTAACAGATAAATAGTTCTAAGCGCTACTGTTTAAAACACGAAAAACATAAATACAAGACAGAAACAGGTTGTTTCTTTATCCAACTCCTTACTACATTTTTGAGAAAATCATTTTGTCACAAAATGATGACTTGCCAACATTACTCAACAAAATATAAACTGCAATCCTTTTTTTGTGCGAAGCAATTTAGATATGTCCACAAATCACATAAGTGTTAAAATTCAAGATGCATACAAATATTTGTAGTGTTATGTGACACACAGACTTGGACGACATACAAATTGTCTCTGCATGACCTACGACCACAATGGTCAACTAAACAACTTTAAACCAAAAATACAAAAATAAAACTAAAAAGTAATGGTACCTTTAAACTGGTAAGAACAGCTCAAGAGTTAAAATGTAACTGTTATAATCTAAAAATACACATTTCTATTAATATATAAATCAAAAATAATTATTTTCGTTGATATATACATTTATATTTAGACACATATATACATATATATATACATACACATACATACATACATATATATGTTTGTGTGTATATATATATAGTCAGTAAAATAAAAAATGCATCGATTCTTTTTTGGATGTAGATTGTGGTCACAAAACATAAAGTAAAAAATGTGTGTCTTAGAAAATTACAATATCTTATCAGTATGAAAGTGACTATTCACACGTAATTTCCTAAATATGTGCAGCCAATGGTGAACTTTTTTTCTTGGCTTCATGTACCCAGGTTGGTGGCTGCCAACATTAACTTCCATCACTTTTTGTGCTAGTCGTACAAATAATATCAGCCTATCAAATTAATTAAAAAGATGTCGTCAGTACCCGTCCAACTTCAGAAAACTCTTCATTCAATACTCACTTTTGCCTCCTTCAAATTAAATTACTGTATGAATGTGCCATGGTGTGGAGACCATCACCCTATGTCTCTGTGTGCATGAAATAAAAGCTCAAGTTGCTTTAATAGTTGTCTTTAGGTCATCTTCATTGTTGGATTTGGCATCTCAACTTCCTGACAACAGTTTACAGATTTTGAATAGATTAAGGTCAGGCAAGTTGGTTTAGGTACCTTTGGGAGTGTGGGAAGATCCCAAGTCCTGTTGCAAAATAAAAACTGCAACTCCACACAGCTTGTCAGCAGAGGAAGTGCTTCAGAATCTATTGATTTCTACTGACTCAGACTGGGAAACTGTTAAATCATTGACGAGCGACTTCTCTCCTGTATGAGTTTTTATGTGTTTTTTGAGATGAAATCTCTGACTAAAGCTTTTGTCACATTCCTTACAAGAAAAGGGCTTTTCTCCTGTGTGAGTTCTGAGGTGTGTATTGAGATTAGATACACTAGTAAAACTTTTATTACATTGTTCACAAGAAAAAGGCCTTTCTCCCGTGTGAGTTCTCATGTGTTTTTTGAGACTAGAATTTTGACTAAAACTTGTATCACATTCCTTACAGGAAAAGGGCTTTTCTCCTGTGTGAGTTCTCATGTGTATTTTGAGATTATAAATTCGATTAAAACTCGTATCACATTCTTTACACGAAAAAGGCTTTTCTCCTGTATGAGTTCTCATGTGTGATTTGAGACTAGATGTTCGACTAAAACTTATATCACATTCTTTACAAGAAAAAGGCTTCTCTCCTGTATGAGTGTCCATGTGTCTTTTAAGATCAAATCTTTGACTAAAACTTGTGTCACATTCTTTACAAGAAAAAGACTTCTCTCCTGTGTGAGTTCTCATGTGTCTTTTTTGAGTCCCTATTTGACTGAAACATGTATCACATTCTTTACAAGAAAAAGGCTTCTCTCCTGTGTGAGTTCTCATGTGAAGTCGGAACTGAGATGACCAAGTAAAACTCTTATCACATTCTTTACAGACGAAAGGTTTTTCACCAGGCTCAATTCTCATGTAGGCAGACAGATTACGAACTATTCTTGACATTTTACCAGACTTTATATAGGAAAATCTCTTATTGTTTGGGGGTTGTTTGCGTGTCTTCTCCAAAGTCTCTTTCTTGGGTTTTTGTCCATTATCTGAGTCATGCTGACTATCGCACATGTGAGAGCTGTTCACACTTTGGTCATGACTTCTGTCTCTTCCCTTACTCTCATCTCTGTTCTCTGGATCTATCTGTCTATCTGTAATTGATGTTGATTCTTCATCCTGACTATCAGTGACATTAAAGCGATGCTGATTGTTTAGATCTACTGTATTGTGCTCATTTTCCTCATAGTTAGGAGTCTCCATCAAGTTACCAGTTTCCATTTTCAGATCAAGCTGCTCCTCGTCATGATTGATGCAGAGCCATTCTTGCTCTTCTTTCATTTGTGGGGGGAGCCCTTCTTGCTCATCTTTCATCTGTATAAGTGCTGGTTCTCCCCATTCTTCTTCAATCTGTTGAAGTTCCTGTTCCTCCTGTTCATCTTTAATCTGTGGAGGTTCTTGTTCCTTCAGTTCCATTCCGGTGTTCCTCTGCTGGTTGCAGAGATCAACCCTTTCAGTCACACAGTACTGGGGAAAAACTGCAGGGACACAAACACAAGAAACAGCAATTTTATACATTTAAGAGCTTTGTATTTTGTCAAGTACCAATAAAAATCAAAACATATCCAGAAGACAAACGTTTAATCTTTTATTTAAAAAAATGTAACTCCTGTTGTTCTCATTCAAAGCTACGTCATTAAAAAGGTGATTTTGGTCTTTCAATCTGTTGGTGAAAAACGTAAACACTTTAAAATGATTGGAACCCAACTTTAAACTACTGACACAAACACTCATTACACACTGATCCAAAGAGAATTGTGGCCACTCATCTTCTATTCCCTACCTCACCTGCTGTGGGTGGTTGTGTCCCTTGGGCATTAGCATTCTGCATCTCTAACAATCCTTTCTCCATACGGGAGGGGGATACCTGAAATCTCTGGCTATGTCATTAGCCAGGGATTGCATGTCTGCGTCTGGGGGTGTGTGTCTTTGTCCCTGTGATTCTGGCACTGGTCCTCGCCCTCTTGTTCTGGGCCTCCTCATCTTTTTCACCAACAAGCAAGCCTTGTTGGTCCATACCTACTAGTTATCTGGGGCTGGGGAACTCAAGTGGATGGGCCCTTACACTGTACTTTGGGAACAGCGGGGGTAAAACTGCAGAGCCTGTATTTCAGTACAAGATTGCAGTTATCTTGTGTATTAAAAATAATTCCAGCAAAATTAGCTCTTATAATGCACAACATTTTAGCATAAACTGAATGTGTAACAATCTGCAAGTTTGCTTCTCAACTACAAAACAAAAACAAAGAGCAGGACTGAAATGATATGAAAGAGAGAGAGAGAGAGCGAGAAAGAACTGAACCGAAACAGAGACTTAGGAGAACTGAAGAGACGTGAAAGTAAAGCAGCTCTAACTGGTAAGTTTTGGTCTAACTTGCCTAAATTTAGAAGATCTAGGAGAGTCAATGAAAACACAATTCAACAGGACAGTCATAAAATAAATATTTTACATTTTTCTTTTGAAATGGATAAGGTTACCTCTCATTATTTACATAAAATTGTATTGAACAGCATTCAGCTGTCAGCTTCGACCTTCTAAACCCAAACACAGGAAGTTACTATTCACAATTTCGGCCCTGTCGGCATTTTGTCTGACGTTAGGGTCTATTTCTGGGATAATAATTGGAAACGCAAGGAGAGGACCAAGAGAGACATGTGCTTTATGCAAACCTTCTTTGAAAGATTAGGATATTAGTTTTCATAGTCTCCTCATAGCTGCTAATACATTTGGTAGTGCTGGAAGATATGGAAAAAATGCACATCACAATATGAAATATTTTATATCACGATAACGATATTTATCACGATATACAACAATAAAGTATATTTTCAGCAGTTCTCTGAAAAAACGTTATAACTTAGTATTAAGATTTTTTTTGTAACAGATAACTGAAATGTCACACTTGAGAAACAAACATTTTAGTGTAGCAAAATGAATCAAATGAGAGCAGATGTGGCTTATTCACAGCAGCCTTCACATTATTAAAAAAAAAAAATCAAAGGTATTCAAACTGAATTTGAAAAGAAAAAAACTTTTAATGAAAAACTATTTTTTAAAGTGCACAACAGTTTCATATTTCTGAGTAGAAAAACACACTTTTGCCCAAAATTCTTCTAGAATTGAATCAATTGCTCTAGATTTACCATAACCAAAACATTATAAACACTGGAGCTAAATTTTTTTTCCTTTTCTCTCAGAACTTAAGTTAGTGAGCGGAACTTCTGTCTCACTTTTTTAAACGGATAAAGAAGTTCTCGCTAGTCTAACTTTGAATACAGGAAGCTTTACCAACATTTTATTTCGAAGATTTATTTACGGTCGCTCAGCACATTTGGCTTTAAAATCCAACATTATTCTGTATTCCAGAGCCATAAATACTTTATGACACTCTGCTATATTTATAAAGATCACAAATCAGCGATTTGGATGTCGCAAATTTTTGGGAGCAGATCGCGAGAATCCGATTGTTCAGATACTTGTTACAGCTCTATTCCACAGCTTGATTTTTTAATCTCATATGTTCATTTTTGTGGACTTTCCTTGAGTGATAGGTTTGTTGTGATCGGATCGGCACGGGAATACCTTCCTAGCTTGTTTACATACTGCAGTCTTCTGCTCGTCGTCAGACATCTTAAATCCAAAATGAAACCATATCACAGACGTACCTCTCTTTTTCTGAAAGTGCTTCTACATCTTTCAGTACAAAAAAATTAATGTTCCACTATAAACCTGGACAGTTACAAACTCATAACTATGGCATGGAAAGAAATCCCGACACTGAAACATCAAGTATTCTTAACAAATAATCGCATTTTGATTTTACAGGATTTAAAATGTCCAAGTGAATACTGTCATTTAAATTGAAACATTTAAATTAACAGGTGAATGTTAGGGGAGGTGACCTCTGAGTTCACTAGAGTGGGGCAAAAAGTATTTAGTCAGCCAACAATCATGCAAGTTCTCCCGCTTAAAAAGATGTGAGAATTCTGTAATTGTCATCATAGGTATACCTCAACTATGAGAGACAAAATGAGTTAAAAAAAATCTAGAAATTCACATTGTCTGATTTTTAAGAATGTATTTGTAAATTATGGTGGAAAATAAGTATTTGGTCGTCTAAAAACTTGTAAAATTTTTGCTTCTCACAACTTCTGTAAGAGCTTCCTCTGTCCTCCACTCGTTACCTGTATTAATAGCACCTGTTTGAACTCGTTATCTATATAAAAGGCAGCTATCCACAACCTCAGTCACACTCCCAACTCCACTAAGACCAAAGAGCTGTCTAAGGACACCAGAAACAAAATTGTTGACCTGCACCAGGCTGGGAAGACTGAACCTGCACTCGGTTATTAGGAAATGGAAGACGTACAAGACCACTGATGGACCACTCCCCCCATCTATGGAAGATCTCACCCCATGGGGTCAAAATGATCACAAGAACGGTGACCAAAAATCCCATAACCACACGGAGAGGCCTAGTGAATGACCTGCAGAGAGCTGGGGCCAAAGTAACAAAAGCTACCATCAGTAACACACTACAGATCCTGCAGTGTCAGATGTGTCCTCCTGCTAAAACCAGTACATGTGCAGGCCCATCTGAAGTTTGCTAGACAACATTTGGATGATCCAGAAGAGGACTGGGAGAATGTCATGTGGTCAGATGAGCCGGAGCCTTCTAAATCTATTTAGATGAACAATTGAGGCTTGTTTAACCCCTTTTTATTACTTCATTTCTGTTTATTTACGTTTTTTTTTTGTTTTTGCCAACTCTTGTTATTTAAAATATCCTAGGTAAATAATGTTAATGATTGTTAAGTTCTTTACTTCTCTGTATAGCTTAATGATATTATTTTGTTTCTTTGTAGACCACACAAACATACACACAGATGTTTGCCCAAGGAATTTTAAAACCATGTATCCCTTCAACTTCTGGAAGTTTACTGGGAACTGGATTCTCCGTCCCCTTCTGACCATAGTTCGGTTGAAAGAAGCTATTAAACTCAAACTACATTTATTTGTATGGTGCTTTTCTTTGACCGAAACACAAGACCAGCATTCCCCTCCAGAGTGTTCTCTTTTACACCTACTGTTAAGCATGGGGGTGGAAGCATCATGCATTGGGGTTTATTTCAGCAAAGGGACCAGGACGACTGATCCGTGTAAAGAAAAGAAAGAAACGTGGCTGGGTCTTTCAGCATGACAACGATCCCAAACATACTGTCTGGGTAATGAAGGAGTGGCTTCATAAGAAGCATTTCAAGGTCCTGGAGTGGAGTAGCCAGTCTCCAGATCTCAAGCCATAGAAAATCTTTGGAGGGAGTTGAAAGCTCTGTTGATCAGCGTCAGCTCCAAAACAGCACTGCGCTAGAGGAGATCTGCATGGAAGAATGGACCAAAATACCAACAACAGTTTTGGAAAACCTTACTTACAGATTTACAGAAACCATCTGACTGCTGCTAATGCTAACTAGCCTGAAAGACACATCTGATTATCGCTGTCTTGATCTTTATGACCTGTTAGTTGTGTTTCAATTATTCCACAGCAGAGTGTTTCTAAATTTGTTTAAATGTAACTTTCAGTGTCAGGTAGAAGCAGGATGAGATGTAATTCACTTTCCTAAAACGTCTCAGCGCAGGCAGATGTCATTAGCACACGCATCTAACCCCCCCATGAAGAAGGCAGAGGCTACAATCAGTACTCCCAAAGTCACTTCAAAGTTTGTTTACTCATAAAAAGGTTCTGTTGAACAGGTTCCAACATCTCTGCGTTTCATCCCAAGAAGTCATATAATCATACAGAACATGGAAGCGTTTTTTGAGCACCCGGTGTTTTTTATATTTCAGGATATCATTGTGTATACATATTACAGCAAACTAACAAAAATAAACCAATACCATTTGCCAAGATTTGCCAAGTCGACACATACAGATAACTGCAACCAGAAGTAAATAAGTGGTCTTATTTGAAACCATAAATAGTAATTAAATACATGGCTACATAGGTTTAGCTTTTTTGTGTGCGTTGTTTTGTTCAGTTTGTCTTTTCTTCTGCAACAACAGACTTAACAGTATGTTATCATAACAAAGGACTTTATTGAAAACATGAGTAGTAATTGTGATGTCAGAGAATTGAACCTGTTTATGTACATTTCCTCTTTCATCCTTATTTTTGCTACAGTAATTGTATCCACAGATGCAACACTCTCTCTATGAAGCCAGCAAAGTCAAGAAAGAATGCTCCTCCAACTCGTGTCCAGCTCACAGTCCAGGTATTTGTGATTTTTTTCCAGGTAGCACCCAGACCTGGTTACTTTCAATCAAGTCTCATGTTATGATTACATAGAAAAAAATATATATTAATGCAGGAAAAAAACAACATACAAAAAAAGGGCAATACATGTGTAAATAAAGACACAGGCACAACCTGTCTTTATTGCAAGTAATTCAAGTTATAAACTGCCCAATCAGATGCCACAATAAAAGCATCTGGTGTCTGCTGGCCTCTACTTTGAATGCTCAAAACGTTTGACAGCTTTTCCCCTAGTCCGTTGTCAGTGGAAGGGGCGTGGCTTTCCAACAAACTCTCTCCAGCTTTTTAAGAGTGGTTGGTTAAGAAATAATGACACAGACAACTTGCCCAATGGACTCAATGATCGGAAAGTATAAAGTATTTCCGGTTTCAAATAAGACCGCTTGATTACTTCTGGTTATGGCTATCTATATGCGTGGACTTGTCAAATCTCTGTGTACATTCCCTGGTGGTGTCTACTTTTTATTATTTCTTACACTGTGTGTTACTTTGTTGTTATGTGTGTACACAATGACAACCAAAAAGGCAAAGTTTGCCTTCCTGAAACACCAAACACCCAGTGCTCACAAAGCGCTATCATGTACTGTATGATCGAGTGACTTCTTGGGGGGGAAAGGTAGCTATGTTAGAACATTTAAAACCTGTTCAACAGAATCTTTTATGAGTAAACAAAAAAAAGGTCTATGACTAATTTGATAGTCAATTAATCATTACTTTATATTACCGGTATATGGGGTCATAGTGTAGTAAAGTTGAAAATTATCATGGTATTTTGCTAGCATTTTGGACTATTTTGGGGTTTTATTAAGGTATTTTTAACTAATTTGGAGCTTAGCTAATATTTCCGCTACATGCTAGATATTTTGGCTAATTTAGGAATTTTTCAGTCTTTTAGGCTATTTTCGGGGTTTAACTAATATTTCAGCAGCATGCTAGCTATTTTGGCTAATTTAGGCTTTTTAAGTTTTTAAGGATAATTAGCATTTAACTAATATTTTAGCTGGCTATCAGCTTCAGCGTTTTCAGCTATTAGCTTCAGTGATTTCAGCAATCAATTTCAGCATATTTAGCTATCAGCACTAGCACTTTCAACAGTCAAATTCAGCTCATAGCATTCACACTAGCATTATTGCAGGTTGAGCTATTTAACTAGTTTTTAGTTAGTTTAAAGCTAATGATGGTTAGATGTGTGGTCAAATCCAGAATAATCTGTAATCAGTTGACTATTAAAATAATAGTTTGTGGCAAACTTTGATGTGACTTTCAGACTACTGATCATACTCTCAGCTGATGATGAGGAGCCTCTGCCTTCTTCATGAAGCGATAGTAACGTGCACTAATGGGCACTTACTTGTGTTGAGACGTTTTAGAAAAGGAAATCACGTCTCAGACTGCTTCTACCTGACACTGAAAATTACATTTAAACAAATGTAGACACACTGCTGTGGAGTAAATGAAACACAACTAACGGGTCATAAAGATTAAGACAGCAATATTAAAAGATGTCTTTCATGCTAGTTAGCATTAGGACAAAAACTGACAACGGTATTTGCACGTAATTATCAAAATACTGTAGTAAGTTCTGAGCTTTTTTTCTTGACTGCATGGAACTGGAAGAAAAGCAAAGGTTACGATTGCAGTTCTGGTTCGGTTTAATGCACCAAATGGTTACAAGCACGACTCCGTCTGCAGCTACGCTCTAGCTGCGTGACAGCTAACGGGACTTCATTAAATACAGCGATGAGTAACAGCATTTAGCATTGGATGCAAAAAAAAATATGGGAAACAATTAAGCTATCTGCCTCCTGGCAGCATCTATTACGTGTCGCCAACATGAATTTCCATCAGCTTTTGAGCTGGTCGCATGTAAACAACATCCTCCATAGCAAGTTACCATCGAAGTTTTCTATGTAGAATAACAAAATATAAATCCCCTTTGCATTTTATTTTGAAGTATTTTGCAAGAAAGGCGAACAATGCGCCAAACATTCTTTATATAGTGACTTGTGGTAGGTCCAAAAGACATCTATGAAAGTCCAAATATTCTGCTATTTCTATAAAAAAAAATAGCCCACTGCCCCAACCGGAAATGAAAGAGTGGTCATATACCAAATGCAGAAGTAGGTCAGCATATAGCCCAATATTTCTTACCAACTTTGTCTGGTCTCAAAATCGTGAAGACCATAACGCAGAAAAATGTGGACTAAATTGACTTAATTTCAATGGAACCAGAGGTAAAACATTTTGTATAGATGACGTCACTCTCTTGCTTTGTCCATCTCTATTTATGTAAATTGTCTTAATCCTAAACTAGAGCAGCCAACAATGAATAACCTAGGTCTTTTTATTGTCATATAACTGCATTTTTTATCCCGTTATGACGACACAACAGAGCAGTGTTTAGGATGTGCTGTTTTTAAGTGCTAGAGTGTTGTATGTGATATAATGCAATTTTTACTTCCGTCCTGGGAGAAAAGACAATTACTACTTTAATAAAAAAGGTTAAAAAAAAAAAAATGTTTTCGATGGCCAAAATGCAATTCTTTGCACATTTATGATACCTTTGGCTTGCCATATTTCCATGTTTCTGCAGCCACGTCTGTGCTTCCCTTCCCTCATCTCTCTGTTCTTGGCCTGACTTGAGCTCACATTGCACCCTTCAGTGCTCCTTGTGTTTCTTTAAATCCCCGATAGCTTCTATCTCGGTTTATTTACAGGAGGAACACATAGAGAGGAAGCGAAGCTAACAACTACAGAGCGTCTGTTTACCGCTTCAAGATGGCGGACCGAAATCCTTCTATGTAAACAATCATCGGTTCACTTTCACTTGGATCAGAATGGTCTGGAAGATGAAGGCTTTTATTTCCGATGATGAGATGAACATACCTATAGCGTTCAGCTGAAGCTGCGGTCTGCAGATATCCAGCAGTCTGCACTGACGACAGAGCTCCTGCTCGTACTGGACGATGGTTCCTTCACAGTGTCTGAAGATTTCTTCAGCAGCAGCAGCTAGTCGCTCGCTGATAAACTCTCTCAGAGACTGAAGTGAAGACATGGTTCCTGCAGCTGCAAAAGATCTTCAGCTCAAACTCACACAAACACTGCCGAACACCAGCAGCTCCGATCATCTGCTAGTCTCTCTATCACAGCCACGTTTATCTTTACGTTCAACACTTATTCACTCATTTACGACACTTTAGAAAATGCTGAGAGTTCCGACACGAACCACGTATTGTCCTTTCTGTCCAAAAACCTCACAAACATCCCAACAAAACACCAACGTCCGAAAAACACAAGCTAACACTGCTAGCCTGCTAGCGCCTCGCGCTCTTCTTCTCCGTTTTTGGTGGTTAGCAAACAACGTCATGGCGCCACCACCTGGTCTGGAGTGTAAGTCTTTATGTCAACATCAAGGTAATTCTGTTTTGGTGATATCTAGTGACGAAACATTTGTCTTGAGACATTCCTTCTGCTTTGTTCAACAGCAGTCTCTGATTAACCAGCCGTTAAACTTCTTTTTAATATTCTCAGTATCAGGGGCGAGACCGCCAGCCATTTATTCACGTTCTTTTAATATTTTAATACCTCGATATGTCATATTTTACCACAAAATTCATTAGCTGTAATTTTTAAAAGGTAAAATTTCACAATTTTAAAATTAAGTTTTAACCAGAAATACTTGAAATTTTTAGATATGACAGAAAGACCCACAGGGTTTATTAATGTTAAATCTACTAATTGCTATATAAAAGTTTAACAGTGCCGTTTTCACCTTTGTTGAGTTTTAAAGGATTTAATGAAAAATTGTCTGAAGATGTCCATTTAAAAAAAGGGGATGTGCAGATAATAAATGTATGGCAAACTGTAACAAAGCATTCTGAGAATCTAAATCTGTTTTCTTTTATAGATAAGTCTAGTCCTGTCTGATGTTATCAGAAATGTGCTGACCAGACGGAAAAACCAGTTTGGGACCCCAGGATGATGGCATTTAAGTCTTTTAGCTAAAACCCATGCCAAAATTTCATAGTCATTATTCAATAATGCAATTCCACTTCTTTAGTTTTGGGACATTGCTTCCTTAAATGGAGCAATTTGTCTTTGTTAATAGATGAATTATATACAGCCAGGAGAAATTCAGTAACATCAGTTGAGAATCTGATCAAATTCAACAATTTATATTATCTGAGATATAGTGTACTTAATCTACATCAGGGGTGCTCACGCTTATATATTTATGTACTCAAATACAGACTTATAATGATAAGCAGATTTTTAAGTGAATCGGACAATTTGTTTTGAATTAAATGCCACAGCCTAAGTATTGTTGCTGACCATGCATGTCCATCCCTTCATGACCACAGTGTAGCATCTTCTGGTCACTACTTCCAGCAGTACAAGACGCCATTTCATAAAGCTGGAATCATCTCAGACTGGTTTTTTGAACATGACAATGAGTTCACTGAACTCTAATGACCTCCACAGTCACCAGATCTCAACCCAATAATCACCTTTGGGATGTGGTGGAACTGGAAATTTGCACAATAGTTTTGTAGAATCACAAATCTGTAGCAACTGTGTTATATTTTGTCAATATGGAGCAAACTCTGAGAAATGTTTCCAGTATCTTCTTGAATTTATGCCACCAAGGATTATTTTGAAGGAAAAAGGGGTTCCAACCCGGTACTAGCAAGGAGTACCTGATAAAGTTATTGATGAGTATTTCTGATGATGTCAAGGAAACACACCATCTAAACATAAACTACAACCATTAATACAATAATACAAAAAATTACTTGTAAAAAGAAATCAACAAAATATTGACACTGCTTTTGAATTGTTGTTCAACAATATTTATTTATGAAACAAATGAATGAAAAATGCATTTCAAAAAAGTAATGGTAACTTTAATCTGGTGAAAGCTGTTCAATAGTTACAGATTTAACTGCTATACTTTAAAACAATACATTTCTATTTACAGGTACATCCCAAAAAAATGATAGTTTTTGTTAATTCAAGTAGTGAAGCTGAAAGTTTAGACTTGTTATGCATGCATTGACTGTTTCAGTCGTTCAAACAATCGATTTTGATGATTATGTCCCTTGAATGTAAAAAATCTAATTGGTGTCAAAAAGTTATAATATCTCAAAGATAAAAAAGCACACATGCTAGACTTAATGAAACTTTCCGTGCAGATACTACTCATTCTTTGTAATTGAATTACTGCATCAAAATGCGACGTGTCTGTGGTGTATGAAATAAAAGCTCAGGTTGCTTTGATAGCCGACTCCAGGTCATCTTCATTGTTGAGTCTGTTGTCTCTTGACATAAACTGACAGATAAAAAAAATCAGTTCAGGTAAAAGAATGTTGCTAGTTGATCAAACACAGTAAAATCGCAGTCACTGAAGCAGCTTTAGGTTCTGGAAAATAAAATCAGACTTTTCACAGTTTGTCAGCAGAGAGAAGTATGAAGTGCTTTAGAATCTATTGTGCTCAACAGACTGACAGAACATTAAAAGGCTAGGAAAATATTTTGCAATTGTTTGTAATAAATTAGCAGTGGAGTGTGACCCAATGATTAATAAACAAAGTTTAGTTTTAATATTCTAATTTTTTGACAGAAATGTAGGGATTTTTTACCTGTAAAATGTAACTTGTAATCTGGAATACTTCAATATAAAATTCCAGTTTGGTTCTTTTAGAACAAAAAAAAAATATTTTCAGCAATATTTATCTGTTTTCAAGTACAGAATGTTCACAAAATTATTTTTTACATTTTTACAAGGTAAAAGCTCACCTGTGAGTTCCCATGTGCGTTTTAAGATGAGATATTTGACTAAAACTTTTATCACATTCCTTGCAAGAGAAAGGCTTTTCTCCGGTATGAGTTCTCTCATGTCTTTTGAGATTAGATATTTGACTAAAACGTTTTTCACAATTTTTACACGAAAAAGGCTTTTCTCCTGTGTGAGTTCTCATGTGTAATTTGAGTTGAGATATTAGAGTAAAACTTGCATCACATCGTAGACAAGAAAAAGGCTTTTCTCCTGTATGAATTAACATGTGTCTTTTCAGATGAGATTTTTCATAAAAACTTGTATCACATTCTTCACACAAAAACAGCCTCTCTCCTGTGTGAAGCCTCAGGTGTTTTTTGAGATTAGATTTTTGACTAAAACTTTTATCGCATTCTTTGCAAGAAAAGGGCTTCTTCCCTGTATGAGTTCTCATATGCGTTTTGAGATTATATATTTGACTAAAGCTTAATTCACATTCTTTACAAGGAAAAGGCTTCTCTCCTGTGTGAGTTCTCATGTGTCTTTTGAGACTGGAGCTCTCACAAAAACTTTTACCACATTCTTTACAGGAAAAGGGCTTGTCTCCTGTATGGGTTCTCATGTGAATTCTTATGTGAGACCAATAAGGAAAACTTTTACCACATTCTTCACAAACATAAAGCCTTTCATCAGAATCAGTCCTCATGTGGAGTGACAAATTCTGTGCAATTCTTGTCTTTTTATCAGACTTTACAGAGAAATGTCCCTTTTCTTGAGGGGATTGTTTGCATTTCTTAATCAAAGTAACTTTCTTGGGTTTTTTTCTGACATCAGGGTCACACTGACTTTCTGACATGGGAGAGCTGTCCACATTTTGATCAGGACTTCTGTCCTTTCTTTCCCTTTGATCACTGTTCTGTGAGTCTGTCTTTCCATCTGTAGTTGATTCTTCATGTCCGCATCCTTTTTCATCTCGATTCTCAATTACAGTTAAGCTCTGCTGATTGCTTAGATCTGCTTCACTGAACTCATTTTCCTCACAAGTAGGAATTGCCATTGAGGTATGAGTCTCCTCCTTCACAACAAGCTGTACTATATCCTGACTGATGCAGAGCCCTTCTTGCTCCTCTTTAATCTGTGGAGATTCTGGTTCCCTTTGTTCCTCTTTAATCTGAGGTGGTTCTGGTTCTTCCTGTTCCCCTTTAATCTGTGATAGTTCTTGTTTTCGCCATTCATCTTTCATCTGTAAAAGTTCTGGTTCTTCCTGCTCCTCTTTAACCTGTAAAAGTTCTGGTTCCTCTTGTTCCACACTGGTTTCTCTTTTCTGGTTACAGAGATCCCCTTCTTCACTCAGAAAAGTCTTGGGCAGGACTCCTGGAAAACAAACAAGAAAAGAAGCGCTTTCATTTGTTTTGAAGGACACACTGCTGACCAATAAAAATCTAAATAACCTCAGTCGGAAGCCCCACATTTTTACATTTGAATTTAAAAAATCTGAGTTATAAGTTCTAATTTGAAGTTGAAACAATAAGAGGTGAATTTGGTATTTTTGTCTTTAGTGGGTCAAACATCTATTCAAAGAAACTCTTCAGTTTTCACAAAGAGGTTACAGAAATGAATGTTTGGAGATCTTTAGGAGAAAAAGGCAGGTTAGACGTAACGATTTGAAACCCAAATCAAACAATTTGAAAGATTCAAGCTCAAAGATTGGTAAACCAAATAAAAGTTAAGTGTCTGAAACTTTCTGCAATTTTAATATAAACAATTATTTTCAGCTTCATTTTTTGTTTAAGATTCAAAAATTTGTTTCAGTTTCAGTTTCCATGAGTGTGAATCTTTCTAGATTTACCTCAGACACAGCTCCATTGTCATTTGGTGTCCCACAGGGCTCAATTTTAGGACCGCTTCTGTTTTCCCTCTATCTTCTTCCCCTGGGGTCTATCATACAGAAACATGGAGTGTCTTTTCATTTCTACGCTGATGATAGTCATATCTACCTCCCAATCAAGAAGAACGGCTCCTCCCTTAAACAATTAATGTCATGCTTACATGAAATCCGAACATGGCTGGAGAGCAGCTTCTTGAGTCTTAATGAGAAGAAAACTGAGGTGTTGGTAATTGGCCCTAGCAACCGCTGTGACCCTTCCACTTTGGACCTGGGCCCCCTGGCTTCACACTCTAAACACACTGTCAAGAATTTGGGTTTTATTTGGATAGTGATTTTAAGCTTAACCATCACATCACTTCTGTAGTGAAGCAGAGCTTTTTCATCTTAGGCGGTTATCTGCGGTGAAACCATTTTTAACCCTGCAGCAGTTGAGACAGTGATCCACGCTTTATTACATCTCGGCTGGATTATTGTAATTCCCTTTATTCGGGGTTAGCCAGTCCTCTCTTTCACGCTGCAGCTGGTTCAAAACGCCGCTGCTCGTATGCTGGTTGGAGCACGAAAGAGAGAACACATCACACCCATCCTGGCTTCCCTCCACTGGCTGCCTGTTTGTTTTAGGGTTCAGTTTAAGATTCTTTTATTTGTTTTTAAATCCTTGAATGGTCTCGCCCCGCCTTACCTCTCAGAGCTTCTCTCTCCCTACACTCCTCCTCGGTGCCTCCGGTCTGCTGATCAGCTGCTCCTGGAGGTACCGAGAGCTAAGAGGAAGTGTAGAGGGGATCGAGCTTTCTCCATTTGTGCCCCAAAGCTTTGGAACGCTCTGCCTTTTAACATTCGTGATGCGTCATCCCTGTCAATTTTTAAAAATAAGCTTAAAACCCATTTTTACAGTCAAGCTTTTAACGTTCCATGAGACTCTGCTCTGTTTTTACTGTTTTTACTTTGTTCTTACTTACTCTTACTCTGTTTTTAACTCTTTTACTGACTTGGTTTTTAGTTGTTTTGTGCTTGTATTTTATCTATTAGTGTTCTTGGTGTTTTAATGTACAGCGCTTTGTAGCAGTCTGCCTGTGTTAAAGCGCTCTATAAATAAACTTGATTTGATTTGAAATCTTTTGTTCATTTTCAACTCTGTTTTGAATTTAAAAATTTCAGGTTTGAAACTTTTAATTATCCAAGTTCCCAGATTCAGTAAATGCATCAGGATCAAGTTTACCACTCTCATCGATTTTAATTGGTCCTTTGTGTTAGAACGGGGCTATAAATTCCAAACTGGAAATTTTCAGATTTAAAATTGAAATTTTGAAACTTGAAAACAGACAATTGGATGCTGAAAATAACTGATTTTATATTAGAATTGCAGAAAGCTCCAGACACTTATTTTTTAGACTACCAGACAGTCATATGGCATCAAATTATTGATCTATTAATATTCCTAAAATTTCTATTTATAATATTTACGCACACCACTGCGAGAGCCGCCCCCACCTCCATAACTTCTGCTAATTACCTCCGTGTAGCACCTAGTTTTGGCTAATGAAGCAGCAGGAAGTGTGACAATTTTTTAACTGGATCCTGATAAACCTAATGGACTTACAGCATTTTTTTCTTGTCATGTGTGAGAAAACTTGAACTTTTGTGAACTAAAGATAGCAAGCAGTCCAGTTTTCCTTACATTGCACCCTCTGCTGTGACGTTACTGCTCGCCCAAGCTGTAAGTGAACAGGAAATGGGAAAAACACTGAGGGTTTTAAGGACTAAAATGGTTAGAATCGTGCATATAAATTACATTTAGATAACAAATTGAAGAACAATTGTGTATTTTATTATTAGTTGTTCATGATGGCGAGGGCCACGACAGGTACACCACTGCCTCACAAGCCTCCCTTGGCCGCACATCCTCAGTTAACTTGTGCCATCCTAGGTATGTTCACCATAAAAGTGGGGTCATCTGCACCCCATAAGATGGCGAGCTGAGCTTTTCTTTTTCCCCAAAGGGTGTTTTATCTTCACTAGTGTCTGTGGCAGACATAAAATCCTGTCCACCTTTGTCATGGAAGGGGTCACACAACAATACAATGGTTGGGTCATCTGCACCCCATAAGAGAGCACGAGGGTTAAAATGTATTTTAATCAGCCCCGGCCATAGGCTGCATGGCGCACTAGGCGAAACATGATTAAAAAACCTCCGAACCGACGCCAAACCCACACAAATTATGTCCAAAGCAATTTATACCAGCGAAGTCACAACCTGGCAACACTTAGTACATGCTTCGAAATGACTGCTCCCTGAGGAAATGCTCCAATGTAAACAACGTAAACCAGTAACAAATAACTTTAGAATTGTAAAACTGATTAAGAACTTTCAGGAAAAGCAGTTTGGATTTTCTAATTTTACTATTCTAAAGTGATTTGGACCAATTAGGTCCAATAACTTCAAAGCTATTAAAGAAAAATAGGAAAACTTACTCCAAAAAAATTTCAAAAATTAGAAAAAGCCACAAAAACGAATCTAAATTGCTATTCCTCAAAATTCTTAAAACAGTTTTACTATTCTGAAGTAATTTGGACCAGTTAGGTCCAATATCTTAAAAGCTATTGAAGGAAAATGCAAAAATGTATAAAAATTTTTTTGACTAAAATTAGATAAAAGCCTTAAAGGGTCATCTAAACTGCTGTTACTGTTAGTTCCTAATTAGTTTTAATTTTCTGAAGTGATTTGGTCAAATAATTTAAGAGCTATTGATGAAATATTCTGTGATTTGTTGAGTGTTCCTAAATATGAACAGAGAAAATCTCTGTCGAATATCCAACCAAAAACTAACTTCAATGCAGTCACCAGTCCATCTTCACTTGAACGTACCTACAGGCTGGGGTTTCATGGTGACATCCAGCAGCAGTCTGCGCTGACGACAGAGCTCCTGCTCGTTCTGTTCTTCGGCAGCAACAAGTTGTTCTCTCTGAGGTTCTGAAGACATGGTTCCTGCAGCTGCAGAAGATCTTCAGCTCAAACTCACACAAACACCGCCGTCCTCTGAACAGCCAGCAGCTCCGATCATCTGCTAGTCTCTCAATCACAGCCACGTTGTCTTTACGTTCAACACTTGTTCACTCACGACTTAATTTCCAAAAATATGGCTGTTATATGGCCACACATCAATCTTTCTGTCTTAAAGAACCTCACTAATGGCATACGAAACACCGCTGTCATATGTACTATGTACACAAGCTGACGCTCACGCTAGCGCACCTCGATCCCTTTACTTCCGGGTTACGCTAATACGTTCATTTAAACAAACGGGGGAAAAAACCCCGTGAAACTAAAGCTTACTTTGTTTTTAAAAATGCTGAAAAAAACAATATTATTTTCCCTGTAAATACGGTTGGTACGAACATTTTAAAATGAAACGCGACTATTTTCACCGTAGACGCATTACGTGCTGCAGAGTGAAAAAGTGCCGCCGCCATATTGGTTGGGTCTAGTTTATCACAGACACAAGATAGGTAAACATCTCCAGGAACTGCCGCTGCCTATTGGAGGTGACGTATCGGGGTGCCGCCATCTTGAATGGGTCTAAGTCTGCCCACAATGCCATTGTTTCTAAAGATAAAACATTTTTACCTTAAAAAGAAATAACGAAAACAGTTCTATTTGTTTTCTAACTTTAAGTACCATATGTTACAGCATGTTAATCAAATAAGAATTTAATAAGGAAAACAAGTTTGACGGTTATGGAAGTCTTTTTTTAAAGCCATAATTCAAAGGATTATTTATTTATTATTTGATAATTCAATTTGAAAATGTATCATGCTATTTAAAAATACATTATTCAATAGATAATTCAATATTCAATTAAGGCTTGTGAAATGAAAATCCATTTTGCAATTTACAATTTAATATGAAAACAACAATTCAATTTAAAAAATATAATTTTGAATAAAACTAAATCATTGGCATTGTAAATTGTCATGTGTTTTAAATACCATAATTCAAATGACAATGCATTTTGCAATTACAATTACATTTTATTGTGACAATATTTTATTAATGTATATAATTCACAACAAAAACAGCTAAATTAGAACATCTCAATATTCTGAAAGCAAGATAAAAAACATTTTTTAAAATGTTCTATAATGTCTGGTATTCTAGAGAAATAAATACTTTAAGTGTAATGATCTAATATAAAATACAAAGAAAAGTATTAGCCCATGGTGTGGGGTTATGGTATGGGCAGGCATCTGTCATGGACGAAGAACACAGGTGCATTTTATTGATGGCATTTTGAATGCACAGAGATAGCGTGAAAAGACCCTGAGGCCCATTGTTTTGCCATACATCCATGAACATCACCTCATTTTTCAACAAGATAATGCATGGCCCAATGTTGCAAGAATCTGTACCCAATTCTTGGAAGCTGAAAATGTCCCAGTTCTCGCATGGCCAGCATACTCACCGGATATGTCACCCATAGAGCATGTTTGGGATGTGCTTGACCGGCGTACACCAGAGCGTGTACCAGTTCCCACTAATATCCAGCAACTTTGCACAGCCATTGAAGAGGAGTGGACCAACATTCCACAGGCCACAATTGACAATCTGATAAACTCTATGTGAAGAAGATGTGTTGCACTGCATGAGGTAAATGGTGGTCACACCAGATACTGATTAGTTCTGGGACTCCAGACCCCCAATAAAGCAAAAAATAAATAAAACCTGCGCATTTCAGGGTGGCCTTTTATTGAGGGCAGTCTAAGGCACACCTGTGCACTAATCATGATGTCAGATCAGCATCTTGATGTGGCACACCTGTGAGGTGGGAAGCAGCTGTCTGGAGGAAACTTCTCTAAAAAAAGTGCCTAATAAACAAAGCCTATTCATCAGGCACATGTTAGAAGAAACAGAATTTTTTTTCCTGACGGATGTTTGGGTTTTATTGTTGTTCTGCCGTTTAAAACCAAAGATTCATGTATTCATACAATGTTGTTAACAAGTTCAGCTCAAAAATCACCAACAGAGAAAATCCCAAAGCTATCTGTTGAAAGACAATACAAACAGCAAAGAGACTGAACTTTTTTTTTTTTTTTTACTGATGATTGCTGGGTTCTCAATTTATTGATCCATGTGGATAATCTAAAATATTGACGACATGCGTTAAATGTAAGGTGAAGAGAAAGTTTCAGAAACAAAGTCATGAGGAGAGCTCATCAGTGTGGATTCATTCTTTATTAATCATACTTTTTCAGGACATCTTTATACACTTTAAAACAATTAAGTGTCTCAATTAACAAAAGTAATGTAATTTTTTACTTTAATATAATTAGTTTTCATCAAATTAAAGTTTTGAGTTGATGGTTACCTCAACTTAAAAATTTGATCTGATAAAAACAAACATTTTTGAATGTAAAAAAATACAAAACTTTTGTCAATTGATCCTATGTTTAAATTTAAAAATATACAAACCATATCAATGTGATCATTAAAATCATGGAAGTTTAACTGGGATTCCAGTTGAATCCAATGAAAGTCCCTTCTTTCCCTATTTTTCCCCAATACAGTTGAAGTGGGTTGATGAAAGTTCATTATAAGTATTGCTACTGCCATTATCAGTGTATGTTGGACCTGTGACTCAGCACCTTTTGAGAGAAATCCAACACAGATGTGTTCATAAGACAGTTTTTAGTTTCTCATGTTCAAGCATGGGAGTCACATCCTTCAAGCTTGAACTCACTCAAGGTTTTGGATCAAACTTCTGCAGCTCAATAAAAGCTTACAAAGCTAAACAGTTCTACTGCAAAAATCAAATTATTAATAATACTGCTAATAATGAAAGTATTTAAATGGTGCCTTTATGGGCACTCAAGGTAGTCTTACAGGTAAAAAAACAAATCTTAAAACACAGTTACAAGAACAAAACAGTTGTTAAATTCCCAAATTTATTAAAAAAAAAAAAAAAAAGAGTAAAAAAATATCAATTAACTTGTGTGATATGCTAGTATGAAGAGGTGGGTTTTGAGATTTTTTGCAAACTGAGGTAATGAGTCAATTTTCCATAAATCAGAGGGAAAGGAATTTCAGAGCTGAGGGAAAGAATGGCTGAATGCTCAAACACATCAAATAAAACAAAGGTCAGACTACTGGGGATATATACATAGATCTTTAAAAAGCCTTTAAAACAGTTAACCATCAAATCTTGTTACACAAACCTTGCTCTTTCCATCTGCCCTCCCCAGCACCAAATTGTTTTGGATCATATCTAAGTGATAGATCTCGGACTGTAAAAATCAGCTCCACAGCATTGCAGACACTACAGTGTTCTATGGGTGTTCCACAGGGCAGTATTTTAGATCCTCTGCTATTTGTTTTGTAACTCAATGATCTACTTAAAATTCTTAACTTTTTCAATACTCTTCTATGCTGATGAGGCTGTTATTTTTCTTTCTGGCTCAAACATTGACACAATTAACGACAAACTCAACACAGATCCGGGGAATCCACATTACCAGTTTTAACCATTAACCACTTAGCATTAAGAGAACAGAATACACGTGCTTTTATTAATCTCAGAGAGTGTGTCTTCATCTAATCACATCATCTTCTCTACTCATAAACTGGCAGTTGTCTCCACATTTAAGTATTTGGGGGGGTCTTCCTTGACTCATTTCTAACATACAAACAAATCTAACAAGAAAGCTAAACAAAAAAATGTATGTTTATAACTGCATCAAATATTTTTTGACTGTTTCTAAAATGTATATTGATGCAATTATCATGTCTACTCTATCATGATCTGCCTGTTTGGTCACTCACAACACCAACAACAAAAAACATTATACCTCAGAAAGACTACAATAAAGTCTACAAGACTTCCAGGTTGGACTCACCACTGCTCTGTTTTATTAATGTCTAATGCTCTATTGTTCAAGAACTTTACAACAAGCCTCTGTATTAAGCTATATTATCAAATCTTGGTTTGTTTGCACTTAGTTCATTGTCTCTTTTCAACAGAGAGGTTCTCTGACAGAACCACAACCTTAACTCTGGTCACAAAGAACCACGGACAACCCAGGCCAGGCTCTAAACCCAAATCCAGGATAAACAAGTTCAGTGAATGTGGTGTTGAAGGTGTGAAGGTGGATCAGTGAGTCATTGGAAACTCTGAAGAAAGACAGAGTTCCAGCAGGACAGTCTACATACACTGCTACTCTGTGAGAGGAAGAAGAGGAGGGGGAGGAAGAGATGTATATTTCTCTGTTATTGTGGCAGGCAGAGTAACCACGATCATGAGAGCAGATCAGACTCCAAGACTGATTGTTCCATCCAAACAAACAATCATTACTGTCTCGTTTCCTTCTGATTCCTCTGTAACTCACTGATACATAAGCATGATCTGTCCACTGCACTTCCCAGTAACAGCGACCAGACAGACCATCTTTACACAGCAGCTGATACCAGTAATCAAATCTGTCTGGATGATCAGGATATGACTGAAGTTTCTCCTCAGAAGTCACCTTCCTGTTGTTGTCAGACAGTTTGAGGTTTTGGTGTACTGTGTTTGTCGATTGTGAGGCGACAGGAATCTGATGGAGAAACAAACACAATCCAAATGCAGTTATTGATCCATCGTCTGTTCAATGATGGACACTGTGCTTCTTGAATGCAAGCTGCCTTGTTGTCATGAATCAAATGAGAATCACACTTACACTTCTTCAGACCTGGAGTTAACCACTGGACTCCAGCAGGCTCCATTCTGAAAGAGGAGGTTCAGAGAAAAATCTAACTAACATAAAGTTATACGGAATTTGCTCCTTTCTGCAATTAGTCTTTAATTCAGTGAGTCTCAATTAGACTTTTAACCGTTTGATGTTCTTTGAAATACTTTAACTCTTCAACCGTTGACAAAATTAACATAATTAAAAGAGATGCTGAAGCAGAGAAAATCAGCTTTGTGCTGATATGCAACATTTTCTACCATAAAGTGCTTATTAGTGCCCTTAGGAATCTGTTTTATTTATGACAGGTGTGTGTGGAACAGACAACCCAGAGATTTGATTAAGCCTGTGGTGGTTGCTTTACTGCATGGCTTCAGGTTTGAGAAGCTGGAGCATGGCAATCTGGTAATGTGAGCTGCTGCCTTGGTTTTCTATGTTGTTGGGTCTTGTTGGGTCTTTTCCCTTTGGCTGTTATGGCACACACACCTGCGAGCAATTAACTGACCGCTACACAACCAATGCATATTGCAGCAAGGCTGCTCTTTTCTGCTTTAGAATCTCATAGGGGTCTGCAACAGGTCTCTCTATACCTGAAAGTGTTCATCTGATCGTCCCGCTTTGCCAACAGATCCTTCACTCCTGCCTCTCCAGGATGATTGTAGCTCAGGTCCAGCTCTCTCAGATGAGAGGGGTTGGAGTTCAGAGCTGAGCCCAGAGAAGCACAGCCTTCTTTTGTGACCAGACAACCTGACAGGCTGCAGACACAACACAAAACACATGGCAGAAAGTGTGAGAGAACTGGAGTGAAGCTGAAGCTAACTATTCATGAATTCAGAAACAGTTGGAAATGAAACATCAATAGCAGTTTTAACTTGGTCCACCAGACACAGTGGGGCAAAAAAAAATCTTGTCAGCTACCAATTGTGCAAGTTCTTCCACTTAAAAAGATGAGAAAAGGCTGGAATTTGGCTGGGGTTGATTCCTGGCCACTATTGGGTAGTTTTTTAGGCTCTTCTGGCTGGGCTGGGGTCTGCACTCTGTTCTCCTGCACTCTGTTCTCCTGTGCCTTCCCGCCCTCTGGCGAGAGGGGCTTCTGCGGCAGTCTCGCATGCCCTGGTCTGGGTGCTTGGTGGGATTGCCCAGGAGGCGGAATCCCTCCACAGTCCCATGGCGGTTGTAGGGGGTCCTGGTGTTTCTCAATTTGCGTTCAGGTTTCCAACACACTCCATTTCCATTATTCACGAGTATGGAATTTTTCTCTGGAGATTTTTTCCTACCAGAGATCCGCTTAACCCTACTGGAAGTAGTGCTATCTATGATATTTGACATACTGGCATTCAAGCCATTAACAAGGTCATTGACTGAATTTGCTGAGAGGGGATGTTTTGGAAAGAATATTTTGTTAAAGATCCCACTATTTTCAGTTATATACCACTTTGATCAATCAAAACTTTTTGTGAACAGCAGTAATCAGCAAGGCTTAAATCACATACAGTGATCTTGGAAATGTTCAGACCTTTGGAAATCAAGAATATGCCCTCTGTTGTGTGTGGGCTCTGTTACATGTTGAGTCAACTCCAAATTGTCCAGAGTGTAATCCAGGTCCTTAGTCCTTTTGTTCTGAGGGTTGTCAACATCGATGTTAAATTCATTCATTCATTCATTCATTTTCCATACCGCTTTATCCCTTTCGGGGTCGCGGGATGCCGGAGCCTATCCCGGCGGCTAATGGGCGAAGGCAGGGTTTACCCTGGACAGTTCGCCAGTCTGTCGCAGGGCCATGTTAAATTCTCCGACAATAATTATACGGTCAACATCAGCACAGATTATAGACATCAGTTCACTAAACTCATAGTTAAGTTCTGCACAGTTTCTGGGGGGCCGGACGATATTTATAAATATGGTTTTCAATTAAGCCATCAGCTGTAGGGCTATGTATTCAACACATGGAAAGCTTCCAAACGATACTTTCTTACACTGAAACAGTTTCTCAAACAAAACTGCAAGGAAACTAGTTGTGCCAAGGTTAAAATCTGTCAGTGTGAATGCACCCTCAAATTGCACAAGGAAGTTCCATTTTGGACCAGCTGGCTACTCATTGATAATGTCAGCATTCCCTCATCTGGCTCCACATCTGACCACCACAGGAACTCCTCACATGAGTATTGAGTTGGCACTTCCTCTCCACTATCAGCAGTCGCTCCCTCAGCCAGTTCTCCTCAGCTGTTTCCCATCTACCTCATCACCACCAGTATTTAGCCTGCCAGCTGTCAACCCCTCAATGCGAAGTCATTGTACTGCCTGGCATACATTTCTGAGCGGTCCTCCTTGTTACACCTCCTGGTTTGTGATCTCTGCTTGTCTCCTCGCTTGCCTGTCTGCCTTTTGCTTCGATCCATGCCTGAACCTTGACCTGCCTTTGCCTTCATGGTTGTTATTAAACCTTGTTTGCAAATGGATCCAAACGCCTCTGCCTCTTTGTCACAGATAAACCCAGTTTCTTTATTTTGCCATGGCAAACATGCAACCAAAATCCAGAGTTATCACTGTAATCATCAGACTATGTCACGTTAAAAACGCTTACTTTTAAACACTTACATACTTTTAACCTGTTTGTGTGTTTGGAGCAATGGATGAATTTGCATGTTCCTTCAGGAATAATAAAGTACTCTATCTATCTAGAAATATTCTTATTAATCAGAGAAAATCAGATAGAACATGAAAAAAGTTTTTTTTTAAAAAAGTGTTCAATCAAACCTGACCTGAGAGACTCCAGTTTACAATGTGGATTCTCCAGTCCATAAGACAGAACTTTCACTCCTGAATCCTGCAGGTTGTTGTTACTCAGGTCCAGATCTCTGAGACTTGAGGACTGAGAGCTCAGAAGTGAAGACAGAGCTGCACAACTTCTCTCTGACAGGTTACAGTAGCCCAGTCTAAAATAGGCAATAGAAGATGTTGAAATCAAATTATCACCATTAATAAAACATGTCACTTTGAATAAGCCCTATTTAGAAATATATTTAAGAAAAGGAAATGACGCGTCTTTAGTATTCTAACAGAGAACAAATGTATCAACATTGAATGCTCACAGAGCTTTGTTGGAAGCTTTGATCACTGGCAGCAGCTTCAGAAGAGCCTCCTCTGAAGCAGAGTATTTCTTCAGGTCAAACACTTCCAGATCTTCCTCTGATGACAGTAAGATGAAGACCAGAGCTGACCACTGAGCAGGAGACAGTTCATCTGTGGAGAAGCGTCCTGACCTCAGGAACTGTTGGATCTCCTCCACTAGAGAACCATCATTCAGTTCATTCAGACAGTGGAACAGGTTGATGCTTTTCTCTGCAGACAGATTCTCACTGATCTTCTCCTTGATGTACTGGACTGTTTCCTGATTGGTCTGTGAGCTACTTCCTGTCTGTGTCAGCAGACCTCGTAGGAGACACTGATTTGCTTGCAGGGAAAGACCCAGGAGGAAGCGGAGGAACAAGTCCAGGTGTCCATTTGGACTTTCTAAGGCCTTGTTCACAGCACTCTGGTAGAACTGGACTGACGTCATCTGTTGTTCCTCCATGAGGTTGACTCCAGAGGTGATGAAGGTCAGGTGGACATGAAGAGCAGCCAGAAACTCCTGAACACTCAGATGGATGAAGCAGAACACCTTGTCCTGGTACAGTCCTCTCTCCTCTCTAAAGATCTGTGTGAACACTCCTGAGTACACTGAGGCTGCTCTGATATCGATGCCACACTCTGTCAGGTCGGATTCATAGAAGATCAGGTTTCCTTTCTGCAGCTGCTCAAAAGCCAGTTTTCCCAGAGACTCCATCATCTTCTTGCTCTCTGGACTCCAGTGAGGATCTGTCTCAGCTCCTCCATCAAACTTGACCTTCTTGACTTTGGCCTGAACCACCAGGAAGTGGATGTACATCTCAGTCAGGCTCTTGGGCAGCTCTCCTCCCTCTCTGCTCTTCAGCAGATCCTCCAGAACTGTAGCAGTGATCCAGCAGAAGACTGGGATGTGGCACATGATGTGAAGGCTTCGGGATCTCTTGATGTGGGAGATGATCCTTCTGGCCTGCTCTTTATCTCTGAATCTCTTCCAGAAGTACTCCTCCTTCTGTGGATCATTGAACCCTCTGACCTCTGTCACCATGTCAACACAGTCAGCAGGGATCTGATTGGCTGCTGCAGGTCGTGTGGTTATCCAGAGGCCAGCAGAGGGAAGCAGGTTCCCCCTGATGAGGTTTGTCAGCAGATCACCCACTGAAGTGGACTTTCTAGGGTCATTTAGGATCTGAGTCTTGTGGAAGTCCAGAGGAAGTCGACACTCATCCAGACCATCAAAGATGAAGATGATCTGGAAGTCTTCAAAGCTGCAGATTCCTGCTTCTTTGGTTTCAGGGAAGAAGTGATGAACAAGTTCCACCAAGCTGAACTTCTCCTCTTTCAGCACATTCAGCTCTCTGAAAGTGAATGGAAATATGAAGTGGATGTTCTGGTTGGCTTTGCCTTCAGCCCAGTCCAGAGTGAACTTCTGTGTTAAGACTGTTTTCCCGATGCCAGCCACTCCCTTTGTCATCACGGTTCTGATTGGTTCTTGTCTTCCAGCTGGGAGTTGAAAGAGCTCTTCTTGTCTGATGCTTGTTTCTGCTCTGTCTGCTTTCCTGGATGCTGCTTCAATCTGTCTGACCTCATGTTCTTCATTCAGCTCTCCACTTCCTCCCTCTGTGATGTAGAGCTCTGTGTAGATCACATTTAGAAGGGTTGGGTATCCTGCTTTAGAGATTCCCTCAAACACACACTGGAATTTCTTCCTCAAACCAGATTGGACTTTATGTTGACAAACTGCAGCAGAAGGTCCTGAATAAAGACAATACACAAAGTAGATAAACTCTCTGCAGTCCTGAATGATGAGGATTTGAATCCATGCTGTTCCATGTGTTGAGACATCAATAAATCTTCATTTATCCAGCAGCTGAAACCTTCAGAGAAATCCTCTTACTGTTCTGCAGTCGATCAGCCAGCTCCTCCTGCTTCATTCTCCTCAGGAAGTTCTCTGTGATCTTCATCAGTGACTCTCTGCTGCTCCTCTGTTCTTCATCTTCATCCTCCAGCTCCTCCTCATCCTCCCTCTGACTCAGAATCTTCTGGATCTTCTTCAGCTCCTTACTCACAAGAGTAACAATGTTATTCTCCAGCAAAATAAGATCCCTGTTGGACAAACTTATGGGTAATTAAACAAAACTTCATCTACTTGGTATTAATCCACTCTTAAACTCAATGACCTCTATGTTCCCTTCAACTATTTCTCCATCCTCTTAGGTAAAAGGTCTGGTTGTCAACCTAGATCAAACTCTCTCCTTCTGTGCCCATGTGACTAAGATCATCCAGTCTGCCTACTTCCAGCTTCTTAACATCTGTTGTCTTTGTCTCTACTTCACCCTACTACACTGCTGCCCTTGTGCAGCTAGTAACCTTCCATCTTGATCACAGCAATTCCCTTTCATTTTGACTCCCACATAAAAACCTGCCATAAACTTTAACTAGTTTTAAACTTCAGCTGTTCCAATCACCTCTCAGTCCCCCTCAATTGATCATATCCCTCCTGTTTTGTCTCACTTCCACTGATTTCTCATTACTTACCAGATTGACTTCAAGATTCTTCATCTGACTTCTGAAGCTTTTACAACCCCGCCCCGCCATACCTTATGGATCACTTCCATGCTTCTAATCCCACCCACTCAATTAGACACTCTGCTACCCACCAATACCACTCTCCTTGTCAGCTCTGGAGCTCTCTCTCCCATGACATCCAGAATACTGACTTTTTTTATTCTTTAAAGTAAATATCAAAATCCATCTCTTTGTAAAAAGCTTATGATTGATTACATCACCTACTTTGTCTTATGTTGCATTGTACTTATTTTGAAATTGTTATTTTGCTTCTACTGCTTGCTCTTTTAAGGTAACCTTGGGAGTCTAGAGAGGTGCCAAATGAATAAAATCTATTATTATTAACTATTATTAATATTACAAAGTACAGAATGGACATGACTGTGAACAAAATGATGGAAAAGTTGTTGTTGTTCATGTACAGACCAGAAATATGGAGTCCAGCTGTGTTTGATGCTGCTGGACAGACGGACCACTGGGAGTCTCTGAGCTCTGCTGGTCCACTCTGTGGAGAATCAGAACAATCAGATCCATTCTGTCTGTGCACACCTCAAGTCATTCAGATGAAAACTATTGATCATCTAAACTATTGTCCAGCCTCCTTTAACTCTGATGAACACTTACTGTTCCTCTGCTGAACTCCTGTCTTTGAATTTAACAGGTAAATCCTTTGACTGGTCACTCCTGAAGGACTCACAACTGGATTCATCTCCAGGTCCAGGTTGATTCCTGTGAAGAATAAAAGTTGTTCATGTCAGTACTGAGCTCTGACATGGAGAAGAGTCATGGACAGTTAGAGATGTTCATCTCACCTCTGAGACTTGCTTGGGCTTGCATCTTCCCCAACTCCTGAACTGCTGGCTTTGAATTTAATGGGTAAATCTTTTGACTGGTCACTCCTGAAGGACACACAGCTGGGTTCATATCCAGGTTCAGGTAGGTTTAGGTGAATGCTCTGGTTCTCCTCTTCAACTCTGCTTTTCTTAGAGGGAGGGGTTCCCTCCTGTGTGTCCTCACACTGATCCATGCTGCTGGATTCACTGGATCCACTGGATCAGCTCACACACACCTTCTCCCTTCACCTGCAGAGGAAACCCTCATCATCATCAGCTCTGATCCTCCTTCACTAACAGATCAGCTGCTCCTCCCCTGATGGGCTCTTCTCTTGTGTTTCCTCTCAGGTTCAGGTGAATGCAGATAGTGTCCATGATAAACAGATATTTCGATCTTTGTGCTTGATATGCTTTGCTTAAAATCTGGACCAGGTGAAGAATGGCATTTTAGATGTTCTGTCAATTATGAAATATTTTGTGTAAACGCCAACTTTATTCGATTTAGGACTCCACTGCTGCCACACCTTCTGCTGGAATTGGTATTGGGTGTGACCGGGCGCTCTCCCTCTTATGCCTCACTTTCTGCATTCCATTATTCTCCACAGTAGAACACAGACAGTCATCTGAGCACAGGTATCAGTTCACCTCTGCACATTTTCCATCATTTGCCCTATTTCAGGGGTCTGCAACCTTTAGCAGTTAAAGAGCCATTTGGGCCTTTTTCTTACTGATCAAAACCAAGTTGGAGCCGCAAAATCTTGTTTTACCCTTCAGAAAAATTTGATGCTGCTTTCATTTATAACTTTTATAATAAATAGAATTTTTTAATTGAATAAAACAAAATTTTAATAGAAACGGGGAGATTTCTAAAAATATGAAATGTGTGTATGAAGTAGTCCTTTCAAAATAAAGGACACCTCACTTCTAGGTGCACCTTAGCCATAAATGTATGGACATAGCTAATCTAAATGAAATCAATGCTAATTAAGTACTTTTTTAAAATTACTCATGTTTTATTTTTCTTCAGCCAGTGAGCCACTATAGTTGGGTAAAAGAGCCACAAATGTCTCTGGAGCCTCAGGTTGCAGACCCCTGCCCTATCTGACACAACTCTGCATTTTATACCTGCTGGGGACCGGCACAGGGATCCAGACTTGGGCCCCCATATGACTACATAGTTAGGGTCTTTCCCAAGGACCCACGCTAGATTCAGGTCATTGTGCCCCCCCAAGATACAAACCCTGGATTTCCACATATCAGCTCTGAATGCAGCAAACTGAGCCATCCAGCCACTTGGCGGACATTCACACTGGGCTCATGTTGCACTTTCATGAACATGCTTTAGTGGTCCTACCATGATTTTCTTCAGCCTTTCAGAGAAAACTATATCCATATATATAATCATTTATTGCATTGGGAACACTAAAAAACAAATAATTTATGAAATATGAGTCATTTTTGTGGCCCGTTTTAATACCCAGAAGTAAAACAACTTGATTTCTGAGTCTCCGCCTTTCACTCCTTGTCGGTCCCGCCCATTTCACAACATCATCCTTGAGTCAGCCCATAGACAGTCTGCCAGCCTCCTCTGCTTAAACAAAATTTGTAAAAAAAAAAAAACAAAAAAAAAACAAAACATGTGACTATAGATGGATGCACTGCAGTCTGCAAACTCTTGTCTGGATTTTTTCCTTTTTCAAACTTTTTATTTTAATGATGGATTTTGAGCATCTGTATGAAGGCCAGATTCAAAACTTTTTACAGCAGCTTTGAAACCACGGAGGAATGCTGCATGATGGTTACTGGGGACGCTACGGCTACAGGTACACACGCTCAAAAACACGTCGGTAGTGTCATGGCAGCAGCTGCCCTGCTGCTAATCAGTTGATTCCCTCCACCTGTGCCTGCTCCTATAAAGCTCTGCCTCTGCCTTTCATCCTTGCTGGATCGTTGCACTGCAAGCACTCACCTACTCTGTTGCCAGCAACATTCTGTCCTGCCTGCCCTACTCAAGCCAGCCTGTGTTCCTGCATTTGCTCCAGTCCTCATGGTGCCTGATTCTGTCTGCCTCCTCCTTCATCTTACCCAAGCCTCGTAAGTCCCCTAACTTGATTTTTGAGTTTTTTCCCAGAAGATCTCTGGTGACTATTATTTGGACTAAAGAACAAATTCGTCACTGAACCCCAACTTCCTGAGTTCCTCGTCCTCCTGGTTTTCCCTCGTCTCATGAACATTTGTGTTTGGAGCCACACCTTCCCTTTGCTCTCCGAGGACTCCACTCCGTCTCTGCAGCCTGTTCTCCTCATCCCATGTCCGTGTATTGGCTGCATTGTCCTATGCCAGGGGGTCCCCAAGACAAAGACTTAATAAATCTGGTTTCTTGAACTTCTGGGTTTGTCGTATTTTGGGTCCCCAAAGACTTAACCTGACAGGTAGAATCAATGGAGATCACGTTAAAAGTTGTTTTACTGAGCATGGATTCATCCAACCACATTTTGAGTTTGTGTCTCATCGTTGTGGTTTTATGGCATTGTTTCAGCCTGCGCGCGCCATGAGGGAGACACAGAAAAGAGTTGTTTTTTGGTGGTGTTAAAATAAACATTTCAACAAGTAAATGGTTGGAACAATTATTTCCTTTTGGATAACATGACAATTAATACTCTACATTTGTCCGTGGCTCACCAATCACCTAATTTTTACCGTGTTTACATCACGTGACTGTTGGCCACGGTGGCCGTTTTGGTTCAGTTGTTCCGCTCTCAGTTCGTTTGATATTCATACTGAGGAATCTCAGAGTGAACCGAAGCTCTGTCTGATTGGAAACAAAGCGAGACTTCATTGAAAGATGGGTCTGGAAGCGGTTCCTGGTACAGGAAGGTAGTTATCTCCTGCTAGGAGAAAGATTCTGTCAGCAGGGGAGAACTGTCACGGCACCACAGCTCCACGGAGAAGGTGGGTGTGTTTTCGATATAGTCTGGGGGTGGAGCTTGCAGCACAGATTCTTCCTGAAGGGAGCTGTTGGCACCGTGCTTACGTCAGCACGTTTCCAACCGCTTGTTTTTGTGGGTTTGGGAGGGGGATGCTGCAGTCTGTGCATGTTTTTAAAGGATTACTCTTAAATGCATAAACGGATCAAAGTGCTGTTTTGGGGAATGAACAGTAGAATGCACTTAAAACCTCAAAGTAGAATTTTCATGGTAGGGCCCCTTTAAGCTTTCAGACAAGCAAGGAGCGGCAGGAACGGGCATCTTCTTCTTTTGTTTTTTTTCTGCTCACTTGCGCTTGTCCGCCACCTACAGTTGGAAGAGGTTTGGTGCAACATGTCGAGGCAATTCTCATTAATCTCGCTCCAGGCTTTTTCTTTCACAGCTCTGGTCTGAAATATGTAAGACTTGATGTCATGGAATTCCGGCCGGACACAAACCGGTCTGGTTATCCTCCATGACCACTTCTCAACCGGTTGGCACTGCCGTGTTACATCAAAGTTCAACAATTTATCAATAAGCATTCATAGAAAGCCTAATTTTTGCACAGAGCCCAAAAACTTGATTTAAAAAATTGCATAGCAACAGGAAGAGTTTAGAATGCAAAAGCCCAAAATACTACGCTGAACTTTTTTATTTTTAAGATTTTTTTTATTTTCTAGTCTGCAGTCCACCTTCTTCCAAATTTGTCATTGGATGGATTGCACGTCAGTGTAAGGCTGGAGTGATCTTGACCACATAAGATAGCACAAGGGTTAATTTGAAAACCTATTATCATATGAATTTCTAAGCTTCTCCTTTAATAAGGAGAACTTTCTCCTTTTTCAAAATTCAGTTTCCTTCTCTGTTGCTCTTTTTTCCCCCTTTTTCCCCACAGATGTAGACTCATCACTGCACGAAAGGAAACAGAGACTCTGGCAGCAGAAAGGGGACTGGAAACGTCTTTTTCTACTCTGACATGTAGAGACATGATCTCACTGACATATCCAGATTCTTCTGCAGAGCTTTTCTCTGCAAGTTTCTACATGCAGCAGTTAGAGATAAACAAGACACTAACAGCAGTCAACTTCCCATTGCTCAATCGTCTCTATTTTGAGGTTTATACAAGGGTTTTGTTTCTTTAACTAAAAAATGTTTTACAGATTCTTTGTCAACATGGAAAGAGTTTTTTGTTTCAGTTCAGCAGGAATCGAGTCGCATGTTCACTGAATATGTCAGGAGTCTGACAGATCAAACTGAGTTTCTGCCAAAGAGGAACCCTCCCAGATTTTTTCTGAGCCGTGTCCAAGACCCCTCCATGAGAACAGTTCATTTTTTCTTTCCTCTAAGACGAGACACAGAGATGACACTTTCATCATGAGATCGAAAGACAGTAGAAAACATTTAGCAAAGACTCACCGTGAAAGAAGAACAAAACAGGAGCGTCTCTCACGTCTGTCTGCTTGAACAAACTCAGGTTCAAACTTGGCTCTCCAGTAGAGCAGAGATCCTCCCCCTGTCTGTGTTTTTTGTTACAGTCTATCACATTCACCTCACTGTTTGATTGGAGAGGAGTGAACAAGGTCTACAATGAAAATAACACTACTGTGAAACACTGAGTTGGATTGCTGATGGTTTGGGGGTGTGTGAGCTACTGAGGCTCAGGGGACTTGGTCAAGATTGATGACAAGATGAATGCAGCATGTTATCAGAGCTCACTCTTCTGCTTGGACCTGTTTTGGGGTCCACTGAATCTGAGGTTTCTCAAGGTGGTGCTTTTTCTAGACACACAAGGAGGGTCACTTGACATAAGGTCACAAGACTTAAAAAAAAATTGTATTCATTCTCAATTTGACTTAGTGTTATTAAAGCCTGGTTTGCGTTTTCTCCCTGACACCAGATGGAGTTAAACCGGATTTATGTTTAAATTACTCAAAATTACTAAGTATTGTAGTGATGGTCGCAGACACAATGGGCCAGCTATCAGATCTGGAAGGGCAAAGCATTGTGGGATACCATACCCTTTGCCTGTCTGGGTGGATTGGGGTATAAATATGGGTTTCTGTCCCTTTGTTTTGTGGTCTGGCTGTTTTGCCCCTCTTTATTTAGCCTGTAATGATTATTTTTTTCTGCACCAGGAGTGAAAGGGAAGGAAAGACAGATGACGTCTCTGTGAAGTAAAAGGTTGAGTATTCAAAAATGAAGCAAGAGTTTGGATCTCTCAGCCTCCTAAATCATAGCGTAACTACATTATTATATACATTCTTTTTGCATTGAAAAAAGCATTATACTGTAACTGTTTCTGATTTTTTTTAAAATCTACTTGTTTTTGCTATTAGCATGAATAAAATTTTAAGAAGTACCCTATAAAATTAAGTAACACATAACGTTAGAAATTGAGATGACTCAGAACGAATATATCTAGCTTTGTAACTTCTACAAATCTAGTTAAACTGCAACTTGATAACATAGTAACATTAACACAGCAACATTAATGTATGATGTTGCACCAACATACTTGCATTCAGATCACTCGACACAAATGTTTATAGCAAAATAAACACATTTGATTTAGATGGAAATACTTTCCGTAATTATGTTCACCCAACAAATGTTTTTTTTTTTGTAATGTAACCTCAGGTTTCAAAAGCAGAAGCGAAAAACATGAATTGAAATAAATTAGTGCAGTAACTTTAAAACATACACACAAAAAACAATCATATGCAAATACAAATACAAATGCAATAGACTAAATTACGGGTGGGCAAACTTTTTGACTTGTGGGCCAAAAAGGGTACTAAAATTTGATAGAACCAGAATCAGGACCAGATGCGTTTGGCGTTTTGATAAACCACCTCATAAGACAAAGAAATAACACCAAATCTGTATGAAAACGTTATATTTTAAACTAATATGGAACATTTGGATGTTTTTTTTTTTTTTTAATTTGTGACTTTAGTGTTTATTTTAGTGCCAATTACACCAATGGTTTGATTTCCTTCAGGGAAAGCTGGTGTATCTGTATGACCCGGACAACACATCAACGTAAAAAAAAGGCACTACTCCACTTATATGGGGAAGAAAAGCAAACAGGAATTATCACTGTAATTTATTCCATTTGGCGGGATTATATTGTGTAATGGGCCAAAAGGTAGACTCAATTGCCAAATCTCAAGTTCAAATGTATTACTTAAGCTACTTGAAGAAAATTTGTATGGGTCAAAACTGACCCTAAATAAAATAGAAGTTACTAAAGTTTCTAATTTCAATATTGAAAAATAGATCAAGCAAATTAATTTCAAAGATGGGTTATAAACATTTTACTTTCAGTAAAATTCAGGTAACTTTGCTTTTTATGATTATCTTGGGGTTATTTTCTGTTAAATCTAGAGGCGTTATTTTTTTTAAGCCTCCAACCCAAAAAATAAAAAAATATATATATAACCAACATTTCCATGGATAAGGCAGCCTGACAAAATAATTGGGATGACCAAAAAAAAAAAAGAGAAAGAAATTGGATGATAGACTGTTGTTTTTAGTTCATTTTAACACTGATTTAAGACGGGTCAAAACTGACCCATTAGAACTGTGAAGGTTAATTCAAGAGGAAGTTTCAAGGGCAACCAAAACTTAAATTAACATTTTTATTTCTTGAAAATACAGTCAAAAACAGTCTGTGTGCTACTACCATCAGGCTTAAACGAGGTATTTTAATTGGATTTCATGATTGTCCCACATCATTTCAGAAGTCCCACGTCGTGATCTGCTGCTCCAGTAATGATAACGGTCCTGATCCCCAGCCTCAACCCTCGGACTGGATTTTCTAATTTTGGCTGTGGGTGGATTCCAACTTCCTTGTTTGGTTTCGTTTTAAGCATTTGCAATGCTTGAAGAAGCGGCTTTTGATGATTTTTAAAAATCTCTGTCAAAAATTATGATACTAATACTGACTCAAAAATTAAGGGGCAAAGCTTTATGCTTGGAAGCTCCCCTCTGCCCCCCTCTGTAGCTCAGCCCCTGCTCCATTGCCATTTTTATATGTGTAAAAAAAGAACCTATAGTTTATTAGCACACATGAAACAGTTTAAGGAACTCTCTCTGCCTATTGGAGGTGACGTATCGACACACCGACATCTTGAATGGGTCTGCCCGCCCACAATGCTATTGTTTCTAAAGATAAACATGTATTACCTAAAAAAAAAAAAAAGGAAAAAAAAAAGAAAACAATTCTATTATGCTTCCTAACTTTAAGTACCCTATGTTACAGCATGTTAATCAAATAAGAATTTAATAAGGAAAACAAGTTTGACAGTTATGGAAGTCTTTTTTTAAAGCCGAAATTCAAAGCATTACGTATTTCTCATTTGAAAATCCAAATTGCAAATTCATCAGGCAATTTAAAAAAATGATTTTTTTCAATTAATAATTCAATGTTAAATTTAGGTTTGTAATATGAAAATCCATTTAGCAATTTACAATAAATATGAAAAATATTTCAAATCAATATGATAATTTAAAAAATACAATTTTGAATTAAACAAAATCATTGGCATTGTAAATTGTCATGGGTTTTTAATGTCATTATTCAAATAACAGTGCATTTGCAATTTACAATAACATTTTATTGCAACAATATTTTATTAATGTCTATAATTTACAACAAAACAACTAAATGAGAACATCTCAACATTCTGAAAACAAGAATAAAAACGTTTTTTTTATATTTTCTATAACGTCTGGTATTCTAGACTTTGTGTGTAACAATATAATATAAAATACAAAGAAAAGTAGTTTGATCCATAAAAGTACTTTGAACATTCATTTTTTTCATGAGTAAAAACATTTATTGCTAATAAATTGTGATGGTTTAAATGTACAAGTGGCATTAAACTTAAATGTTCAATTGAAACATCACACAGTGAATCTGCTGCTCCTATGCTTCATGGAATCTTTTCTATTGACATCACATTCATTGAAAAAAACTATAAGAAGAGGGTTAACATTTATAAATAAATAGAAATGGTGGATATTATATGCTGATGAATAAAAGAATAGAATAGAATAGAATAGAATAGAATAGAATAGAATAGAATAGAATAGAATAGAATAGAATAGAAATACTTTATTCATCCCAGGCTGGGAAATTAGGCTGTTGCAGCATTAGGTGTATACAGAATATATCAATATTTACAAAAGATAAGAAAAAAAAATAAAAAAAATATATATATACAAGAAAAAACAAGCAAATTGTGCAAACTGTAATGAGCAGACTATAATAATAATAGGGGGTGTGCAAAATCGAGGCAGTAATGGACATCAGTCGTTTTATCTATTACAGCGGGATGAGGAGTTATACAATCTTATTGTGTGTGGAAGAAATGATTTCCTGTAGCGGTCCCTGGAACAGCGGAGTTGTCTCAGCCTTTTGGAAAAGGTGCTCCGTTGTTTGTCCAGAACTGGGTGGAGAGGGTGGTCTGGGTTATCCATGATGGATAGCAGCTTGCTGAGGGACCTCCTCTCCACCACAGCTTCGAAGCTGTCCTGCTTACAGCCGATGATGGAGCCGGCCTTTCTGAAATATGGAGCGATGGGGATTATTTACGTTTTGGTCAGACTCCCTACTGACCAATTTGTTTTTAACCATCTTGTTTCTGTTTGTCTGCATGTATTTTCCCCCTCCAGATCCTGGAGCTGCTGAAAATCTGAATCCAACTCATGTTTCTGCACAAACACCAGACAAAAACGCTTGCTCTTTCTTCTCAGCTCTTCTACAAACAGCTCTGAATCATGAGAGAATTTCATCACTGTGATGATGAGAGAATCACCAACACAAATCATTCCAAAGAATAGTTACAAAACAGATGAGGAGAAAGCTGATTATCAATTAATATTTGCTGGTTTGTTTGATCAACTGACTTAAGAACATAAATGTTCACAGTAATAAAATGTACAGAGGAACTCAGACGTGAGCTGCCAGGAAGGATGGCTTCAGCGGCTGTAGCAAGTGCATAAGGACAAAGTCAAGTGAAGATCTCAAAACTAGAGAGAAGACTTTCCAGCAATCCAAGTTAGAATGAGAAGATGAAGTGCAGTTCTCCATCAGTGCACTTGAGAAGCTGCAGCTCAATAACTGTACACTTGATGCTAACAGCTGATCTCAGATCAGTTCATGCTGCAGCTCTGACACTCATCTCCTCTTCTTTTGATTCACTCGGCTCTCCACCTCAACACAAACCAGTCACAATATTTCTACAGACCAGCTACTGCTTCTCCTCTCTGCTCCACCTGGAGGAACAAAAAAAACCTTTATGACTAAAGAAAAAGCATCAGAACAGACACACCGAGCATTCAAGAATGTGCTAAATACTAGTTCTAAAAAGCTTCAGTTTCACAAGATGTTCGACTTCTCTGCTTTCAGACTAACTTTAGGACGAAACATTTGGAAGCAGCTGGACTGATTCAAACCCTCTACTGACCTCAAAGTCTGCAGTTTATAGTTTTCACTCTTCACAAGATCCTGGAGCTGGGCAACATCTGAATCCTGCAGGCTGTTGTTCCTCAAGTCCAGTTCTGTCAGGTGGGATGGGTTGGATTTCAGAGCTGAGACCAGTGCAGCGCAGCTGACCTCTGACAAACTGCAGTATCTCATCCTAACAAAGGAAATTAAAAAATAAAAAAAAATATTAAAAATAGTTTAAAAATATAGAATTACTCAGTTCTTCTAAACAGAACTAAACTAACCATCAGATAAAAGTACGGAAGTGGAAGACCTTGATCTCCTGAGTGCCCCAAATGAACGAGTAAGTAATCCCTAGTGAACAGAAGTGTGGGCCCTGAACGGAAATTCTGTGGGCTCAAAGTGCATAAGCATTTGTTGGGTAGCATAATGTGGGCCCTAAGAGAGATTAATTTGGACACGTTGTGCATGGGCTTCAAGAATATCAAATATAGTGCCCCCTTGTCTGAGCCTGCCTCCTTTCAAAATGAATCAAGTCTGTTTGTGAGTTGAACACGATTGAGCCTCAATTTGTCATGAAACATAAAAGATCTCCCAAAAATGGTCATGAAAACATAGAAGATCTCCCAAAAAAGAACAGAAAACTGACCTCAAAGTCAGCAGTCTGCAGGAAGGACTCTCCAGAAAACCACAGAGATGAAGAACTCCTGGATCATGCATTCCTCTGTTCCTGCTCAGGTCCAGTTCTGTCAGGTTTGGCGATTTAGACTTCAGAGCTGATCCCAGAGCAGCACAGCTGATCTCTGACAAACTGCAGAACTCCAATCTAAAAAAATTAAAAAAAGAGTTGAATTAAAAGAAAAAGTTAATGGCTTTTATCCTTCAGATTTTCTAAAGGGTTTGAAAAGAGGCTCAGACAATGTGAAAATAGTCCAAACAAGCAACAAAAGCAGAGCAGAGAAGTAGAACAGTCAGGAACATTAAGGACAACAATCAGGTGCTTTAGTAAGGAAGTCTGGAGGTGTGTAAGTCAAACATCAGCTTGTGGCTACATCTAAACCAACTCAAGTTTCTGCACAAACAGCAGATAAAGTCCACTTCCTCTTTCTGCTCATCTCTTCAACAAACAGCACTGAATCATGGGAGAATTTCAGCACCTTGATGCTGGAAAGTCTTAAGGAGATGATCTTCCCGTTCTTCTCTGCTGTAGCCCTTCAAGTCAGTGACATTAAGCGCCAACAGATCAAAGCAGAGAAAAAAAAAAAGCAGCAAAATGTTGGACATTGATCCCTGATCAATGACTTAAGCTCTGAATGAAGAACCAGAGGCTGCTGGGAGCTTTGACGGATGGACGTGGGCTCTCTGCTCTTGCCGTTATTGGAATGAGCCTGAACTTCCTGAAACCATGAACGTTCATCCATATGAGATCAGCCTAATCTACAAAGGAACTTTCCTTATAACTGCAGTGAAGAGGGTAAAGAAAATGTAGCCTCTTCAGACATTTGTGAAAAAAAGATTGACAATGGTAATGAGGAGGAAGAGGTAAAGTAAAAGTAAATATTAGAAGTGCAGACAAACAAGCATGAAAATTATCAGCATGCAGCAGGAGCTGCAGTTAAGTGTCAACACAACTTTGTCATCATCTTGAACTCAACACAACTGAAACATGGAGTCTGACCTCAGAGTCTGGAGTCTGCAGTCTGGACTCTCCAGAAACCCACATAGGGAAATAAATCCTGAATCCTGCAGGTTGTTGAGGCCCAGGTCCAGTTCTGTCAGGTTGGACGGGTTGGACTTCAGTGCTGAGGCCAGGGCTTTACAGCTTATCTCAGACAAACGGCAGTCCTTTAACCTGCAAATAGAATGAAAACTGTGTGTGAAGAGTGTGAAGTGGATCACCTGTATCTAAAATTTCTATATGCAACTCAACCTCTCTGCACACATATCTGTCTGATAACAGCCAGACAGCCAAGTTCTGATGTTGTCTGTACCGACTATTAAGTTGGGTTGTCTAAGCACTGAGAGAAATTAATTCCTGACCTCTACAAGAGCTCCAAACTGACACAAAACTTTCTCTGTGAGGCTCTCAGGATGTTTCCATCATAGCTTAGTGGAGCTTCAGGTCCAGCAGGACTAGAAGCTTTCGTGAACTGCTGTCCTAGTCTCAGTACAAAGCAAGGAAAGGAATCCATGTCCTAACTGTAGAGTGTGTGACTCAGTGATGGCATTTGCTTCTTTCTCTGGTTTTCCTTCCTTGCCTACTCTCACACACTTGTGTCTATTTCTGTATGTACGTGCAAACTCACAACCTTAAACAAGTCTGACTTTAAGAAACATTGAAAGTCTTCTGTAGCTCAGATTGACTAGAAACTCTACTGTTTTTGTGAGTGAAAAGGAATACTTTCTTTGCAGCTTTCTTTAGTCTCATTATTAACAACAAAAGGAATTGATATGTTGTGATGTGGCTTTGCAGCACTGAATTGACATGTTCAAAAACTTTCCATTGAAACATCACCTGCCACATTCTTCTCATCCTTCAGGGAGTTCATCTTATTTTACTGACCTCAGAGTCTGCACTCTGCAGTCTGGACTCTCCAGATAACCACACAAATGAAGAAATCCTGAATCTTGCAGGTTGTTGAGACTAAAGTCTAATTCTTCCAGAAAGAATGGGTTGCACTTTATAGCTGATCCGAGAGCTTCACAGCTGATCTTTGACAAACTGCAGTTCTCCAACCTAGAAGAAGACAGAGTAAGTGCGTGTAAATGGAGTGAGGTGGATCAGGTGTATTCAGTCATGCAATGTGCAACTCAGTTTTGGTGGTTCCTCCAAAGGGTAGCTGGGCACACCTCAGTCACATTCACACGTATGGGAGGTGACCCATATGTGTCCTCTAAATTTTGGGGTTGTCTGGGCCCATGGAAGCTCATAAAGAGGAGCAGCCAAATTTGAGGGGAAGCACAGGTGTATTATCATTCCTATAGGCAACCTCAAGGGATGTCATGAAAATAGAATGTACAATTGTTGTGCATGTAGAAGTGTACTGTAAAGTATTTGAAATGGTAACAGAAGTTGTAAATACTTGTGACGTAAACCACCTGTGTGCCTGGGACAGGTTTGTCCATTTTTTACCCATATATAGCTCACATCTAGCCATAAGGTCAGTTATGACTAAGACTAAGATAGGGTCTAATCTAAGTAGAGCCACTGTTTTTCCTCTTTAAGAGGTGCCAGCTTGAATATCTGGTCCAAATTCCTCCAGGTCACCTCACTGGGCAGGAGTTCTACTGGACAGTGACCCCAGGGAACACCAGGGAAATGCGGATGAAGCTATCTTTCCTCATCTGTCAAGAAGTTCTACTTTTTTTAACTTACCTCAGAGTCTGCAGTCTGCAAGCTGGACTCTCTAGAAAACCGCACAGATGAAGAAATCCCGAGTCCTGCAAGTTGTTAAGGCTTAGGTCCAGTTCTATCAGATTAGATGGGTGAGTTTTCAAAGCTGAGCCAAGAACTACACAGCTGCTCTTTGACAATTGACAGTTCACCAACCTGGAAGCAGACAGAAAAGTGTGTGAATGGTGTGATGTGGAAATGATGGGTTCAATGTTCATCTCAGCATCTCTGTGTATGAATATGAATGATGAAATACAGACATGAAAGTTCGTATGCTTCTGGTATCAGTACTTGCAATATTTATAAGTCAAGATGACCAACTTACTTATGTCAAACAAACTTTAATTTGGATCAGGTACATAAAACACAGCATCATACAGGCTTGTTTTAATGCTGTATATTTAGCCTCCACTGAGCCAACGTTGAGCAAACATTGATGTGTTTATTTTTGAAAAAGTTCAGTAGCAGAAATCTCATGTTAGCATGCTGAACTGAGAGAGAAGCAGCTGTCTGTCATGATAACCACCATTTCTGTCTTTGCAAACCCAGTTGAAACACTTGTGTGTTTTCTCACCTTTTCTCTTTCGTCAATGTTAAAGCAAAAGAATGTTGAAGAAATGTGATGCATCTTAGCTGCAGTGAAAGGCCACATAGAAAAATCTTCCACTAAAACATGAATTATGTTACTGAACAGAAAGTTCTTTACCTGATTAGCTTTTCTCCTCCTTTTGGGGATTTACTCACCTCAGAGTTTTCAGTCTGCAGTCTGGACTCTCCAGAAAACCACACAGATGAAGAAATCCTGAATCCTGCAACTTGTTGAAGCTTATGTTGAGTTCTGTCAGATTGGACGGGTTGGACTTCAGAGCTGAGTCCATAGCGGCACAGCTGACCTTTGACAATCTGCAGTATTTCAACCTTATAGCAGGAAAGTGTGTATGAATATGTGAAGTAGATCGACTGTGAATTAATGTGTCTGATAAATGTCAGACTGCAGATTTCTGATAGTTCAGTATGAAAAATTAGTGCCCTTTCAAAATTTTCTTTGCCATTTTTATTTTTATTTTTTTGTCGTCTTATCCCAACAAATCCTTTGACTTTGCTGCCATTTTGTTGGTTGGTCGAGTACTTAAAAATTTATTTGAGTAGCAGTAGCATTGATTTAAAATTTGTGATGGTAAATCCCTAAAAGACTGAACTTGGTGGTAGAAGCTTAAATGTATAATACCTCACACATTAACAAGTTGTACTTGCCAAAAAAGCAAATATGCAATCAATAACGTATCAGCTCAGAACAATATTTACTGTATGCACAGCAAGTATTCACAGCCAAAATTTTTGACTCTTTTTGTCACAGTCTTTTTTTTTCTGTTGGTTCACTATGACTCCAACATAAATATTGGAGGGAACTCCAGCCTTATATTTGATCCATAATATGATAAGAACATAACAGAACATACTTTGCCACTATAAAAAGCAGGAAACTCCCATACTCATTCGATGCTGATTAAGCAATTAACATAGTAAACGGGAAGTTTTTTAGTGCTACCCTTTAAAATTGGGTTTGGGGAATCATTTGCTGGTGGGTTAAAACAATAGGTCACAACACAAATGCTTCTTTCAGAACAAACTAACAGACTTCTAACATATACTTGAGGTATAGGAAAAGTAAAGAACTCATGAATGTGGTCTGCAGTCTGAATCAGACCTAATATATATGAAATTAAGCCTACAATCAGAATGCATCGTGCATAGTAAACTCCATCCGTGTCCGTGTTAAATGGTTGGTGTGATGATGATGGTGGTAGGGGTGGGGGTCAGGTTTCCAGTCCACAATATTTCCCTGTTTTCATCGAATCACTGCCCCACCTCCAAAAACCATATACCTCACCGTGATTGGTCGATTTGTCAGCTCCACACACAATCATTGACCATAGAAACAGTAGACAACTCAACTCCACCCCCCTTGTGTTCAAAATAGAGGGTAACTGCTGGTTCCAAGAAGCCAAAATCCCATAAACTTCAAATGAGAAATAGACAGTTTATAACTCAGTCATTTAATTTGTCAGAATAATTTTTCTTTCGCTAATGCCTTTTTCTTAAAGTCTTCTTTCAAAACTTTTTTTTTTTTTTTAGTTAATCAAATTATAAACTGATCAATCAGATGCCTCAGTAAAAGCATGTGGTGCCTGCTTGCCTCGCTTTGAACATTTGATTGATAGATTCTCAAAAATCGCTTTCAGTGGAAGAGGTGTGGACTTGGAACAAGCTCACTCATGATTGATCACTGTAGTTCCTCTAAAAATGTGACTCAGACCGACGCAGACCAATCACTGTCGACGGGTTTCAAAATTGTAGTAGACAATCAGGAAACCACAGTGACTGCCGTCACTTGATTTTACGAGGGCTGGGGGTACGGCAATTTCTCTGAGTGATGTAACCACCTTCCCTTGTCCAGTAAAAATATGTCTATTCACACAACAGTGTACAACACAAGTGCCACTCATACAAAATGTACAGGCCGCACTAACATTAAACTTTCATATCAAGTTGGGGGCAGCAAATGGCCCCCAGGACACCAGTTAGAGACCCCTTGTCTAAACCCAGATTAAGCTCACTTGCAGTAGGCAAATGCTCTGAAACTTACTGCTTCACAGTGATAAGATGAGTCAACATTAAAAGATTAAAAATATACTTTGGTATAAACCAGCGCTGGCTGTTGATTTCCTGGATCAAGTGTGTTTAGCTAGTAAGGAGTTTCAAAGGTGGGTTGGTTGGAAACCATGTAGGACACCGACCCTCAAGACCTGGATTTGACCACCCCTGCTGTATAAACACTTGAATGGCACAAGAAACAATCATTTTTGTGGCAACTCCTGTATAAAAGCCATCTTCAAGTCAAAGAGATTCTAAGGCCCAGGTTTTCAGGGTCTGTATACCAATGTTTGAGACCAATTCAGCTTTGCCCCTTAAATGTTTCTGTTTGAATGGTGTTCCACCCCAGTCAGACTGACCATGCACTATTTTTTCAACACTTGTCTTAAGTGTTTCTTTCTTTACTGCTTTGAAAAATCTCAACATTTCTCTTTCTCTAACTTTGTAAATCATTATCAGGTTTCCTGAAAGTAGATCTATTGTGAGGCAAAAGCAGGAAGAAAAGAGGAGCTGTGTTGAAAAATTTCTCCTGATTCCTCTTCCTGTTTTCCTTGACCTTGTTGAAAATAGTGATCAGGTAAAGTAAATTTAGAAATTAATTTCACATTATTTTTGCACTGACCCCAAACTGTGAACCAGCATTGCAGAGGTAAAATGACAGATTTTCAGAAAATCTTACAATGTAACATCAAAAAGTTCTTCCGTCCGTCCGTCAGAGAGTTCAGTTCAGATACTAACCTCAGAGTTTGCAGTCTACAGTCTAGACTCTCCATAAATCCACACAGATGAAGAAATCCCAAATCTTGCATGTTGTTCTGGCTCAGGTCCAGTTCTGTCAGATTGGAGGGGTTCGACTTCAGCACTGAGCCCAGAGCTTCACAGCTGATCACTGACAAACTGCAGTTCTCCAATCTAAAATCAAACAGAAAAGTGTGTGAGAAAGATGGAAGTGGATCAGATGAGTCTGTGCTCAATGTACTGATCAGCATTTTTGTGTATAAATTACAGAAATATGTCTGATAGGAGTCAGACTGCAGAGTTCTGACACATAAATCATACTAAATGATTTAATTGATCTGATTGGGTTTTATATATTTAATGCCCAGATTTCCTACAAATTGATCTTTTTAACTCAGAACCAGGGCATAAAGAAGAGCCAAAATTGTCCCTCTTTTCTTTTTTTTTTTACTTGTGATCTTGTTAAGAACAAAGTAACGCTTTTAGAGAAACTCATTAGACAGCTGCACAGACTCAAAGTTGTAAACCAGCATTGGAGCAGTAAAATGACACATTTTCATTGGACAATCTTCCAGTGAAATGTAATAAAGTTCTTCACCTAATATGTCCTTCAGAGAGTTCACCTTATTTACTGACCTCAGAATCTGCAGTCTGCAGTTTGGACTCTCTAGAAAACCACACAGATGAAGAAATCCTGAATCCTGCAGGTCATTAAGGCTCAGATCCAGTTGTCTAACATTGGATGGGTTTAACTTCAACGCTGAGCCCAGAGCTTCACAGCTGATCTCTGTCAATCTACAGTTCTCCAACCTGAAAATAAATACAAAAGTGTTTGTGAACAGTGTGAAAAGAATAGAGGGTTTTAAGGTGTTTTAAGACCCACTCCAAAGAAACATGTGTTTTTCGTGTTTTGAACATTTTCTTGTAGAATTTTCTTCATGTATAATTGTATACAAACACAACCAACACAAATGTTGGTCACAATGACGCTAATCTTCTGACAACCGTGTTTTCTGCTTCACCAATAGAGCTGAGCTGACAACCCCTCTAGGGTCGTATACAGGGGAAAACACACCTTAAAGGGAGTGCATGTGTGTTTTGCAGTTCCCTTGAACGTGTTTTGTGAAGTCTTTCTAAGGATGATGTAAACCACAAAAACTTTTATGTACAGATGAAGAACAGTATAGTTGTAAGTGAGGTTGAAAAACTGGCATCTTATTGACTGCATGAAAATGCTGCATCCATGGAGTGTGCTGGTGACATGCAAGTGTCCGTAGGATACCCACACAAGCTACACTAGGCAGCTTATTTACTGACCTCAGAGTCTGTACTCTGCAGTCTGGACTCTCCAGAAATTCACACAGGTGAAGAAATCCGGAATCATCAAGGTTGTTGAAACTCAGGTCCAGTTCTGTTAGATTGCTTGGTGTTGTGAAGGACTGAAGGCTAATGGGAGAGAGTTTTAACAACGGAATGATAGATAATTCTTTCAAATGAACTACAGCTGAAGATAACTGTTTCAGACACACAATTTTTTTAATCAAACTTCTTCAAAAGCAACAAACACTGACTGTGGCAAAATGTATTGTAAAAAATAATTGTATTTCTGTTAAAAGTGTAAAACTATGGTATAGCCATACAGGTGAACTCAGAAGATGTAACTCTATTTCAAACTTTCAAAGATAGTTTTAAAATGTAGAACTTATTCCAAGATTCTCCCTGATAATAATTTACCAAAGCCATTTGCCACGTTGACAATTTGACACCAATATTTCATGCTCCCCATTAGCCTCACAAGTGTGAAACACATTTTTACACAATGTGCTCCACACTTTCACAAGCTTTAAACGTGCAGTTCTGCCTGGTCACAAGGGAATAGGATACAATTATCCAGTCTCTTTGTCAGCTGATCCCATATGTGCTCAGTGGGGTTCAGGTCAGGGTACATTACAGGCCATACCATTTGAAGTATGCTGACTTCCTGAAGTCATGCTATGACATTTTTGGCAGGATTTGATGGAGCACTTGTCAATGAAAAGAAAATTGGTGGTGTGCTGGTGGAACTGGGCGATGCTGGTGGGTTCTGTGACATCTCTGATGTTTCTGTCTCTGATGTGAGAACGTGCAGTGACTGTGCCACAAAAGTGAATCCTGGGGACCATGCTGTCTGTCATCATTATATCTCTCATCTCATCTTCTGATCATCATTTCTGTGCAAGGTGACCTAACACTTATCAAAAACTGTGTGGTGGACCATTGCTGCATTGCCCAGCTCACATGGTATTGTGTCCACTGCTAACTGTCACAGCAATATCTTGGTGTCAATGGACCTCTGATAACACTTTGAGACATGTCAACTTAATTTGCAACATGTGACTGGCTACTATCAAACTGAAGGCCCACAATGGCCAGGTGGTACTGCACATTGAAATGAACTTTAAATGACTTATGGACAAAATTAACTTTTTATAGACATATAATGTTGAAATATATATCACATTAAAAAAAATAGTTCTTTGAGATTTTTTTTTTCGGTTTGGCCTCAATAACAAAGGCACAATATACACAGTCAGACATCTTGTGAAAAACACAAAATGAGGTGTTTATCCTTCATATATAAATGCATCCTTGTACCTAAAATCTGTAAAGGGATAGAAACACTGTGTGTTTAATGTTAAATTAAGTTTCTCTCGATATCCCTAACTTATTGCGAGTAGTGCAATTTTCACCAGACCAAATCTGTCTGAAAGTTTTAGAGAATATTACTGAGCTTCAGTTGGTCAGGTAAATAAAAAAAATCCAACCAGAGACCAAAGCTTTACATATACTGTCTGACAAATCGCTTAGTTTTAATTTTCCTCTCTTCTTCCCCTCCTCTCTTTCTCTTTATTCTCTTTCTATATATATAATATATATATATATATATATATATCCCAAGACTATTAAAAAACACTTTTTAAAGGGTATGACTTAAAAAAAACCTTTTCCTCAATATTAATGTCTTTCACCATTGTAATACAACGCTAATTTTTGTGTACATAATATATTTCCCAAAGAGACAGTAGTTTAGTTGAAACCGGACATCATTCAGATGCATCTCCTGCACTGAATAGTGAATGATCTTGTGAACCCAGACACAGTGACATGTTGTAACATGTTGTGTCATGACATTATTGTAACACTCTACAAAAATAAGAAAAAAAAAAACTATATCACTCTGTCATCAGTCATGCTCTCCACTGTGTGGCAAAAAGGCTATTAAAACTAGAATGCTATTAAAATCTTTGGATGGTAGCGCCTACATCACACAAATTTGTAATAGGCTTACAATCACACTTTTTAATAAGTGTCTAGCAGTAATTATTATCCGTGTCAAAACAGAGGTAAATTTGACATACAAATCACATTAGGTGTGAATGCAGCAGTTAGAAAGAGTGCAGCATAAAACTTTTGTCTTGAGTAAATTTTGGCATTTAGCAGCTTAAACTTGGAAGTGCCAACTGGTAGAAACGTGATCATGGAAAAAAAAAAAAAACTTTTGCTGATTGTCTACACCCAGAATAATATGACTCCAAGTCTTTAATTTATTGGTTAGTAAACTGCAGAAAATCAAAAGAGGAAGGCCCTTCCTGCTGCTCCCAGCTTGTATTTTGTGAGCACTGTGTGCTAAGCATGTTTATGATACCTTCTATAGTATTTTCTTGATTTTGCAACGGTGTGAAGGTGACATCATTTGGCTGAATTTTTTTTTTTTTAGCTGAAATCCATTGATCATCTGAACTATTATCCAGGCTCCTTTAACTCTGACAAACACTTACTGTTCCTTTAATGAACCGCTGTCTTTGAAGAAATAAAGTTCTGTCTTTGAACTCCTTCTGACAAGAATTTCCTACCTTGGCATGGTAGACTCACTGCTGGGTTCATATCCAGGTCCAGTTACCAGCTTTTCTTGGACCCTGATGGAGAAACATTAGGAAGGGATTATGGCAGGTTTGACACCACGCAAACAGTCCCGCTCACAACTTAAATGGGAATTTGGATGAACTACTGTCTCCCTGCAGAAATGAAATTTGCAAGATAAAGTACAATATGTGAACCCTTCCGGAGTCCCTCAAATGTATACAAAATGGACATATAATGTGTTTTTTTAAAATCTCAATCTAAATCACAACGGTGGAGAAAAACATTGCTGTCTTAAATTACATCAAAATATATTTTCACATTTTTATTGAACAAAATTGTTTGTCCAGTTTAAGCATTACACCAAGTAATTTAAAATGATTAATATATTTCTTCAAGCATCTGTATGTCCTAGTAAACAACACATTTTTTATCTCTAAAAATCGGAGTAAACATTGAAAAAACACTGGGAACACTTTAAGAATAATCAACACAGGATCGGAGTGGGACTTAAAAGTGCAACTCTGCCTCTCTGGTCTAATTTGAATTCTTCCCTTCTCCCTTCCCCTCCAACTGGAGAGCTATGAAAAAATAGTGTCTCATGCTTTGGAAGACACTTTTGTTCTATAATGTCATCAATAATCGCCGGTCTGCTAGCTTCAGCCCATCTCAACAGCAAATCTCACAGTGTGTGGATGCAGGTGGCATGCATTATTCACCATCTCTGACTGACTACTATCAACCTAAGGGTGCGCCATGGGCAGGTGATGTTGCATATTCATTAGCAATGTTGTTTTTGTGGCTGTTTGAATGGTGAACTTGAAAGTGACTTACTGACTAATAGACTTATTGTAAGTATGGAATTTCTCAGACCAAATTTTTATTGTGATGTATCCGTGAATACAAACAAATTTGCTTGTGAACTGAAAATGACTGAGCTTCAGCTGGTAAGGAAAAAAGAAAATTGTCAACAAGAAAAGAAATCTGACCTCAGAGTCTGTAGTCTGCAGTCTGGACTCTCCAACAGATCCTGGAGCTGTTGATCATTTGTATCCTGCAAGTTGTTGTCTCTCAGATCTAATTCTGTCAGGTGGTACGGGTTGGACTTCAGAGCTGTGGCCAGAGCTTCACAGCTAGTCTCTGACAGATTGCAGTTTTTTAACCTGAATCAGAAAAAAGGAGGAGTTTAAAGAAAGATTTTTACATTTTTTCATCATTTAGCTCAGAATCTTTGTTCCAAACTATTCTTTATCTATAGCAGTGGTCACAAACGTGGTGGCCATGGGCACCAGGCAGCAGGTGTCCTCAGGTCTCTTCTAAAGATAACACAACTCACTTATGAGCTGCATCTAAAATTAAATTTAATTTTGTTGCTATTATTTTATTACAGTTGCATTTACATAGATTTAAAAATTAAAACGTCTTAAATATATGTTGATGATACATGAACTTTAGATAAGTTTAGGTGACCTCTGACCTACTCCAGTTCTAAGATCTAATTTTATTAAAAATGCTGCAGATTTGGCCATCAGTTCAAAATGTGACAAGACTTGTTTAAAAATGTGTAAGTTGATTTTTTTTCATAGTACATAGTTGATAAACTTGGTACAACATAGAGAAAATTGGACATTGTTCCCATGAAATGTAAGTGATCATCTGAAAATGTAACAATTACTGAGAGTAATAAAGTGCTGAATATTGATCTTTGTTTCCTAGCTTGTTGTAATTGTGGATAATTATGGTGAGAAACCAGTGTCTTCACATTGAAGAGTATCATTATTCATTATTCAACTCAGTAACTCAGTTGTTACAAACATACCTGTTGGCTAAAATAGTGTTCACATTTAAACTAGTCAAAATGTACACAATACAACTGCATTTCACACACATATAAACCCACACATGTGAAACCTTTCATTCCGTCACACATGCTGTTAGTGCAAACGTGAGCTGACGCCTGTGCTCAGATGAGTGTTTATGTTTTGGTGCTGTGGATGATGATGGAATGCAAAAAGAGAGAGGGTGCCCGGCCATCCCCAAACCAAAACCCCACACCGAAGCAGCAGTCAGGACCCCCCTACACCCGCCACCAGGAAATCTGACAATTCTGCCAAGCACCCAGACCAGGGCATGTGGGACTGCCACAGAAGCTCCCCATGCCAGGGAGCGGGAAGGCACAAGAGCACAGAGAGTGCAGGTATCAGGCCAGCCAGAAGAGCAGCCCCGCCACCACGCCAGGAGGCCTAGTACGAGGCCCTACCCCGGAGAGCCCCCTAACCTCAGACGAGCAGCCCACCACCACCCAAGAGCATCGAGCATCCCCCCAACCCAGGTACGAGCCAGGGCCCCCAAAAGAAGTCCCGCCCCTTCACTCCAGACAACTGCCTGCCCCCCCACAGGAGGTCCAGATATCAATGAGGCAAGGTCTGCCCACCCCCACCCAGATTAGGGACACCCAAGAGAAACGGGGGCCCTAGAGGAGTGTTGTGACCAAAGCCTGACCAGGTTCACCCACTGATGGAATTTTTGAAGAGGCCCAGTCCAGTCTCGAGAGCAAGAACCAGAACCCGCACCACCGAGGCATGGACACCCCAGGCTTTGATGTAGTTTGATCCCCTGCTCTGGGTCTTAGATCTCAGGGATCCCTCTCCCTGCATGGAGAAGAGGCCACTGGGCACAGGGCCCCTGTTCTTCAGCCAGGGGATGAGTAGGGGACAGAAGGTCAGTGTAGCGGACACATTCTCTCCTGTCTCATTTTCCTATTGTCCTTAACCTGTTGGAACAGGTCATGAAGTGAAACAACATTTTTAAATAATTTCACTGGATGGCTTCTCTAATTCCAATTTGTGATCCAGCTTTCCAGCAGTGTAATGACATAAATTTTAATGTGAAACAAAAGAAAGTTTTCAATTTTAATGGAGTTCAGCTTTTATTACTGACCTTAGAGTCTGCAGTTTGCAGTCTGGACTCTCCAGAAAGCCCTGCAGATGAAGAAACCCTGAATCTTGCAGGTTGTTGTGGCTCAGGTCCAGTTCTGTCAGAGTGGATGGGTTATTCTTCAGAGCTAAGCCCAGAGTTTTACAGCTGACTTCTGACAAACTGCAGACCTTCAACCTGAAAACAGACAGAAAATTGTGTGTGAACAGTATGAAGTCAGTCAGGTGTTTTCAGGTCCTCAATGTGTAATTAAGCATTTATGTGTATTAATCTGTCTGATAACAGACTGCACAGAGTTCTGATGGTTCTGCTTTCAGTACTGACTGGGAAGTGGATCATTGGGAACACAACTCCACTGTTAAAAATAATTTCTGACTTGAAGCGACCCTAATCTAGAAGATGTATGTAAAAAGCTGTAAACTGAAAGTAGCGTCAGAAACTTTCATGCAGTGCTGTCCTTTTCCCAGAATGAGACATAGGGAAGAGAATCCATGTCAAGACTGAGGAGCATATGACTCTTCTATGACAGCTGAATTTCCCTCTACTGACTTATTCGATTCTTTTATTACATAAATTCTCCTCCTTTTCTGGTTTTTCTTTGGTGTCTGTGCTCACACTTGTGATTGTTTTGCTTGTACGTGCATGGTCACATGCTCTGTCTCTGATTTAAATGTGGCCTTTGTATGTTTTAGGCTGGCTTAATTAGGATGACCAGTCTTGATGATTAGTTGGAGTTCTTGTTTGTTTTATGATACTTTAAACTGTGATACTTTAAACCATTTTCCTCCATTGCAGATTCTTCAGAGAATCACAAATGTGAAATCTTTGGAAAATCCTGAAAATGATTGAACTCTAATGTTTTAACTTCAATGAGGAATTGCACAAGTTGATCTTCTGACCTCAGAGTTTTCACTCTACAGTTTGGGTTCTCCAGTCCAGAACACAGAACCTTAATGGATGAATCTTGTAGGTGGTTATAGCTCAGGTCTAGTTCCGTGAGATGGGATGGGATGGACTTCAGAGCGGATTTCACAATTTCATAGTCAGATTCTGAGAGTCCACATGATTCTCCAAGTCTGTAAAGAAAAACAAAGACTGAAAAGGTGTACTATTTCCTGACTGCCAGAGTTCCCGGTCCTTTGGGTTCTCATGAGAAGTGTTGGGACCGCGCTCCTGGTGCCACGGCCTCACGTGGGTCACCACCTGAGGCTATAAAGCCATAAGGGCTAAAAGTAACTTAAGAAAATTTGAGAGGATATCAGAATTTGGAACAAACAGGCAGAGCTCTGTTTAAGATAAGGAAAAGGCAGGAAGATGAATAATGAATAACTAAAAACTGATTGGATTCATCATCAAATTTTACATTCTAGACTCACATGAATTTTCTGCAGTTCCTCACGCCTGGGATCAGTCTCCGTTTACCCTCATCTGATGCGTTGTACTGGTTCAAGTCCAGCTTCTCCAGAACCTCCTCTGACATCTGCAGCATGTAGGCCAGAGCTGAGCAGTGAATCTCTGAGAGTTTCTTATCTAACTTGTTCTCCAACTTTAGGAATTCTTGGATCTCCTGATGAACTGAGAGGTCCTTCATCTCCATAAGACAGTGATAGATGTTGATGCTTCTGTCAGGAGAGATTTCTTTACTTCTGGTCATCTTCAGGTTGTTTATGGCTCTCTGGATCATCACCGGATTATTCTCTGTCTGGCCCAGCAGGCCTCCTAAGAGTCCCTGGTTAGACTCCATTGAAAAGCCATGAAGGAAACGGACAAACAGATCCAGGTGTCCAGTTTTACTTTGAAGTGATTTCTCCATGACCCTCCAAAGAAACTCATCCAGGGACGGGTTCCTCATGTCACACTTCAGGAAGTCCTCAATCATGATTACCTTTCTGTTGGAGTAACAGTGGAACATGTAGACTGCGGCCAGAAACTCCTGAACGCTCAGGTGGACAAAGCTGTAGACCGGTTTCTGGAAGATCTCACACTCTTTTCTGAAGACCTCAGTACAAACTCCAGAGTACACTGAGACCTCTGTGACATCCAGACCACACTGCTGCAGGTCTTCTTGGTAGAACATGATGTTTCCTTTCTCCAGATGTTCAAATGCCAGCCTCCCCAGCTTCAGAAGAACTTCCCTGTCAGTCTCTGTCAGCTCTTGTGGACTCGTCTCATTATCCTGCTGGTACTTGTTCTTATTCCTCTTTGTCTGGACCATCAGGAAGTGTGAGTACATGTCAGTCAGGGTGGTGGGCAGTTCTTCTCTCTCCTCTGTAGTCAGCAGGTTCTCCAGAACCACAGCAGTGATCCAGCAGAAGACTGGAACTTCACACATGATGTAGAGGGACATGGAGCTTTTGATGTGGGAGATGATTCTGCTGGACAGCTCTTCATCTAAGAATCTCCTCCTGAAGTATTCCTCCTTCTGAACATCATTGAAGCCTCGTACTTCTGTCAGTCTGTCCACACGTGAACGAGGGATCTGATTGGCTGCTCCAGGTCTGGAAGTGATCCAGACCAGAGCTGAAGGAAGCAGATGTCCCTGGATGAGGTTAGTGAGCAGCACATTGACTGAGGACTTCTGTGTGACATCAGACACCACCGGACTGTTGTTGAAGTCCAGAGAAAGTCTGCTTTCATCCAGACCATCAAAGATGAACAGAAGTTTACAGACAGACAGCTGTTCTGCTGGGATCTTCTGGAGTGTTGGATGGAAATGCTGGATCAGAGTGAGAATACTGTGCTGCTCATCTCTGATGAAGTTCATCTCCCTGAAGGAAAGAGGAACCACAGCACTGATGTCTTGATTCTCCAAACCCTCGGCCCAGTCCAGAGTGAACTTCTGCACTGAGAAGCTTTTTCCAGCTCCAGCAACTCCGCTGGTCAGAACCACTCTGATAAATCTGTGTTGGTCAGGGAAGACTTTGAAGATGTCTGGGTTCTTGATTGCAATGTTTTGGAGTTTGTTGGTCGTGGAGGTTTTCTCCAACTGCATCCCCTCATGTTGGCTGTGAACCTCCTCTCTCAGTCCCTCTGTGATGTAAAGTTCAGTGTAGACCCTGTGGAAGAACATTCCTGCTTCTTCAGTTCCTTCAGCCACATTAATATTTCTCCTCCTCAGACTGGCCTGATGCTGAACGAGAAACTCCTGTGGACTAACATCTGTTGAACGAGAAAAGTAGAGTAAGGGTGTAGAAAAAAAAAACATTTTTTATGATTGTTGAACACAGCACCTGTTTTCTGTTTTCAGAATAGCTTATCGTCAGATGTTTAAGTTAACTTTAGATACGACTGCTAAGACTCACCAATTTTGGGTCTTTCTAGTAATATTGGGACACTTTTCTTCTCTCTGTCAACACTAAAAGAAAAACAACCAAAAACAAAAGTTTACTGAACAACGGCATCAGTGGAAATTAGCAGATTATTCTGGATCAGAGAAATCTGGCTTCTTTAGATCAAAATTCAACGTCTGTTGTCAGTGACTAACCTCTATGTCATAGCTCCTACTTTTTTTAATATCGTTCTCTCACTTGTTTTTTGTGCTCATTACAGTTTGTCTTACTTTTTTTCCAGTATTTTTTGTACTAAATACCTACCTACCTACCTACATACAAAGTGTACATTTCAAAACGTAGAAGTGCCAACTATCATAAACATGGTTGTGCCCTTCCACTTCCTGTTTCTCTGATGTGAATGTCATATGCTAAAAGCATGTTCATGACACCTTCTACGGCAGGGGTCTCAAACTCGCGGCCCGCGGGCAATCTGCGGCCCGCGGGATGATAATTTGCGGCCCCCGTCTTCATATGAAAGATTACTGTTAGTGCGGCCCGCAAGGCTGATATGAATGACAGTTGTTGTGTGCTGAGCTAAACGAACCAATCACGGTAAGGTATATGGTTCTGGAGGGCGGGACATCGGCGGGCTGTTCGAGCCTCCTCACTCTTTAATTCATTCCTCCAGTCAGCAGGGTGGAGGAGGAGCCATGAAGCTGCTGGAAGTGCTTTCTCACTGAACGTGATTCGCGGGCCCCGCTCCTCTTTCGCCACGTGACAACACGTGATACACAGCCTGCCGCTTGTCAAAAAGCGTGTTCCCGACGCCGCGCGACAATCCCGTGCACGCATCAAATATTCCGCGCGGCCCTCGCGAGCGCTTTCTCCTCCTCCACGAGCACAGAAAGTCCCCGCGAGAGAGAGTCTGACCACTTCCGCGTGCGTGAGTGATGCCCGCGAGCGAGCAGAATCTTCAAAGGTGCTTCCACACCGGCTGCATGTCTGCGCGGGTTTATGAACGCACGCTCAGCAGGTGGTATCCACACGGAGCAGCGCGGTCACGCACGCAGCAGTAGAGGAGATTCTTCTTCTATGGTGTTTTTACCGTTCATTAGCGCTGGTGCGACTGTGCGTGAAATATTGAACCGGGTTGAAGACTCAACACGCGCTCAGAGCGTGCCCGATTTGTGCGTAGAGCTTGAGACCAGCTGCAAACATCATTATCAGTTAATTTGCTCAAGTTAAACTTATATCTCCACAAAATATCATACTTTTATTATCATTAAAGAATAATACTAAAAAAACTAATAATAATCAGTTTTATTAATTGTTCTCTTTCTTTTTTCTTTTTTTAGAATACTTCCAAAACTTCCAGACAAAGTAAAGACAAATCTTTCCTTGTTTCCCTCCACAGTAGTGATGGAAGTCTTTTCTCAGAGATTCATTCTTTTCGTATTGGTTCACTGTAAATTGAGTTTTAGGTTGTTTTTGGTATATTTCATTTATTATCAACTACTATGTAGGATTATGCACAATATTCATCAATAATGTAAACATGTTTTTATTCGCATTCCCTCCAGGGGGGCGCGCTACCATTTGTGAAACACTGTCAGTCAATATGTGGTTTCTGCAGTCGTCTGTCGGCTGTATGGTCATTGTTATTATTTTAATTATTAATGATTGATTTTCTAATTCATTTTTTAAAATTAATTTATTTAATTCATTCATTATTTTGTGTTAAAAATAAAGTTATTTGAGAACATTAGAATGTTTTATCACTGATTTTCTTGTGGAAATCCTGATGCGGCCCGGCCTCACCCAGACTCTGCCTCCAGCGGCCCCCGGCTGAATTGAGTTTGAGACCCCTGTTCTACGGTAAGTTCTTGAATTTTACTACAGTGCGAATGTGGCATCAAAGTCAGCAGTCAACATGTTTTCTTCTTCAACATCTCTGCTCTCAGAAGACTCAACTGAAAAGATCTCATAACACTTGATGCTCCAAGAGAGTCTTGTAAGAGAGCTCAAGAACTGAACCAGAGCTCAAGTCATTCAGCTGAAAACTATTGATCATCTGAACTATTACCCAGCCTCCTTTAACTCTGACAAACACTTACTGTTCCACTTCTGAACTGATGTCTTTGAGGTCAGGATTACATTTCTTCGACATGTCACTCCTAAGGGACTCCCAGCTGAGTTCAGATCCAGGTCTATTTCTCAGTATTTCTTTGATCCTGATGGAGAAACATTTCTTTCATTTAAAAACTCATTTCCTCTGCTATGAAGGTTAAGCAGATCATCCTCCATGTTAAACATTTGAAACTCATATTTGGAACTGACTGTTCTGAGGTGAAACAGTTTGTCAAAACACCACCTTATGACAGCCTTACAACTATGTAGTTGTTTTAAATCTGTGTAAAAGCCTCCAATTCATTGATTACTGTTCATATGTCAAATCCATAACATGTATTTGACGAACACTCACTCCATCGTTCTTAAACGACTGTCTTTGTATTTTATTAAATAATCATTTGAGGGGTCACTCCTTTTGGACACCCAGCTGGGTTCAGATCCAGGTCCAGGTTGGTTTCTGTGAAGAATGAAGGTTGTTGATGTGAGTGCTGAGCTCTGACACGGAGAAGAGTCATGGACAGTTAGAGATGTTCATCTCACCTCTGAGCATTGATTTGACTCTTCTGTTTTCCTGAACTGATGTCTTTGAAGTGACAGGGAATACCTTTGACCTGTCACTCCTGAATGACACACAGCTGGGTTCATATCCAGGTCCAGGTTGGTTCCTGTGAAGAATGAAGGTTGTTGATGTGAGTGCTGAGCTCTGTCATGGAGAAGAGTCATGGACAGTTAGAGATGTTCCTCTCACCTCTGAGCTTTGCTTGGGCTCACATCTTCCCCACACAGAGTGTTTTTAATGGGAGGGGCTCCTTCCTGTGTGTCCTCACACTGATCCATGCTGCTGGATTCACTGGATCAGCTCTCACACACTTTCTCCCTTCACCTGCAGAGGAAACCCTCATCATCATCAGCTCTGATCCTCCTTCACTAATAGATCAGCTGCTCCTCCACTGATGGGCTCTTCTCTTGTGTTTCCTTCTCAGGTTCAGGTGAATGCAGTCGGATAGAAAACTCTGTCTTAAGATATTTATTTGTTCATTCTTGACATTTCAATTCATATTTTGTGACAGGTGGTCAAGTTTAGTCTTTCTTCCTTTGGTCATATTTCTGGGAACTGAACATCTCGTACCTCCTCACACTTCAGGTAAGTTGCAGTTGTGGAATATGGTAACACTAATAATAATGGGTTCCTGGTAGGTTCACATTTGATCATTCTCGAAACTCTTGGGAGTTAATTTGAGTTTTTTTTATCTTGACATATTTCTTGAAACCTTGTTTGACAATTTTAATCAAAATATCACATAGTTCAGTGATCACACCCCAATATTTGAGTTACTTGTGTGTTCAGCATTCCTCTGAAATAGTTTTTTTTTACAAATTTTGACTTGTCAGAATCAGTTAAATTTATTTTTGGCCCATTTTACCCGAAGAGTAGAATCTGCCTAATAAGGATATTGAGCCTTCTTGTGTTAAGGCCTCTCTTAGTACCTGATGTGTATTAAATTGAATAAGCATTGAAATTTACATGTTTTGGTGTCAGCAGTTATGGATACAATTATTATTTGGTCAAAATAATGACTTGGCTAAAAAATTAAATTTTTATGTAAAACATATTTTTATTAGGGTCAGGAATAAAACTAATTAATTACAAACCTGAAAAAAAATTAATCGTGATTACTCGTGATCTATATTTTGTTTTTAGGTACAGTATTCACTGACCACTCACTATCTGGAAATAATCATAATATGAAATCACACACAAAACTGTACATCTAGAATGTTTCTCTTTAATAAACAGTGTCAATTGATTAAAAAAAACCTTAATCAGATTCATCACTCTTTTGTGTTGAGATGAATCACGATTCATCACAATATTTTACTAGGTAAATTTTTATACAACAATATGCGGCTTTTGAAGAAAAACAGGCCAGATGAAAAATCTTTCCTTCATTTTTAGTGTCTGAAATTTTTAAACGCATCAAGGCTAACCCAGTGTAAACTGTGTGCACAAAACACATAAACAGTAATATAAGCAGAACTCTAAAGGCTTTTATATCTGCGGTATGACCATTGTATAAATGGGATAATGTTCGACGAAGTGTTATATGCGCAGTGGAAGCCTGAGCTGTCTGAGGCAAAGCAGAAGACTATTTCTAGGTGTAGTTGATTTGCGTCAATAAATATTAACACGTCGATTCTTTTTTAGTAATTTTGTGGGTTAATGTTCAGAGCCATAAGCACACATTCATGTGTGGTATGTTTATAATGTGAATATGATTTTATTTATTCACTACATATAAAATCTCCAAAATCAATGTTCAAATACAAAAAAGCAAAATATTTATGACCCCACCTTTTACAACATTTATTTTCATCTCTTTCCTTTTAACCAAATTTGAACTGAAACAACACTGCAACCACCAGACGAAAATATATGGATTAAAATGTGCAAAAAAATAAAATAAACAAAAAGGTTTATAATCATAGCAATGGTTGTTATTTAACAAATATTAAGTGTTTCAGCTTTCTTTCAGTTCTAATCTTTCCTGTAGAATTATGGAAATGAGAGAGACACACTTGCTCATGGATTCAAGTGACTAGGTTAATAAAGCCAAAAAAAAAAACCAAAAACCACCAACACATGCTGACTTGTACGCACCAAAAACCTCAAGAAGAAGGGCTGGGGTTTCCTGTAACCCCGGGGTCTTCCTGCCCCCAACAGGATCTGAGCTGTAACAGCTTTCTCACTAAACACATGTTTTGTAGAAGATTCAAGTTGGTTGTGGAGCCGGTTCTACATGAAATTCTTATGTTGCAGACTATATGATTCATCTATCTTAGTCTGATTCTGTGCTGATATTTGCTGCACCTGGATCTGTATCTCTGTCTCTCTCGTACTCTGGTTCGTGTGCTGCTGCTTCTGTGAGTGTATTAAGTTTTCTGTACGGGGTCAGATCAGAATCAGCTTAAAGTGAAACAAGAAAAAGGATTGAACATTTTAAACATACGCATTGTAAAGAGGAAACATTGAAAATTAAAAAAGACCCCCCCCTGCGGTCCCGGCGGGGGGGTCTTGGCGTGGGGATGGCCGGGTGCTCTCCCCCTAAGTACATTCCATCATTATCCACGTTAGCAAAAACACAAACACTCACCTGAGCACAGGTGCCTGCTCACCTTTGCGCTAATAGTATGCGTGACAGAATGAAAGGCTTTATGTGTGTCTGTTTGTTTGATTAATTCTGTTAGCTGCAGTTGTATTTTTCTCAACAACGAGATTACAAAATTGAAAAAAATAAATTAACTTGAAAGAAATATTGAAAAAAATATCGTACATTTGAAACTTGAATAAAAATATAAATACAAACCTAAAACTGTTACCATATCAAAGAGTAGTCCAATTTAATTTAGTTTAATTGTAACAGCTGATATTTTGTATTTTCAACTTCTTGATTTTCTTTTTTTCTCTAAGTTTCCAATTTCGATTTATAACTCATACAGTTCGCGTTTGCTGCTAAGCCTGATATTGGAGCATTTTGGCTACAGGGACGTGATTGACATCAGATGATAAAGGTTATGGTGACATCAATTCTGTCCAAGAACTGTGTTTGTTGTTGGCACCACTTGTGTCATCTCTCGCAGCAGTCAATCAGCTAATCAAAGCAAATAGCTGACTTTTCTTTATCCATCTATAAGATTTCTTCCACTCATCTGGGACCAGGCTACAGGGGTAGAAGTTTTAGCATATATGGCCAGACTTCTAAATTGGGGAGCGACTACCTGAAAGGCAAGATCTCCCCTCATTTTAAAATTAGTTTTTGGGCTGCTTAAAAGATTCTTATCTGTGGACCTAAAGGAACGTGCAGAGATGTGAGAAGTTAAAAGGTCAGAAATATACTTAGGTGTCTTTTACACAAAGTTCTTAAAGGGTCTTAAAACTCGATTCTTAGAATTACTGCAATAAAAGACAGCTGACCAAGACTTCAACAAAGAAAATTCAAGCAACAAGTGACAGGAGACTCCTATGTCAAGAAACCCGTGTTTTTGATTAATCATAGAAACTTGTCTAAAAATCCTCAGAGGTCAGTAACTTAAAATGCAATAAATCGGGGCGGGTGGAAATATCCTGATATATGAGAGTCAGTTCATCTCCACCCAGATGTGCGGAGGGGAATAGTTTGCTCAAGAGGATGTGGTCAGTCTCCCGCTGCAAGGTCTCTGTCAGGCACATGAAGTCCAAGTGCTCTGCTTTAAAGGAGTCGTTTAGTTAAAATTTTTTATTAGTAACCCAGATTGTGTCATCAGTGTCCCTAGTTGGTCAAGGCTGTGGGATTCCCAATGCGAGGGTCAGAAGTTTTGAAGGTTTAGGTCTCATAGGCAGGCTAGCAGGGCCAGCAGTAGTTTGACAACTGGTCAAACCCGATGATAGAAGACAGCCAGCTGTTCACAGGTTCCAGGGAACGATGGGAAGGACAGAAATTTTTAAACTTCAGGAAGTTTGCCTTGTTAGGTCTTTTAAAGCATCTCAAAATCAACTTTTTTTGTGTACAATTTTACCACCTCTTCCGCTGGTGATGATAGAAGAGGATGGTGATGGTAGGAGACCAGATAGGTGGTATAGGAATGCTGGAACTCCCTCTGATAAAGGACTTTTTGACCACGAAAATGTCGTCAATCAGATTTGTAGCTTAAAATGATGAGATCCAATAAGTGACACTGAAGTGACCCCAAGTCATCTCTTTGAGATAGAGCCAACCGGGAAGAGTCCCTGCCACCAGGTACTTGCCTGGGAGCCCCAACTCTTGGCCTGGCAATAGAGTGGGGCCCCTGTGATGCCAATCCAAGCATCGTGATAAATTCCTGGGGGCTACGACTCATAAAAGGGGGTCCTGAGTCATTCTTTATCTAGCTCATCACCTACAGTCTATTTACCATGGGAGACTCCATGGGCATAACCCCTTGACAGATTAAATCCTGGGATCACTCAAGCCCTTAAACCCCTCCACCACGTTAAGGTGGTGGTTTATGTAAGGGAATTGTTGTTTACTTAATTAGCAAAATTCATACATTTTAGTTGATCAACAATCAAACGTATACTGGTGCAGCAGTGGTTTGCACTCTCGCCTCAAAGCAAGAAGGCCCTGGTTCAAATCCCAGTTCCAAAATCGCACTCCATAGGTTAACTGGTCACTTTAAACCAGGGAAAGGCAACTCCAGACCTCAACAACCGTAGTCCTGCATGTTTTGAACATACTCTGCTCTGGCATGTTCTAATTTGCTGGACATACCTGGACCAGTTAATCAGTCGTGAGTAGAGCTTGGATACCTGGACAACATGCAGAGATTGCAGCCCCTGAGACCTGGAGTTGCCTTTCTCTGCTCACACATCCACCCCTTGGGGCATCAACTGTCCGAGGCTTGGATATGTAAGTGTGTGTGCCAGACTGACAACCTGTAAATAGGGTAACCTGCCTTCACCCTACAGTAACTGACAAACAAGGAAGTAGCCCTTGTACAGCAGAATGATGAGAGTTGGCAGTTAATAAAGAAGCTCTTGAAACATTCAGAGAAGTAACATAGATGGTAAAGACAAAGTGTCAAAAACAAACATAATTTTCTTCAAAGATCCGAAGAAGAAGGAGAAAAGTCTCCACTCACCATGTGAATGCAGCTGCAACATAGATCAGTGACTATGAACCAGGAAGAATTCACTTGTGATGGAGGCGGGGCCACACAGGTGGGCGGGGAAGCAGGTGGAACAATTTTACCTGCAGCTGAAACTAAAGTGAAACTTTCGTGTCAGAGTCTCCCAGTTCCCTATGTTCAGAAATCAAGATATGATGGGGTTGTTTTTGTAATGGTAATAAGCATGGAGAATGTGGAAAATAGGGGCGGAGCTCCAAGCTGTCAGTGCTGACAGATTAGGTGTGTTTTAGACGACCCGGCGCCTCGCCTGCATCGTCGGCAGGACATTCCCCCATAAGGTGGAGTTCTTTTCTGATTCTGAAAAGTTAAAATGTTGTTTTCTGATTAAAACTAGTTTGATGTTGGAGTGATGGGTCTGGTTCGTGTTAACTAAAGACCCACAAACAAAGTTAAAATCCTAGTTGTTGTCACGCTCAGAGGTGTTTGAAATGTGTTGACCCGTCCCTAGGGGGAGGGGTGAGCAGCAGACACAGCTGTAGTCGGGAACCAACTGTTGGTTTAACCAAACAGGAAGGCATTGAGTTCAATTTTTTGAGTTTTTGGTATGACTCAGCCTGGATTTAAATTCACAATTTTCTTGTGTGTGCTAGTGTGTGTTACTTTAGTTCAACAGCTTTTTCATGGTGTCTCTGCTGTTTGTATTCGCTGCTGCTGCACAGAAACAGATCCATGAACATTTGCTGAGTCGTTTCTGTTTCTGACCAAAGCAAGCAGAAGCAGCTGAGGACAAATTGACCTGGATCAGAACAAGTGCATGTTTTAACCATGACTCGGCAAAAGCTGAGAAACGGGCAGATCCAAGTCTGATGGAGGAAGAGATTTTATCGATAATTGTAAAAAGAAAGAATGTAGATCCCTTAGAGCTTTCTCAGAATTCACAAAACTCAAAGCTGTCAGACTAAAAGATTTAAACACGGAAGAAAATTTTGGGGGCAGAAGAGTTTTAACACCTTCATTAATGCAGGAAATGTAGAAAAACTCAAGAAAATCACAATATCTGAGAAAGAAAGACTCTCAAAGCAGATCTATCATTGATTTGCTTTTATCAAGCAGATTCTTGGAGAGGTCAAACTAATTTCATCTGAGTTCAGGAGATCTAGGCTTAAGAAAGTGTTGGAAAAAATGAGCCAAGCTGGAAAATCAGCCTGCGACATTATGGGACAGTAGGGAGGAGTTTGCAAACAAAACAGAAACGGTGTGGAAACTCAATACCCATGAGTCCTTGCACGTCACCATGTTCTCCCAAAAAGCTCAACAAAGCAGCTGCAGTAAAACAATTTCTGGCCAGATTTAACATTTTTTTTATTAACTATTTTTTCTGAAAAGCTTAGTCCCGCTTCATCTCTGCAGGAGTCTCTTCTCCATCACGTTCAGGTGTAATCTTCTGGATCTCTGTCGGACTATTCATCCTCATTTCCAGTTCATTCTGCCTTGTCAGTCATCTCATGCTTCAGATTCAGTCCCTGCATTCCTGATGTTCTGTCACGACTCTCTGCAGAGACATTCCATGGTTATTGTCTTTCTCATCCTTTGCTGAAAGACAGTCTGACAGGTTGTTTCAACACAGTTTGTCACGGGAGCACTGATGCCGACACGTCATTGTGGTCACATGATCAAAGCCAAACAGTTTCTGTGAGATTGTTAGCAAAAATGTTTGTTTTTATCTCTAATAAACAATCCGATTTTATCAACTGATCTGCCAATACCAACATTTTTGGGATTTCACTGTTCATTTCTGGTGTCTTCACATCTGACAAAAGCAGATCCACCTCAACAGAACATTAAGACTGTTTTGAAAAGGAACCAAAGCTGAGTCTGACTGAAAGCACATAGATGTTTCAAATAATCATCTGAAGAATGTTCTGCGCACATTTTTGAAGGATATCTTTGTTTCTCATTAACGGGGGGAGTTTGAACGGCTGCAGATTCCTCAGAGGTTTCCTGTAGCCTGATGATCTGCTGGACGACTGAAGATGTGGTGCTGCTTGTTTGTTCATGTGGTTTTTCAATTCAATTCAATTTTATTTATATAGCCCAAAATCACAAAGAAATTTTGCCTCGTGCTTCATGCAGGTAAATTTACAGATGCAGAAATTAGTCATGAAACATGAAAAAATAGCAAAAGACTAAACAGACTAAATAAACCGGATGCCCCTAACCATGATAGAAAATCTAGAAATTACATTTGAACGTATCAATATTACTCTAGCATCACAAGAGTCACAGCAGAGGGAATGTTCTCTGATTACTAGCTAACCTGGCAGAACGCCTGTCCAAAGAGGAATGTTTTAAGGCTTTGAAGGTAGAAACTGTGCTGGATCATTGACATGAGCTGGGAGCTTATTCCAGAGAACAGGGGCTTGATGGCTGAAGGTTCTACCTCCTACTGTACTTTTAGAGATTCTAGGAACTACAAGCAGTCCTGCATTTTGTGAACGAAGTGTTCTGATTGGTTGGTAAGGAACTAAGAGCTCTTTAATATAGGATGGGGCCACACCATTCAGAGCCTTATAGGTTAACAGCAGGATTTTGAACTTGATCCTAAAATACAACATAAAAAACTTGTATTGGATTCAACTGGCTCCCAGTTGAATCCAATACAAGTTTTTTATGTTCAGACATTTATCACAAATGGGATGGAATTATAATTTATTTTTGAATGCATTTTAAGTTGTTGAAGCTGAATAAATTTCATAAAATGCTTTACTTTTATGGTATATTTTTGTCGACTAATTATCTACTGCAATTTAGTCGACTAAATTTGGACTAAAATTAATAGAATCAACATTACTAAATTGTGACTATAACTAAATCTTATTTTAGTCAAAAGACTATGACTAAAACTAAATTTAAATTTTTTGTCTAACTTCTCCAGGATGACACATCCACACGTGCTGTAGCAAGAAGGTCTAATGTGTCTCCCAGAACATGGAGGAGATTTCAGGAGACTGCTGGTTATTCTGGGAGAGCTGGACAGGGCCGTAGAAGGTCCTCAACCCCTCAGCAGGACCGATACCTGCTCCTTTGTGTAAGGAGGAACAGGCTGAGCACTGCTCGTGCCCTACAGAATGACCTCCAGAGGGCCACTGGTGTAAATGTCAACAATCAGGAACAGACTTCATGAAGGTGGCCTGAGGGCCCCACGTCCTGTAGTGGGCCCTGTGCTCACTGTCCAGCACTGTGGAGCTCCACTGGCATTTGCTCAAGAACACCAGAATTGGCAAGAGTATGCAGGCAGTACCTGGAGGATGAAGGAATTGAAACAATTGAACGGCCTTCACGATCCCCTGACTTAAACCCAATAGAACATCTCTGGGACATTATGTTTCGGTCCATTAGGCGCCGCCAGGTTGCTCCTCAGACTGTACAACAGCTCAGGGATGCCCTCACACAGATCTGGGAGGAAATACCACAAGACACTATTCGTCGTCTCATTAGGAGCATGCCGCGACGTTGTCAAGCATGCATAAAAGCTCGTGGGGGCCACACAAGATACTGAAAAGCAATTAAGTTTTGGAGAAAATGGACTAGCCTGCCACATCTTCATTTCACTCTGATTTTATGGTGTCTGCACAATTGAGCCTCTGTAGGCTGAAAATTTTATTTCTATTAAAAGACTTGGCATCCTTTCGTTCCTAAGACACTGCCCTGTCGTTATTTGTATAGATATCCAACTTCATATTTAGATCTGATATATCTAATGTGTTTCTTTAAAGTGCTACTTTAATTTTTGTGAGCAGCGTAGATTAAATCAGGGGTGGGCAAACCTTTTGACCTGTGGGCCACAAAGGATTCTAAAATTTGACAGAACCAGGACCAGATGCTTGGAGTGTTTTGATAACCCATCTCAGTCATAAGAGAAAGTAATAACATCAAATGTGTATAAAAACGTTTTAATTTTAAACTAATATAAAACATTTTGGCGGTAACGGGGACTTCAGTTTTTATTTTGGTGCCAATTGCACAAATTGTTTGATGTTCTGCTGGGAAAACTGTAAACTTGAAAAAAAGCTGCATTGATGTGGTGCTGAAATGATCAGGAAAAATGAATGACTCGGAAAACACAACTTAAAAAATAAGAAGCAATCCTGCCAACAGCACAAAAATAAATAATCATTTTCTGCACCCAAAGGTCAACATATAAGTATTGCACCATCTATGGAGACACACCCCTATTATATGGTCCTGATTAATTTAATCCCATTTGTTGGGCCGGATTAAGTAGTTTAATGGGCCGCATACAACCCTCCGGCCTCTTGGCTAAATTAACTAACTTGAAGTTAAAATGTATCACTTAAGCTGAATGTGATGCTCTGCATTGTTTAGTAAGGATTTACGTTTTTTTATTTTCTAAAAAGTTATCATAAAAGAGTAAAAAAAAAAGTTATTATTTGGAAGTTTACTCACCGAAGTCTGTAGTCTTCCAACATCTTCAACAAAATGAGTTGAAAAAAACATTTCACAGTGATTGCTGCTGTGGAAACAGGAGGCAACACAACCAAGATGGGGATGTTTGGAAAATGTTTGGAAATAGAATTTGGCTAAAAAAACAAAAACAAAAAAAAAACACATATGTTCAGTTATTTCTTTGTTTAAGAAACAATCACAGGTTTTATTTTACAAAAGAGCATATATCCTTCTGCATGTCCAAGGAAAACAGTAACGACACAATTATGGCTGGTTTCTTGTCAGGTATCTGGACAGACATTTGCCTGATGTAAACTATGAAGTTAGTGTTTGTGAAAACATCAAATACTGTCATTTTAGAAGAAGATATTACAGTAAAAGAAGTGAACTTTTTGCTAAATCGTTGAAATAAAACATTGTTTCTTGTTGCAAAGTGAAAACACAATTACTCAAGTGAAGGGGCGGAGCTAGAACATTTTACGTGGGGGCAGAAGACTTTGAAAGGGTGGCAGACTAGAACAGAAATGTGTTAATGCATTGCGACCTGTTTCAGTTTTTAATTGCACAAGAATCACTTGAAATTAATCTATTCCATCAAGGCTTTTTTGACTACGTCAGGAACCTAGATTTCAATAAAGTATTTTTATTTTTTTTATTCTTTATTCTAAAATGGTTCATTAAATGGATCATTAAAAAATATTTTATGAAGCAATAATTAGAGCAAAATTAGAATAATTAGTGGATCTCATCAAACACATTGACTGTCACCTTTTTTTACAATCACGTGAGCTTTAGCACATTTGTCCCGTATAGTTCCAATATAAACAAACACGGACATGTCCAGACATGTTCTCTGATTTAGCTTTCTAATACTTTTGTTGGTTGTTTGTGTTCCAATGTGATTGGATTAAAGTTCTATTGGTAACAAAAATATTTATGTATTTTTGAATTTAAATTCAAGCTAATTAATTTCAGAGATGTGTTCTAAACATTTTACAGTCACTAAAATTCAAGTAACTTTGTTTCGTTAATATGATTCTTTTTAGGTTACTTTCTTTGTTTTTATTGATATCTAGAGGCAACCAACAAAATAATAAAAATAAAACCAACATTTCCATTGATAAGGAAGCCTAACAAGATAACAAAGAGATGACCCAAAAAAGAAAATAAAAAAGTATAACTGATTGTTTTTAGTGTATTTTAAAGAGACATGGGTCAAAATTGACCCGTTAACACCATGAAGGTTAATACAAGAGGAAGGTTAAAAGGTAACCAAACCCTAAATAAAAATTTTTTTGGCTGTTGAACTCTATAAATGGGGCTTTAAAAGTGCTGTGTGTTGGTCATAGCCAAATTTCTGACAAATTAAAATAAAACTTGAAAATATAGTCAAAAATAGTCGGTGTGCTGCCCCCTACAGGTTGATATTACAATTGATTGTCGTGATTGGTCAAACCAATTAATTCCCACGTCATGATCTCCAGCATCAGTAATGATAGTCATCCTATTCCCCAGCCCAACCCCTCTGACTGATCTTTCACATTTCGGCTGTGGGTGGAGTCAGCCGACTTCCCTGTTTGGTGACCCTTTAAGTATTTGCAATGCTTAAAGAAGCGAGTATTGATGGTTTTTTTAAACCTTTGTCAATAATGATACTAATACTGACTCAAAAATTGAGGGGCAAAGCCCTCCACCCCCCACCCCCATAGCTCAGCCCCTGCTCCAGTGCCATTTTATATATATGTAAAAAAAGTACATATAGCTTGTTAGCACACATGAAATTCAACACACAGAAAAAAGGAGAGTATGGCAGGTATTGAACACTGTTAGAAAACACCTAATGTTGCACCATATAAAATCGCCCCCCCCGACAAAAAACATTAATGTGTTAAAATTCAAAATGTAAAATATATATTTACAGAGCATTACAAAAATAACTTTCAAGCTAGGTTTGAAAGTGTCCGTGGACCGCGTGGCGTTCGTCCACCTCGTATGCATTTCAGTATTCTGTGACGCTGTTTTCGATGCACAGCACCGCGTAGGAGCTGGAGCAGCTGCTGGGGCTTTGCTGCGTGAAGCTGCCTCGCAAAAGGGAGGCCGCCATGCCCGTTACCGCCTGATCGCTGACACGCCACGACTCGCACATGTGGTTCACGTCCCGCTGACCCTCGCGAGTCGACCCGTGCCACACCATCTTGTCCCGCCTTGAGATGACATACATCGCTTAAGACAGTATTTATTAAAGCGTTACTAAAATAACTGTATGACTGCCTCACCATGTGTCGTCTCTGAGAACGTCCTTGCCGTCGAACGAGTAGATGGAGACGTTTTCGTTCATTCTGCCTTCTTTAAACATGTCGGTCCAACTTTCAAAGAGAACCTCATCCTGTAAATTAAACAAATGAATTAGTCAAAATATCTATTATAGAAAGAAAACTAGAGATCAGGGGTGGGCAAACTTTTTAATTCAGGGATTCTAAAATTTGACAGAAGGACTGGACCAGGAGCGTGGAGTGCTTTGGTAATCCATCTCATAAGAGAAAGAAATAGCTGGAAAAAAAAACATGCCTTAAATTTAACTGAAAAGTAATATATTTCAAAACAGAATATTTTTAAGTTTTTATTTCAAAACTGTGGCCTTTGTTCTCATTTAAGTATGAGTATAAATGTCTCATTTTACATCTCATTTCATTGGGTCGAGAGGTCGGGAGGGTTGATGGCATTCTGTCTGTTTTATAACTTTATTTGACATTTTTTCAAAACTGCAAAGCGCTTTCTGTTACTGCTGCATTGAAAAGTGCTTTATAAATAAAGTTTTGTTTTTTTAGGTTTTGGCTACATCTTCCCTACTCGCTATGTAGTGCGTTCACCATTTTGTAGTGCTGTCTGAATCTACAATTCCAAAATCGAGTACCCTAGAAATTTACCAGGAGTCTTTGTGAAAAACCAATGCTACATTGGCAATAATATACCACAATGCTTTGCATTTGAACAATTTTTGCAGAAAAAAAAAAGTGTTTGAATTTAATTTTTTTAATAAATCATCCACAATGTCATCAGAACACAGTGGAGTCTCAAATAGATGTTGCGAAATGTTTGTTTTGATTAGTTGACGTTATTCGTGCAGTTTAAAAAAAAAAAAAAGTAGAGAGCATGATGATGTCCGAATTGCCTTTAAAATCCAGGGCACTGTATAGTCCCACATTTTTTAGTTTTCTAGTAGTTAGGGATCAGGGAGCGTGAACGGTTGAAGAATCATGGTTGCCAAAAAAATCTAAAAACTGGAGTCAAAACTCTGGAGGTAAAGAGTTGAGAAGGTCCCAGGACTCTACAATACCTGAGTCTAAACTGGTTTCTGGCCCACTTCTGCAAGTTGGCTAACTCTGGATTTATACTGGTCTATTGCATTGACACACACACACACAAAAAAAAAAATAGAACCTCCATTAATCAATCAGAATGTTTACATTGTCTTGGTCACGTCTGTGTTTTAAGTCCGTTCCACTATAATGCAAGCTTTACTCAGAAGTTCCTGCCCTAAAAGTTTTCCTGCTTCAAGCCCGGTCAATGTCACCCCACCCAAAGAGCTTTTTACCCCCCATGACTGGCTGGCTCCACACACAGCACTGTAAAAGGGTTACAAAACTCACAGGCCGCACAAACATTGAACTTTCATATTAAAGCGAGAGCCACAAAATAATGACTTGGGGACCAAATGGCCTTCGGGCCGCCAGTTTGAGACCCAATACAGGTGCAAAAGAAAGTATGCAAACCCTTTGGGAGTCCCTCAATTTCTGTACAAAATGTACACTCAATGTGTTTTTTTATATATAAATCTAAATCACAATGGAGAAAAAACATTGGCTGCTTAAATCACACCAAAACACAATCTTGTGCCAGTTTATGCAAAAAAAAAAAAACAAAAGAAAAAAAAATATTTTCTCCTACAGCTGTACTAACAGGGTTGTATAAATTACCTACAGCTCGCTGTATTGTATAAAACGATCCAATAAAAGCAGCAAAACAAACCCAACTTGAGTCAGATATACCCAAGCAGAGTTAGAAATGTCTGGTTTGTTTAACCACCTTCAGGTTGACGACGGGCACGCCGTTTCTTTGAGCGCTGTGGACGATGCTGTGGAGGTCCTGAAGTGTTGAGGATAAAAAGGCACGAAACGTCCCCTTCAGCTTTATGGCCTGGGCTTGTTTGTAGCACAAAGCCTCAACGCCGATGAGGCCGCGCATGCTCCCAGTTTGAGGCGTGTTGAGGGCAACTATGTGAAGCTGTGGAGAAACACGGAAACTTCAGGTTTAGTTTCCACTACATGGAGTTTTAGCTTCAGGAACTAAACTATTACCGCTCTCCTGCCGTTGTGTTGGTGGTACGACAAGCGTCCATCCGCAGGACTCGGATTGCTGGGATTTGTCCGGGAAGGGTACCGGGAATCGGAGTTGTGCCTCAAATCAGGGAGGTATCGGGGATCGTTGTAGGGCTGGCGGGGTGGGTCCACATGGGAGGGGGTTCTGGAGTGATCTGACGAGTATGGAACGTGAGGTGCTTCCACAACTGCAAACTTATTATCCTGCAACAAAATGTGTGGATTAGTAGTGTGTACTTTTGAGATACGATTATGCAAAACATACAAGCTGTACTCACATCCACACTTGGTAAAGGGATGTAGTTCCCCAGCTGGAAAAAAGAAACGAACTGAATAAGAAAAAGCAGAAGTTAAGGTGGTTTGATGATTATATATGAAAGACAAAAGCTGAACCTGGACTTGCTGGACTCCGTCTTGAACTCGTAGATAGAGGTCTCTCCGGTCAATAATGTACACCAGGGAGCCTTCGGGGTGTCTCCTCCCTGTTGCAGCCATGGTTTCGTAAGATCTCAACATTGTAACCTACAAAAACAAACAATTTTCATAAACACAACCAGTCAAAAGTCACTCAAACAATTTTATGTTTTCCATGAAAAGCTGCACTTTTATGAGTAAGACAGTGAAAAGAAAATACAGTCAAGACATTAAAAGGGTTAGAAAATTATATTTAGTTGAAATATTTTATTCCTCCAAACTTCGTTTTGGTCAAAGAATCCTCCTTTTCCAGCAATAACAGCATTAGTGACCTCTTGCTGGTTCTGCAGAACCTCTGTCTTATCTGCTGCTGATTCCCTGGATCTGGTGTGTTTGGCCAATAAGGAGCTTCAATAGCAAAACATGCAAGACACCCTCGAGGCCTGACTTGACACCCCTGACCTAGCCAATCCAGCTTGTGGGAGGGGCTTCTAGCATAGTGGGGTAAAATTTCTCCAGATAACCTCAACAAACAAACAGCTAGAACACCAAGAAGTCTGTAATTGTACCAGTAATGATGATACATTTTATTTGTTTGGTGCCTTTCTTGGAACCCGAGGATGCCGTACATAAAATAGCAATAAAAAAAAAAATTAAAATTCACAGTAAAATATGAAAGTCGACAGTCATGCAAGGGACGTTGTTATCCGTATTTTTAGCCGAGAGAGCTAGGCGGGCGAGGACGCTGTGGTCAGCACGGCGACCGGAGTTCTCTGGTCGGCGGCAGGCAGAGGACCAAAGGGATTTAATGGGGTTAGTGCCGTCATACTGGTAGTTCCGACGCGATCCTCGATGAGTGTAAGTTCGGCGGCGGACGTATAAGATGTCTGGATGCGGGACTAGAGCTAGCGGCGGTGGCCCAGGCGGAGAGGTCTGGAGCTTAGCGAGTACGGTGGCAGAGTTTTGGAGCAGTGCTGTTGAAAGTTGCTCGGTAAACAGGATAGTCCAAGATTCTTTCACGTCGTTGATGGTGGAGGGGGGTTTCAGTTGTAACCAGGGAGCAGCGGGTGCCAAGCGTGTGATCCAAATACCTCGAATTTGGATTTGTATCTCCCTCTTTCCAATGTCCGTGTTCTTTAGCCTCTTCACTGTAAATGCTGACACCGGCATTTTGAGGGTATTATTTAATGAACCTGGACCTGTGAAGCTTCTATTTCTCAAACTCTAGACTCTAATGTCCTTGTTTCCTCGCTCATTTGTGCAGCAGGGGTTTCCAACTTCTCTTTCTAGCCTGTTTGTGCTGTTCTTTAATGAGTGTAGTACATACATTTGAAGGAAATCTTCAGTTTCTTGGTAATTTATCACTTGGAACAACCTTCATTTCTAAACACAGACTTTCGAGTTTCACATAAAAGTTACCTTAAGCCTCGTTTCCACTAAGCAGTCTGGTACAGTAAGGAGTAAAACAAGGGATGGACTACATTCTTAATAATCATTGTAATGAAAAAAATGCACCAAAATTTTACGAGGACAACAGGAAACAACTACCTGGTCAGAAATATTTCACATTCTATTTTCAAATTTACCAACAATTATAATAATTACACTTTTACTCACACCAGAAGAGAGTCCGGGATGTCCTGGAGCTCCAGGTGGTCCCGGGGGGCCAGGAATACTTATGGCTGCCATTTAAATAAAATATATTAATCTTTGATGACGATAGAGGCCAGTTTAAGCCATAGACATTTAGATGCATTACTTTGTAGACGGTCGTAAGGGCCACTCAGAGAGGGTCCTGGAGGTCCTGGTGGGCCCGGAGGTCCGGGTCGGCCATCATAACCTCTTCCTGGTTGCCCAGGCAGCCCTGGATTCCCCGGTGGACCAATGATTGAGTCGCCTTTGGGGCCCTGGAGGATAAGACTCTTCTCTTAATAAAAAGATCTGCTACTAAAACAAAGATTGCTTTTAAAAGTGTGCTCTTACAGGCGGTCCCGGAACCCCTGGAGGTCCAGAAGCGCCATATCCATATCTTGGGTCATAGTATCCACCAGCTGGTTCCCCTTTCTCTCCTTTGAGGCCCATCTCACCTTTTAGCTCACGCTGTATAGAAAATTATCAACAAATAAAAACAATATCTTACCCTCAAATCAATAAAGTAGAACCCTTACGGTTATTCTCAACAGATTTTACCTTTAATGTGTAAAAGTCAAAGCTTGACCCAAAACCTGCACCAGAAATGTGATGATCATCAATGAATGAGATTTATTAGTTTGAATCAAAATTTTTTGTAAATTGACTTTACCTGGAATCTCTAATTTTCCTGGGGCTCCTTGGTCCCCTTTGTCCCCTTTAGCTAAAAGCAAAGAAGTTTAATATTAGCTGTTAGAAAAAAAATGTTATTTTAACTGTAAAAACACACATTTAAAGAACTCACCAGGATGAAATCTATTATTCTCATTATATCCCTGAGAAAGAGAAGAAGTTTAGAACAGAAGATTTCACATAATCTTAAATCCAGATATTGAAAAGGGAGATATTTTAGTTATTAGATACATATAACGTAATACGATGAGCAAGAAAAATCTTGACTTACATGATCTCCACCAATGTGACCAGGAAGTCCAGGAGGTCCTGGAGGTCCAGGGGGTCCAGGAGGACCTGGGTGACCCTGAAATGTTACAAATGTTACTATTTTCCATTAAAATTTGGTAATAAAAAACATTTTTGTTCAATAAATATTACTTCTTAAAAATTGAGAATATGAAAAAAAAAACATGAGGCAGGTGGAAATTCAATTGATTCAACCCTAAAAAAAATTAATTGAAAAGACAAAATATATTCATATGTCAACCTGAGCATTATTATAATATGGATATCTTGTGTCTGAATCTCCTTTTTCTCCTTTGGCTCCATTCAGTCCTGGACGACCCTGCCAAAAAGAAAAAAAGGTCATAGAAATCAAGAGGGTTTCTGTTTAGCATTCTGTATACTGAATGATTTGTAACTTTAAATAAAACTGTGTTTAAAGAAGCGCCTACGTTCAAAAGATACATACAGTTTGAGGCTTTCAAAGTATTATTTTATATTGAAAAAAATGAACAACAAAGCGAATAAGGAAAAAAAAAATGCACTTTTAACTTTTAATATTGTACTTTTCGTTTCTTTTTTTGTACTCCTTTTAATTTTTGATTGGGTGTGGTATCACAAAGTTTTCTTTTAGTGTTAATTATTTGATATAAGCGTATTCTTACCGGTCTTCCGGGGAGCCCGATCTCTCCCTTTATACCTGGAGGACCATAAGGACCCTGGGGACATAAGCATGCTTTATTTTAAACCTTTATTAGTTGATCAAACAACTCAAATATGGTGAACAATTGTACATACAGGGGGTCCGACTGGGCCAGGGAGTCCTCTGTCCCCCTGCAAGTTGCCAAAAATTACACAAAAATACATTTTAGTTAGATGAAATTACAGATACATATAAAATTGTCAATCAGCTTAAACAGCACACTTGTAATTTATAAAAAAAAAAATCAGTAAGTAATTGACATATCCAAAGACAAACAGACCTTCAATGAAACTAAGCACTGAACGTGTTACACGGCGCCAAACTGCTTTTAGCGCTCAAGCTAATCAAGAGAATCCGATCGATTTTCAAAATAAAATATTTCCGTCTCAAAAAAAAAAAAAAATTTTCCCGCGGCCCGGTGGTTGGGGACCACTGATTTACGGTGTCATTTACTCCACTCATTTTTAAAAGCCTCAACATACCGTCTTTCCTGACAGGCCTCCCAAGTATAAAGGTTTCCCATCTGGTCCCATTATGATGCCGGGTTCCCCCTTCTCTCCCTGACAAAAACAAATTCAAACATATTATAACAGCCCACACAGTAAAACATTCTTTTGATAATCAAATTTGTCAACAATTGAGCGTTTACAGTACATGGCATTTTTTAAATGCTGTTTATACACTTAGTCAAAACAAATTTCTAATCTCAGTAAATACAGAATGTTTACCTTCACTGCATATCCTGGAGGACCTGAATCCCCTTTATCCCCTTTTTGTCCCCCAATCGGCTAAATTAAAAAATAAATGAGACAAGTTCCATTTGGTCAGCATGACGATATGTGACAATGTTATAATGCATCAAAATTCACATTTTCAATCTTCCTAGATGACTATTACTCACAATTCTTCTCGACCCATGAGTAACCTCTCCTGGAAGTCCCGGAGGCCCTGGAGGTCCGGGGGGCCCGCCATCTCGTCCAGGGGGACCCTTTGTTTCATGGGAGAAAAAGTTGAGCCAGAAATATGCAACAAATTTGATTTCCATCAAGAAAGTGCCCCAACATTGATTAGCTCTCAAGAGTTGACTGATACTCCAGAGAGTCCAAATCACTAATTTTAAAGATCATTTCTGGCCATTTAAAGGTGCACTGATGGTCCATTTCAACCAGTTTTTAGAGTCGGGGCAAGGCACGTTTATTTGTATAGCTGATCTAAGGTTTTCTGTTCCAGATCTCTGGAGTATAGAAACTGAATGAAGCTTCTCCTTGTTTAGTTTTGACTCTAGGAACTGATAAAAACCTGATCCTGATGACCGGAGAGGTCTGGCTGGTACACAACGGGTCAGAAGTTCAGTTATGTATTTCGGTACTGAAACATTTAAAGCTTTATAAAACAGAAAACAAATTTTAAAGACCTCAGAGCTGGACTGATGTGGTCTAATTTTTTTTTCTAGATCTCTGAATAAGCTTCAGTTTCCTGATTGATTTTTTTTTTGTCAGTATTGTAAAAACACTGTTACAGTTTTCAAGTCAACTAAAGATGAATGCATGCACTATTTTTTTCAAGTCCTGCTTAAACATCAGATCTTTAATCCTTGAAATATTTTTGAGAAGATAGTGGCCTGATTTTGTGACTGTCCATCACTACACCCACGTTTCTGGCCTGGTTGCCATTTTTAAGATGAATAGATTGAAGCTCTGTAGTGACGTCCAACCTTTTTTCTTTAGCCTTAAAGACAAATTGTTGCAAATTTAGTCGTTAATGTCCTCAATGCATTTACCAAGAGCCTGTACAGGGCCTCGGTCTCCTGGTGTCAGTGTAATATATATCTGTGTGTCATCTGCGTAGCTATGGTAACTAATGTTGTTCTTTATAACCTGGGCCAGTGGAAGCATGTACATGTTAAATAGAAGGGGCTCCAGGATGGAACCTTGGGGAACTCCAAATGCAATTTCTGTTGACTCGGATACGAAGTTACCACATCTGTAACCGTAACAGCTAGGGCTGTGGATCGTTGCTAAGGTGGCGAGTCGATTCGATTCACGAATCAAGCTTAACGATTCACGAATCGAACCACGATTCTTACTTTTTAAGATAATGTGTATTGCTATGTGAATGTCTATTAACTGGATGGATGAAAGTTGAAATTATTTGCTTTTAATCATTGTTTATACATTTATTTAGAAGAGGAGATCAGAATCAACAAAACTGATTAAAAAACACAAAGATTCAGATAGAAAGAAATGCCATTTGTCATTTTAAACTTTTTTTTTCTTTTGTCAATCTTCTGGTGAAGTAGCATAAAAAGTAACATAAAAAGGATAAAAATAACTGCTGTTTTGAATCATTTAAAAGTAAAACCTGAAGATTCTCTCCACAGTTTTCTATTATCAAAGTTCTTCAATATTTTACGTTCTAAGCATTGCATATTGGTGCAGAGTCCCTATGAAAAAAGATATTATTTCCGCGGCAGAATCATCTGGTTCACGTTGATTACATCCGCCTTTCAGCAGCACGAGGCTGCGTTTCTTCAGAATAAACTGGAGTTTAGTTAATTGCGTCAACTGTTGAAGAGTTACCATGACCAAAAGAATGTAAACACTGGAGATAAAGCTCCGGTGTTAAAGCTAATTATTTTCTCAGAGAACCGAACTTCAGTCTCAGTTTCTGAACGGAAAAAAGTTCTCGCTAGTTTTTACTTTGAAAACCGGAAGTTCACCGTCACGAAGTTGTTTACTTTCGGCTGCCGTACCGCTTCCCTTTCGCTTTTTAACAAACATTATTAATGTGCTTATAGGATGTTTATAAGATATTTATAAGCATAATAAGCCAAATACAGTTTAGTAACATACTTAGTTAGATTTATTATCATCTAAAATGAGACCATTGTTTATGAAGGCTATATCAACAAACTGTTAACAAGCTTAACAAATGTGTTAACAATCTTTGTCAATGTTACATTTAGTGATTTGCAGCACCTCATCTAAAGTGTTACCGAAAATTCTTTTGGTAGGTGGAGCAGGCTCTATTCAGCAGTCAGATGTGAACATTGCCTATCTATAGTCACTAGGTTGGTAGGGCAGCTGTTGTTGATCCAGGGCGGAGTGTTGCCAGGTCTCGGTGATGAGCAGAACACAAATGTCCTTAACACAATTGCTTATCCCGCTCATCCATGTTTTTTGTGAGGGATTTGGCGTTCCGAGAGGAAAAGTGGTTTGAATGGCTGCACCCGTTGCTTGGTTATCGGCAACCCTGCAGCACTGCTTTCTCCTGACTTTCCCCTTGCTAAGACAGTAAACCAACAAAGGGCTACTTTGCTACCTCTACCAGAGTCATGAGCAAGCAGATAAACTCACTTGTGACGGGTCATTTATAACATAATCTTAATTTGCGATCACGTCATCTATAGATGTATTAAGCTTTATCGAATACGCACAGAATATACAAAAAACCCATCATTGGAGCATCAGGCTGCTGCAACTGTGTGTACCGCCATGTTAATTTAGCAGCTAACAATGATACCCAACATCTTTCAGGTAATCAAGTGTCTTTACCCTTTCTCCTTTCTCCCCAGGATCTCCTTTTAGACCCTAAAAAAAAGGAGTGCGAGATCTGATTAGTGCTGAAAAATAAAAGCAGAAATAGAACAACATAAGCATTTTTTAAGTACAGTATCTATCAGAGTACAAGTTGCCCTTTTTTGCACAGCTTGGCCAGACTTAAACTCGGTTTAAGCTGAAAAGTGATTTTTAAAACATAAATATTTAATCAAATATTTGTTATTTTCCTTCTATAACCGGTTGCCCTTTAGCTGTTGTTTGACACTAACAACCGCTAGAGGGCGCTGTAGGTGTATCAGCATTTGCTACTGACAGCAATGCAGAAGAAGTAGTGTCGTCCAAATCAAACATGGAGGAGAATCTGATCGTTCTGCTCATGAACCTTATGATGTATTTTCTATTTGTATCGAGACATCATTATTCTTGTTTTTATTTTTCCTTCCTCAGGCTAAAGTGGGACAAAAGGCATCAGATTCCCAGCCAGCGAGGCCAAGTGCGCCCAATATGGTTTAAAAGTGGGCAGAAAATGTGGGCCCCGAATGGGTTTGTAAGCTGATTCCATGGTGGATCCACCTGTGTTTGCCCACGTCGGCTTAAGTAAGAAATCCGAAGGTTGGCTAGATACCCTAGAGCAGGGGTCTCAAACTCAATTCAGCCGGGGGCCGCTGGAAGCAGAGTCTGGGTGAGGCCGGGCCGCATCAAGATTTCCACAAGAAAATCGCTGATAAAACATTCCAATGTTCTCAAATATCTTTAGTTTTAACACAAAATAATGAATGAATTAAATTAATTTAAAAAAATGAATCAGAAAATCAATCATTAATAATTAAAATAATAACAACGACCAGACAGCAGCACGCCCCCCTGGAGGGAATGCGAATAAAAACATGTTTATATTGGTGATGGATATTGTGCATAATCCTACATAGTAGTTGATAATAAATTAAATATAGCAAAAACAACCTAAAACTCAATTTAAGGTGAACCAATGGAAAAGAACTGAATCTCTGAGAAAAGACAGAATTCCATCACTACTATGGAGAGAAACAAGGAAAGATTGTTTTTACTTTGTCTGGAAGTTTTGGAAGTATTCTAAAAAAAAGAAAGAACAATTAATAAACTGATTATTTAGAAGTTTTTTTTTATTATTATTAAATTAAAGGATACTAATGATGTTTGCAACTGAAGGGGGGGGGGTTGTTTCAGAGAAAATACCTGAGAAACACTGGACAAGAGAAAACTATTTTTATTCAGTTTCAAACGTCTGTATTTACAGAACCTTCTTCATTTCTGAGCTGAGAGCAGCGCGCTCACTGAAAGCTCAATGCAAACGCCGCACACCAGAATTCCTGGCCTCCGCGTCTGGAGCGCGCAGGTTTTAAATCTGGTCTCAAGCTCTACACACAAATCGTGCACGCACTGAGTCTTCAACCCGGTTCAATATTTCACGCACAGTCGCAGCAGCGCTAATGAACGGTAAAAACACCATAGAAGAAGAATCTCCTCTCGACTGCTGCGTGCGTGACCGCGCTGCTCCGGTGTGGAGACCACCTGCTGAGCGTGCGTTCATAAACCCGCAGACATGCGGCCGGTGTGGAAGCACCTTTGAAGATTCTGCTCGCTCGCGGGCATCACTCACGCACGCGGAAGTAGTCAGTCTCTCTCCCGAGGACTTTTTCTGATCGTGGAGGAGGAAAAAGCGCTCGCGAGGGTCAGATCTGTTCGCGCGGAATATTTGATGCGTGCGCGGATTGTCGCGCGGCGTCAGGAACACGCTTTTTGACAAGCGGCAGGCTGTGTATCACGTGTTGTCACGTGGTGAAAGAGGAGCGGGACCCGCGAATCACGTTCAGTGAGAAAGCACTTCACAGCTTCATGGCTCCTCCTCCGCCCAGCTGATTGGAGGAATGAATTAAAGAGTGAGGAGGCTCGGACAGCCCGCCGATGTCCCGCCCTCCAGAGCCATATACCTTACTGTGATTGGTTCGTTCAGCTCTGCACACAACAACTGTCATTCATATCAGCCTTGCGGGCCGCACTAACAGTAATCTTTCATATGAAGACGGGGGCCGCAAATTATCATCCCGCGGGCCGCAGATTGCCCGCGGGCCGCGAGTTTGAGACCCCTGCCCTAGAGACACGGTAGAGTAGCTAAAAGTGCCATCATTAGTAGAACATAAGGATTGCAGTAAAAAATAAAAATCACTGAACATCGTGATTCCTTGAGACATGCTTACCTTTATGTTTGCATGTCTCTTGAAATTAAATAAACCTGATCTGCTCCTGTCACCAGTGTCTTCTGACCATTGTAAATGCACAGTTAATTCTTCTACGTAGCTTTGAGGCTAAAAACTTGACAGTAGCTTCCCCCATTAGGAATGTCTAGTTTATGTACTCATTTTTAGACCAATTTGACAGGCATAGAAAAAGAGGCAGCAGACCCAAATTTGATGGGGGACTCGCGTTCGATGTGTTCGCAGCATAACGGTGGGCATGGCGACTTTGTTTTGAAGCGTTGCACTTTCTCTCAAAAGTGCGACTTATAGACGATCTTCTTAATAGTTTTTTGCATTTTTTGGCTGCAGCAACTGCTACTCCAAAGCGACTTATAGTCCAAAAAATAACAGGTTCACCGAGGAGGTTGAATTTCATCTGGCCGGCTTGCTGACCAACTTACTGGCAGTCCCATGTAGCCATTTGCTCCTGGGATCCCAGGAGGACCTCGTGGACCATCAGCCCCTTTGTTTCCATGGCTACCAGGCAAACCTGGCTTACCCTAAAACAAATAATAACATGACCACTAAAAATGCAAATTTGTGTGCCTGTGAAAGCTGTGCGTATTACAAATACAATAAATGTGAATCTGAAAATATTTCACTAACAGAAATACTATACTGTATATATGAATTACATGCGTTCCTTTTATGATCTGCAAACAAATCCTAAAAAAATATACTTTTACATGAACAGTTTAATCAAGAATGTAAACTTGTTTTAAAAGGTAAAGACTCTGATTAATAATAAAAGATATACTACTATAGTTTTATTTTTACATTTCTTTATTCACAAGACACACATTTTCACACTTTCACAACACCATTAATAATGACAGATAATTTTATAATGTTACTTAATTATATCTATATTTTTAAATAATCTATCAATTAATATAGTTTGTTAAAAATGCATCAAAAAATGCTAAATTGGCTGACTAGGCGAGATTATATATTTTTGCACTTACAGGAAGACCTGCAATACCAGGTGGGCCCTAAAAAGGAGAGCAGGGGTATTTAGACAGGGCAGTCTTTAACAAAATCCGAGAAACAACAATCTACAGAACACCTACCTGAGGTCCAGGGGGACCTCTGAGTCCAGGTAAGCCCTTATGGTCCCTCTGTGAAAGGAAGGTTTGAGATTAAGACAGGATAATTCAAAAATACATCTGAGCAAACTATTTTAACCATCTGTTTTTTTCAGGGTCACATAGGTTGCTGGAGCCTATCCCAACAACGTTAGCACTTGAAGCTGATTTCTATGAGTTCATTGCAATAACACATAAAAAATATACTGACACATTAAATTCACAGCAAAAAGCTGGAGACAAATGAAACATGTCCGGTTTCAAAATAAAACTTTTTACATTTTTTTTTTTTTTTTTTACATTAACGCAGCAGAAAACAGTGGTGTCCAAAAGACGACAAAAGCTTAATTGTGGAACATCATCTACAACACGAAAACTGCATTTTACAAGGTCTTGGTGAGGAAGGAGTGGCCATGGAGCCTGATTGCTTAAAGGGTACCCAAACAGGGAAACTGGGGGCTGGCTTCACCCACAGCTAAAATTTTAAACTCCAGTCAGAGGGGTGTGTCTTAGGGGCAGGACTGTTATCATTACCGGGGCTACACACCATGACATGACACTACCGAAACTTACATGGTTTGACCAATCACAAAATTCAAATGTAATGCCTCATTTCAACCTGTAGGGGGCAGCAAAAATGCATTTTTTGACTATATCTTCAAGAATTAAACAAGTTTATTTTAATTTGTTAAAAATGTGGCAATGACCAACAGACAGCAGTTTTAAAGCCACATTTATAGAGGTCAACAGAAAAAAAAAGTTCATTTAGGGTTTGGTTACCCTTTAAGTTTTGGATGAACAAAGGGAGCAGGATGAACTACGACTAATCAATAGAACAGTGGAGCCATGGGGTAAGGGGAACGGACTGGAGACACAACTCAGACAATGTAAATCAAACTAACGGTTGTGAGAGGGACTACGGTGATGTACTACAGATTGAGTGTAAATCTGGGTGAGGTTGAGTAGATTCAAGACCAGGTATGCTCAAAGGATGGTCAATAATAATCCAGCCTGCAGCCACTTCCCAAAAAATGTATTAACCTCTTAGGACTTGGCGTCCACATCCGTGGACATCACATTATGGGTTACCACAGTAGTAAATTCTTCTTAACTGGTGCCCTCTCAAATAGAAACAAAACAAGAACTCGGGTGTTGAAAGCTTAAGTATCAGCTCAGTCAGCAAAAGCATAAAATAGGGTTTTTATATACAGTTCTCCCCACTTTGTCGCAGGGGGAGCTAGCTATTTTTTTTTCATTTGTTTGTTTTGTATTATTGTCTTCCTGTTATATTTATTCACCTTTTTTTTCCCTTAAATGTTGCTTTTATGTTTTATGAATTTCCTGTTGTGTGTTTCTCTATTGACAACCCAATTTGTTGTTTCTGCTGTTTTCAGACTTCTGTTTACCTTTTATGTATTGCTTTAACTTGTACTTCTACTTGGAGACTAACAACCCTTTCTATAGGGACTAAAGATGGAAATTAGTCTAAAAGGCTATAATCTTATACATTTGCATTTTTAAATGTTTTATTAATATATGCTGTCCCTGTTTCAATCAATCAATCAATATTTTAATCTGGACAATTCTAGCCTGGGTTTAGTTAAACAGAATGAATAATTACATGTATTACATGGTAAGGTGGTCCAGGTGGTCCAGGGGGGCCTGGAGGCCCAACTGGTCCCATGGGACCTGGAAGACCTGCCAGACCCGTCAAACCTGGTGTACCGGTCTGGCCCGGATCACCTTGTGTTCCCTAAAAGAGAAGGGAAACATTTGAAACATGTTTTTTACTTGGTTTTCCTTTTGTCTCACTATTGTTAATAGGAAAAGCTTTCATAGATTATAGTTAGAAGGAGAGAAGAAGTGTTAGACAATAATCAGGATCAGAAAAAAACATGCAATGTAAAGAGAAAAAAAATCCAATCAAAAACGTAAAAGTTTTGTTAAAATAAGAGGGAAACTTTTATATTTTGCATTAAATTGATAAGCAAGAAAATGTAGAATTTAAAGATAAAAAAAATAGAAAAGAATGTAACCTTTCCCTCAATCCCCGCAACCCATTACACACCGTAGAAGATGGAGCAAAATAGGAAAAGAAGGTGTTGAAAAAGTTGGAGTCTTGTTCGTCTTGCTAAAGAAAAGCAAGGAAATTTTAATCTCGTATAGAACCAGCAAATATGCATTTAAAAGTTTTGGGGTTTAAAAGAAAACAGAAACAGACTTCCCTCACCTTTTCTCCAGTTGGTCCTGGAGGACCAAGTTCACCACTGTCACCCTAAAAGACAAGGACATTTCAATACTTAAGTAAATTTTTTTAACAGTCAATAAATTCTTAATAGTCAAGGAGATTAAATATTTTAAAAAGACAAGGACATTTTAAAACAATTTGTTATAATTATACATATACTTGTCAAAATGACAATAAAATATTTTATTTTTGTTGATGCATTAGCTACCCATGTTGGTTTCTCTATAACTTAACAATCCATATTACAGTGTGACAAAAAGTATTTAGTCAGCCACCAATTGTCAGGTTCTCCCACTCATAGCTATGATGAAAATTACAGCGAGGCCTGTAATTTTCATCATAGGTATACCTCAACTATGAAGAGAAAAAAATCCTGAGAATTATTTTATCTGATTTTTAAATAATTTCTTTGTAAACTACGGTGGAAAACAAGTATTTTCTCTCTAAATTCTTCTGTAAGATGATCCTCTGTTCTCCACTCGTTACCTGTATTAATAACACCTGTTTGAACTCATTATCTGTATAAAAAACACCTGTCCACAACCTCACACAAAGAGCTGTTAAGGAACACCAGAACAAAATTGTTGACCTGCACCAGACTGGGAAGACTGAATCTGCAATAGATAAGCAGCTCGGTGTGAAGAATTTAACTGGGAGAGAAATTATTAGGAAATATAAGACATACAAGACCACTGATAATGTCCCTCCATCTGGGGGTCCACAAGATCTCAGCCTGTGGGATCAAAATGATCACAAGCAAATCCCAGAACCACACAGGGGACCGAGTGAATGACCTGCAGAGATCTGGGACCAAAGTAACAAAAGCTACCATCAGTAAGACACTACAGATCCTGCAGTGTCAGACGTGTCCCCCTGCTAAAACCAGTACATGTGAAGACCCATCTGAAGCTCCCTAGAGGGGATTTGGATGATCCAGAAGAGGATTTGGTGAATGTCCAATGGTCAGTTGAAGGTAAGAACTCTATTGTTTCGAGGATAAAGAATGCTGAGTTGCATCCAGAGAACACTATACCTACTGTAAAGCACGGGGGTGGAAACATCGTGCTTTGGCGCTGTTTTTCAGCAAAGCGATCCATGCAAAGGGCAGAATCAATAGGGCCATGTATCGTCTGATTTTGAGTGAAAATCTCCTTCCATCAGCAAGGACACTGAGGATGAAATGTGACTGGGTCTTTCAGCATGACAACCATCCTAAACACACTTCTCGGGTAAAGAAGGAGTGGCTTCATAAGAAGCATTTCAAGGTCCTGGAGTGGCCTCTTCACATCTCAACCCCATAGAATATCTCTGGAGGGAGTTGAAAGTGCTTGTTGCCCAGCAACAGCTCTGACATCACTGCTCTAGAGGAGATCAGTATGGAGGAATGGACCAAAACACCAGCAACAGTTTGTGTAAACCTTGTGGAGACTTACAGAAAACATTTGAGTACTGTCATTACTAACAAATGGTATAAACCAAAAGTATTGAGATTAACTTTTTTTTATCGACCAAATACTTATTTTCCACGATAATTTACAATAAAATTTTTTAAAAATCAGACAATGTGATCTTGTGGATTTTTTTTTCTAATGTTGTCTCTCATAATTGAGGTATACCTATGATGAAACTAGAAATGGTGTAAATAGATATACAAAACTAAAAGAGTTGTAAAAAGGGGTGGGACCACGCAAGACTTTTCTTCTACTCGCTCCTTTTCAAGCACATTGTTTGCTTTGTATTTTTATATTTTAATTTTAAAATTCTTATGTTTATCTTTTTATTTTGTGTTTGGAAAATAATAAATAAATAAAAAAAAACTTATTTCCTTTCTCATCTTTATAAGTGGGAGAAATTGCAATTTTTTTCTGTGATTATATAATTTTTTGCCTTTTTGAATTACATCAAATATATAAATGACTGATTGCATTTTAATGTTTACATTTCACAAAAACGAACAGTGCTGAGAAACTGCAACTTTTATGCAATTTATTTATGCATAAAATTGGTCCAAACATAGTATTGTTTGATAGCTTTTTAGTATTATTTAGGCACAAAAAGTGTCTCAGAATCAGAACAACTATTAAATAAAATTTGTTTTGACCTTTTCTCCACTGGGTCCTTGTGGACCAGGTCGACCAGGGAGGCCCTAAAACAAGAAACAGAGAAGTTTTGTTTTCTTTGCTCTTCTGTCAGCGTACATTTTGGTTCCTAAAATGTATATAAAAAGTTATAAAACAATCAAAAAACATTTTTAAAGACTAACTAACACATCAAAATGTTACTTAAACTACATATGACATAATTTCTTTAAATATTGGTCAAAAATAATGTTTTTACTGGAAGACCAGGTGCTTCATCGGGTCCCACCGATCCAGTACTAGAGATCCCTGGAGGCCCTGGAGGGCCAGGAGGACCTGGTGGACCCGGGGGCCCAGGTACAACCTTGGAACCAAATCCCAACATCATTAACCATGACTATCCAACTTTTTCTTTTCGATGGAAGCCTTACCTGGACTTTCCCCAAGTGTGAGAACCCTGAACCCTCCATGTCAACAAATGTCTGTAAAGACAAAACATGCAATAAGGGGTTTACTTTGATTAGTTACTTTTTTAAAAACACAAAAAGTACTCACAGGGATGTCTCCTCTGTTAGATCCAGAAGGTCCTGGTGGACCTGGGGGACCTCTGGGTCCAGGTTGGCCTTCACCAGCTTCACCCTTAAAATTTATAATCTGTTATAGATTTGACTCTGGCAATTTGTGGTCAGATCTGAATAAGTTTTATGCGTTTTTAATGCACCTTTTCACCCTTCAAACCAGGAATACCTGGAATTCCTGGAACACCTTGTGGACCAGGAGGTCCCTGATAACAAGAAGTAGTAGTTAAAACAACATTTTTTTAGGAAAAAATGAACAACTTGTTCATAAAGAGGTACTAAAAATATTCTCACAAGTTTTCCATCTTCTCCTGGATCACCCTGACAAAAAAAAATGTTGTGAGGATCAATTTTAAAATGATTTTCCTGACGATCTTTGTACTCACAGGCTCTCCGTCCTCCCCTGAAGGGCCCGCAGCTCCTTCAGGACCAGCCGGCCCTGCTGGTCCCGATGGTCCTACCACCTTCTGCACTACAGTGCCGTCTCCAAGTTTAGTCAACTCAGCTGCAGGTCCTGGTGGACCGGGAGATCCGGGAAGCCCCTGAGCACCAGGCATTCCTGCTTTACCAGGATATGTACTCCCAGGACTACCCTGATGAGAAAAGAACGGGCAGTTTCTATAAATTACTTTGATCTTAATTTGATATCTGCAACATTTGGTGACATGGGTAGTTTTCTAGAATTAATTTGATTCGATTACCCAGAGTCTGGATCGATTTGATTCTGATTTTTTTAAATATTTGTAATCTTCTAAATTCCATTCAATTTAATTTTGAGTTTACACATTTAGACACATTGGTTTAGAAATACATTAATAATCTATTTATGTTATGAAGATATTCATATTAATCTGATACAGTTCACATGCTGTAAAATACATTAGTGAAATTATAATTAACATGCAGTGTTATGTGAATTCTCAAACAGAAGCTTCAACAATTGTTCTGCCTCTCCTGGGGGGTTATTCAGTTTGGCCACTAGGTGGCGATCACGTTATAGCATTACACCTTATTCCAGAAGAAGAAGAAAGTATGAGGAAAAATGCTTTATTTGAAGCCCCCCTCCAATGAAAATCATGTTTTTTGAGTTTTTTTTCTTTATTTTGTTTCAAACACAAAATAAAAATAAACATAAGAATGAAAAAATAAGTATATAAAAAAAAATTATTAATACACAAGTAAAGCAAACAATATGCTGGGTAAAAGAAGTCTAGTGTGGTCCCACCCCTTATTACAACACTTTTTGTAACGTATATATGAGTTTTTAACATGTATGTGTGTCATTTTTCTTTTGAAAGAGAAAAAATATAAAAGAGATCATTTTGTGTTTGCATTCTCCTTCTAAGTCGCTGTCACTCAAAGTGCCTGAGAAAAACTCGTCTGAATTCCTGAAACTTTGATACGTCACAGTTGCTAGCTAACCCGGATGCAGCTGTAGAAGCCGGAGAAGATAATAAAACGTCCCACTTCTGTGTTGTCAAAGATATATAATTCAGTGAAAGGTCATACTGATGTTAGCTTTCATTATTTTCCACAGGAATCTGAGGAAAAAATGTTTTGCATTTATTGGTCGCAGCAACGTCAATAGTTATTTGATTATTTGCGGAAACTGGCGGTTGATTGCATTGCCCACTCGTACTTTTTTTTCAGTTGGCCTCAAGTATTTAAAAAGAAACTGAAAGTAAGATATTATTAGCTGTCACGAAAATTACTTGCATGAGGCCCAATGAGGCAACATTTTTGTGATTTTGGGCTATATAAATAACTGAATTGAATTGAATATGCTGTTTGCGTTTGATCCCATCCGCGGAGGGGTGCAAGGAGCGCCGCTGCTTTGTTTATAGCAGCTCCACTCAGGATCCACCGGGTGGTTTAATCGGACACCGGAATCGTTCTCCTGAACGTAACCCTTTGTCTGTATCTAAAAACATCAGCACTGAATGCACGCATATAAAAACTGACGCGCGATTAGCCCTTCCGTTCTCCTTAGCTTGTTTACATTAAAAGTGGGGTCATCTGGACACCACAGGACAGTGCGCTGAACTTTTTTTTTTCACTGATTTCAGAGTTTCACTAATGTCCATGACAGACGTAAAATCCTGTCCCCCTTCGTCCACATTTGTCATGGAAGAAATCGCATAACAATATGTGGTTGGAGCCATCTGGACCCCAAGGAGAGCGGAAGGGTTAAACCCTCTCTATTCTGGCATTTCAGTTGATTTCTTGTTCAAGTTATTTCAATAATCAGCATGTGCTAGCATGAAATCAGTTATGAACACCCAGCTAGTGCTGCTCGCTGGTGCAATGCAGCCTAAATAGTCATGTTTTATTTTATTTTTTCATTGGCTTTTTCATTGGTTATTGCAATTGGCTTCAGATCAACAGGGAAAAATTGTTTTTAAAGACATTTAGGATGTAGAATTTTTGTTAAAAACTTCACAGTGCTAATTAAAACCCCACTGGAAACATTTAAATAAAATAAAAAAATCTTGTAGGGGGACTTTAAGAAAAATTATTTGTTTGAAAGAGTTGTCAAAATACATGCCTGTGAGTGTATAAAAATGTTCATTCAGTCAATAACGTATGTTTAGGTCAGCCGCGCGTTAGCATTAGCCGTCCTTTGGGAAATTCCATTATAAGTTAGCATCAAGCTAGCAGACTTTAGCATTAAGCTTTAGATGGATCTCTACTTTTTTGGATCTATTATTCGTCTATTAAGCTAAGATTGATTCAGATCTATTAATCGATTTGATCAACCCAGCCCTAATAGTTTTATCACAAAACACTAAGTGTGAATCTCAAAAGATCAAGCTGGAAGAGCAAGACTAGAAGCTACCCAAATATGTTGAACAAACATATTTGTTCATGTGGAATATAAAAAAAGGTAAAAAAGTATAGAATTATGTTTAGCTAAAACAAAAACATAAAAAAAATAATAAACTACCAAACTTAAATTGTGTGAAATTAATATTAATATTTTGTTAAACTTAATTTAGGTTAAAGTTAAATCCTTTCACAAATTGTGTTCAATCAAGATTGTGAAAAAACATCTGCAATGAAATAATCAAAGTTAAATAAATCTGAAGTAAATTTACACATAATTTGAACTTTTAATTAAAAAAAAATATTCAAAACTACAACATGAAAAATGCATAATTCAGCAGCAAAAACTTGACGTACCTTTTCTCCCTTTTCTCCCTAAAAGAAAACAGATAAGAAATTCAATACTGCATCTATTTAATGTTGCTAAATTTGATTCTCAAACAGATATAAGCGATGGCTTACCTTCTGTCCTTGATTTCCTCCCTGTGAAGACAAACCAGTATCTGAGCTGAAACTGGGCACTCCCTTTGGCCCCGAGGGGCCTCGATCTCCCTTGGATCCCTTCTGTCCTTTGTCCCCTTTGTCTCCTTTAGCTCTACTGGGACCTTAGAAATAACACACAAATGAGTTGTAAATGAGTGAATGGCCCAAACAAACTAAATGGGACAAAAGGGAAACACAGGAAACAAATGTTACTTGTAATTAAAATCACAAAAAGAAATGTATACAAAAATTTCCATCTGTTCTGTAGGAGGCAGATTAAAATAAGTTTCAGGGGTATTTAAAAAAAAATTTCTGTGCATGATGTTTTAAAGTTGGCTCAATTTAGTTTCTGAACAATCCAGCAGATGGCAGCAAAAGTATTAACATTGATCCACTGTGCCCCACATTTTTAAATAAAGAGCACTTTTTAACACCTGAGCAAATATTCATTCATTCATCTTCTTGGCCATTTTGTCCCCTCTGGGGTCACGGGGGTTGCCGGAGCCAAACCGGGCTACTGATGGGAGAAGGCAAGGTTCACCCGGACGAGTCGCCAGTCTGTCGCAGGGCAGCATATATATTATGGTATTAATAAGAAGTTTGGGGTCAATATATTTATTTTTTGCTCAGAATAGTGTTCCTACTTTTTTTTTAATGTGCTAAATTAAACCTCGTTTCCACTGAGAGGTACGGTACGGAGCATTTAAATTCTAGAATGGACCCAGTAAACCTTAATCGTACTTTTTTAGCCCCCTTTGGTTGTCGCTCTATAGAAAATGAAACACGTTGATTGGGAGAATGTCATTATGACAACACTAAAGACATCACAAGTTTTCCACTCTCTTCGGTGCTAAAACAACATTAAATGCTTTGTATATACAAAGTACAAAAAGGCAAGTGGTAAATAAAAAGCTGCTGGATGACCTCCATAGTTGCTGTTGATGGCCTTGCTTTTGCTGTGTTCCCAAAACTTTATTATTTATTAACATAAGTTTTTTTTTCAAAATTGTGGTGTTTCCATTAAGCAAATTTATTATTGCAAAACCAATTTCGTAGTCAGTGGAAGCACACAATCAGTCTACACCCCTCAGTCCAACTTTAAGTGACAACGCTCACCTGAATTACCTGGACATGGCTAAACCGGACAGAACCGGACCTCTAAGTGGAGCATTAGAGTCCTCTGGACCTGATGTTTTATTATTTCATTGTTATCTTGATTAAATGCCCCTTGGTGGTGTAAAAGTAAAGGTTGGAAGTCTGCTATAAAAGGAAAACTTCACAATGCTACTTCTTTATTTGTATTTTGATCTTTTACTAAATCAAATTGTCACAGATTTAAATAAACACATCTCAAAAGGAGGCTTTTCACAGGAAATATTGGTTAGAATAAAAATAGATTGAATAATTGAAAGTTATGATGAATTAATCGCACTGAAAAATTACATGACAGCCCATAAATAAATATGAATATGTTTAAGGTTTATAATAACATCATTTAGTAAGACACTAATACTAAAATTGCAAACATATTTTTAAACACTTCAAGAATATTAAATAATTTAAAAAATGTTTGATAATTTTGAGATACATTAAAAAAGTGAAACATTGGATCAATTAACAAAAGCTCTGTAATGTTTCCCTTCAAATTTTTAGTTTTCCTCAAATTAAACTTTTGGGTTGATTGATTACTTAACTCAAAAATGTATTTGATTAAAAAAACTGTTTTTTTAATGTAAAAAATTACAAAGCTTTTGTTAATTAATCCAATGTTTCACTTTTTACAGTGGACATTTCAGCTTTAAATGTGATGCATCCCTGCATCTACTTTGGGGAAAGAAAAAAAAAAAAAAATCTACAACCTCTTCTAACACATTCAGGTTCAGACAAGCAGCCCCATATTTCTGCTGTGACTCCTGTTTGGCAAAAGCTTTGGACAGAGCTCCGTTTTCTAGCTGTGCAGCTACAGTAATGACAGGAATCCTGCACCGACGCAGGTTTTTACCTGTTTTAGGGCCTCTCGAGTGTGTCAGCGGGGGTTCAGGGACCGGATGGAGAGGCAGTACGGTGTTCTGAGGATGGAATATGACAGATAAAAAAAAATACTTTTTGAGGCCTTTTTGTTAGTAAAATTTTAGTTTTTCCACAATGTCACGCAAACAAAAAACATCCAATCATAATCTTGCTTCTTCCAAGTCCAAATCTAAATAAATTTCTCAGACAAATGCTATGCATTATTATTTATAGCTTTATATACCATATGAATAAGAAATATCTGGATTTTAGCATTTTTGGTAAAAGAATCGGATCGCCAAAAAGTTAGTAGAATCATTTATGTATCGATTTGTGGACCATATATCAATATTATTATATTGAATCGTGTCAGAGGGAAAGAAAAAAAAATAATAATAATAATTAACATAACTCGACAATGAGTCAACAACAACAGTTAAATTACACTGAATGCACAGTGAAAAATGTACGTCTTCAAATGTTTGGAGAACTGAGAAAGTGAGTCTAATTCAACATTAAGGATTGTAAATAACACAATGTGGTCTGAGCAAAATTTTATTGTTTAACCAATTGTGATTTGTAATGTTTAAAGAAAGATTGTGTACTTGCATAACTACTTATCTTTGGTCTGTAAGGAGCGATCTGGTTTTTGTTCGATTTTATTGTAAAATTGTAATTAGTTGTTAGTGGAAAAGTTGAAGGTGCGAGAGGGTATTTGAATGATTGCTTACGTTAAAATTTTTGCTTGTTTGGTGACTAAAGACGGAAGCTAGCTCCGGTGTGAAGCATCTTTATTGCTTTTGTACATTGTCCCTGTCAAATAAACTACTAAATAAAACTAAAATAAACAAAAAATGTCATATACCTTTACTTGATCCTTCTTTTCGACATCTCCACTGCCAAGATCCCCAGAACTCTTTGGGACAGGATAAGGCAACACATCAAACCTGAGTGTTCACTTTTAAAATAAAACTCCTTTACACAAACACTCACTTCGTCTGGGTAGCCGTCGGAGTCACAGAAACGCTCAGCAGCAAGAGGATCTCCCACCAATTTGAAGTCAAATATTGTACCCTTAAAGAAAGCACTAGATTGATTAGTAACACAAAGATATTTACAGAAATATAAGCTTGGTTGCACTACAATTGAGTTACTTAACCAATTTGCCAAATTCAGTGGTTACCTCAAACTTGTCTGGGTCAGCACCACCTGCTTGGCCCACAAAGATCCCAGCGCCATTATCGAGGTCCATTGGATCTGGTGAGCGCTCGAACCTCACCGTCTGAGGCTCTTGATCACAGTCCATGTAAAGAGACACCTCATCCTGATAGACGGAGAGCGCAAAATGATTCTTGGAGTTCACCAGCGGTGGCATGTCAAAGCTGGCCGCCTCATAGGAACTCTCCGACCCCGGCTCGGTGTAGAAGAAATGCAACTTTTGTCTACTGGACTGAACTGGACCGAGCTTGACGCCGATGTACATGATGGTCTGGGAGCTATCTGTGATGGCAAAGAGGACTGAGGCGGCGGGGCTGGAGGGTTGGATGTGAAAGATGAGGGAAAAGTGACGGAAAAAAGGGTTGGGGACATGGACCGCGGCCAGCTGACCCAGGACTGCCGAGGAGCTGAACTCGTACGCGACTCCGTTCTCTGTGGTGACTTTAGCAATCCCTTCCGGCGGAGGATCTCCAACTAGCTGGAGCAAAGAAACGCCGCTTTCTTCTGCAAGACAAAAAGTTCAGAATTTAGCTTTAAAAAAAAAAAACACATTGCATTTGTAGTAGAAATAAACTACAGAAGCCAAAAAAAGCTACTTCACTTTTTTGGATGCCCATTTTCTCGTGATAACAATATCTACTTGTTCTTATTACAAAAATTACAGAATTAATTTTTTTTAGTTGTTGAGATTGTTGGTGTAAGACGTATGGCGTGGTTACAGTCTACAACAAGCACAAAATAAAGACACTTAACAGATTTGACATGTTGAGGTCTCAGTTTAGGAAAAGGAAAGAGGAACACGACAGTATAAGGCAGGGTTCATAAAATTGATCGATTTGATTTAAGCTCTTAACAGATCAATACTCGATACATAAAAATATTGATCGATTCAGCACATAAAGCCAAAATCCACTAGCTTGATGGTAACATTTAATGGAATTTCCCATCGGACGGCTAATGCTAACGCGCGGTCGACCTAAACATACATTGGTGACTAAATAAACATCTTTATGAACTCACAGGCATGAATTTTCCAAACTTTTAAGAAGATATTGCTTTATAGTAGGGATGTGAATCTTACAACATGTCACGATTCGATTCGATTCCGATTCTTGGGGTGCCGATTCGATTCTGAAACGATTCTCGATTCTCGATTCAGACATTTAAAACACAAAGGAAAAATTTTAATAAAAAAAGGGAATGTATTTATGATACTGTGCAAACTTATATTATTCAGACCCTCAAGGATTTCGCAGAAGAGTTTTATGATTGTTCTGGCCCGAAATGGCCGATGTTGCAGCAGCTTTTGTAAAAAGTTGCAATGTGTTTGAATATATACATATTTTTAAAAGCGCCTAAAAATTTAATTATGAAATACAAATCATATTCTCATGTTCCAATTCTTTTTATGATGACATATGCACAAAGTAAATACAACACAGCATCATCCCCTTGAGCTGTCATTTAACTTGAATAGAACTGTCAAACATAAAATGAACTTGGGTCTTTCCTGCTAACATAACCCAAATATGTGTTGATTTAAACATATTTTAGAATAAAATATTTCCAGTGAAAAATCATGAACTTAAAAACATCATAAACAGATGAATCCTCAGATGTTCTCAGAATCTTCCTCTTTATCTATTTCTAAAACATCACTGCTGAGTTGCTGGTAGAGGAAGACAAAGGCTTTGAGGAGTTGATCTGGTTTTATTGATCTGCTCTGTTTTAAAGAAGCTTCTCTCAGGTGTCTGTAGGTTTGTTGTGGAGAAGGTTCTAGATGGAATTCTTTCCCTGCAGACTCTAAATTCTTCCTTTGTATTACCAGTTAAAGTGAAATGGTTCCAGATTTCCAGAGTCTCTCTCTATTTCTCTTCATGCCTGTTGTGCAGCAGCTGTGTCCCGCGCAATATAACAGACTGATCTGTACCTGCGCCCCCCGTGCCGCGTGCGCGCCCGGGGACAGCGCACCTTCACCCCCGCGTGCACCCAGCGCATGCCCACCTGCGGGGTGACCGTTCACGCGCGTTATGAAGAGAAAAAGTGTGAGAGGACTATAGAACGATAATTAAAGAGAGCACGGCCGAGTCGGAAGGGAAACGGTCACGTGGTCATCCATGACTGTTGTCACGGTAGATTGATCTCAATAAAGTTGCGGTGAAAATAAAAAGCTGCAAGGTGCGCAACAAATCTCGGGGTTTGATTGGATTTGCATTTAAAGTTGTTATCGAAACATCAGGAAATCCTGGAGGGACGGATGATTTCAACAGTATGAAGGCAGAGAAAGACTTTTCAAACTTTAAGCTCCGGTGATGGACGAGATATGAGCGCGAGCATTTGAAGTGTTCAGAAGTGTCTGATTTAGCAGATTTTACACACTGCACGTCATGTCAAGCTCCTTACCCCAGGATTTGTGGAATCTGAAGTGAGCCCATACATTTGCCAATTTATATCGGGACAGGAGGAATCTCTTTTTCTCTCATGCTGCGTAGCGCGCGCGCGCTCAGTAAGCTCCGCTCGCCTCCAGGGAAAACAAACTACGGTAGCCGTTTCGGGACAAACATTACGGCTTGCAAGTAAGCTAGCAGGTTCGAGCCATTAAATAAAACATATAAATGCAGGAATATGGCGGGAGGGGGCGAATCGATTCTTGGATATTTAGAATCGATTCTGAATCGTTAAAAATGAGAATCTAGATTCGAATGTGAATCGATTTTTTCCGACACCCCTACTTTATAGTAACCATTTTTGTTCTAAATCACTTGTTTTTTGCTCATAATTTCTTCTTCTTCTGGAGTAATGTGTAATGCTATAGTGGGATCGCCACCTAGTGGAAAACTGAAACGCAATGTTAATAATCTGAACATTTTTGTCAAAGCTTTTCAATTTGAGAATCCATGTAACACTTTCTGCTATCAACAATCTCATTATCTCACTAATAAATTTTACAGTATGTGAACTGTTTCAGATCATATAGTAAATTAATAATTTATTTCTAAGCAAATGTGTTTAAATGCGTTAAAATTAAATTGAATTGACGGACCAAAAGAATAAAAGAAAATTGGATCGAATAGTTCCTGGAAATTATAACCAATACCCAGCCCTACTACAGTATATTCTTTATTATGTCATTATCACAACAAAATAAAATTTGTTTTCTCATGATACTAAGATAATAGATGTTGTTATAACAAGAAAAAGTTCCAAAAAAAGCAGGCTAAGCCGTTTTCAGTTTACTTAAAATAGAAACCCATGCTGCTAATAATATTAGCATTCCTTTACTAGGCATTAGAGGTGAAGGGGAACATGGATTTTGCGATGTATCGCGATATTTTGCTTGATGATACTTGTACTGATTTAAAATGCTAACAGGACAATACTTAGTTAATTAGCCATGAGTGTCCTTCAGCTTCTAAATGTTGTTTTCCAACGAAACCCTCAACCGCTAGTTGGCAGCACAACACACCGAGGCTCTTTGAGCAGCCCCACACCGCGACCAAAACAACAGGATCTCACGAGAACCAGATTGTGTTAAATTTTCAGTCTGCCACATGGTTTTTGTTGTATTACTTAGTTTTGACTTGGGATGGATACCAAACTGAAACTCTGTGCCACAATGCTGCCGGTATCTGCATACAGTTGAAGTGTTTAATGTTCCGATAATTAATTAAAATTAATTTTACTATTTTATTACAATGAAAGACGTATTAATATTCATGTAAAAAACTCCTCTGGTACTGTCTTGGAATATATGTGATACGTACGCGTATATTGCCAGACTCTTACCAATACACATCCCCTTTTTAATGCTATTCCTGACATTTCTTGATACGTCAATGTTTTTCTAATGCTACCCTAAGACCCAATAAATTCAGCACTTTTGTATTCACCATTGAAGTTGTATAAGCTCAGTGGTATTCAATGCTAGGGGTGTCCAAATCCAGGTCTTGAGGGCTGCCCTCTGGCGGGTTTTCCAGAAATCCTGCCTTATCTGCTGCTGAATACCGGGATCAGGTGTGTTTAACCAATGGCACGTTGGTTGGAAAACATGTAGGACGCTGGCCCTGAGGCCTGGAATCGGACACTATAAAAAGTTTTTGAAGTCTAAAAGTTTTTAAAAAGCATCTGAAGAGAAACCTCGAAGCACTAGGATGAACATAGTCTGTCCATCTTTCTCTGATAAACACATTTCAAGGCTTCCAAAGAATGTTTCTCAACAGACATGAATTGGATAATGTCCAACGAGCTGTCCATTGAATCATTCAGTTCTCCTCAGTTTTTTTTTAGGACAGTTGGTTCTGCAAAGTCCATGAATTTCTAAAAAAGGACATCCTAGAAGTGCATCATCCTGCTTATACCATGGTCCCTTACAAAATAAATAAACATTAAATCAAAAACAATACTTTAATATAGTCATTTTTAATGTTCAAACCTTTTTTGTTTTGACAATTTGATACTTGGTGGGGCAGCTTGACACGATAGCTGCTACAGAGCCTGATGAATGAGGACTAACCACCAGACGAAAATGGTATAAACTAAACCTTGAGATAAGTGACAAAGCATCACTTCAGAAGAAAAGTTCACCTCTTTTGTTCAGATGATGAATTAAGTTTTTTTTAAAGAAACAAAAGTCTACAAATAGTTTCCTAGATAGCTTTTTTTGCTAGAGATATCCACCATTATTAACTGATCTATAATTGTGTATCAAACTAATTTCTTTATTAATAATACGATTATTTATAAACATGTAGCAATAGGATTATAAAATAAGATTAAAGGTTTATTGTAAAATGTGATAGTGGGACTGGCATTTTCACCATAGGGCTATTTGAAGGACAGACATTTTTTCTAATGTCTAACTATTGTAATAAAGAGCGCAATAATTTCTATCTGTTTATGTTCCAAGTTTCTGTTGCTCAATTTACCAACTGGCAATTAGGCCAGCGCAATATCACAGAACATTCAGGCCATCTAACTAGAACTTTTTTTTTCTCAATTCTAATGGAGACCTTATAGCCAATCAGAATCGAGTATTCACCTTGACCATGGTATAAATACAGAAAATGTCTGACTTCACCCAGTAATCTAGCTTTAAGTATGGTCATATACATTGACCAGCTTTATTTTAACAAGACAGTACATGAGAATGGAAAGCATTTTCTTCTGAAACTTTCCTCAAGTATTTGTTGAGGCATTGCACATTATTTGTGGGTCTACAACAGTTTTGACACAAGATGGGGAATTAGCTTCACATGAACTGGTATTACATGAAGCACCCGCTTCTCATTATTCGTTGAATGTTTTGGTATCTATAGTATGTCCGCATTGTATTTCGCAATACTATACCAAAATTAATGCTAATAATAATGATTAATTTTCTGTTACATTAACTTAAAATGATTTATTTAAGACACTGTATATCTAACTGGATTAGCTATTGATAATTCTGGTCCAGATGCCTCCTGGACGCCTCCTTGGAGAGGTGTTCAGGGCTTGTCCCACTGGGTGGAGACCCTGGGGAAGACCCAGGACGTGCTGGACAGACTAAATCTCTTGGCTGGCCTGGGAACGCCTCGGGATCCCTCCAGAGGAGATGGAGGAAGTGGGCGGGGAGAGGGAAGTCTTGACGTCTTTGGTTAGCCTGCTGCCCCCGCGACGCGATCCCAAATGACCAATAGAAAATGAATAGATGAACTTGTATGTATTTTCTTCACAATGTGCTTAATTTAGCCTGAAAAGTGAAATTTGATGTAATAATTTATAATAAGTTGATTTCTGGTCAAATTTTAAATATTGTTACATAAGGAAACAAAGCTTTGAAAAAAGAACAACAAAATCGGCCATACCCGCAACATTTTGACCACTATGCCGTACTTACAGGTTCTCTTTCAATCTGCTATTTTAGTTTCAACATTCTTATCAGTTTGTTAAAATACAAAAGAAGTCTTTAAAACTCTGTGCCAGGGTAGGTTGTTGGTTACCAGAGCTCTGAGTTAACTTACCCTTTCTGTAGTCATTTTGTTTTGTTTTGTATCACTAATTTTTTCATGATGGACATAAACTTTTTACACTCACTCAAAATAGGAGCATGCCTGCTACTTGCTTTTTGTACTGTTTGCCACCGCTTCTGGGTCTGAAACGGTTCTCGCTTCTGGGCCTGAAACGGTAAGCGGGGACATCAGCTGTAGCCACAGAGCAACTGTAGATTCTCAAAGAGTTAAGGTGTCGCAGAGCAAGAGTTAAGCAGCAGAAGAGGAAAAGACACTACAAACTCATGGGAAATGGATTATCTCTACTCGATAAAATGGAAGAACTCACGACGCCCAACCAGACTGCATTGAGAAAGTGATCTCCTGCGGTTCAGGGAGACCTGCCTCCCGGTCCTCACGCCAATGTCTGACGTAACTCTGGACGACTTCCAACTGGTGCCCAGAAGGTGAAAAAGAGCGTCAAGAAGAAAGGGGAGTAACTTGAGATGTACTATAATAAAAGATGGTGTAACTTGCAACACTTCACCATCAAGGAGCAGTGCTGCACCAAAGACCATGAATTCTTCGCTGTTAGCTTAAGGGCATTCCACTTGGCACTGTAGTTCTCACATCTCCACCAACGTCTCTCAGATAAAAACAGCACATCCATTGTCCCTTCTCATAATAACTGGAGGCTTTAACCACGCCCTACTCTCTGGCACTCTCAAGTGTGTTGACTGCCAGACCATAAAAAATAAAAACAATACAGTAAAACGCTGGATTAATTGTTTACAAAGGAGGCTTATAACCCGTCAGCCTTACCCCCACTTTTCAGACCTGAAAAGGCTCTGACAGACTGCTTTGAGTACATGGACTGGGAGAAACTTTGCCACCCCCATGGTGAGAACATTGATTACTCACTGCGTCACAAATTACATCAACTTCTGCAAACACAGAGAAGGTACAGTGGTTCTCCAACACCAAGCCATGGGTTAGGTTACCACAGAACTGAAGGCCCTGCTATATGGGAGCCTTTAGATCCAGGAACCGAGGCCAGTTATAAAGGGTGCTCTTAAATTTAAGATGGAGGGATGCAAAAAGCACTTCCAGATGAAGTTGGAGAAAAAGCAATGTCCGAGAAGTCTGGAAACAAACAAACACAATCTTTGACCACTTCCAGGACAAGAGAAGCAGCAGTGTCTACTGACTGGATGTGGGCTAATGACGTGAATCTGTTTTTTGGCAGATTTGACAGTGAAGTTGCATTCCCAACGCCCTTGCAACAAACATCTGAGAGGCCATTTTCAATGACAAGTCTGTGTAAATGTTCATAAATGCACATTACAGACTATCGTGTTTAAAAGTCTTGCATTCCAAGTGCACTAACACACATTTTTAAGACTGTTCTTGGGTTCTAATGACAAAACGCTTGGCCATCCAAGACAGATTGAAAGTAAACCATGTCAAACTTAGACCAATCAAGGACTGAAATTCGGAAGTGACGAAAATTTCCTGATTTCTGTATTTAGCTCCACCCTTCCGTGCCAAATTTATCAGATCAATATTTTAATCATTATTACATCCTTATTTTAGATTTTAACCCTTGTGCTCTCTTATGGGGTGAAGATTACGGGTGTGCTAAAATATCGACATTCCAATATATTGCGTCATTTCGTCCTGCGATTGATTCTCGATGGGTTCTCATCAAGTATCGATATTTTATTTTCTTTTGAAAAGGCTGTAAAAGGTTATATTCGTCATCCTCACGTGAGATGCTCCTTTGGAGGTAGATACGGTCGCGCCTCGCAAGATTGGCTGTTGCGGGCACCAATGTGTCTGGAGGATACTTGAATTATTCAACTTTTGTTCTGTTGTTTACAATAATTCTGCACTAAGTTGTGGTACTGCTGTTCATGTTTACTAATGTTAGCACTGAATTTTACGGATAATTCCAATTCAATTGGTGTCAATGCTTGTCAAAGAGCAGCAATATTGGACTAGACGTGTCTATTATTTGTTGCACAAAATAAGACAAGTTGTTTATTATAACTGTGTTCAAGCTAAACAATAGAGATATATTTTCTTAAAAAACTTGTTATTCTATATAATATTAACCAGCTCAGTGGCCTTGTGGTAGAGTGCCCGCCCTGAGATTGGAAGGTCATGGGTTCAAGTCCAGGCCAAGTCATACCAAAGACTGTAAAAATGGGACCCAGTGCCTCCCTGCTTGGCACTCAGCATTAAGGGGTTGGACTGGGGGGTTAAACCACCAAATGGTTCCCGAGCGCGGCTGTGTCTGCAGCTCACCGCTCCCTTAGGGGATGGGTCAAATGCGGAGAACAAATTTCGCACACCTAGGTGTGTGACAACCAATGGGACTTTAACTTTATTAGTTATTAAAGATGATTTTTACCAATTATTGCCGTATCACGATATCATCAATATCGTGAGCCATGTATTGCATCATATCATGAGGTAACCAGTGATTCCCAGCCCTATTGCAGATGACCCCACCTTTACATTGATGTGTGAACCCTCCCACGACAAACATGGACTGGGTTGTATGTCTCATCAGTGAAGATAAGAAGTCGGCTGTCTTGTGGGGTCCAGATGACCCCTCTTTGATAGCACAAGGGTTAAAAAAGCCATTTACTAACATTAACCAATTACAATTTTTTAAAGTAATTCTCACTGAAAATGTGGGTTTGACTGGCTCGTGTGCTTGCTCATGCCACCACAGTGGACAGTAATGCAGTGAGAAGTAAAGATCATAGAACAATTTTTTATTTTTTTCAATGTTTTTGCATTTGTTTTAATATTTTATGCCGTTTGTCAAATTAAAAAATTACAATAAACACGTTAGAACAGATATTACATTTTTGAGTATATTTTTCTATTATGAAGGTTAATAATGCTCTTTTTATATGATGAAACTGAAATAAATTAATTTCAGCTAGAAACATGTTGCAACCATTAAAACACAAAAGATCACAGATGACATAATGTATATCCAGTTTCAGAGGTTTACTGAGGTTTCTCGTTCATACATTTGGACCTCCTGAGAAACACTGGTTAACCGAGCGCAGTACAAGATGCTGGTGTAGAGAGGTACAGACGAACAGAAAGAGGGAAGAGAAAAAGTGTCAGATTTCCATGGGAAAGGAGTTCATAAGATTTTTTTTTTTTTTTTAGACAAGTCCCTGAAGGCTCTAACAAAACACACCAATTAAAGTGTTGAAATGTCAGTGTGGAACTAATGGACGTCTCTGGAGGTTTATGGGCAATGAATTCCTCGCTTCTCCCTCTGGGGAAATCATGAAGACGTACATCAGGAGGTTGGATTTCACTGAAATCAGTGGTAAATGTGCCGGCAAATGAAAAGATGTACAAAAATATTAATTTGGTTTAAATAAACTATCTTTGCTGGATGTAAAATGTTCTGTTTTTTTTGTATTTTGACGAATTAAAGTTGAGCAGAGTGGCATCAGTTGGGAATTTACAAAGACGCAAAGCTGCATCAACGCTTGCTCCAGAACCACCTTCGTACCTTAATCCTTGTTTGTACAGTTGACAAAAAAGTCCTTATTGCCGAGTGATGAGGAAGCAATGCCTGGGAAACGTTCAGGTTTGATGACACCAAGATAAATGTTGCTCAAGTGTGGACGGAGCAGAGAAATGCGAGACAAGGCAGAAACCAGATGTTCAGACTTGAGAAAGTCGACTTTTCTTCCTCTGCATCTTTCTTAAATTTACAGTTTTCTAGTTTAAACGGGTTCAATAGATCATGTGGTTTTCCACAAAGATTCATTATATTTTGCAAAAACAGAATAAAGTGATGGGTAAAGTACATTAAATATATCTCAGAACTGGACTGAGTGAGTGTGTCGTCAGTCATAGAAGAAGACTTGCTTCAAGTCCAACAAAATTAAGTGAATTCAGTTGTGATTGTTTCACGATACAACTGTCGTTATGTTGGAACCAGATTACGTCAGTGAGCAGAGATTGGTCCGAGTTTGGCTAAATCAGGGGTCTGCAACCTGCGGCCACATGTGGCTCTTTCATCTTGTGGTGGGAGAGGAGAAAAATAAGATAATGGTAAATTCTCAAAAATTGGAGATTAGCTATTATTTTAGCAACATACAAATATTTTTGGCTAATGTGTTACCTACTGGAGTTTTTAGGCTAATTTAGCTTCTATTTTAGCAACATGCTAACGTTTTTGGCTAAGTTTGCAGAGAAATGTTATGCTAATTTGGAGCTTAGCTAATATTTTCGTAAAATGCTTATGTTTTCAACTAATCTGTTATCTACTGAAATTTCTTTGTATAATTTGGAATTTAGCTTCTTTTAGCAGCATGCTAACATTTTTGACTAAATTAGTTTTCTGAGGAATTTTACGCCATTTTGGAGTTCAGCTAATAAGCAACAAGCTAGCTAGCTAGCTTTTTTTTTTTTTTTTAGCACATTTGGCCTCTAATTAGTTTTTTATGCTAATTTGGAGTTTAACTAATATCTTAGCAATATGCTAACATTTTTAGCTAATTTGTTTTAGGCCCATTTTGAGTTTAGCTTTTATTTCATCAACATGCTAAAATTTTTGGCTGATTTAATTTACAGAGAAATGTTATGCTAATTTGAAGTTAAGCTAGTAATTAAGCAACAAGCTTGCTTTTTTGCTACCAAAGTTAAAAACGTAAAGAAATTCCCATTTTGAGAGATGCTAGTTTCTTTTTATATATATTTTTTTGCTTTTATTCATGCCAAAAATAGACATTTCCACATTTATTATTAAAAAAAAACAAGAAGAAGGTTATGAATGCAAATCCAAATTTTTTAAAGGCTAACATAAGTCAATGCGTCTCCTTCTAGGTTTTGATCAGTAGAAAACGAGCCCAAATGGCTCTTTTACTGTTAAAGTTTGCCGACGTCTGGGCTAAATCAACATTACTATGGTAACCATTAGGGTTGGGCACCAGAGTTCAGTTCCAAGTAGGAACCTTAATGATTTACGCGGCTCTACCGAAAATTGAAAGAAACAGTTGCAAACAGAGTTGCATTTGGGTACTAAGTTTCATTGAAGGTCTATTTCTCATATGTCAGTCACTTTTACCCCATTTAGTACTTAGAAGTTCTAGCCAATCCTTCTGCCTTTCCTGAGATAGTGAGAGGGCTTATATAAGACCCAGCTCGAGCGTCTGGCTGCATTTCACAGCAGATCACATCAAACACCGTGGCCCCTCAGGTGCGAACTCAGGATCGCGTTTTTGACAGATGGCGAGCAGCAAATTTGCAGCATGTTGAAAAAGAGGCGGGCCACCAGTTTGCGGCTCGCAGATTGGAAACTCTGATTTAACGGGAAGAGCCAGCACGTAAAAAACAACGACAACCGAAACATCAAATTTTGACCCGGAAGTCTTAACCATGCGTCAATATGTGACTTGGGAATGAAAATCTGTTGATTTGGGAAGAAGATGTAGGCATTATTTTTATTACCGAAGTAGTAAAATTGGCATTGATTAAGAACCAAAACCAAAGAACTGCTTTGGCACCAGAACCGAATAAAACCCAATGGCTGTCCAAGATAACTAAGACCACACTGTGGTTACTAAGGTTACTGGAGTTACTAGCCAATCAGAAGTGTTAAGGGGCATTTGAACCCTGAATACCCCTAAAAATTTTAGGACAGAAAAACTGTGGAGAACATTTTCAGGATTTTCTGTAAAATGATCCAAAGCAGCAATGTTGTTTATGTTTTGATTATTGCTGAAGTTAATCAGGAAGTTGAGAGAAAATTGTTAGTTTCATGTTGCTTAAAGTGATAAATATCCATTCTTTCTTTAAAAATCTTTGAGTTTTTTAATCTTTTTTTGGTGATTCGGACCTCCTGTTCTAAATAAAGGTATATAATTGATGATGATGTAATACATATCTTCATTTTCATTCATCCATATAACAACCAGTTAAGCATTAAACATTAAATAGTAAGAATTTTGGTTTGATCTGTGAATCATTTGTCTTGATTTGTGAATTTTATCAAATCGCCCCCAAAGTAACAACCCACAACCTAATGTAACAATTCATTTTAACCATATTTCGTGGCTGAAGATAAAATACATAGTCAGTATTGGTTCAGTTTTTAACAATCCGATTCACTAACTTGTAATACATCCAGGACAATTTTAGCAAAAACTTCAACCAGTGTGGACTCAGATAAATACCTGGTACTGAAAAGTGCAGGGGAAGTTTTCCAGATTCCTTGCATTTCTTGCAAGATAATCATGTGTAAATTAAATATGTGCACAAACAAACAAGTAAACAAGAAATAATGTCAAATCCATTCACATTTTAGTTTCATAGAGGTCAGCCAACTGTTGTTTTTCCACATAAAAATATACACATTATTAGAGGATTATACCACACTGTATGGTCACTTCTTTGTAAAATTCAGTGTTTCCACTTATTGAACTGCAATGATGGTTCGATCATTCGTTTCTGCCGTTACATGTCAACATGTCTGCTGTTTGACACTTTCTTTGCAATCATACAAATTAACAACAGACTAAACATACAGTGACAAACCTACCATGTCTCAATCTAAATGGTATTTTCTAGTATTGATTATAATTGCTGTACTTCATTTTGAAACAATTTTAGAACGGTTTCGATTGATTCAATAAGATTTGATTTATAGATTTCCTCAAACAGATGGTCTAGTAGTTGGATGGTAGACATCTAAATTGACAAATTGTTACACCCCTAGGTCAAATATTTAACTTAATGTAAAATTCTACATTAGCTTAAGGGCAATTTTGAATAAAAATTAAATGATTGATGATGAATAAAATGGGTGTCCTGGTAAATTATCATTTGACAACACAATTTAAGGAATTTTAAGTCCTTTCCAACTCATAATGAGCAGAAAATCCATATCTCAGTTTGGTTTAAAGTATGTATCATCTTGTAGTTTTTTTATTAACCAAGAATGTAAATGATCCTAATCATGGATTCAAAAGTTTGTATTTAATATACACAAAGTTAAACCTATAAAACAGTTGGAACAACAACAGGGCTTCTCCTTACACACTCTTTTCAGTTAACCTATAGAACCAGCAGATGATCAAATACTTGTGTCCTCCACTGTATGCAAACAATTTACAAATTGATTGAATCCAAATGCAGATTCAAATGTCAGTATCAGGGGTGTCAAGATATAGTGTTAATCGCAATGAATTAACATTTTTGACACTAATATTTATTAAAAATTGTCTTATCTCATGTTACCATAGGATGGTTGCTTATATAAAGTCCGTTCATGTTCGATAATGCGAACCTCAAAGGGCATTATCCCGCTCATACAAAAAAGAAAAAAAAAACAATTGTTTGAACTTAAATCCTGCTACTTTTTAGTTTGAATAATTAAAAAAAAAATGCAGACTATTGAAAATGCAGTGCTTCATGTTGTCATGGTAACGGCTCCATTTAGTGTCCCTTTCCCTTCATTCAAGTCTTCAAATGATCAAACTCAACAAACAGATAGAAGGAAGCAATAAAATCACTCATGCCTTTCTATTGTTTTGCTGTACTGATAAACAGTTAAATAACATATGTAAAAATATGCATTATGGTGTTAATAGGAAGTTATATTGAAAAAAAAATAGCAACTTCATAAAACCACTTTCTGAAAATCACAAATTTCAACAACAATACCTCAACATGAAGTTTTTTACAGCAAATATGAGGTTCAATTAAATAATTACAGGATTATCACTTAATCATACATAACATTGCATGACAGCACTGATGAGTACAGGGTGAATTCCCATAAAAGTTCTCAAAGTGTCTTTGTATCTGTCCCTCTTCATTTACCACCCATCAAGTTTGACTGCTTTAACGGCGTGGACAACTGACGGCAACCTTTAACCTCTGATTGAGACGCCAAGCTATTTCCACACCCAAACTACAAGGCTCTCTTGTTCCCGACGACAACCCACAGTCACCATTCTAAATGTCAACCCCTCCCACCACAAATGGCCCACCAACCAACTTCATTTCTCTGCCCCTATAAAAGCTGAAACAACAGGAATCTGTTCACAAAATCAGAATCAGAAATCCTGAAAAGGAAGAAGAAGATGGGCATGAATGGTCCGCAAAAAAAGTTTAAACGACTAACTGACCGAGTTTTTTCTTCATAGTAGACACTTATATATTTGTAAGAGAGTTTTAATATTTCACTATGTAGACTGGATGTTCAGTTAAAACCACAGTTTATTAGTGGGGCTGTTAAAATCAAATTTTCATAGGAATTCTGCAAAATGGGATATAAGCATACAATTTAGCCAAGTAATTCTCTAGGAGATACTTGTTAAATCTGCCCTATTGACCATTTGAAAATCCAAGATGGCGGTCATTTTTTTAGGATGGTTCTTTGAAACCACATACTTCATAGAATTGCATATATTTGCTCAATTTGAGGAATCTTTGTGTTTGTGTATGGCTTTTATCGCTACTAACAAATATCCTGCTACAAGGGTAGAAGATGAGAGAAGCTGCAGTCAAATACCACAGACGATGTCAGACACAGAACAGAATGTTTCATCTGTAATCAGGAAGGTGATCCACACAACTTCAGAGAAGCAAAGATCATGACATTGAACAAGAGGGTCAAAGACTGTCGAGTCTCTCTGTCATGGGAGTGGTATGTTTTTTCTGCAATTACCATTTCTCTCACTTTTGGTACTTGAATCTCTACACGCTGGATGATATGACGATGTATATTGCGTGCACAGCAGAAAAGTGTATATCGTGCCATTTCTCTTCTATTTCTCTTCTGATCTATACTGAACTTTTGTGGTCATGATGCATCCCTCTTTGAGCCTCTTGTCTTTTTAAAATGGACAGTGGACTCCTTGTGCTTGGTAGAGCCTCTGACTCAATTCAAGATGGATTTAGAAACTCTCTTTGCAGAAAACTGTCGATAAACTGTTCTTGCTCTAACAAACCTGGTCAGTATCATTGTTCAGCTCCCAATAGGTCAAAACCATTGTGGTGGTGGAGGAATGAGTGTTTTAAAATCCCCACATTCTCATATTATGTCATTTTCCGGTACGAGTGTTCCCTTGTTTATTGTGGGAAATACATTCTAAAAAATAGTCTGCATAGGTGAAATCTACAAAGTAGGATCACAGAAAAGTGTAGAAAGAGACAAGAAAAATGTGTGCAAAACTGTACTGAAATAGAGTCTGCTAACAGTAAGACGCAATATAGCTAGGAACACTAACTGATACTGAAAAGGTCTCTTGTATGCAAATGACCACATCGTTTTATTGTGTGCATGAGAAACCAGTATATTATATATATTTTTGATGTCCCTGTGGAGGCTCCATATAATGTTTATTCACATATTTTCTTAGCGGATCAGAACAAAAATTTATCAGTCACAACATGGTGCTTTTAGTCATCGCAAGTATGACGCTCCAAAAAACTGTTGTGATACATTCACATTGAATGCAATTCGGTCAGTGTGTGTGTGTGTTTTTGTCTTTCTGGGGTGAATAAACAATCTCTGAAAGTGTCTCAGCTGGGAGCTGAAGTTGATAGTTGAAAATGTGTAAGCTGATAGCCAGCTAAATTATCAGTTAAATGCCAAATTAGCCTAAAAAACAGAAAAAAAAAATGTAAGTTGGCTGTAACAGCTGTGGCTGTACCACAGGTCAAGCACTAAATTCAGCCATGTAATGTGTCTTCTGCAAAATAACGAGATTTTTGAAACTTTTGAATTCTTTATCTTTTTGTGTGTGTGTGGATTTACAATCTAACAGACCAAGGCAAGATTTATTCCTCTGACAACAACCACACAACATGACGAGTTCTTTTAAAAACCCATCCAAAACAATCTCATCCTGAAAATGGCTTTAAAAGTTTTCGCCTCTAAATTTACGACCATCCCCTATTGGTCTCATAACAAATCTGTCACTTAAATCTGCCAATCTGCAGTAGAATTCAAAGAACGTGTGATTTAAAGAATTTATGACAGCAGTGAAAGGTCAGGGAGCGCCTTTAAAGCATTTTTAGAAATGAGACTGAAAGCCATTGTAGTTGACCTCATAGTTCAACCCTAATGTATCCAGAGGATCAGTGGATGGAGCAGAGGAGACTGCTAAGAGACATAAATCACCAAGTAAAAATGGTACTTGTTTTCACAACAAGCTTTCATTCAGATGCTTAAAGTATTACTATAAAAAAAAAAAAACATTTCTGCACACACAAATAGCGTCATATCCTAAACTTGCACAAGCTATTTTTTCATTCTTGGACAAAATTTATTGTCAGAACTCTACAACATGTCTATGAAAATATTTTTGCAGCAAGAACATTTTACAAGAAAAAAAAAAGTTGATTTACAGTACTTTCTTGTTTAGAATATTTTTGGTCTTTTAGGAATAAAGTAATTTTACACGTGATTAACTGTAATGATGATGACAGTTCTCCTCGACAAAAAAAATTGTCCCTGAAACTATAAACTTGCGAGATAAAATTGTTCTTTGTGGCATCATACTGTTTCTGAAGAAAATTAGGTAAGGGTTAATGGATCTTAAAGAGTCCAATTTAATTTTTATGACAAAGAAATGGCAAAATAACTAATCTGATGATTAGGGCTGTGGATCGCTGCTCAGGTGGCGATCCGATTCGATTCACAAATCAAGCTCAACGATTCACTAATCGAAACACGATTCTTACTTTATAATATAATGTTTATTGCTATGTGAATGTCTCTTTATTAGATGAATGAAAATTGAAATTATTCATATTTAATCACTATTTATACCTTTAAAGGAGATCAGAATCAACAAAACTGATTTAAAAACACAAAGATTCAAATAGAGAGAAAGGCTGTTTGTCATTTTAAACTTTTTTCTTTTTTCTTTTGACCATCTTCTGTTTGAGTTCGCAGTAAATTAAGGATAAAAATCACTGCAGTTTTGGATCATTTAAAAGCAAAACCGGAAAGTTCTTCAACATTTTATGCTCCAAGCATTACATATTGGTGCAGAGCCCGTAGGAAAAACGTATTTTTTTTCCACATCTTCAGAATAAGATGGACTTTCGTTAATTGCATCAACTGTTGAAGAGTTATCATAACCAAAAGAATGTAAACACTAGAGCTAAAGCTCCGATGTTAAAGCTAATCATTTTTTTCAGAAGTTATGTCAGTGAGCGGGACTTCAGTCTCAGTTTCTGAACGAAAAAAAAGCTCTCGCTAGTTTTACTTTGAAAACCGGAATTTCACTGTCACGAAGATGTCTACTTCCGGTGGTGGTACCGCTGCTTTTTCGGCTTTGTTTTAGTTCGTAAGCTTAAGAAACACCATTAATGTGTATTTCAGAGTAAAAATACATCGTCCCCAGATCATATTTTGATAATATTTTACTACAATTTACCATATTTATGAAGATCACAAATTAGCGATCTTGGACGTCGCGAATATTCGTACTCGAAATTTCGGGAGCAGATCGCGAGTACTCGAGCGCCCGGATACTCGATACAGCCCTACTGATGATAAATATGGAAGATCTGAGTTGCAAGTACTTTTCTACTGAATGTCTGAAGTCTTTAACAGAGGTTTTTGGCAACCATGCATGCCACCTGTCAACATTCCTAAGGTAAGCTGATGCTCGACAAAGATCAACCAATGGAAAAGTCAACAAAAGCAGAAAAAAAGAAGGTACTTTGTAAAAAGATGATAAAACTGATAGAATCAGAATGTAGCAAGTTGAAACATCTGCCTTTAATAGTTCATCTAAAAGCCAGAAGATCTTGGTGACGCAGGTTCCTCCCAGGAGAATTAATTAAATATACGCACAAAAAAACATCTGACAAAAACCCACTAACCTACATGACACAAATGCACATAATAAACATAACCCCCCCCCCAAAAAAAAAAAAAAAAAAAAATCACATATTTCTCTGAAATAGAGCAAAAAGTTGAATGCTTGTATTATTTACCATGTCACATTTGCTTTTTTTTGCTTTATTATAGTCCATTTTAACACAAATATTTGTTATACTTAGTTGTCTGTTTCGCCTACTTTAACACTTTTATTTTGGAACAATTATGAAATGAGACTAGCTTTTTCAGTCACTTCCTAACAGGTAAGCAATTTCTATTGTGGAATCGTCAAAAAAAAAAAAAAAAAAGCTTACAAAAGTTCCAGTTTAAGAAGACTTAATTCTGAGGCACTAAAAACCTAAAGAATGAAAAAAGAAAGATACAAAAAGTATGAATCCCAAGTAAAGGCTTAAGTCTACATTCAACACCAACAATGACTATATAAGAGAACTGGATTGAGCGAGTGAGAAGTCCCCCATAGAAAATGAAATACTTTATGTTCCAACCAAACTAAATCAATTCAGTCGCCATCTTTCCAAAATATGTCCATCGCTATGTTGGGACCAGGCGTCATCAGTAAGCCGTGATTGGTCCGTGTCGGTACACCTCTATGGCGACAACTCCCTCCAATCAAAAGTGAGCATGTCAGAAGGCCACACCCTTTCCACTAAAAGCGGGCTCAGGAGAATCTATCAAATGTTATGAACTTTCGACGCGAGGCCGCACCTACTTTTTCTGATAAGTCCTTTCATAACTTAAATAGTTTGCCACAAAGAAATAATATTGTTAATAAAAATAAGATTCACAAGCACATGTTAAACAAAAGTATCGGTGCAAGAATGGTTGTTCTCACAAATATAATGACCGAGCAACAGCTGCTTTCTCAATGGAAGTCTATGGGAATTTGAGTTTTTGGGACCACCAACACACTTCCTTTTTAGAATGTGACGGGGGAAGGCTCATACAGGCTCATACAGTCCAGTTCTCCATTATAAAAAGGCACCCATTAGGGCTGTAACGAGTATCCGGGTGCTCGGGTATTCGCGATCTGCTCCCGAAAATCCGATTATGAATATTCGCGACATCCAAGATCGCGGATTTGTGATCTTTTTAAATATAGTAAATAGTATGCAGCAGTAAAAATCTGCTGCATAATCCTGGAGGGTCTGAATAATAATAAGTTTATCATAACAGTATCATAAATCAATGCCATTTCTTTATCAAATGGTTTCCTTTGTGTTTTAAATTTTTGTATCAAGAATCGATTCAGAATTGAATCGGCACCCCAAGAATCGAATCAAAAGTTGTAAGATTCACATCCATCCCTATTAGCTAAATGTTGGAGGTAGGGGCCAGCGAGCATCTGATTGGTCATTTCATAAATTGAATAAGTTGCAATAAATAAAAAAATATGATGAAAAAAATTAGATTAAGAAGATGTTAAGAAAAAAAGTAATAATTGTATTTCCCAATTAAAGTCTATGGTATTTGGGTTCTTAAAGCAAGTAGGTACTTCCTATTTGGAACCATTGGGGGGAGGAGTTATTCAGTCCAGTTTTCCATATTACAGTAAATGGTGTCAAGCTCAATAAGACAATTGTTTTGTGATATTCAGCTACATAAATTAAATTAAATTAAATTATAAACCGGGGTTGTCTCCATTATTTCAGAGAGAGCCTGAGAGTTGATGAAGTGGAAAGGTATACTAATACTAACCAAATATATTTTTACCAGAATTACTGTTCACTTTTTTGCACTGTTCATTCTCGGTTAGATGTAGCTAGCATCTTGTCTGGTAGTTCCTCATAATAGTGAATATGAAACCGTAATGGAGCCAATTGTAATCAATAAATCGTACACACACGATTTTAGAAAGGGTTGGGGGGCGGCAGGTTATTGACTTTATGAAAGGAGCATGCGGGCTTCTGGAGATTTGAACCCAGGTCAAAATCGGCCCACGAACCAGACTTTGGACACCCCTGGTGTAAACTAACACTTCTGGGCAAAAAGAAGAGTGCACTCTTATGGCACTGTTGTGATGGACAATCAAAAGCATAAAATATTTTTTTTTTTTAAAAGAAGAAGGCTTGTCCAGCTACAACCAAATCTGAAAAAAAAAAAAACAACTTCGTAGCAAACAATTTGTGTTCCACGTGAAAGTTTTTCTTGGCCCAAGAATACAACTAAACAACAGCAAGTACTCAGTATATCATGTTGGGTTTCTGAAAATGCAGGTTTATCAAATTTTTGCACGAGAATCTTTGGGCTAAAACAGATGTTGCAAATTTTAGTTTTGGAAGTTTGACAGCATTTTGGGTTAATTGAACAACAGGCTCAAATAGAAAGGACTGGGAGCTACAGTAATCAAGTAGTCTACTAATGCAGTCCAACAAAATCCAACATTTTAGGGTTCAGAACTGTTGATCTGTCTAGACAAGTCAGGTTGCTTTATGACCAAATGACTTCAAGAAATTCTTTAATCCTGAAATACATTTCTACTCATTCTGGTAACTAACTGCCGTGCAGAGAGGATGCTCCTGCACTTTTTCAGGTACAGGGTGGCACTCCACTGGGAGACACCCATTTTCAGGGACGCATAGCTGCCGTCTTGTAGCATATAAAATAACAGCGACAGTTAAGATGTGGTAGGATCTGCTTGAGTGCCAAACCTGGGTGTCAGCAGAGGGCAGATGAATAATTTTGCACCACCCTGATGCTCCCTTGTGAGACCATCCCAACCTCTCTACAGAAGTTTGCAGTTTATTTTTTTCAAAAAAGGGCCAATCAGGAGAAAAGGAACAACAAGAAGATGCACAGGAAACAGTCACATTCATTTCAGATAGATCCATCTCTTAAATGACCACCCCTAGATCCCTCCATCAGCATCTCGTTTCTGAACCTGCCTGTTTTTGCCATCCCTTGGAGCTTCTCTCTCTTCTTTGTGTCAGTCTCCCTGGTAGTCCAGGGGGTTGGGGTAGCATCCCAGTCCTTGACAAACTTCTGAATACCTGTAGCCACATTGATGATTTCTTCCCCCACCCTGGACAAGGTGATGTTCTCCTTTGTTTCCTTTGCCTTGATGCTACCAGTTGTTGTTGTGGTAGAACCTGTGGTTCCTCTGGTCTCTCTTGGGGCCTCTGTGGTTTCTTGGGCGAAAAACCAAAAGGCCTGCGAGCTCCCAGCGCAGAGCACCAGGACCAACAACCATATCCTCAACATGCTGCTGCAACAGAGCTCCCAGTGTTCCCCTAAAACTCCACTCGCAGCTGCACTGAAACGTCAAAGCTGTTCAAATGCCACTGAAGCCCCAGAAAGAGGAGCTGATTGATTTCATGGATCCTCCCTCCGAAAACCCCCCCTGTGCATAGCTGTTCCACAGACAAATACATGGAGGGGGGAAAGTGCAGAGGCAGGCCCATGGTGGGACGATAAAAGTGACTAGTCAGAGTTGTACCAACACGTCAAAACTCCTCCCACAAATGTGTTGATGAGTGGTTCCCCAAAAACCTCCCAATGTCTGCAGGATGGAGTGACACTATGAAATTCCGATTCCCACAACAATGAGCCTATTTGGATAATCGACAATGCAAACCTCTATTCTGTTCAGAATAGAAGCAAAAATCAGACAAACATCAGATCAGACTTGACAAAAGTGTGCAAATAGTTATTTGTCCTACATAACCCATAAGTTGGTACAATAAGAGTATTGTTGTCATAGCTCTATACCAGAAATTGTACAAATTTTAATAATTTTTTCCTTGATATCCAAGTACATACTTAAATAGAAATATATCCTTCAAAATAAATTACAGTAAACTATTTTCATTGTACAAATATGGTTTGACTTCTTAACTTAAAAATTAGAGAGATTAATTAAAACTTGTGGAATATTGAGATTTTGGACAATAATATACACTCACCAGCCACTTTAAGAGTCACACCTGTCCAACTGCTCGTTGATGTAATGCAGACATGGTCAAGGCGATCAGTTCGAACTAAGTATCAGAATAGGGAAGATAGAGGATTGAAGTGACTTTGGTTGTTGGTGCAATCCAAACAGGCTGATCCGACTATTTCAGAAACTCCTGATTTACTGGGATTTTCACCCACAACCATCTCTAGGGTTTACAGAGATTGGTCAAAAAAGAAGAAAATATCCAGTAAGTAAGAGTTCTGTGGATAGAAACACCTTGTTGATGCCTGATTCCAGCTAATAGAAAGGCAACAGTAACTCAAATAACCACTGGTTATAACAGAGGTCTGCAGACGAGTCTCTATCAACACATCCAACTTTGAGGCAGATAGGCTAAGAACAGGAACCTGAGGCTAAAATTTCCACAGAATCACCATAATTGGACAATAAAAGACCTATTTAGCATTTTCATAATGACCTCGTCCATCCTTTTATAACCATGGTGTACCATCATCTGATGCCACTTCCAGCAGGATGAGGCTCCATGTCATAAAGCTGGAAACATTTCAAACAGGTTTCTTGACCATGATGATGAGATCACTGGATTCAGATGACTTCCACAGCCACCAAATCTCAACCCGATTTTCATGGACATTTGTACAGCTTTACAAGTTACAAGGAAGACAGGATTGAGCAAAAAAACAGTTAAAAGCACAAGACGAGGAACAGTGGTCACCCCATCATAGGGACATTTAAGAATCAAGAAGTGATTAAAACAATAATCAAAAACATAATAAAAATAACAAAATATTAAAAACAAAATACAAAGTCTAAAAGGTTCAAAGTGAGTCACTTAAAAGCCAAGATGAAAAGGTATGTTTTTAATTTAAAAGCTATTTCACAGACGAGGACCGAGACACTGAAATGGGGCCTCGCCATAGGTCGTCCTTCTAGTTCTAGGGACAGTTAAAATCGTGAAGCCTGAGGATCTCAAAGCTCTTGGCGGTATGTATGGAGTATATATGTATAATAGGGCTGCCACAATTAGTCGACTAATCGACGACTAATTGACAATTAAAGTAGTTGACGACTAATCTAATCAAATTTAATTTTATATTATATGGAGTTTTAGTGCAGTAAGATTGAAAGTTATAATGGCCTTATGCTAGCTTTTTGGACTATTTTGGCATTTATTAAGGTTTTTTAGGCTAATTTGGAGTTTAGCTAATATTTTAGCTACATGCTAGCTGTTTTGGCTAACAAGCTTTTTTCAGTTTCTTAAGCTAATTTGGTATTTAACTACTGTCTTAGCTGGCTATCAGCTTCAGTGTTTTCAGCTATTAGTTTCAGAAACTTTTAGCTATCAAATTCAGCGATTTCAGCTATCAATTTCAGTGTTTTTAGCTATCAGCACGAGCATCTTCATCGGCCAAATTCAGCTTACAGCATTCACACTAGCATTATTGCAGGTAATGCTATATATCTAGTTTTTAGTTGGTTTAAAGCTAATGATGGTTAAGATATGTGCTTCACATTCAGTTTGCGTCGACTGATCGGAAAAAATGATCTGTGTTTAATCGACTATTAAAAAAATTGTTTGTGGCAGACCAATGTATAAGTAATTTAAAAAGTTATGCTCGTCCATACATACATACAGTCAAAAACTACATATTCCTTATTTCTAGGCTTGCAGAAAACACAGAGAGGCTCAGCAGGAGTGATAGATGGCACACAGCAGCTGAAAGAGTGAAGCAGGGGAAGGAACTACTCTCCCAGGGGAACCTCTTCCACTGCCTCATCTGAGAAAATCCTAAGGAAAACGAATCACTTCCAGGTTCTCATGGATAGGAGGATCCTCCTCCTCCACATGGCCCAGAGTGCCCCTATTCACCCATTAGATTATCGGCCAAACTCGGCCATCCAGCTGCTGCGCATTCCAGCGGCCCTCGGACCTCCCACGCCCCCGCTCCACGACGCGTTTATGAAACGCTGGTGCTGTCAGCTGATGGGGCTCGAGTGGAAACAGACGACTGTGACAAATCAAACTCACACATGTGGTTTATTCTGATTTTCCAGTTGAGGTGGCATGATGAATTTGGCTTTCTGGTACTGCAAGTACGCCAACTTCCCTTAAAGATAAAGCTGTGGCTTTTCTTAAGCGGATTAGAACTTCCTGCCTTGAGTTGTTTTAATAATCATAAATTCTTGCAATAGAATATTGTGCAGGTGCGCATCTGTGTCGGAAACTTTTGGGAAACAGTTTTTAATCAAGATCTTAGTCTCAATAAGCTGAACTGTTGGTACAATTTTTATTACAAAATTGCAGCCAATACAAAAAGGTCAAAAGCAGCCAAACAACTTCAACTCTTTGGGGCCAAGAAATAATTGCATTTCATGTTTCTTTTTTACAGAAATGTATTTTTAGAAACTAGATAGCTGGCTGGGTGTAGGACTGACTCGCAGGAAACGAGGGAACACTTCCCAGGGGCGCAATGAGCGTATCCAGTGTGGGTCAATAGGCAAGAAGGCCCTTCACGCTACTGCCTATAGCCACAAGGAGGCCCGAGTCGGGATCTTACTGTGCCCGTCCCCAACCCAGATAAAATACAGGGTTGTGTCAGGAAAGGGATCTGGCGTAAAAAATCTCTTCCTAAACCACCAGTGGTGACCCCTGATGGGATTCGCCAAAAGGTTAGCAACAATTGACTCATTAAACTTACAAATAAAATATAAAATAAGAGAAATTAATTTAATAGTTGATCCAGGTCAATAGTGATGTCACAGGAAGTTGTAGAATGGCTCTGGTACCATAATAGCACCTTTGTTTTAGATGTTGATCTCATTTTATTTAACCTTATTCCTTATTCCTTATTTTATTCCATTCATGAAGACAGCATTACATCAACATATTCAGTACACGTTGAAGGTCCACATATCTTCATGACAGGAAAGGAGCAGTAAGAAGAATAAAATTCTTATTTAATTGCTGCCCCTATATTACACCTAAAAAAAAAAACATAAAGCAAAAAAAAAACAAAAAAAAAACAATCCCAGATGGCTTTTAGCACCTGTCCCCACACGCTAAGTACACATTACATATTCCTCAATTTTCGTCTTTACAAATATTTTTAAATAATATTTTTGTTAGTACAACTTTTCAAAACGTCTTGTTGAGCATTCCAAACTTTTACTCCAACAAAAGAAAAACATGACTGCTTTAAGGCAGTGCGAGCGACTGGAAACTTAAAATCATATTTCCTCCTGTGATTTTCATCTTCTGAGGTGAAAACAAATAATTTTTGCAGACTCTCCGGCATCTCTCTGTTTTTAACTTTAAGCATCCCAAGTAAAGTTTGCTGTTTTGCTAAGTCCTCAAATTTCAACAATCTTGACTCCACAAATAAAGCATTCGGTGTTCTGTGTATCCAGCTTTATGAATTATTCGATCACCTTTTTCTGCTGTAGATTGTAATGGTGTTAAATGAGTTTTATACGTATTACCCCACACTTCAACACAGTAAGTGAAATAAGCAGTACAATTGAACAGTAAACATTCTTAATACGTGACATGATACGTTAGTACTTAATGTTATTCAAAACAAATATAATTTTGGCCAATTTACTTTTGATATATGATATATGTGGCTTCCAAGACAACTTTTTGTCCAAAATTAACCAAAGAAATCTATACTCAGAAACTTTTTCAATTGTTACTCCATCAATTGATAGTTTTACCTCTCCTGTTTTTTATTAGTAAAAACCATAAACTTTGTCTTTTCTAAATTCAATGAAAGCTTGTTATTATTAAACCAATATTTAAGTTTGACCAGTTCAATTTCAATATTTCTATTAAGTGATTTTAAATTTTTCCTGAACAAAACATGGCTGTTCATCAGCAAACAGAACAGGTCTCAATACATTTGAGACTTCAGAAATATCATTTATATACAACAGAAAATAGGCCAAGTATTGATCCTTGTGGGATACCACACTCATATTCATGCATTTTTGAAGAATGACCAATAAATGTACATATTGTTGCCTTTTATGCAAATAGCTGGTTAACCAGTTAAGAACCACTCCTCTGACCCCAAACGGTTAACTTTGAAATTAAAATAGAATGATCAACAGTATCAAATGCCTTTTTAAAATCAAATAAACAATCCTATTGTGTGTTTCTTTTCATCAATTGCAGTGAAATATCTTCTGTTACTTTCATCATGGCTAAGGCGTTGAACGGTTTGTCCGAAAACCGTATTGATAGTCATTTAATAGATTATTTTTTTCAATGAAAGAATTCAGTCTGAGAGTGAACAGCTTTTCTAATATTTTAGAGAATTGTGAAATAGTGATACTGGTCTATAGTTGTTGAAAGAATTCTGTCACCTGTTTTATGAATTGGAATAACTTTAGCAGTTTTCATAGCTTCTGGGAAAACACCTGTTTTAAAAGAGAGATTAAAAATATAACATAGTGGCCTCGCAATAACAATCAATGGCTTTTTTTGTAATTTTCATATCAATAATCACTATCAATTGATGTTTTATTTTTTAGTTTTTGAACCACAGAGAGTATCTCTGTTTCATCACCCTGATAGATACTCGACTGCATCATCTTAGTTTCTCTTTTCTGACTTCCTGTCAAATTTCCTTGGGCTTTTGTAATTTCATTTGCTAAGTTGGGGCCTATATTTACAAAAAAAGAGTTAAATTCATTGACCACTGTGTCCATATTTTTTATTATATTATGACCCTTTATGAAATATTTTGGGAGTTCTACAGATCCTTTTTTATTTCCCATTACTTTGTTTAGTATATTCCATGTAGTTTTAATATTGTTCTTATTTTCAATTAAAACTTTGTTATAATATTCCTTTTTTGCTTTTCTCAAAATGTTTATTAATTTGTTTTTGTACACCTTGTATTGTATTTCTGAAGCCTCTGTTCTAAATTTTAAGACATTTTTGTAAAGTTTATTTTCTTTTTACATGCATTCTGTAAGCCCCTCGTTATCCAAGGTTTTCTATTTTTTTTTTGTTTGTTCTGACATAAAACTTTTGGACAGTGTTTATCATACAGGGCTAAATAACAACCAAGAAAAGACCCATAAGCACAATTTACATCATTCACATAAACGTCCCTCCAGTCTTGTTTTACCAGGTCACTTCTGAATGCATTAACTGCGTCTTCTGTCTGGCTTCTTCTATATCTAAGGTGGTGAAAATGTTCCTTTTGGGGTAATTGATAATTAAATGTTGCAAAAACCTTGTTTTAATACCAGAAACTAAAAAAGGAAAGAACCTGCACTTTTCAGTAAAGGTTTGATAAATTATCCTCTTAATTGTCTTTTTTTTAAGTTAGTTTAAAGCTACCGTAATGATGCTTAAGATGTGAATCAGGTCCTTTGTGAATGACCTGATTAGTCGACTAATCGGAAAAAATAATCAGTGATTAGTCGACTAATAAAATCAACGTTTGAGGCAGCACTATTTTTATGCCAATGAAGTATCTTGTTTATGTGGCTGAGTCATGGTATCTTGTCTTATTGTCTCTAGAAATTTCAATGAACAATTGCATTAACTATTAATCTTGTTACTTCTTTTTGCTGGCCACAAAGGCAAAACAACAAAATAAGACACATAAAAGGTATTTTTTAAAAGTATCATTATTTGATCAATTGAAGTATAGACTGAGGCCGATTTAAGCATGGGTAAGGGGTGCAAAATCAACTAAAGAAATTACAAATAAATGAAATAAAATAAAATGAACACCAAAAAGCAAAAAAAAAAAAAAAAGAAGAAATATAAAAGACCAAAAAATGTGAAAAATAAATAAAACATAGATGCAGCCAGACTTGCCCGGTAAAGGAAGATTCCTCAATATACATTTCAGACACTTTTTTTCCCAAAAAACTTTTCTAACGTGTTCACACTCTCAAAGTTCAAACCACTGAAGAAAAATAAGTCCAGTATTATACAACAGAAACTGAGGAGGAGGACAATTTCACAAGATACCCACGCCCCATATCAAGTTTGCAAAAATATTCAGCGTCTGGATGATGGCCGCTTTCAGCAGTACTTCTCGCTCAAAATTTATTTTCTAAAAAAATAAGCCCAAAAAGTATTTTAAGCTTTGAGCAAGTCAAAGTGCTTAAAAGTAAAAAAAGAAAAAAACACACCACTACCAAAGTCAAGCACCGCAACACCCTACAACTTTCGAATTGCTATAGAATCACGCTTAACCGACGCTCAAATGTTGCTGCAGGATCTCTCACCAGGTCTGCACATGAACTCAAAGAAACTGGACGCCCCCTACATAGATGTAGTTCAGTGATTTGCATTATGAATTTATAGAAATGTGCAAATTGTGCTAGTTCTGGCATCATGAGAGGATTTTTCGGAGGAATCTTTTGTTGCATAAATAGGATCTATGCTCCGACAAGAAAAAAAAAAGTAAAGGATTAAAATTTTTAATTTGCTGTTCTACACAACTTTGCATGTTGTCTGCTTTTATAATATTTATCAGTTTCTGAGCTGTTGATTTAAAATATTGCTTAAGAGGTTTCATTTTTTTTTCTTTTTAAATACAAAGATCAGAAACCTAAAGAACCATCAGCAAACGCAGCGCAAACACAGAACTTTTAGGACCTTCAGGCAGGAATTTGTATGCAACATTTCTGCATATTCAGAAATGTGTCTGTGCATGAATGTGTGGGCACACCTGAATGCCAGGGCTTTGTTTCAGGCGTGTGTGTGCTCAGTCTGCAAAGATAAACCACAGCCAAAAAGCATTATGGGATGAATCGCCTGTTTGATTGAGTGGGACTGCTATGGTCTGGAAGAAGTAAACAGCAAAATTTGTCTGGATCTACACGAAGAGGGGTACATCCTGCAGTACTTCTTACCAAAAGTGACTAAACTAGGCAGCCCTTTTTTCCAATCCAATTTGCATATAAAACACTAGAAGTGTAACCATTAACTGATTTAACTAGGGGTGTAACGGATCACAAAGGTCACAGTTCGGATCGTGTCACCGTTTTAGGGTCACGGTTCGGATCATTTTTCGAATCAGTAAAAAGTACAAAAATTTAAAAAACGAAAAAACAAAACGAAAAAAAAAAAACCCAAGCGAAATTAATTTTTGGAAACGCTTTAACTCATATAAGCATTTAAAGTACCACACACACACAATATTTACATATGCAACAACAAAACATTTGCTCATTGAAGCTATTTATTAAAACAAAACATTTATACCTTGAACAACAAAAAATACTAAAACTGTAGTTTTTGATGACATTTACATGTTTTTAGACCAAATCTACAAAAACTAAGAGAAAATAATATTTAAAAATAGTGAAAATACCAAATCTATCTGGATTCCTTTAATTAAAAATCATAAAATAAAACAGTTACAATTATTTTTTTTTGTATTAACTGCTTTATTGAAACTAACTGTGGGAACATTTAAAAATGTTAAATGATAATTTTCTGTTAAACGTGCACTTCTGCGTCAGCTTTTCTGGTCAATTTTGACATCTCTGGCTTGCCCGTACAATGTTTCGCGATCCACCGGAAGCCCGTAACGGAGCTTCCATTCGATGCGAACGGACAATTGGTTTAAATTATGCTAGCCGCGAGTGCCGCCTTGGGGGGTGGGTGTTCGATCGGTCCGCGGTACACACGTGTCCCGAACCGTGGCCTCTGATCCGTACGGACCACGGAAAATCCGTGATCCGTTATACCCCTAGATTTAACTGATGAATCGATTTAAATTTCTACAATCCAACCAGATTGATCTGTCTGAAGAAAGATGACAGTGTTTTTTTTGGAAAGATTTCTGGAAAATTTCAAGGATGTCCCGATCCGATCACGTGATCGGAAATCGGACCCGATCACATAGAAATTGGACATAATCTCCCTATCAGAATTGGATATTTCATTTATTCTTATTATGATCAGCACTTTATATTTCATGCGTATTATTCCGGATAAATACTTCCACTAAATATGCATGTCGTGAATAGATCACCAAATGTAACTGCCATAAAAATGGAGCAGAAAACAGCAACAGCTCAAGCAGAAGGCTAACGTAAACAACAAGTCAAGCTAGCTTGAAGATCACGGATTCAGACTTCCGGGATCAATAACTCTTTTAAAAACACTTTAAACTGACAGCAAGTGTCTCTATTGGTTTGTCTTAACGTAAAGATTAAGGCATATTAACAGAAAAAAGACTGAGTTTTTGTTTCTTTTCAATGTGAAGCTCTTTGTACTGCAGACAGACGGCAGAAGACCTGACAATATAAAACTAAAAACCAGACATTTCTATACTTCAAGGACAATAAACAAAAAAAATTATGAATGATCAACATGAACCTAATGTGACTGACGAGGGAAAGAAACCTTAAAAATATCAACATTCTGGGGATAAAAACATTAAGAAATCTGTGTGTAAATATTACCATCTGTATTAAGCTTAATTCATATCAGTTATGCCTGCAACACAATGTAAAAAATAAATAACCTCCAGTGTTTTATTGCTTTGGATGTCTTCCAAGTGAATAAATGTATTTTCAATAAATTATTTTTTACTTTCGTACTTTATTTTTAAAAGGTGTCCTTTTAGGAGTTCGGGCCCCTGTCCCTCTAAAATCATGGGAACGCCCCTGCTCTCAATGTAAAGCGCGGAGTTTATAGATGACAGAACAGCGCAGCGTTTCTATGAGAATTATACAAGTCCAGACATCTACAGAAGAGATGCCTCAAACCAGAACATTCTCAACTCAAACCTATACAATGAATACACTGTTTTAATTACGTAGAAAAATCCACAAACAATTTAGAAGTTATGTTTCCTAATATTTTCCCAGAATATTTTTAAATAGATAATTATATTTTAACTTTTAAAACAAATTGTATATACAGGATTTACCTTTTCGTTGACATTTTATCAGAGTCATCGGCATCAGCGTGATGACAGTCAATAAAGACCACCTGCCGAGCCGCCGGCGTCATTTTGACCCGAAATAAAACTTAAAAAAAAAAATAAATAAATAAAATAAATCCTCTCAGGCGCTCCGGGGACACCTCATCTCTGGCGGGAGAATAAATAGGGACACAACATTTCGCTCTTCACCTGGAGAACATCCACCTGTGGAGAACGGGTGCACCTACACATAATGGGGAAGAGAGAAAAAAAAAAGCTTGCCTGCTACCGGAAACAGAAACGAAACTGCTTCCGGGAGAGTTTTTCAAAATAAATGCTAAAAAGTAGTCATTCCCTCCAAATCCTAGTGACTTAGCAGTTTGTGGTGGCCCTGACAAACAATAACATCTGCAGTATTTTTATGTATTTATTTTTCATAACTTACTTAGGATTAAACGTTTACATTAAACATATTTACTAGTCTACTTTTAGACAGAATCAATGTCAAGAATCCAAACATTTTGGTAAGCACCTAAAAATTCAATTCCCACTTTTTACATTATATTTACTTAGAAAAAAATATTTTTTTATGTACTAATTTGTTACCCACTCACTTTCTGATAGGAACAAATCTGGGTTTTCTGTCTATTTTTTTTTAATTTGTCAGGATTTAACTAAAGAATGCAACGAAAAAAGAAAAACTTTCATCCACTCCAACAAAAATTTAGTTGTTTTTAACATCTTATTGTTGCACTTTGGATGTTAAGGATGTTAAATTAAGCTTGAAATTGCATCACTGAGTATTTATTTATTAATATTAATATTGTTGTGAATCCAGAGCAGATGAAAAAAGGTGCTGTTGGAAAAAGCTTGTAAATGTGATGTAGGACATACATCGGCAGGCTAAAAGCTCCTCACTCCATTCTGATGCATCCACTTGTAGACAAATAGATCTGTTAATGTTTTCCAAACCAACTGCTGCATCTTACACCTGAGCTTTTTCAAAGAACTTACCATTAAACTGCGTTTCTGGGGTTCTTAATTCTAATTGGGTTGGATCAGAAAACCGGATGCTTGAAAATGCTCAGACCAACGACGCAGCTACTGAAATGGGTGAGCCAAAGTCTCCTCTCTCCCCTTGCACGCACGCTGATCTGCTCACATTCTACAAGGCATGATGAGCGTTCAACACCTGCTGTAGCAAATTACAATTCTGGCTTAAAATTGTACGACTGGATTGATCCAATATTGTTTGTCGTTATTTTTGCGACGCTAATGCTAGCTTGAGGCTAACAGAGCTCTCTTAGCGACGATGGGTCAACAGTCCCGCCCTCAACCCAGAATTTTATTTCTAATGAGCTCCTTTCGCTATGTAGATAATATATAAACAAAGGCTAAAAAATAATAATCATTATTAAAAGATCACCGGGAACAATTTTACAAAACAAATATGGCTGGAGTGAGACCTTAAAGAGAATACTAAATATTGAGTTTGAACAATTTGAATCATCGTCTTGATACATGAAATAAATTGTATTGTTGCCTAAGTAGTGATCCAAATTGTAAAGAAGTTTGCTTCTAGGTGATAAAAATGGTTTACATTTAACTCCTAATTTTAAAAAAAACTGTGACTTATTTTTGCGGCATGAGTGCTCTATGCTGTCATCAGTCAAATGTCACCACAAATAACATAGGTTTATGACGTCTGAAATTACAATCAAAAATTTAAAAAACTGCTAAACCTTCTATATTTAGTCGATATTTATCAAAAAGTCTGAAAAACTATTGGAATCCCTCCCTTAAAACTATGAAAAGCTCCATAGACAACGCCATTCAAAGGTTACACGTTTATGCGGTCGTTTCGAGTTTGTTTTTCATGTGTTTGAGTCTCTGTTGAGGCAAGTTAGCTTGCAGAGTAACACCTGTCTGTCTGTCTGTACCTTCACTGAAGCCTCTTGACTGTAATCCAATGATAAATAAAAGCCCCTGCATGACGACAGACTTTCTAGAACTATCATGAATCCCCATCAGCAAAGAAGAATTCAAGCCCTAAAAACACTGAAAAATGAAGAAAATACTTCAAAGTATGTTAAAATAAAATCATTTTAACCCTTCTTGATTACTAGGCTTAGTAGAAAAAAAGTGTGCCTGCAGCTACATATTAAAGGATTTACTCCAGGAATTACCCATAGCCCAGGGGCAGAGCTTTTATATGCAGGGCAGGAGGGCAACAGAAGACTTGAGAAGGGTGGCAAATGAGAACAGTAGCGGAGGACGATTGCAAAAAGGATCAAAAACACATATTTACGACAGTTTTATTATTACTATTGTTTTGATTTCATTTAAATTTTTGCTTTTATTATTTCTACGACACTTAAAGTAGCTTGTATTGATGATTTATTATTCTTTGTCAATAAAGAGACTACTATTGACTCAAAGGCAAGGTGGAGAGTTAAGGGCAGTGTTCCTCCTTGATCCTCCGTAGCTCCGCCCCTGCCACAGCCCACAAGTACAAAATACATACTCTTAGTTTAGTTTAGTTGAATCATTTATTGGGACAGAGTACAACTACATATTGCTCAAAATGCAAAGATGCCTCTCACTAAAGCTTAATAACTAAATTCCACGTATAGTCCCTTTGCAAAACAATACATTATGTATAAATATTATATGCATATTTTCCAATGTAAACCAAGTTTTTAAAAAAGAAATACGATATAAAACACATTTACCAATTTACAAAAGAATCAAAACAAAACAATGCCAAATTAAACATGTTTACAGATTAAAAACAAGATTTATTTTTGGTTCTTTCTTTATCCTGTCCAAGGAGTTAGTCATCATGTCATCTCCGCTGTCTTTTCCACCTTGCTCCCTTTCCCTCTTAATCCTTTCTGTACATGTAAAGACAAATCCACTTTCCATTGTTTCTCCTTTTACTCCAGCTACTCTAGTTATCTTCACTTCTATACTTTCAATTTAAATTCCATTCATTTTCTCTCATGCTATCAACCATCATTCCATAATAAGGCTTACTTTCGCGTTAGGACGCGTATGGACTGAAGCATAGACATAATATATAATTAGACGAATCATCTCTGACGTCACCCATTGACTTCCACAGTCCCCAAAATGAAGCCTAATATTCAGCTCATGCGCCGCCAATATTGGCTGGATTAACTCTGCCTCACGCGGACGTTCCAAATATGGGGAGAAGGGGCGGGACCGAGTTTACGTCGCTTCCCCCCCGGATTGTTTTAGTTCACGCCCACAGCTCCTGCCGCTGTACGCGGTTCCTCGATGCTAACGGCTAACAGCTTCTTCAGCAAAGCAGCATCGCGGTGGATTATTTACATCATGAATCTTTACAGGTAAGTGATTACTGTTTTACACACAATATGTAAAGCGGTGGAAGTGACTTTTAGACAAACAATGAAAACGTATTTTCCGTGATACGTTTTTAGTATAACGTATCAGTATCTCGTTTGAACATTTTTTTCTTTGCCCTAAGCTATCTTATTGTCGTCTTTATATATTTGGTTTTTAAAAATGCACCACAAGATATTAATATTGATGTGTAAAACGTAGTTTTTGTCTAATGTTTCATCAATTGTTGGAATATGATATATATAGCTGTGATTACAATATGAGTATTTCTTTTTACTCTTTAGTGAAGTTAATCATGTACACTTCTTTGAATGAGGAGCTAATAGTTAGTTAATTCTTTACTACACAGTCACAGACTCCAGTGAAGCAGAATGAACTACTGTGGTAATATTAGAATGTGTGATGGACGTCAGGAGTGAAGAGGTTAAACATGACTGATGATGCTTCTTCTGCTGACAATTCCAAGCTGAAGACTGATGTTCTTTTTTTTCAAAGATAAACTCATTTTTCTTAAAGATATTCACGTGTATTTGTGAGCATAAACTAGAGAAATATTTTATTTTATGTATTAACACATCTTTGCAAAACAGCTCATGTACAGATATTTTGAGTGTGAAATCTATTTTCTTTTTCCTTACAATTACAGTTTGGATTAATGGTGACGACATTTCAGAAAGGACAGTTTCAACAAAACCATCAGTGAGTGACGTGAGCTCGACAGAGATCCTCATCTCCTGGTTTCAGCGAGTGTGGACGGTGGTGGAGCGTCTTTATTTTCTTACAAGGAAGAGCAGCTCCTGGTTCTGTCATCACTGAGGAGGAAGTGAACGGGCGACGTCTGGATTCTGCAGCTGGTCATTGTGATCCGAGAGAACGTCCAGCGTGCACAGTGTTACACCCAGAACTAAACTGTTTTTTTCTTTCTTGTCTTACCGAAAATGTGTTTCAGTAGATATAAATTGTACTATTTAGGATCATTTATTAGCTTATTTAAATATAAAAACAGACAGTATTATCATAGATGATGCTTTCTAACCATGACATGTTTAATGAGCTCTCTCTTTAAATAAAGGGAATCAATTTCTAAATTGTCAATGATTAATGCTTGTGGATGTTTTAAGAATTAAATACATTTTGTACAGATTTTTCTTTTGTCTTACTTATATGCTAAAACAATGTGAATAAACAGAAGAGACTAGGTCACTCAAATATGTTAAACATGATTTTATTGAATCACACACATCAGCAAAATCATCTCTACATGTTAGAATTAGAATTTTAACAGCCTTAAAGTGTAAATTGCTGGATTGTTTTGGATTATAAACCCACTCCCACCACCAGAATCAGACTGGAGAGGAAAATACAAGAGAAACATAAGATTAAATTAAATTAGAATCACTAGATAAAGCAAAAAAATAAAACATGTAAAAAAATAAAAATAAAACTGAAATATTTAAATTACATGTTATTAACTGAAACTTTTCTGTATGTCTTTGCATTTTTAACTTTACATGAAGAGATTCTGTGTTACATGTAACAGATCTATCCTGTTTTTATATTATAACTCTTTAATAAAAATAAAAAAACTATCAATAAAAATACTTAGAAAAACATATATATTTTTTATCTTTAAACATACAGATATTAATGTTAAAACACTGACATGGTGGAGATATTTTGAGGATAAAAAGTCGAATTACTGAACTAAATAATCAAATAAACTTAAATGATTTATTTCTGGAAAACAAGTTGTTTTTTAATACTTACCAGAGAAAAGACACCAGAAGACTCCAAAGCGTGTTTAGAACAGTTTACAGCCATCAGCAGGACAAAAACGAACTATAGGCTCATTAACGCTAAATCTGTAGCACCCCAAAACACCGGAGTTTTTGCTCCCAAATCCACCGCTGATCGTCATCTGTCAATCAGAAGGCCACGCCCCTCATTAAGCGAAAATAAATGCTGTTTTAAAAAAAATCTACAAACTTAGAAAAAAATTCACTCCCCTCAGAGTTGTCATGGATCAAATATGTAGCTGTTGATGAAATAAAAACTTTAAGCACCAGGCATTAAAGGGGTTTTTGAGAGGGCTGAAAATGAGGTTTTTAACATGGGAGTCAATGGGAATCTGCTCACTCTAAGCACCAGCCTCTCTGGTCAGTGCCGGTACTGCAACGTTTTGGTACTTCCGGGTAGGCTTCACTTTCGGTCTGGAAAGGATGGGGCTTGGACTGAAGTGACGTTCAAGATCACCTTTTATTTTTTTGTAAAACCAGATAATCTCACGGTGCATCCTCTCACTAACCAGCAAAATTGAGTGTTTGCTTCCCAGTTTTCTTGTAGCTTGAAATAGAGCGTAATCACAGTTTCTTGTAAAATCATTTTAAAAACATTCATACATATCCACTTGTTTCAGGCTGCTGTTTTAGCTTTGTGAAATGTTCACTGCTTAGCCCAATCCAAAAAATTAAGTGCTAAGATTTTCCGTTTAACGGAGTTAACAAGTTCCTTAAAGACCCATTTCAATGAAAATTGTGTTTTTAACAAGTTCTTGTAGCATTTATCTTACTGAGTATTTTATTCATTCAAATCATGTCGGATCAGCAGTTTGTGACGCATTAACTGCCATGGACGGCCAAAGCCTCCCTTCTCCGCTAATAAAAATATTTTAAAAATAAATAGATACATTTAAGAGAAACTACTCATATTAAATGTTTAATATTAATAAATACTAATTCATCTTGTAGCATGTAATTTTGAGAAAAGATTTGTAATTATTGAGACAAAAATACATTTATCATGTTGTCAAAGTCTACATTATGTAATAGCTAGCAAGTTAATGTGTCCAATCTCAGTAAATTTGGATTTGTTTTCATTTGAATTTAAAACCAAAATCACAAGTCTGCAGCTCTCCTGACTAAAATGGATAAAGCGGGTTTAGAAAGTGGATGTTTGATCACTTGTTTAAAGTTTGGCCATTTTGAACTTGATTTAAGGTCAAATTAGAGAAGTGAGGGAGACCTCTAGTGGATGACTGTCATCAACAGACTAAAATGGTTTCAGTTTCTTTAATGGTTAAGTAAAAAAGTAAAAATAAATAAAAGAGGATATAGTCACAAGGGCGGAGTTAATCAAAAAATAAAACACACTATGTCCAAATTCCCATCCTAACCCTTAATTGCTAAAAACTATCTAGTGCCCTGCATGTTCTAAAAGCAATATGGACACCATGCTCACTGCTTTTTTTTTTTTGTTTTTCTAAACACCGGATATGACATTACTACTTCTCGTTTCTGGATATTTTGAACAAAGAAACTTAAAAAGAAACCTGTAAGATTTCATTGAAACCTGCCACCTTCATTGTTTTGTCATGTGGTTTTCTTTAAAATAGCATTGTCCTCTTTTAAGTAAATAAATACTTACTTAAAGAAATACTTTATCATCTCCAAGGAGGAAAAAAAATAAACTGACATTTTTTCATAGAAATTTCAGTGTGGTTCTATTTTAAAGGCGAGAACAAATTTGATTATTTGTTTAAGTCAGGGTGTGATGGAATATGAGGAGTAATTTTTCTCAAGCCTACTGACAGAAAAGAAATCAGGAAGTTTGTAAGAGCATCAAATTGATTTATTTTCTTCAGATGGCAGGACTTTCATTTTGAAATCAAGTAAAGGAACTCTGATTTCTCCAGGCAAAAACTAATGATACCTGCCTTGTATTTTTTATACTGTAAACTTTACTTTAAATGCTTCTATATGTAATTTACTGAATATCCTTATTTTCAACTTTTTTTTGTTTGTTTTAACACTGCTTTCCTTTTTTTTTAGTTGTTCTAAAAGTTTAAATGGATTCTTTCGTTACCATGACAACCGTGTACTATTTTGCTCTTTTCCTGCTTTTCTAAACCAGTTAAATCCTTGAAGAGCCAATATCTCCTCCCTGTTGCTGCTTTCATTTCAAACTCTCTCTTAATATAGAAAGAGCAAATGTTCAGAACGCAGGTTTTTGGAAGTCATTTCTATGGTTTGTCCTGTAGGAGGAGTTCTTGAACTGTATTTTATGTTCGTGTTGGATCTGATAGTTGGAGTCCTCTTCCTGCAGATTCTGAATCTTTTCAACTCGATTTCTCCTCAGAATCACTTTGTACTCCTAAAAGCACAAATATTTTCTTGTGATAGAGCAGGGGTCTGCAACCTGCAGCTCCAGAGCCACATGTGGCTCTTTCATCCCTCCATCATGGCTCTCTGGCTGAAGAAAAATAAAATAATAGTAAATAAAAAAAAAAAAAAAACAGGAGATGAGCTATTATTTTAGCAACATACTATTATTTTTTAATAATATTATTTAATTTATTTTATTTAATATTTAATCATATTTTTGGCTAATGTGTTACCTACTGGAGTTTTTAGGCTAATTTAGAATTTTAGCTTCTATTTTAACAACATGCTAACGTTTTTGGCTACGTTTTCTGAGAAATTTTATGCTAAATTGGAGTTTAGCTAATATTTTAGTAAAATGCTAATGTTTTATGCTAGTTTGTTATCTACTGACATTTTTTTTAATAATTTAGAATTTAGCTTCTATTTTAGCAACATGTCAACGTTTTGAAAGAGTCCTGACGAAGCTGCTCTGCAGGCAAAACTGAAGGAGAGGGATATGTGCTATCAAGCACGTGTCAAAGTCAAGGCCCGGGGGCCAGATCCGGCCCTCCGAGTAATTACATCCGGCCCTCCAGATAATTTTATTTTATTCTTATTAATGGCCCGATGTTATCTTGCGCTTATATCTAACTTATATAATTTTGACAAAAAAATATTTCTATGAAGGGGAAAATATTTAAAGTTATTTAAAGTTTAAATTAATGTATTCTGGAATAATATTCCTGGCTTAGACTCAGCGGCACGAGTTCTGACGGGAACCAGGGGGCGGGAACACATTACACCAGTTTTAAAATCGCTGTATTGGCTTCCTGTGCATTTCAGGATTGATTTTAAAATTCTTTTAATGGTTTATAAATGTTTTTATGGTCTTGAGCCTTCTTATTTGAGTGACCTGCTTTTAAAGTATGAACCCTCGCGGACCCTGAGGTCCTCTATCACTGGCCTCTTAGTTGTTTCTAGGGTGAGGACCAAAACACATGGTGAGGCCTCGTTCTGCCATTATGGTCCTCATCTCTAGAACAGTCCGGAGAGCCTCAAGGCCACAGAGACCGTAGAAGTTTTTAAGAAGAGGCTCAAGACCCACCTTTTTAATCTGGCTTTTAGATCTTATCCGCATATGTATTCTTTTAGTCTTAATATATTATTTTATCTGTATATTTTTCTATTTATTCCATTTTATCTCATGAATTTGCTTGCAGGCTTGGTTTGGGGTCATTACCGTTGTTGTCCCCCCCTGCTAGGACGGCTGGAGTCCTGCACTGCAGCCTCACCGCTGCGGAGTGGACTCCACTGCTGTCCCGATCTGGGGGGGCACTGTGGCGATGTTCCTCTGACCGAGCTGCTCCTGGTATGATAGAATCCCCCATATTGTTTCCTCACAGCAGAGCCAAGCCTTGTGTTATGTTATTTTACAACTTTTATTCTCAAGTTATTTTTCATAAGTTTCATTGTGTGTGGGATTATGGGTTGTATGTAACAATGGAGGGGAGGGTGAAGGGTGGGTTTGGTTTTTATTGTATATGTTTGTTTTTTAATGTAAAGCGCTTCGAGCTGCGCAAGTATGAGAAGTTTGATTTGATTTGATTTGAATAGTAGTGGGATAGAAGAAGTTTTCCCTTTTTTTGAAGAAAGTCAGATATGTGCTGTGCATTACATTATCTGTTAGTCATACTCTATGAGATGTTGTAATACGAGGTTGTTTGTTTTAAAATAAATAATAGTCCAATCATATAACAATGTAGCTTGAGATTGATGACTATAAATGTCATAAAAATAAATGCTTTTTGCTGAAAATGCAGCCAACAATCTGTTTATAATCACTTTTGTAAGACAGAATTTTTTACTTGGTAGTTGAAAATAAACACTTTTTACATTGAATTGAATTACATGGTGGTGCAGAAAATTATTTGCCACAATTTAACATTGAATCATTCTCCTATTTCATATCCTCATGTCTTCCAAAACACAATCCATGAACCTCTTACATAGTTCGAAACTTAGCATGTTTTACTGACATATTTTAGATATTTTATTTTAGATGTGAAATTATGGATGGCTAAAAATGTTCTGCAGCTCAACCAGGAAAAAACTGAAATTTTGGTTATTGGTCCTGAAGCCAAGAGAGAGAAACAGTGTTTCAAACTTACAGAACTTTCATTAAGCTGTTCAGAAACGGTCAGAAACCTGGGCGTTACTTTTGACTCTAAGCTAACTTTTATTCCACATATTAAGCAGGTGATCAAAACTGGTTTTTATCATCTTAGAAATTTGGCTAGAGTCCGCCCAATTCTCTCTCTTGCTAACATGGAGACGCTGATGCATGCTTTTATTATCAGTAGAATTGATTACTGTAACGCCCTCCTAACTGGCCTTCCAAAAAGAAGCATCAAGAACCTTCAGCTTTTACAGAATTCTGCTGCAAGAGTTCTCACCAGGACCAGGAGGCGGGCCCACATCACTCCGATTTTAAAATCCCTGCATTGGCTCCCCATAAGCTTCAGGATCGATTTTAAGATACTTTTACTGGTTTTTAAATGTCTTAATGGTCTTGGCCTTCTTATGTCAGATCTTTTAGTTAAATATGAACCCTCGCGGACCCTGAGATCCTCTGGCACAGGTCTACTAATCATTCCACCTGTGAAACCAAAACGCACGGAGAGGCATCTTTTCAGCATTATGGCCCTCGTTTGTGGAACGGTCTGCCAGAGAACCTGAGGGCCGCAGAGAACATAGCTGCTTTTAAGAAAGGTCTTAAAACACATCTTTTTAACCATGCTTTTAGCTAATTTTATTGTTTTTATTTACTTTGTTTTTATTCATGCATCTATTTGATCATGTTTTTATGATTTTATTGATCTTTTAACAATATATTTAATTCATTTTTATGGTCATGTTTTATTGTTTTATTGTTTGCTGATTTTACAAATATACTTAATTTTATTATTCTACCATTTTTCTTTTTTAATTTCCAGTGCCTCCTCAGCTGGTTCCTCTCCCTCTGGTTACTGCTGTCCAGCTGCTGCGGCTCTAGGTGGGGACCTGCATCGCTACCTAGCTGTGGTGAGGCTGGGTCCTCGCCTGTGACGCTGCGGCATGCTGGTTATGCAGTTGTCTCCAGAGGAAGAGGCTCCAACTACATTAGTGTCTCCAACATCTAACTTCTGTGCTCAGCCTGTAGTCATTGGGGGGGTGTGTGGGTGGGTGGGGGGGGGATTGGGGTATACTTGTGGATCTGGGTGAAGGGGGAATTATGTGTCTTTATTGTATTTTGCATTTTTTTTTATATTGCGTTTTTTTTAAGATTTTTTTATGTGTTAAAGCACTTTGTGTTATTCTATATATGAAAAGTGCTATAGAAATAAAGTTGATTGATTGATTGATTGATTGATATAGTCTTCTCCTCTGAACACGTTCAATCTAGCTTCCCTGGCTTTGGCTCTAAGACATGTCATGTTGTGGCAGTGTACGCATACTGGTGTTTCACAAGTTCTTGTTTATTTTATGTGATCCCTGAAGAACATCATGAGCAGCAGGTTGCAGTGTGTCAACCCCTGACTCAGAGCTACAATGAAACTGCTTGAGAAAGACTTCAAAAACAGATCTGAAATTGATTTTCTAAAGGATTCAGAGTCTTACTATGACTGAAAACGAGAGTAAATTATTAGAATACTAACACACATAAAAAATGAAGTACTTACAAGAACTCACACCACACATCAAGCTACAAACCGCAAACAATTTAATGCTTTTATTGTGAAAATGGGTCAATTTTGACTCAAACACAATGAGTTTTTAAGTACAAGTTGTCACTCTGGCTTCAATTCAACATTTAATTACTAATTTATCCCTTTGAGGTTCACTGAGTTGTCAGAGCCTTACCTGGATACTGTGGATCAAATCCTGGATTTCCAGGTATATCCTTGACTAATTGCCAGCTTGTCACAGGGCATCACAATCGTACACACACAGAAAAACCTTGGGAAAAATTTAGAGCAATCAATCAACCTACGAAGCATGTTTTTGGATTGTTGGAGAAAGTTGGAGTGGCAAGAGAAAACCTGCACATGCATAGGGAGAACATGCAAACGCCGCACAGAAAAGGTCCCAGTCGGGGTTTGAACCGGGGACTTCACAGTCAATAGCCTCTTTTTTTCTTTTACATACCGTATATCTTCCAATAGTAGCCGGTCTCTGATAGACGCCGATCTCCATTAAAAGCCGAGTGTAACAAGTGCTGTTGTTATTAGAGGCCGGTCTTTGATAGGACCTAAACACTAGGTGGCGGAATTGCTCTCTGAAGTTGGTACCGCCTGCCATTAAAACAAGAAAACAAAGAAGAAGAGCCGCGATTTTTAGGCGGGTGAATGTCAATCATTACAGTTTGTGTGTATGTTTGAGTAGGAATGGCTAAGAAACGCTCATTTGATCTAAATTTTAAACTTCGTGCAGTGGCATATGCCAACGAAAATTCTGGAGAGGCCTCTGCCCGACATTTTGGAGTGGATCCTAAACGCATCAGAGAATGGCGTAAACAGGTGAATGATATGGAGAGATAGGTTGCAGAAAAAGGACCAGCTAGCAAACGATTGACTGGTGGAGGTGCTAAGAAAGCCAGTGATGAATTAGAGGAGCTTTTGTTAACGTGGATAGTCGAGCAACGGCGTAAAGGTGCGCGAGTGTCCCGGAAAATGATTCGAACAAAAGCAAAGAGGATTTTTGACACGGAAATTGATGACTCTTCCAAAAGAAAAGAAACTTTCACAGCCAGCACGGGTTGCCTTGACAAATTTATGAAACGTCATCATCTGTCGCTTCGTAGGAAGACGACGCTGGCTCAGAAGGATCCAGAACAGCTGATTGACAAGCTAGTCTCCTTCGTCACGTGGGTTGCCAGAAAGCGAACTGCAGATGGAATAAAAGACGGCGACATCATCGCAATGGATGAGACATCTGCTTGGTTTGACATGCCTGGATCTACAACAGTCGAACCAACTGGCAGCAGAAGTGTCACCATAAAAACATCCGGTCACAAAAAATCGCATTTCACCGTGACGTTGGCAGAGAAAGCAGACGGCACGAAATTGAAGCCGTTTATTGTGTTTCGGGGCGCAAAGCGAGAAGTGGCAAGACTACAAGATGTCCAAGAGGCCGTGGTGGCGACCTCGGTAAATGGATGTGTGATGGGTGACACCTGTGGGGTGTGGCTCTGCTATTAAGGCTCCTTTTTAAATAGAAGTGGGCGGGGCTGCCCATTAGTGCCAGATTCTTGTGGGTGGCAAGGGTGACTGCTGGGCCCACACTGTTTGTGTGTCAGTTGTGAGCCATTGGGGTAAATTAGTTTTTATTTTTTGATAATCGTGTTTGTTTTTTATTGTCTTTTAAATGATTTTAATCTATGTATTCTATGACAGGGCTACGGTATCCGAAGGCAGACCCACAGGGTATATGACTGTGTGTGGGTGCTTGATACCACAGGTATGCGGCATTTTTATTGCTTTAATATTTTGAAGAACTGGGTATTTTAACAAACTATTGATTGTTTTTATTGTTTCTGTTCCCCAGTCAGCGTACCGCTACCTGCTGTCCTTTTTATAGTTTGTTTTATTCCAGTTGGTCTGCAGACGCAGACTAACTGCTTTTAAACTTTTTAGTATTTTTATTCTTTGGTCACTTCCGGGTCTGTGATTTCTGTTTCAGCCGATTGTTTTCTTGCATGTTGTGTATTTTGTAATTTTATTGGTTTTTATCTTTTTAAACTGTGTGTTTTGTGTTTGCAGCAAGTGCTGCCCTACATTTGTTTGCAGCTGTGCTGTCATCACAAGAGGTGGAAGACGAGGGGGAACTGGAAAATAACGAAGCAATCATCTCTGATTCAGACAGTGATGGTAAGTAGTGTTGTTTGTTTTTATCTGATCCCATGTACTGGCATGCTTGGGTTCTGAGCTTGTTGCATTTCCTCGTGTTTCTTAGGGGATTTATTGGGCCGGTGACCGCCTTTGTGGAGGAGTTGGGCTGGTCCCGGCAGCGCCTGCGGCATTGTGGCAAGAAAGTTAAACAAAAAAAGTTTTTGTTCCCGTGGCTGTTTTATGAGCCAAGTTGCACTTCATCCCATTACTTAGTGATTTTTTTTTTTTTTTTTTTGGACTGATGGACGCTTTTTGAGGAGGAGTCAGACATGGTCCCTGTCAGCGGCTATGGTATTATTGAAAGAACGTTCTGGAAAAAAAAGCGTTTTAATTTCCTATAGCTGTTTTTGTGCTGATTTGCATTTCGTCCCATTACCTAGTGAATTTTTTGGACGATGAACGCTTTTGTGGGAGAGTTGGACTGGAGCAGACCAGCGTCTATAGCCTTTTTTGACAAAAAAAAGTTCCTGTCATAATACTTAGTTTCTTGATGCTAATGGCAGCCTGTTTCTTACTGTTCTGAAGATTTAAATAAATCTGGGAATATTATATATTAAGTTCTTCCAGTGTTGTCTATATTTTGTGGTTGAGTTTGAACCCGTTAGCCTAACGTGCGTGACAGAATAAACGCCGGTCTCAGATTGACGCCGGTCTCTTATAAAGGCCTGAATGGCTGCCAAATTATTGGACGAAACGACGGGGCTAATATTGGAAGATATACGGTAAATTAAATTGATTTTTATTGAGAAAGGGATAACGCATATCAATGAATATTAAAACCAATGGCCAAGCTAGAACATTTTCTATGGGGTGGCGGGAGGGGGTGAAGTCTTTGAAGGGGTGGCAAATGAGAACTGCAGATTGGAAGGCTGTTATAAATAAAATGATCAAAACCATGTATTCAAACAATTGTATTATTGTTATTAATAACACAACAGCAGTTCTTTAACCTGAGCTCCTGTTTATAGTGCTTAAATAAGCTTTTATTGATGATTTCTTAACCCTGTGACACCTGAATTTATTTCCAATTATAAAAAAAATGTTTGTGTATTCAATAATGTTTAGATAGTAAATAGATCATTTTAGGTTTGTTCCGAATCAGCAAACAATCAACATCTACAGTATGATTAAAAGGAAACACCTGTTCCCATCTGCAGTATGATATATTTTTAGTTATTCAGAATATTCACTCTGATGACAAACAGAAATAAAAACCACTACCATGAACTAAAAAAGAAAAACATTAAAACTCAGTGTAATTGTCCTTTAAATGCAGAAAGTGTGCATTGTTTCAGTCTGTCTGTGAAAAAGTAAAGCCGTTTATGTTCTTGTGTTGGTACTGATACTGTAAATGTGTTTTCCACATTAGAGTCTGGCTCCTTTATTTTGAAAATGTTTGGCGTTGATGCTCTTTTACCACCTCTGGTCAGAATCTCTCAGCATCTATGTGGACTTCCTGTGCAGGAATGACTTTGGACCTTAGCGGTTCTTCCTCTTCAATAGAAAGGAGGAACTGCTGGTTTCCCTCCTGCAGCTTCAGCACTAGTGTTGATGCTCATGTTCATGGTTCTTCTCATCAGTCTTCATCTCTGCTGCTCCAGTCATCTGTCCACTCACTGCTGCTGATTTCATCACCTGTTTTTTAGTGCTACATGGTTTGAACACTCATATTTTGTCCCAAAAAAATAAAAAGAAGGTTGGCGATTGTAAAAAACTTTAATCTGGGACTTTTGTGAGTTCATTGTCATTTTTGATTTTTTAAACCACATATTCTATGTAAAACGAGAGGAAACAGATTCTGTCTGACCGCTGCTGATCCAGCCAGAATCTGTGCCTCCCAATAAATTGCAGTAAATAAAGAATAAATATTTAATAATTGTGTATTATTAAATGCTTCCAAAATCAAGTGACTATAATAAATCAATCATCCTACAACTAGGGTAGTTTTGTTTTTCCATTTTAAAACAAAACACTGTTGTTATTTTACATAGAATTTGTAGGAAAAAAAAACAAATATATGACAATAAACTCCACTGCACTGGGATCCGCGTGCTGTTTACAGAATGAAGCCATGTTCATTTATAGAACAATATTGGTTAGAAATTCCACCACAAAATTCCTAAAATGACTATAAAGAATCCAGAGCAGGTTCTAAAGAAATTGATTTACAACATTTAGATATAGGGCCGCATTTTCTTTGTAGCCTGCATCACGACAAACCCAAATCATCAAATATCTCTAAAAATTTTCATCACAAGTGCTCTAGTACTTCATGGTAGTGAGACATTTATTCATGAAGTATTTACATATTTTTTGTTTGCAAAACTTATCTTAGATTGGAACATTTTTGAGGGATTTTATGAAATGGTTCAAATCAGTGCGAGTTGGTCTTTGTAAAAGAGAACAGGATGGAGCTCCGCCTTTGACCTGTCATATGAGAACCTAATGCTGGAAAAGGGTTCCTCACTTTCCTATTGAAAGTTAATGACCAGGAGTGGAGGAATACAGATGGTATTTTGGTGCATTTTGAGTAAAACCAGTTTTAGGCGAGGACACCTATGTCAGCTTCAAGGGTTTTTGGTCAATATTGGCTCAAAAATGGGAAGGGCAAGTGGGGGTAGAGCTTTTTTTCTGGGGTGGCAGCTGCCCCCCTGTAGCTCTGCCCCTGATTAAAACAAATGTAAATATGCCAAATTATTGCCACAGGCTAATTTCCATCTGGAGTCTCTATTGGTACACCTTGCTAGAGCTAGGTTGGACCCCGTTTTGTCTTCACAACTAACTCAAACCTTCATGGCAAAGATTCAACAAGGTACTGGAAAAATTCATGAGAGTCTGGTCCATGCTCAGAGTTTGGTCTATCTGACAGAACCAACTTACCAGGTAGTGATAGTGCCATTCTTTAGCCAAGTGTCCAAAACACATGACAGAAAGTCTCCTGAAGCCACACTTTAAGACCTTTTTGCCCCTCAAAACCAAAGGGACCCAACCCTCTCATCCACTTAGGGCAAATTGCTTTTTCAACAAATGAAGGTCTTCTGATTTTGATTACCATCAATAGCCTCAAGGAGAATTTCATGGTTCTGCATCTGTGAAAGCACTTTCTGTTGAAATACAGTTACAGGCTTATCAGAACAGGCCTGCTTTTTTGCTCAATTATGATAAAGTTCAGACAAAACTTGAAGGAGTCTTTCTTAAAGAAAACAAAAGTTGTGTGGTGGATACATTGTAGCCTGCTCGTGATGGTAAGGTATTCCTAAATTGCTAACGACTCTTATGAGTGCTATATAAATAAAATTATTGATTAATTGATTAACTGAAGTTATTACACTGCATACAGAGGCACTTGTGAAACCTCAGCATGTGTGTGCTCACGTCAGAAGTTTTAGAGAGAAATCCAGAGAAGTCAGATTGTATATGTTCAGAAAAGTAGGCAGAGTCCAGAGCTGCTAAGAAAAAGCCTAGAACAAGATGAGAGGTCCATGAATCATGTTTAGGAGGAAAGGACATCTTCATGTCCTCCAAAGCATTTCGGAGAAATATTTCTCAATGTCGTCGTCATTTATCCACACCTTCTTTGGTTCATGCCCACACACAAATGAATTGCTTGGGATCTTTCCATGGGAACAGCTAAGCCTCACCTGTGCTACTTGTTGCGCAAAAGTTGCCACTGGATTGCCATCTACTTCGGGAACTCATCCTCTTGTTGCCAAGAGTGCCCGTGGCAAATACACATGGATTAACTCTGTTCCAGTGCTTTTTCTGGGAATTGTAAAATTATTTCACTCCTTGGTCAGCTTCCTCTATCCCACCCTGACTTCAAAATGGTGGACTGCCCTCTTTTCTCCTACTTGCCATTCCTCAATACTCGTCTCTGGGTCCTGCAGCTTCTGAAATCTGGCTGCCAGGGCACCCTCATGCCTGGTGCCTTGGCAGGACCTGATCTCGAAGTTCTCCCTGCCGCTAACATTTTCAGAAATGCTTCATGATGGCTTCAAAATGAACAACAAAGTGAGAAGCTAAAAAAAGGAAATGGAAGCACAGCAAATCACTAGAAACAGAAAAGAAGAAAGGGAGGATGCAGCAGAATATTAGGAATCTACTAACTCATAACATCATGCAGATGTGTAAAGGGTACTGTAGGTCTGATTTTATTGTCAAATTTCCCTACTACCTCTGAGCTGCCCATAAACTCTGTTAAAAGGAGAAAACAGCTTCAGTGAAACTATTGCTTTTCAGATTTTTTTCAGGGATTGTCTGCTTTCAATTTCATTGTAAGTATATATATCTAAAGTTTTACCTCATGTAAAAAAACAAATATTTTTATTTATATTTAAAAAGTAGCAATGACACAAAGTCAAACACCACCACATATTTCAAAAGGGTGAAAAAAGACTTTAACAGCCTCTATTGGATTTTGATTGGTTAGAAAACTGGCCAGAATGACTCTTTTACAGTAATATTAACGGTTGCAGACCGCTATCATACACTGTCAAAGTGAGAAAGTTGAAACTTGCATGAAAGTCAGAATTCCTGCTTTATTCCACAGATCTGAGTGAAGCAGAAAGGAAAACCAACAAAGCAGCAGCAGCACCTAGAAACAGAACAGAATAGAGAGAGGGAAGCAAAGAGTGAGGAATTTACCAACTCATGACATTATGTAAATGTGTAAAGTGTAGGATGGATTTTAAGGTCTTATTGCCCCACCTCTGACCCCCCACCCCCCAAGGTCTATTTAAAGGAGAAATCAGCTTCAGTTGAATTGCTGGTTTCCAGAAAGCCAAGATTTTAGCCAAGCTTGTGAGTATATGTACATCTATACATTTATATATATCTATAGAGAGAGAGAGAAGTAGAAGACTTAAAGTTAGTATTGTTTTAGGTGCTGTAATTGTGTTTTTATTCTTACAAAATGTTTTATTTTAATTCAGTATAATTAGATTAATTTATTTCATCTTAATGAGAAAAGTATTTTCAAGTTAGCTGAAAAAAAAAAAATTCTTTCTTGTTCGGAGTTTGAAAGCTTAAGTTTTTCAAGAATTTTTTTTTAGAAGAGTAATTATAACTTTTTACAACATTTTCTTTAGGAAGTGTAGTTTTCCTGAATCCATCCCTGAAGTGGTTGTTTCTGGTGAAGAAAGCAACTCAGAAGAGGAAACTCACCCAAAAGCCTAAAGATCTTCATCCACAAATAGTGAGTATTTTGAAAAACAGAGATTTTCTTTTGTGGAAATTACTAATACTTAGAGGACCCAACTGACATTAATGCTAAAGATGTGTTCAGTAACTCAGTACGTAATGAATAAAAATATAATTATTAAACCTGAAAACATTTAAACAAAAACAGTTATATAAAAACGAACTGGCTAAGAATGTGCAATCTTTTACACGGAATTTAAGTCTGTAAATTAGACCCAGAAAAAGGCAGAGGAGAGACAGAATAACAGAGCACAGCCAGAAACTCTGACATGATTATTAATTAGATAGATTACTAGATGAGTCAAAGTGCTTGACACAACAAATCATCACAGAGTGCCACTCCCCCTCTGAGCAGATGTGAGGCAGAAAGACAATTTGATCCATGCATCGTACAGATTGGTACAAATCCTGTTAGTTGTCACACATCTAGGAGTGTAAAAGTTGTTCTCTGACAGGTGAAGGTTAGGGCAGGTGGCGACACTCAAATGAAACAGGGTCAGAAAACAGGGGATCAGGTCCAGGATGAAACACTTGGAAATGCAGGCTTCATTTAAACAAAACAACTTTCAAATTAACAAATGCAAAAATGACACTATTGTGTTTGTTGTTCTCCTTTTTAGGTAAAGGTTCAAATAAGAACAAAATGTCCTACCTGGCTCCTATGATGCTGATTGGCGGACAAGGTGGCAGTCCGTTTGATTTCACAGGTGAAGACAATGGAGCCGTACTGAGGAAGATATGGGTGTGGACTGGAGAGTGGCAGGTGAAGGCTGTGAAAGTGTGGCTGACCGATGGTCGAGTTCAGCAATTCGGAAACGAAGCCGGGCAATTTTCAGAGTTTGAATTCCAAGACGGAGAGCAGATTTCCTCACTCACACTGTGGGGAAATGGAGCTGGAACCCGTCTTGGGGCCATCAAGTTCATTACGACTCTCTCAAGAGAATTCTTCGCAAAAATGACTGATTGGGAACTCAAAACACCTTATCATATTGATGTTGGATCTGGAATTTGTTTGGGAGTTTTTGGGAGAGCAGGTTCAGACATAGATAGTATGGGATTTAAGTTCATAAACACCATCAAATCAACTGTGCTGACCGATGTCTACTACCCCACCCTTCACCAGGTCATTCCCCAGATCGCTACAGAAGAAATCAAGTCTGTCACTTACGAAAACGATACTAATGTTACTCAGTCATACACAGTTGAAACAACCAAAACCATAACAGAGAAATCCTCCTGGTCTGTGAAAAACAAAATGGAAACAACTTTTAGTATGAGTGTTCAGGCCGGAATCCCAATGGTTGCTGAGGTTTCTACTGGTTTCAGCTTTACAATGGGAGCAGAAAGTTCTTATGCCTTAGAGAACACAGTGGAGAGAAGTGAGACTTTGTCATTTCCAGTTCAAGTCCCTCCCAACAAAAGTGTAAAGGTTGACATCACCATTGGTAGAGCTACAGTGGATCTTCCCTACACAGGAACAGTGGAGATCACTTGTTACAATGATAGTGTTCTCAAGTTCAATACCAGTGGAGAGTACAAAGGGGTCACTTACACTGATGCAAAGACAGTTGTGACAGAAATATAAGTCCTTCAAGGATTTAACTTTGTTCACTCAAAATTAGATCAAATTCCAGATATTTTCACATCGTATTTTACCTAAAAAACAAGCAGCTTTGAGTTTTAATTTTGCATGCCATTTTTTTAGAGCTCTTTGACTTTACAGCTAGTTTTGCATATCACCATCCAATAGTCTAGTCTTTTCTCACTCTGCTCTAACGATGACCGTCTTTCATCTGGGTTTACAGTGGTATTGGTCAAACCTTTTAAAAATTAAATATATCTATCCATAACATATATTTTAATTGTCTATCCTATTGTCATGAATATTTTGTTTGACACATGTTGTACCTAAAATGAAATTGTTAATTCAAATGGAATCCTTCAGATTTGGACTAAAAGCACAAGATTCTAACAGAACAACAAAAAGAAAAGTTGTAATCATGTCAAAACGGTAAAACTTTCATGATGATAAGAATTATTTGTGTATATGATTTTTTTTTTATTTTGATTGTTACAAATTTACATTTTTTGTTTTACATATTATAATAGAGTTGGGTTGCTATTGTGCTTTGCCACAGCAAAATGTTATGCAGGTGTTGTGCTGGGATACTCTTTAATCATTTAACCATATGTAACCTTCTAAAAAACCTGGAATAAATCTATTGAGAAATATAAATCTTCACAGTGATTACTCATGATAAGTGTTTAAAGTGTCTGTATATCTAAGATATATTTACACACACACACACACACACACAAATATAAATATATATGGAGAGAGTGAGAGAGGGGAACAAAGTACAGCCTATTTAAAAGAGAAAACGGCTTCAGTTGAACTGCTGGTTTTCAGAAGCCGAGATTTTAGCCAAGATCGTAAGACACTCAAAGTTAGTTTTGTTTTAATTGTATTTTTATTATTTTAAACAATATTTTATTTTAATTCAACATGATTAGGTTATCTTATTTAATCTTGTAAAGAAAAATATTTGAGTAACATTTGTGACAAGATCCTTGCTGTAATCATGTTGAGCTACAGTTTTGTTATGAAACAGGATAATATACTTTATTTTTACACTCTGACACAGATAGTTTTTCTTTCTAAATACACTAGGACTACAAACATTTAAAGTTAACTCAAATAGTGAGTTGTTTAAAAAACAAAGATTTTATTTAGCAAAAATTATTAACAATAATAATTAAAACTTCTATTTGACATCAATGCTAAAAACGTATTTAGTAACTCATTACTTAATACTAAAAATGTAATTATTGAATTTGAAAACATTTAAACATTTTCCATAAAAATTAATTGGCTGAGAATGTGCAATCTTTCACACAGAATGAAGCCTTTGTCAGTTAGACCCAGAGAACAGCAATGCAGAGACAGAAGAAGAGAGCACAGCCAGAAACTCTGACATGACTGTAAATTAGGTAAATTAGTAGACGAGTCTAAGTACTTGACACACAAAGATGATAAATCACCACAAAAAAAGCCAATCCGCCCCTGAAAAGATGTGAGGGATCTCCCAAGAAAATCTGATCCATGCAACCTACAGAGTGGAAAAATAAGACGGTCAAAACATTTCATAGGTCAAACATTTACAATCTCAGTGTGAATTGTAAAAAAGTCCAATTAGTTCTTACGCACTTGGGTGTGCAAAAATTGTTTTCTGCATCTGACCCCTCCCCTGGGGGAGCGGTGAGCTGCAGACACAGCAACGCTCGGGAACCATTTGGTGTTTTAAGCCTCCAAGAAAATGCATATCAGTTATTAATTTTCTTTTACCACATACTGGTTTAAATGGACACAAAATGTCATTAATTCCACACCCAAAGTAAAGTAGAACTGCTCAACCAGCTCAAAAAACTCCATTGCAGGTCCCAGATGTTATCTCTGTCTCGCTTTAATCAAATGACACAGATGTCTTTGCTCTTAACTATAACTGGGTGGATGATATTGTCATTTTCTACTCTGGCAAAATATGCTGTTTGATGAACTTAGAAAACAGAACAAAAACAACTGTAAATAAAGGCTTATGCTTGATAAAATTAATAGCTTATTTTCAAACACTTTAATTTACACATATATAAATTTGATGGCATAAGAGTACCGTCTACTATAACACCATACTTGACCTTTATAAATAAAGTTAGTGACACTAACCTTGTTAAAAAAAAAAATTATGCTGAAGCTTCATTAAAACAAAACGGCTTTCAAAGGATGTATGTAACCCTTCCGCTCTCCTTAGCTTGTTTACATTAAAAGTGGGGTCATCTAAACCCCACAAGACAGTGCGCTGAACTTTTTTTTCCACTGATTTTTGAGTTTCACTAATGTCCATGGTTGAACCACATTACAGGCACCATAATGTTCTCCTTGTCTTCTCCAGACTCTTTCACGTCTATCACAGGTGCTCAGCGTTAACCTGCTCTCGTCTGTGAAAAGTACAGGGCGCCAGTGGTGGACTTGCCAATTCTGGTATTTTTGAGCAAATACCATTGGAGCTCCACGGTGCTGGGCAGTGAGCACAGGGCCCACTACAGGACATCGGGCCCTCAGGCCACCTTCATGAAGTCTGTTCCTGATTGTTGACATTCACACCAGTGGCCCTCTGGAGGTCATTCTGTAGGGCACGAGCAGTGCTCAGCCTGTTCCTCCTTGCACAAAGGAGCAGGTATGGGTCCTGCTGAGGGGTTGAGGACCTTCTACGGCCCTGTCCAGCTTTCCCAGAATAACCACCAGTCTCCTTAAATCTCCTCCATGTTGTTGAGATTGTGCTGGGAGACACATTAAACCTTCTTACTGCAGCATGTGTGGATGTACCATCCTGGAGAAGTTGGACAACCTGTGCAACTTCTGTAGGGTTAAGGAATCTCCTCATACTGCCAGTAGATAATAACACAAGCCAAAATCAGCACGAGTGGAAAACCAGCCAAAAAAGATCAAGAGGGAGAAACTTGAAATGACCTCCACATGTAACAGCAGTCCTGTTTGGAGGGTTTTCTAATTGTTGCCACTGAAGTGCACCTGTTGTTAATTCCATGAACACCAATACAGCTGAAATTGATGAATGATGCCCTCAGCTGCTAAACCAACATAAAATGATCAGACGGGTTTAATTCAATTCATGTCAGGCCCAATAAAAAAAGTGTTCCTTTAATTCTTGTGAGCATTATATTTTACCTAACATCCAAGCAGCTTTAACTTTTGATTTTGCCTCCCATTTATCTGACCTCTTTGATTCTACAGCTAGCTTTGCATTTCACCATCTAAAAGTGTCTTCTCACTCTACCCTAATAATGACTGTCTTTCAATATCAGTTTATTGCTTTATTACTTTCTGCTTAACTTCTTTTTTCTAATCCTAATTTTTTTAAAAGATTTTTTTCCATTATCACAAGTTATTTGAGTTATAAATTGACCAATCAGATGGCTCAATAAGCGTTTATGGGTCTGACGTCGAACGTCTAGGGGGTTTGACTGACAGATGACGGGTAGCCAATGTGAGCAGACTTCATCAATGCGGTCCGTGAAGACCTTTTAACACCTACTTTACAATTCAACAATGTTCCAATCATTGTCCTTCTATTGTTTTCCTCAATGCAATGCAGCAGTTTAAAACAAGAGGCGCATGCTATCGCCATCTTTTATTCTGTAGAAATAGATTTCGAGGCTCAACGCGGTTAAACCGGGTGTAAAAAACACGCTCGCTTTGCAAACAAAAGAAGTTGAAAGTTAACGCGGACGTGCGTTCAGAAAGGCCAGCGTATACAGTCACTGGTTTCAATATGGAAATAGATGATTAGAACTGAGAATGTTTATGTTTCCGGAATATGTGTGGAGACACATCATTTAGCTCGACAAAAAAGAAAATATGTAAGTCAATACAACATCTGCAGTGTTGCGGGAAAGCTACGGAGAGAGAATGGGACTGGGCGGCGCGAGTGTGATTGTACGTGCACACGCGCATGTGTGTGAGAGAGAGAGGATGAGAGCGGAAAGAAAAGGAGCGGGCGTTCGGGGAAAGTTCGAGTAAAGCAATGTGCTGTAAAACAAAAGTGAAAATAAATGGTGGATTCCAGCCCTCCAACCAGTCAGAGTGTATCTGCCTGCAGAACCAAACACCCGCGGGTTTAACCACGAGGACGTTCGTCCGAGGAGCTGCAGCGGCTCCCCTGTTCGCCCCGACCAAGGTCAGGACGAGGAAGCAGGAAAGGTTAACAGCAGAATCAAATGTTGGAATGGTTCTCCCTCAAAGGCTTGAACAATGACTTGTACAATTCTCTCGAGCCGCCGTTATTAAAGTGGAAGCTGTTTACATTCCGCTGTCTCGTGGTAGAGGCGTGGAAAGAGGCGGAGACTCACAATAAACTCACCTTAGATTGGTTGAAGGTACTTCCTATAGATTCCATGACTCATAGAGACTCGAACCAATCGCTGGTGATTGTTTGCAAAATGGCGATAGCCGTTTCAGGAAGTGACGGTGAAAGCGGCGGCCTACTTTCGCGAGGAGAGGAGGTAATGCATTTCCAATGGGAGACCTCATTGCTTGTTTTGTCCAGTGTTTTTACAGTCAATGTTGGTTACTCTAAATTACCCCTAGGTATGAATGTGAGAATGACTGTGTGTGCGATTGAGGCCCTGCGACAAACTGGCGACCTGTCCAGGGTAAACCCTGCCTTCGCCCATCAGCAACCGGGATAGGCTCCGGCACCCCTGCGACCCCAAAAGGGACAAAGCGGTTAAGGAAAATGAATGAATGTACTTTTTTCAGAATATTAGAAAGTTTGAACTGCTATTGTGTTTTGTAACAACAATGTGTAATAGAGGTGTTGTGCTTGGAAACTCATTTACCATTTAACCCTCTGTAGCCTTCTATGATCAAGCCCCAACCTTAGCAGACAGAAAGTGAAGCCAACCCGGAAGTAACAAAACATTGCAGTACCAGCACTGACCAGAGAGGCTGGTGCTTAGAGTGAGCAAATTCCCATTGACTCCCATGTTAAAATCCTCATTTTCAGCCCTCTAATAAACCCCTTTAAAGCCTGGTGCTTAACGTTTTTATTTCATCAATAGCTGCATATTTGTTCCATGACAACTCTGAGGAGAGTGAGTTTTTTTCTAAGTTTGTAGATTTTTTTTAAAACAGCATTTATTTTCGCTTAATGAGGAGGTATAGCCTTTTGATTGACAGATAACGATCGCGGTGGATTCTGGGAGCAGAGCTCCGGTGTTTTGCGGTCTGCTACAGATTTAGCGTTAGCATGAGCGCTAGAATCTTTATCCAGAATCTCCTCTCCATTTTCTCTTCCCATGTCTCCCTCAATGTCTAATCTCCTTTCTTCATCTGACTCATCACCAGCAGTCCCTTGTTCCACTGGGAGAAATATGCACTGGGTCAGTAGGTTGCGGCTGACCACTCTTTCGGTTCCGCCCCCCTCCGGACGCACCACATACACAGGCATCCCCAACTGTTTTTTCTGAATGATGTATGGGTGTTGTTCCCATCTGTCTCCCAATTTTTGTCGCCCCTCCACATGACAAATCTTCACTAGCACTCGGTCACCCTCTCTGAAAGCATGGTCCCTGACTTTTTGGTCATAATACCTCTTTTGTTGGTCTTTTGCTTTTTTTGACATCTGGTTAGCTTGGGCATAAGCCTGGGTGAGGCAATCATGCAACGTCTGGACATAGTCATTGTATTCACATGGTTGCTTAGCGTTAGACAGTCCAAACACCAAATCAACTGGGAGACGGGGGTGTCTCTCAAACATTAGAAAGTATGGGGTGTAGCCTGTGGAGTCATGTCTTGTACAATTGTATGCATGTGTCATTGCCTCCACATGCTCATGCCACCTGGGTTTTAGGTGAGGCTCCAAAGTTCCCAGCATGTTCATGAGTGTACAATTGAACCTTTCTGTTGTCCCATTACCTTGTGGGTGGTAAGGTGTTGTGTGGGTCTTTGCAATGCCTGTACAATTACACAGCTCTTTCACAACTGCACTTTCGAAATTGCGGCCTTGATCGGTATGCAACTTTGCTGGGAATCCAAAGCGACAAAAGAAGTTTCTCCACAGCACTCCAGCAACAGTGCTAGCCTTCTGGTCTCTCGTGGGGTATGCTTGTGCATAGCGAGAAAAATGATCAGTCACAACCAGCACATTTTCCATTCCACCCTTAAACTTTTCCAAACACAAGAAGTCTGCACAAACCAGTTCCATTGGGGCAGTGCAATGGATGCTGACAAGTGGAGCTTGGTGTCCCGATGTTGGGGTTTTCCTCAGGCAACACCTCTCACAATGTTCACACCAAGACTTTATGTCCTGGAACATGTTGGGCCAATAAGATCTCTCTCTTATACCCTGCAATGTTCTTTCCATGCCGAGATGTCCTGAGTCATCATGAAGGGCCATCTTTACTGTGGAGCGGAATTGTGCTGGTAATACTAATTGTTCATTTTTTCTGTTTTGATCCTCTTTTACTACACGGTACATGATCCCATTTTTTATCAACAGCCTTCCCCACTCTTTTAAGAGAAGGCGGCTCTGCCTTTCAAGTTTGGCTCTCTCCATTCGACTGGGTTTCTGATTCCGATTTTTCCAGAACCAGACGGGGCCAATCACAGGGTCTTCTCTCTGGCCCATCCGGATCTCCTGCGTCGTCATAGCAGGCAATGCTTCAGTACCCACATTGTTGTAAGGCTCATCATTATCAATAGCCTGGCTGCTCTGTGTCACATCTGCCCCAGTAATGTTCTGATTCAGGGGCTCATCCGGTGGTCCAGAGACAAAAGGGGCTTGGGTTCCTCCCTGTTGTTGTGGTACATATTGGGGACAAGTGTAGAGCACCTCCGCAACTTCCTGATTTGACATCCGAGAAAGGGCATCAGCATTAGCGTTTGTGTGTCCCTTTCAATACTGAACATCAAAATCAAAAGTCGCCAGTTGGGAGACCCAACGCTGCCCCGTGGCATCAAGTTTTGCTGAAGACATGACATACTTCAATGGGTTGTTGTCAGTTAAAACTGAAAACCTGCGTCCATAAAGATGGTCATAGAACTTATCAATGACAGCCCATTTTAGCGCCAAGAACTCTAACTTATGTGCAGGGTATCTTGTCTCCGGTGGGCTCAAACCCCTGCTAGCATAGGCTATGACTCTTTCCTGTCCATGCTGCACCTGAGCCAGTACAGCACCAAGCCCCTCCCCCGAAGCATCTGTCTGAAGCACAAAGGGTAAATTGAAATCTGGGTAGCCTAGTACAGGGGCACATGTCAATTTATTTTTCAGTGATTCAAAAGCTTCTTCACAATCTTCTGTCCACAAGAAGGGGGGATCAAAGGAGTGTTCTTTAGTAGTTCCCCTTTTTTTCTTTCTTGGGTCCCCAGATGTAAGGCGGTACAGTGGAGCAGCTAGGGTGGAATAGCCCTTAACATAGCGCCGATAATACCCAGCAAATCCAAGAAACTGCAACACTTCCTTTTTGCTGGCAGGTCTTTTCCAATCTTTGCAGACACCAGGTGACCCAAGTATTGCACCTCTTTTCTCAGGAGCTGACATTTTGATGGTTTAAGCTTTAAGCCATGCATCCGCAACCAATCAAAAACAAGCTGCAATCTCTCCAGGTGCTCCTCAAATGTTGCGGAAAAGACAATAATGTCATCGAGGTAGATCAGGAGATGAGTGAAGTTTAGGTCACCGAAACAGATGGCGCATTCTGTAAACCCAATGGCATCCTGTTTGCTTCAAACAAGCCCATTGGTGTGCTAAATGCTGTTTTATGCTTATCTTTCTCTGCTACCTCCACTTGCCAGTAACCAGAGGTAAGGTCCAGTGTGGAGAAGTATTTGGCTTGTCCGAGACTCTCCAGAGCCTCCTCTATCCTGGGCAGTGGAAATGCATCCCTGGTGCTATAGGAGTTTAGCTTTCTGTAATCAATACAGATTCGCAACGACCCATCCTTCTTGGTCACAACAACCACAGGGGAAGCATAAGGGCTTCTGCTTGGCCGAATCACCCCAGCTGTTTCCATCTCCAATATCAACCTCCTGACATCCTGCCACTGAGATGGGGGAATTTTGTGGTAGGGCATTTGAAAAGGTTTTACATCGACGAAGGGGATTTCATGCTGTACTGTTGTTGTGTGTCCATAGTCCAGTGGGTGTTGGGAAACACATTTGTATTCTTTTCCACCAACTGTTGAAGGAGGGTGCGTTGGCATTCATCATCCACTGCTGCCTCACTCAAGTCCACACAGCACCCCTTCACATTTTGGTTCAGAGTGAGAGATGTCTGCCCTTTCTGATGTTCCCCTTGCTCTTTCTGAGAAAATTCCACCACATTGTCCACCAGACAGACTTTGGCTAGCTCTATGTTTGGTCTAATTGTGACAGTATCTTGTGACAAGTTCATAACTCTTACTGGAATCCAGCCCCGGTTGACATCAGCCAGAACTCTGCCAACCAAAAGGTCTTGGGGGGCTTTAGGGGATGTATGTCCCTCTATCAGAGCTGTGTAAGTCTTTTTCCTCGGGCCCGCGTTGACTCTACACCTCAGGTCCATCTCTTTTCCCACTTGGACATGCACAGTCCGACCGGTGTACACAGCAGGTCCCACAACATCAGTCTTTTTGCTTTGAACTGACTCACCCACTCTTTGCAAAGCTGTATACCATTCCGGGTGCTGCTCTTTCACCTGAAGCAAAAACTCCTGGCCATACACATCTTTCAGATGGCTTCTGGAGGCCCGGAGGACATTAGTGCCAACTAGAAGAGGGACATCCAACCGGTAATCCGGGTCACGGCACCAAAAGATGTAACCCTCTTGTACTGACACCTCTCCGGGGGGCCTCCGAGACTCTGCGTTGTGCTTATGATGTTGTGATGATGGGGAGTGCCAACCGGAGAGCCAAAGCACCAGAAACAATGTTTGGTTCAGGGATTGCAGTCGAGACGAAGACCAGGTAGAATAAGGTGGGCATTTATTTTCCTTTCCAAAGGCACAGCGATCCTTCCAAAGCAGTAACAAATGTTCTGAATTAATACACAACCAACATCAACAAAAAACAATGTGCAGCTATACCACACACATATTGCTTCCCAATATAATAAAGAAAATTAATAGTAAATACAACTTAAAATGCGTCTTAGTTTACCCAGCTCCCACTGTACAGTTTACTAAGTATAAAAATAAACACATTTACATATTTCAGAATGTTTTGACCCAAATATTAAAATATTGCTGAACACCACGTTTTTCCCCTACCTTCCAAAGCAGTAACAAATGTTCTGAAGTCAAAATGGCGCTCAGAACGGACTTTGCCCGGGGGTACGGTATCTCCTTCAGGTCAAAAAGTGTCACTGCAGTCACAATCGTGAGGCAATTGCACCATCTAGGGGCCATAACTTTCAACTGGGCTACATCTCCATGCCAGTGTTTTAACATGAATATCTATTGTGTTTAAAGTTTTTAAAAATGACGTTATCTAAGTATTTTTTATTGATAGTTCTTTTTTTTAATCAAAAAGTTATAATATACAAAAGCAGGAGTCAGATCTGCTACAGTAAGAACAGAATCTCTTCATGTAAAGTTAAAATGCGAAGACATACAGAAAAGTTTCAGTTAATAACATGTAATTTAAATATTTCAGTTTTAATTTTGTTACATGTTTTATTTTTTGCTTTGTCTTATGATTCTAATTTTAATTTAATTGTATCTAATGTTAATCTTGTTTGTTCTTCTTCTGGTGGTGGTGAGTGGGTTTATAATCCAAAACAATCCAGTATTTGCATTTTAAGGCTGTAAAATTCTAATGCTAACATGTGAAGATGACTTTTGCTGATGTGTGTGATTCAATAAAAATGATGTTTAACATATTGGAGTGACCAGTCTCTTCTGTTTATTCAAACTGTTTCAGCATATAAGTAAGACAAAAGGAAGATCTGTACAAAATGTATTTAATTATTTAAAACATCACACGCATTAATCATTGACAATTCAGAATTGTTTTCCCTTTATTTAAAGTAGGGACCTCATTAAACATGTGATGGTTTGAAAGCATCATCTATGATAATACTGTCTGTTTTTTATATCTAAAGAACGAAATAAATGATCCTAAAGAGTACATTTATATCTATTAGAGATGGGGTATAAAGGTACAAAGGAAATGGAAAAAAGGGGGTCTGAAACTATGTTCTACTTTGTCCTGAATCTATATTTATGAACCTAAAGTAGGGTTCAAGACCAACTTTTTGCATTGGTACAACATGTGTATCAGCAGAACTATGGAGCTGCTTGTCTGCACCTGTATGTGTTTGTAGATTATTAATTTGAGAAAAGATTTTTAAACATGTTTTTACCAAAAATGTCCTGGCAGAGGGCCCGCTGATTGCTGTAGAAGTATTTGCCAACATCAAAATAAGTAGAAACCTATCAAGACATTTTCTTTTATTACTGAACCTCACCCCAAGAAAAAGGGGGATTTGTTTTCTTGGAGTTGCTTGTCTGCACTTGTATGTGTGTGAAGAAAGTAGAATTTCTCAAGATAGAGAGAAATGCACTAAAAACAACTGTCACAAGTGTTGAAAGATGCCGCAGCCAGGCCAAGTTCTGACCTCAAACCGCGAAAGCAACAGGAATGCTAAATCTACGTTCACACTGGGCATGTAAGATGTGCATAATATAGCAGTTAAATCATAATTAACGAGCAAAGTAAAAATCCAAAAGATAAACAACTGACTCAAGAAATATAATATTTTGCATACAGTGAATGATTAAAAGCCGTTTTCATTCCAGCATAGTTATGCACTTTTGTAGACATTTGTTCTTCTGTTCTTAATGCTGGGATAACGATCGAAAAAGGTTTCATTCTGCAGAATCGTGAATGACGAAGCTTCAGATGAAGCATTTCCAATGCAGCATTTTCAGCATTAAACTCTAGTGCATATTGTGTCAAACAGAAATATCTTTTGTTTTTTCTAAGTTTTGCAAGGATTTCTTATTCTCCTGCTGAAGCTTGACTGTTGTCATTTAGGCTTAAAACTATTTTGAGCGTGTCCAAAGACGCTTTGCTGTTCATCCTATGATACATACTGTAACTTGTCAGTTGAGTTGTCAGCAGCCCTTCTGGCCACAGAGATAACTTTGAGTCATTCTTAGCAAGCTGGCAGAAACAAGCTGGCAGAAACAGTGTGTTGAAATGTTCACAAACATTTCAACACACCAACACACCAAATTATTGTCCAACGTTGTGGACAATAATTATATATATATATATATATATTATATATATACACTGCTCACAAAAATTAAAGGAGCACTTTAAAGAAACACATTAGATCCATCAGATCTCAATATGATGTTGGATATCTATACAAATAACGACAGGGCAGTGTCTTAGGAACAAAGGGGTGCCAAGTCTTGTAACTTCCGCTCTCCTTAGCTTGTTTACATTAAAAGTGGGGTCATCTGGACCTTATATATTTTATATATTTTATATATATTATATATATATATATATATATATATATAATGTATGATTAAAAAAAATACCATTCCCATCTGCAGTAAAAAGAGATTTTTATTCATACAACACAGTTATTTCCAGTTTTCTCTGTAATGACTGATAGAACTAAAATTGCAACAGTCTAAATCGGAAATTCAGTAAAGCAGTTGCTATTTTTTGTGGGTACAGATAAATTTTGCATTCTCCACTTTTTAGTCTTTCAGAGCTGACACTCGTTTACCACTACCTGTCAGAGTCCCTCAGCATCTGTGCGGACGTCCCGTGCAGTGAGGACTTCTGCGGGACCTCAACGGTTCTTCCTTTCAAACTGCCGTTTGACAGATAAGAGGAGCTGCTGGCTTCCCTCCTGCATCTTCAGCACAAGTAGATTGTGATGTACAGGATGTGCCTCATCAGAGATTTTAGCATCTATCCTCTCACTGCTGCTGATTTCATTACCTAGTGTAGAATAAAAATGAAACATTTAGAGGGGTGTTGCATCCATAACCACTTAACAAGGGACTATACCTGTCTACTGGGAGAACAGGATGAATGCTTTTAGCAACTCTGCTTAAATGGAAGGACATTGAACCAACACACTGGTTGAGAGAGAGGTCATCCCAAGAGGTTAATAATAACAATTCTAAACCCCTCTTGAATTTTTTAATGACCCATCTACAAAGATTGCAGAGTGTTCATGTTGATTTCAGGATGTAATTAGTTTATTTTTATTATTTATTATGAGCGTATTTAATGCTATGTCCTGTCAGAAAGTATTCTCTGAACTGACTTTAGAAAGCATTTTTTATGTATTGGTTGCTTGTATTTGTGTTGAAAATAATGCTGAAAAAATGAATTATTATATTTGAACACAAAAGGAAATATATTTTGGAAGAAATAGCAGCCTTTTTATCTATTCAATGTGTTTACACAGTTACATTTATTCATTGTTAAATGGAAAGTATAATGTGTTGTAAAATTGTGTACAATGTACTTTTTTAAAATAAAGCATTAGATTTCATCACAATTAGATTTAGATTACATAAACGCATTAAACCCAGGCCGATTCCCACATTTAATCAAATTTTGATCTTCAAATTTTATGCTTTGTTCTAATAACTATAGATATTGTGGAATTGATCTAATACCCACCTTAAATTCTTTTTTAGCTCCAACAATTTTGTTCTTTACTCAAGAAATTACCATGTGCGTATCATTCTTCTTTATCATCTAGAAATTGATTTGTGGCGTTATTTTCAACATATAGTATATATATATATATATATTTTTTTTTTTTTTTTTTTTTATATATGTAAAATGTAAAAGTTGTGAAGCATGGTGTTTGAATGAAAGGGTCTTGAATAACAGAAGGTGTTGATAAACCTGAGCTAATCTGACATGAAACTTTCCAACAGAAACTGACAGTTCAGTAAAAAATGTAGTCTAAGTAAAAGTATAAACCAATAGTCCTTCATCAGCTAGAAATTGAGAAAAAAAAAATATATATATTGTTTTATGCCGGATGTTTCATTTTCACACAGGAGAGAGGCTTGAGAGGCCTTTTCACTGATGTTTAATGTGGTATTCTTTTTCTTCAGGCTTTACACTGCATCAACACCGTAGAACTAGCAGACAGAAAATAATTCTCAACTACAAAATATGGATCAAACAAATGACTTAAATGAAAAACAATGCACATACATACCAATTTGGCCTGCTAATGAACTAACAAGTGGATGAAAACAAACAAAAAATCTTCTCATTTTTCTTCTTTAGCTTTCTGTAGGATTGACTTCGCGCGTGCTTGCTGGTGGAAAAACCCGGAAGTACTTCTGGCGACCTTTAGCTGAACTCAGAAAATCCAAACACTTAAATATTATTAAAAATAAAATATTATTGCTCACTTTAAATATAAAATAAAATACAAAAATTATTATTGCTCCTCTGCTGACAAAATAATGAACTACAAATATCAACCGTTACATTGAGTTTTGGTGACATCAAGTGATGAAAAAACATAAGAAGCTGGAGTCATCCCATCTGCTTTGCTTAATACGTCCCTGGTTAACCAGCCATGAAACTTCTCTTCAATAGTTTCAATACCTGCTGTAAAAGGATCTTCCATATTTTCATGTTCTTCTGGTAACCTAATACCATTTGTGAATTTTTGGAATGCTATAAGTGCAGTTATTATAAGTTTTTCCCTTCAATTAAACCTTTCTTTTTTTAAATTTAACCAAGAAATATTTGAATATTCAGCTATAAAAGATAGAAAATCACTCAAAATAGAATATGTTTGATCAAATCTCTTTGAATACCTCCTTTATAAGTACAAGTTGTCATTCTGGCTTCAATTCAACATTTAATTACTCATTTATCCCAGGTTCACTCAGACCTGGATACTGTTGGTCAAAGGCGGGGTCAAATCCTGGATTTCCAGGTATATCCTGGACTAATTGCCAGCTTGTCACAGGGCATCATAATCGTACACACACAGAAACACCTTGGGGAAAATTTAGAGCAATCAATCAACCTACGAAGCATGTTTTTGGATTGTTGGAGAAAGTTGGAGTGGCAAGAGAAAACCTGCACATGCATAGGGAGAACATGCAAACGCCGCACAGAAAAGGTCCCAGTCGGGGTTTGAACCAGGGACTTCAAAGTCAATAGCCTCTTTTTTTCTGTTACATAGGTTAGATTGATTTTATCAAGAAAGAGATAACGCATATCAATGAATATTCAAACCAATGGCGGAGCTAGAACATTTTCTATGGGGTGGCGGGAGGGGGTGAAGTCTTTGAAGGGGTGGCAAATGAGAACTGCAGATTGGAAGGCTGTTATAAATAAAATGATCAAAACCATGTATTCAAACAATTGTATTATTGTTATTAATAACACAACAGCAGTTCTTTAACCTGAGCTCCTGTTTATAGTGCTTAAATAAGCATTTATTGATGATTTCTTAATCCTGTGACACCTGAATTTATTTCCAATTATGAAAAAAATGTTTGTGTATTCAATAATGTTTAGATATTAAATAGATCATTTTAGGTTTGTTCTGAATCAGCAAACAATCAACATCTACAGTATGATTAAAAGGAAACACCTGTTCCCATCTGCAGTATGATATATTTTTAGTTATTCAGAATATTCACTCTGATGACTGACAGAACTAAAAAACCACTACCATGAACTAAAAAAGAAAAAAATTAAAACTCAGTGTAATTGTCCTTTAAATGCAGAAAGTGTGCATTGTTTCAGTCTGTCTGTGAAAAAGTTAAGCCGTTTATGTTCTTGTGTTGGTACTGATACTGTAAAATGTTGCATTTTCCACATTAGAGTCTGGCTCCTTTATTTTCAAAATGTTTGGCGTTGATGCTCTTTTACCGCCTCTGGTCAGAATCTCTCAGCATCTGTGTAGACTTCCTGTGCAGGAATGACTTTGGTTCTTCCTCTTCAATAGAAAGGAGGAACTGCTGGTTTCCCTCCTGCAGCTTCAGCACTAGCGTTAATGTTCATGTTCATGGTTCTTCTCATCAGTCTTCATCCCTGCTGCTCCAGTCATCTGTCCACTCACTGCTGCTGATTTCATCACCTGTTTTTTAGAAAATGAAAGACATTTAGAAGATAATGCAGGATTTAGATCTATTCAATGTGTGGTGAGGTTTTATGTTTTTTAAGCTGTTTGTGATTTACACCACTATTAACCAGCGAGTGAGTAAAACCAGTTTTAGGCGAGGACACCTATGTCAGCTTCAAGTGTTTTTGGTCAATATTGGCTCAAAAATGGGAGGGGCAAGTAGGGGTAGAGCTTTTTTTCTGGGGGGGAACTCATTCTCTTGTTGCCAAGAGTGCCCGTGGCAAATACACATGGATTAACTCTGTTCCAGTGCTTTTTCTGGGAATTGTAAAATTATTTCACTCCTTGGTCAGCTTCCTCTATCCCACCCCTGACTTCCAAAATGGTGGACTGCCCTCTTTTCTCCTACTTGCCATTCCTCAATACTCGTCTCTGGGTCCTGCAGCTTCTGAAATCTGGCTGCCAGGGCACCCTCATGCCTGGTGCCTTGGCAGGACCTGATCTCGAAGTTCTCCCTGCCGCTAACATTTTCAGAAATGCTTCATGATGGCTTCAAAATGAACAATTGCTAGTTGCAAACGAGTTACCTATTTGGTAATTACATTTAAAAAGCATACACAACACAAGAATGCCACCCCCTACATTGCTTCTGCTAATTCATGTCAGTGTAACATTTGGCTTAGGCTGATGAAGTCTCCATCCTGTTTTGCACCACTGACTGGTTTAATATCAGATTAACAACAAAATGAAAAGAATGATCTAAACCCATTGTTAACCTTTTTCAGCAGGATTCCTGAAGCCTGTACCATCCACTGTTGGGAAAAGAAAGGATACACCCAATATGGGTTGCCAGTACATCACAGGGCCACACAGAGTCGTACAACCACTCACATTCACACCAAGGGACATGTTAAAGTGAAAAAACAAGGACAATTTAATGAGAGGAGTTGATTGTTGCCAGAAAATGCATTTCTTTCTGATTCTGCCTCCAAGTGACTTACAGTCACCAAATTCACAAAATGTATTAATCCTGATCTGTAATGTGACTGGTTGCCCTCCAAATATTACTTGCCAAGTAGATATTATACTCACAATTGGCACATTGACTAGCCCTGTGGCCCTGTGGTAGAGTGTCCACCCTGAGATTAAAATTGTTCAAAGAATGATGGCTGACTGAGCATTTCTCAAACATTTTCACCTCACCAAATCCGGCCCTATTGGTCAAAAGTTTAGATACCCCTTGCATAAGTAAATGGGGTAAAAAAAGAATCCAAGACCACATCAAGGAACTGTTGATGAGAGAAGTAAGCAAATGGGGACCTCTGTTAGAACCAAACAATAGAGAAGATGTAGTTGTGTGGCTGCCATCTATTATTTAAATATACTGCAACTGTGATCAGTTCGGATGAAAGGCAGACGATTTAACGATTGGATCAAAGCAAAGACCTAACTGAGATCTATCAGATTATTTGGTGCCAGGGATTTTTGGAGATTATCATCTGAGGTCTCAAAATGTCCTGATGTTGTCTGTGCCTAGAGTCAGAACTGAGTTGGGAAAACAGGCTTTCAGTTTTGCAACTCCTACATCCTGGAATCAGCTACAGGCTGAAATTGGGCTTGAAAATAAGAAATCACTTCACATGTACAAGAGGCTTTTAGATATTTTAGAGAGTCAGTCTTCATCGTGTAAATGTTTTATGAAATCATTGTTTTGTTTTTTTTTTACTTACTTTTAATGTGTAATCAGTAATGTGTAATTGTTTGTCTGCCCTATAATATGTGTTAAATGTTTTGCTGCCTCTTGGCCAAGAAACTCTTGCAAAAGAGATTTGTAATCTCGATGAGTTTTAACTTTGTAATGTAAGATACAGTTATATTTTATAAATTGAATGGATTCACGAGAGGCATAGCATAATATCCTCCTCTGTTAAATCAACTTATTTTCCCTGCTCGGATCACATAATGATCTCCTTGGTCTGAGTTATGAATCTCCAAATTTGGTCTTGCTTTAGGCCTTCTCCTTCCCAGCTCTAAGCGCTTGTCAATACTTTTCCTGTCATGTGTACTTTGTCTTCTCTGAACATGTACAATCTGGCTCCCCTACCTTTATCTCCAAAACTCAGCATGTGTTTGACCTGACATGGCCGAGCACATGCTGGGGTTTCATAAGTGTTTATGTGTACCACATAACTCCATGACATTTCCAGCAGGCTGCTACCTGTCAACCACACTCTAAGAGCTTTGCCTGCTTGCGAAAGACTAGATTTCCATTTATATCTGATTTTTATCATGATTGAGCACAAAAGCAGGACTGTCCTAATAAACTTTTACCTGCAATTCCATAGAATATGTTTTACGTTGATGCAGAACCATTATGTTCTACAAAATCAGAACACTTTCACTTGTTGAAAAAGTTACTTCTCCCTAGTGGGCGAGAGGGTTGTGTCCCTTTGCTTTTGAAGGGGAGAAAAGTTTAGGACTTGGGTAAAGACAGGGGCAATACCTCTGAGTTGGTTCTGTCAGATTGATAGATTGGGAAAAAGCAGTTTAGTGGATCCTAAGAATGAAGAGGATAAGCTGGTGTGAGGAGTGGGAGTTGCATCTGCTGTCAGCAGAAGACAACATTATGAGGGCAGTTTTCCCAGAATGGCCTGAGATTGCGTGAAGGCCATGAAAGCAGAGTACAGCTCACAGTGATGGATCTGACCGCGAGAATTGGTGATGAGGCAGTTGTGCAAATGGTAGTATCTGCATATAGATGGAACTTAAAATTTGGTAATCAAGTAAGTTGTTAATAGAAAAATGTAAATGTGGTGAAAAGCAAAGGGGCCAAAATCAACTCCCCCACTGCTTGTAAAGAAGTCTGATTTCAAACCTTAAACAAACAAACATTGGATCCTCTGTGAAAGAAGGAAAACATGGCAGCCCACCGAAGCAGACCTATGAAATAATAAGAGAAAATGCAACATTTGACTTAAATTGTTTAAAACTATTTATGGGAGAGCATTATCTTTAACACAGGATGAGGCTTTGTGGCACAGGAAGTCTATTTCACATTTAAAGAAAATAATTGTTCTATGTTTATGTTTTGATTCATGCAAAAATAAAAAAAACAAATAATTTAAAGCTATTTAAAAAGTAATAATGACGCAAATGCAAAGAAGTACATCATCAGAGAGTGAAATGAGACTTTATGGATATTAGATTTTGATAAATATTAAACAGGCCCAAAAAACTTTTATATTAAAGGTTGCAGATCTTTGTTATATACTGTCAAAGTGAGAATGTTGAAGATTTGCATTTGAATCTCGGCCTTAGTTCCAAGTATCTGTGAGATCTTAAAAAAAGGAAACGGAAGCACAGCAAATCACTAGAAACAGAAAAGAAGAAAGAGAGGATGCAGCAGAAAATTAGGAAGCTACTTACTCATAACATCATGCAGATGTGTAAAGGGTACTGTAGGTCTGATTTTATTGTCAAATTTCCCTACTACCTCTGAGCTGCCCCTAAACTCTGTTAAAAGGTGAAAACAGCTTCAGTAAAACTATTGCTTTTTAGATTTTTTTCTGGAATTGTCTGCTTTCAATTTCATTGTAAGTATATATATCTAAAGATTTACCTCATGTAAAAAAACAAATATTTTTATTTATATTAAATAAAATTATATTAAATAAGAAGCAATGACACAAAGTCAGACAACACCACATATTTCAAAAGGGTGAAAAAAGACTTTAACAGCCTCTATTAGATTTTGATTGGTTAGAAACTGGCCAAAAGGACTCTTTTACAGTAATATTAACGGTTGCAGACCGCTATCATACACTGTCAAAGTGAGAAAGTTGAAACTTGCATGAAAGTCAGAATTCCTGCTTTACTCCACAGATCTGAGTAAAGCAGAAAGGAAAACCAACAAAGCAGCAGCAGCACCTAGAAACAGAATAGAATAGAGAGAGGGCAGCAAAGAGTGAGGAATTTACCAACTCATGACATTATGTAAATGTACAAAGTGTAGGATGGATTTTAAGGTCTTATTGCCCCACCTCAGAGCCCCCCCCCCCCAAGGTCTATTTAAAGGAGAAAACAGCTTCAGTTGAATTGCTGGTTTTCAGAAAGCCAAGATTTTAGCCAAGCTTGTGAGTATATGTACATCTATACATTTATATATATCTATAGAGAGAGAGAAGAAGCAGACTTAAAGTTAGTATTGTTTTTAGGTACTGTAATTGCATTTTTATTCTTACAAAATGTTTTATTTTAATTCAGTACAATCAGATTAATTCATTTCATCTTATCAAAGAAAACATTTTCAAGTTAGCTGAAAAAAAAAGATTCTTTCCTGTTCGGAGTTTGAAAGCTTAAGTTTTTCAAGAGTTTTTTTTTTTTTTTAAGTAAAATAATTTTTTACAATATTTTCTTTAGGAAGTGCATTTTTCCTGAATCCATCCCTTAAGTGGTTGTTTCTGGTGAAGAAAGTAACTCAGAAGAGGAAACTCACCCAAAAACCTAAAGATCTTCATCCACAAATAGTGAGTATTTTGAAAAACAGAGATTTTCTTTTGTGGAAATTACTAATACTTAGAGGACCCAACTGACATTAATGCTAAAGATGTGTTCAGTAACTCAGTACGTAATGAATAAAAATGTAATTATTAAATCTTATTAAAAAGAAAATTTGATCCGTGCATCGTACTGGTACAAATCCTGTTAGTCGTCACACATCTAGGAGTGTAAAAGTTGTTCTTTGCATTTGACCCCTGGGAAAGCAGTGAGCTGCAGACACAGCCTCGGAACCATTTGCTGATTTAACTCCCTAATTTAACCATTAACCTTGTGCACTCTTATGAGGTCCTGATGACCTATATGTGTGATCCCTCACATGACAAAGGTGGACAGGATTTTGTCTGCCACAGACACCAGTGAAGATGAAAAAAATCACTGGGAAGAACATGGCAGCGCTGTCTTGTGGTGTCCAGATGACCCCACTTTTAATGTAAACATAACTAGGATAGAACAAGGGTTAATGTTGAGTATTAAGCAACGAGGCATTGAGTCTCATTTTTGGAGTCTTTGCTTTGACTCAACCAGGATTTGAACTGACAACTTTCCAGTCAAACGATTGCCTACTACCAGTCCCCTGAGCTGGTGTGACATGAAGGGGTTTTTTTAAACAAAAAGTTATGAGTTAATTATTTCTGCACCAACTACTGGTTTAAATGGTCATGTGATGTCACCACTTCAACATCCAAAGAAAGTAGCATTGGTTAACCATATTTTTAACAGTTCATTGCAGGTCATAGATGTCATCTCTGTCCTTTATCAAATGATACGTCAGATGAATTTGCTCTTTGCTATAATTGGGGTTAATAATATTGTCATCTCTAAATATGGTGCATAATGTTGTGCAATTAACTCAGCAAACTGAAAAAACACAACAGTGAATAATATATAATAGTTTATAGTTTATAATATAAGAGTGTTACAGGCAGGCAGAAAGCTGGTTCCATGTGCAGCAGGTTTATTAGTTCAGACAGGAGTGAAGCACAGCTAAAAGTCCACGAAGCTAGATCAGGGTCAGACGAGCAGAAGTCTATAACAAGCATGGGATCATCCAAGAAGAGAGTAGAGTAGTCAGGGTCCAGGTGAAGGTTAGGGCAGGTGGCGACACTCAAATGAAGCAGGGTCAGAAAACAGGGGATCAGGTCCAGGATGAAACACTTGGAAATGTAGGAAGCTTCATTTAAACAAAACAACTTTCAAATTAACAAATGCAAAAATGACACTATTGTGTTTGTTGTTCTCCTTTTTAGGTAAAGGTTCAAATAAAAACAAAATGTCCTACCTGGCTCCTACGACGCTGATTGGCGGACAAGGTGGCAGATCGTTTGATTTCACAGGTGAAGACAATGGAGCCATACTGAGGAAGATATGGGTGTGGACTGGAGGGTGGCAAGTGAAGGCTGTGAAAGTGTGGCTGACCGATGGTCGAGTTCAGCAATTCGGAAATGAAGCCGGGCAATTTTCAGAGTTTGAATTCCAAGACGGAGAGCAGATTTCCTCACTCACACTGTGGGGAAATGGAGCTGGAACCCGTCTTGGGGCCATCAAGTTCAGGACGACTCGCTCAAGAGAATTCTTCCCAAAAATGACTGATTGGGGACTCAAAACACCTTACCAAATTGATGTAGGATCTGGAATTTGTTTGGGAGTTTTTGGGAGAGCAGGTTCAGACATAGATAGTATGGGATTTAAGTTCATAGACAATGTCAAATCCACTGAGCTGACCAATGTCAACTACCCCACCCTTCACCAGGTCATTCCCCAGATCGCTACGGAAGAAATCAAGTCTCTCACTTACAAAAACGATACTAATGTTACTCAGTCATACACAGTTGAAACAACCAAAACAATAACAAAGAAATCCTCCTGGTCTGTGACAAACAAGATAGAAGCAACTTTTAGCATAAGTGTTCAGGCTGGAATCCCAGAGGTTGTTGAGGTTTCTACTGGTTTCAGCTTTACAATGGGAGCAGAAAGTTCTTATGCCTTAGAGAACACAGTGGAGAGAAGTGAGACTTTGTCATTTCCAGTTCAAGTCCCTCCCAACAAAAGTGTAGAGGTTGACATCACCATTGGTAGAGCTACAGTTGATCTTCCCTACACAGGAACAGTGGAGATCACTTGTTACAATGATAGTGTTCTCAGGTTCAATACCAGTGGAGAGTACAAAGGGGTCACTTACACTGATGCAAAGACAGTTGTGACAGAAAAATAAGTCCTTCAAGGATTTAATTTTGTTCACCCAAAATTAGATCAATTTCCAGATGTTTTCACATTGTATTTTACCTAAAAAAACAAGCAGCTTTGAGTTTTAATTTTGCATGCCATTTTTTAGAGCTCTTTGACTTTACAGCTAGTTTTGCATATCACCATCCAATAGTCTAGTCTTTCCTCACTCTGCTCTAACAATGACTGTCTTTCATCTGGGTTTACATTGGTATTGGTCAAGCCTTTTAAAAATTAAATATATCTACCCATAACATGTATTTTATTTGTCTATCCTATCGTGATGAATATTTTGTTTGACACATGTTGTACCTAAAATGAAATTATTAATTCAAATGGAATCCTTCAGATTTGGAGTAAAAGCACAAGATTCTAACAGAACAACACAAAGAAAAGTTGTAATCATGTCGGAACGGTAAAACCTTCATGATGATAAGAATTATTTGTGTATATGATTTTTTTTTTTTATTTTGATTGTTACAAATTTACATTTTTTGTTTCACATATTATTATAGAGTTGGGTTGCTATTGTGCTTTGCTGCATCAAAATGTTATGCAGGTGTTGTGCTGGGATACTCGTGAATCATTTAACCATATGTAACCTTCTAAAAAACCTGGAATAAACCTATTGAAAAATATAAATCTTCGCAGTGATTACTCATAATAAGGGTTTACAGTTTCTGTATATCTAAGATATATTTACACACACTCACCCACAAATATAAATATATATGGAGAGAGTGAGACAGGGGGACAAAGCATAGCCAGAAACTCTAAAATTACTACAAATTAGGTAGGTTAGAAGATGGGTCTAAGTACTTGACCCAAACAGACAATGAATCACCACAATGCTTATATTCACCAGTTGCTTAATTCCTACCCTACATAACATAATGCCTGGCTATGGTGGCCGTTTTGGTCCAATTGTACCGCTCTGAGCACAGAGCCTCTTCCGACTGACAAAACTTAACGAAAACCGGAGCCAATTCCGACTGCAAACAAGCCAAAAACGCCTCGAAAGATATGTCAGAGAGCGTGTGCATATCGAGACCAAAAATTTGTTTGGATTATCGAGAGAAATTGAACTCTGATTCACTTTAAGCAAACCAAATGTGTCCAGTCTGAATACACCCAAAAACACTGCTGACATTACATCATCTTTAGAAGACTTCTGTGCACTACCATTAAAACACTATCAAAACTTTAGTAATATATTTAAAGAGTGCCCAAACACTAAATCAACTTTTTTTGGCGGTTGAACTTAAAAGTGGTTTTTAAAAGTGCGGTCTGTTTTTTCATAGCCAATTTCTTGACAAATTGAAATAAACTTGTTTAATTCCTGAAAATATAGTCAAAAACTGTTGGTATGCTGCCCCCTACAGTTTGAAACGAGGTGTTACAGTTGATTTTTGTGGTTTGTCAACTGCTCTAAGTCCCAGAAGTTCAATGTCATCATGCTCTGAGCTCCAGTATGAAAGCCCCATCTTTGATTCTGTGATTTTGTTGTTGTGTTAGCTTTAGCATGGCTTATTGGTGTTTTGCCTTCAGTTGTCAATAATCTACTGGCTTGAACAACTTTCTAGTGGACTTGGAAGTTAGGGAACAGTGGTTGAGTGCAATTAATATGAAATCTCCTAATTCAGAAGTGGAGGGAATATTGTCTGAACAAGTCTTTTTTTTTTTTTTTTTTTTTTTAAAGCAGTGCTTAAACAGGGTTTCTTTCTCTAATAAAAGCCCAGCAGATCTTTCATTTTTTCAATTCAATGTGGGACGTTAAGGACAGTTGATCATCAATCCACACACCCTGATTTTTGTTTATTTTATAAAGAGACCTTTTCATTGGCCACTCCTTTCAGAGTTTGAATCCCTGCCGATAATACATTTTGTGAATGAGGTCTGAAGAATGTCATAAATTTGGTCTTTTTAGCATTAAGGACTGGCTTCAGCTGGTGGAGAGAAAATTGAAGCTGCTGGAGAAGTATTCTTGAGCTGATTCACACCATGACTGATGAAAGAGACATTCATGTAAAAGATAGTATCATCTGCATATAGATGGAACTTAATATTTGGCAATTGAGAGGGGCCAAAATTGACACTTTCAGAAACTCCTCTGCTGATGTCCAAGAAGTCAGGTATCACACTTTCTATAACCACACATTAAAATTAGGAAAAAGGATGACAGCAGACCTAGGAAAGAAATAAGAAAATGCCCTTTTTGATGTGCATAGTTAAAAACTTTTCACGAGAGTACATTAGCTTTAGCAGGAAAGTCCTCTGTATCATAGGATGCCATGTATTTTTAAAAGTAACTTATTCAGACCTCTGCCAAAGTTAAAAAACATAATCTCATATTTAGAGAAACTGCTTTTTCTCTGTGTATTTCTGTTTTGCTTCAAGTAAAAAAAAAAAAAAGGTTTAATAAATATTTCAAAAGCAGCGAAGATACAAATACAAAACACCACCACATTTTCCAAAAGTGTGAAACGATGCTTTTAAGGCCCCTATTAGATTTTGATTGGTTAAAATCATGCCCGAATGGCTCTTTTAATATTAAAGGCTACAGATCCCTATTATACATTGCCAAAGTGAGAAGATTGAAACTAGCATTTCAGAATTCCTGCTGTCATTTTAAATATCTGAGAAAAGCAGGAAGGAAAACCAACAAAGCAGCAGCGCAGAGAAACACAACAGAACCGAAAAGAGAGAGGGCAGCAAAGAGTTAGGAATTTATCAACTCATGACATTATGCAAATGTGCAAAGTGTAGGACGGATTTTAAGGTCTTATTGCCCCACCCCAGAGCCCCCCCTTAAGGTCTATTTAAAGGAGAAAACAGCTTCAGTTGAACTGCTGGTTTTCAAAAGGCCAAGATTTTAGCCAAGCTTGTGAGTATATGTACATCTATACATATATATATATATATATATATATATATATATATCTACAGAGAGAGAGAAGAAGAAGACTTAAATTAGTATTGTTTTTAGGTGCTATAATTGCATTTTATTCTTACAAAATGTTTTATTTTAATTAAGTACAATTAGATTATTTTATTTCATCTTATCGTGAAAAATATTTTCAAGTTAGCTAAGAAAAAGATTCTTTCCTGTTCGGAGTTTGAAAGCTTAAGTTTTTCAAGAGTTTTTTTTTTAAGCAAAATAATTTTTTTCAATATTTTCTTTAGGAACTGTAGTTTTCCTGAATCCATCCCTGAAGTGGTTGTTTCTGGTGAAGAAAGCAACTCAGCAGAGGAAACTCACCCAAAAACCTAAAGATCTTCATCCACAAATAGTGAGTATTTTGAAAAACAGAGATTTTCTTTTGTGGAAATTACTAATACTTATAAGACCCGATTGACATTAATGCTAAAAATGTTTTTAGTAACTGAGTACGTAATGAAAAAAATTTTAATTATTAAATCTGAAAACATTTAAACAAAAACAGTTATATAGAAATGAATTGGCTGAGACTGTGCAATCTTTCACACGGAATTTAAGTCTGTAAATTAGACCCAGAAAAAGGCAGAGGAGAGACAGAATAACAGAGCACAGCCAGAAACTCTGACATGATTATTAATTAGATAGATTACTAGATGAGTCTAAGTGCTTGACACAATAAATCACCACAGAGTGCCACTCCCCCTCTGAGCAGATGTGAGGCAGAAAGAAAATTTGATAGTTATAGATTGGTACAAATCCTGTTAGTTGTCACACATCTAGGAGTGTAAAAGTTGTTCTTTGCATTTGACCCCTGGGAAAGCAGTGAGCTGCAGACAGCCTGGGAACCATTTGGTGGTTTAACTCCCTAAATTAACACTTAACCCTCGTGCTCTCTTATGAGGTCCTGATGACCTATTGATGTGTGATCCCTCACATGACAAAGGTGGACAGGATTTTATGTCTGCCACAGACACCAGTGAAGATAAAATAAAAAATCACTGTCTTGTGGTGTCCAGATGACCCCACTTTTAATGTAAACATAACTAGGATAGAACAAGGGTTAATGTTGAGTATTAAGCAACGAGGCATTGAGTCTCATTTTTGGAGTCTTTGCTTTGACTCAACCAGGATTTGAACTGACAACTTTCCAGTCAAACGATTGCCTACTACCAGTCCCCTGAGCTGATGTGACATGAAGGGGTTTTTTTAAACAAAATGTTAAAAGTTAATTATTTCTGCACCAACTACTGGTTTAAATGGTCATGTGATGTCACCATTTCAACATCCAAAGAAAGTAGCATTGGTTAACTATATTTTTAACAGTTCATTGCAGGTCATAGATGTCATCTCTGTCCTTTATCAAATGATACGTCAGATGAATTTGCTCTTTGCTATAATTGGGGTTAATGATATTGTCATCTCTAAATATGGTGCATAATGTTGTGTAATTAACTCAGCAAACAGAAAAAACACAACAGTGAATAATACATAATAGTTTATAGTTTATAATATAAGAGTGTTACTGGCAGGCAGAAAGCTGGTTCCATGTGCAGCAGGTTTATTAGTTCAGACAGGAGTGAAGCACAGCTAAAAGTCCACGAAGCTCGATCAGGGTCAGACGAGCAGAAGTCTATAACAAGCATGGGATCATCCAAGAAGAGAGTAGAGTAGTCAGGGTCCAGGTGAAGGTTAGGGCAGGTGGCGACACTCAAATGAAGCAGGGTCAGAAAACAGGGGATCAGGTCCAGGATGAAACACTGAAATGAACATGAAATGCAGGCTGAGTGGCACAAACAATTCTTTACACTAAGTAGGGCCCTGTGCAGTGCTTAAGTGTCCTGTGGGTGATTGGCAAATGAAAGTCAGCTGAGCAACATTCAGGAACAGTGTGCTGTGGCTGCTGGGAGATGAAGTGCAGACAGTACTATGGAGATGGCTCCCGCCAGTGACCAAAGGGGGAGCACAAACTCCGACTCCTAACAAAAAGCCTTTATTCCACACTTTAACTCGTGCACTTAAAAATCTGATGTAATAAAAGCAGAATCTGGTATAACACCCTTTTAAAAAAGTTGGTGACACTGACCTTTTTCTGAAAATGATGCGGAAGCTTCATTTAAACAAAACAACTTTCAAATTAACAAATGCAAAAATGACACTATTGTGTTTGTTGTTCTCCTTTTTAGGTAAAGGGTGAAATAAGAACAAAATGTCCTACCTGGCTCCTACGACGCTGATTGGCGGACAAGGTGGCAGTTCGTTTGATTTCACAGGTGAAAACAATGGAGCCATACTGAGGAAGATATGGGTGTGGACTGGAGGGTGGCAAGTGAAGGCTGTGAAAGTTTGGCTGACCGATGGTCGAGTTCGGCAATTCGGAAACGAAGCCGGGCAATTTTCAGAGTTTGAATTCCAAGACGGAGAGCAGATTTCCTCACTCACACTGTGGGGAAATGGAGCTGGAACCCGTCTCGGCGCCATCAAGTTCAGGACGACTCGCTCAAGAGAATTCTTCGCAAAAATGACTGATTGGGGACTCAAAACACCTTATCAAATTGATGTAGGATCTGGAATTTGTTTGGGAGTTTTTGGGAAAGCAGGTTCAGACATAGATAGTATGGGATTTAAGTTCATAAACACTGTCAAATCAACTGAGCTGACCAATGTCTACTACCCCACCCTTCACCAGGTCATTCCCCAGATTGCTACAGAAGAAATCAAGTCTCTCACTTACAAAAACGACACCAATGTTACTCAGTCATACACAGTTGAAACAACCAAAACCATAACAAAGAAATCCTCCTGGTCTGTGACAAACAAGATAGAAGCAACTTTTAGCATAAGTGTTCAGGCTGGAATCCCGGAGGTTGTTGAGGTTTCTACTGGTTTCAGCTTTACAATGGGACATGAAAGTTCTTATGGCTTAGAGAACACAGAGGAGAGAAGTGAGAAACTGTCATTTCCAGTTCAAGTCCCTCCCAACAAAAGTGTAGAGGTTGACATCACCATTGGTAGAGCTACAGTGGATCTTCCCTACACAGGAACAGTGGAGATCACTTGTTACAATGGAAGTGTTCTCAGATTCAATACCAGTGGAGAGTACAAAGGGGTCACTTACACTGATGCAAAGACAGTTGTGAAAGAAAAATAAGTCCTTTAGGCATTTAATTTTGTTCACTCAAAATTAGATCAAATTCCAGATATTTTCACATTGTATTTTACCTAAAAAAAACAAGCAGCTTTGAGTTTTAATTTTGCATGCCATTTTTTAGAGCTCTTTAACTTTACAATTAGTTTTGCATATCACCATCCAATAGTCTAGTCTTTCCTCACTCTGCTCTAACAATGACTGTCTTTCATCTGGGTTAACTGTGGTATTGTTGTCACCTTTTAAAAATTAAATATATCTACCCATAACATGTATTTTATTTGTCTATCCTATCGTGATGAATATTTTGTTTGACACATGTACCTAAAATAAAATTACTAATTCAAATGGAATCCTTCAGATTTGGACTAAAAGCACAAGATTCTAACGGATCAACACAAAGAAAAGTTGTAATCATGTCGGAACGGTAAAACCTTCATGATGATAAGAATTATTTGTGTAAAGGATTTTTTATTTTAATTGTTACAAATGTACATTTTTTGTTTTACATATTATAATAGAGTTGGGTTGCTATTGTGCTTTGCCACAGCAAAATGTTATGTAGGTGTTGTGCTGGGATAGTCGTGAATCATTTAACCATTTGTAACCTTCAAAAATCCCTGAAATAAATCTATTGAGAAATATAAATCTTCACAGTGATTATTCATAATATGTGTTTAAAGTGTCTGTATATCTAAGATATATTTACACCCCACACACAAATATAAATATGGAGAGAGAGAGAGGGGAAAACAAAGCCCAGCCAGAAACTCTAAAATTACTACAAATTAGGTAGGTTAGAACAGTGTTCCCCAACCATGGGGCCGTGGCCCAATCTCGGTCCGCGAGCGCCCTCTAGTGGGCCGCGAAAAAAATTCAGTTCTGAACCTGAGGGCCGCGGGACCTGAATGTAGCCTCCTACCACTTGGTGGCAGTAAGCGTCACGCCGGGTTCACACTGGACCCGGAAGCACCGCGAAACCGAGTGCGCGCGGCCCCCCCCGCTCTGTGGTTTACAGAGCAGACGCGCTTTTTTTCCGCGGCAGTCCACAGGCGCTTAAGCGGGAGTTTTTGTTGTTTTTTCCATCATGCGTGATAAGTTAATAGCATAAAGATGTTACCCCATGTTTCTGCTAAGAGGAACTCCTGTCTGCTGCTGTTTTACACCCAAAATCTAGCCCCCGCCCACCCGCTCCAGAGCTGGCTCACTACATTGAACTGTGTGCGCACATCTCTGTCTGTTTTGTTTGTGTCTGTCCGCACGCGCTCGCAAGTGTGTGCATGACTAAATTCATAAACTAAAACTATTACCCATGTGTGAGGGATCGAGCGGCCAAGGAGGACAACAGAAGATTTATCCAAAAATGAAATTTTAATTTTTCTCAAAAAAGGCCCATAAAAGAGGTCAACAAAACATAATTAACTCAGGCAATAAACTTAACTTTTAACTTAAGCAACTGAACAGACCAAGTAACAGAAATGAACTGACCTGAACTAAGACACAACAGGGGAACATATATAGTGGGCGATCAAACCACTTCACAAACATAGGGGGAACTAAACATTTAACAAAGACAACACAAAAGACTAAACACAAAAATACTGGTCTTTCAGAAGAAAAAGTAAGCAAAAGAAAAGTACTCAAAAAGGATTAACAAATTAACAGAAACTTAGAGAAACAAAGTAAATAAGGATTTAAATCAGTCCATGTTCCCCCCCCTGGAGACTTCTGGAGGTGGCGCCTGCCAATTGCCCAGGTGCAGCATTTAAAGGCTGTGATGGCTGCATTTTCCTGCTTTGGCCCTCCAGGTCCAGGAAACAGATCTCCAGCCACACCCGCAGCAACCAGCATACACAGAACTGGCAACTCAAAGACAGGTGAAATTAGTTAAATAAACTAATATAAAGTAATCAAAATATGTGTTCTACATAAACATGAAATAAATACATATTTTAACTCAAAGAAATGTTTGTGATTATTTGCAAAATAAGTTTGAAATAATAAATGTATCAAATATGGGAAATAAAATTAAGTGTGCAGTGTACTGTGGTTACTGAACTTTTGTTGTGGGTGTGGCAGAGTATGCTGCCATCACACATGTCTCTGCTCTCTGCCACTGTTGTTGTTTACTACCAAAACCTAGCCCCGGCGCCCCGCAGCGGAGTCTGCTCACAAAGTTGATCTGTGTGTGTGTACCCTCGTGCACACATGTGCGTGTTGTGATTGTATGCTTATTTACATGTCTACAGTCTGTTCAGATACAAAAACATAATCACATTTGTCAATCGCAGCATTTTATTGTAAAAAATTGGTTATATTTTAAAAAGGCTGAAGTTATTCCCACAAATTTACACGAGAGTTTATTGTACCTCATTTTGTCATTGTTTTAACTGTCTTATTGCTTTTATTGTTTTTCTTTGTTGTTGTTTATTGATTTTACTTCTCTGTTCAGCACTTTGGCGGCATCTGCTTTTTTAAGTGCTCTACAAATAATAAATTGATTGATTGATTGATTGTGAGCAGCATAGAAAATGATAGAAATTCATATTAAAGACACATAATACGTGAAGCCAAGATCTCATTGCTGCATTGTCTGCACATATTCTAAGTGTGCCCAAGGTTTAATTTTTTTATTGGCCGCATGTATTTAAAATTCAACTTAAAGTTAAAGTCCCATTAACTAAATGTGTTCTCAACATTTGACCCATCCCCTGGTGGAGTCGTGAGCTGCAGAGACAGCTGCGCTCAGGAACTATTTGATTGTTTAACCGTAACCGTAATCCTAACATTAACCCCTTTCCTCTGGGTCTTAGTGACTAAGAACAAAGTTTAGCACTGGCCGCACGGTTTTACAAAATTACGTACAATTACACACTTTCTTTTAAAAATAAACCGTATTTTCTCTTGTATCTTTATGTAACTTCCTGTCAGAATTGATGCGGAACGCTCGCGGCTCACGCTCAAAATAGAGCAGACGGCGAAATGATCGCTGCACGGTGCGAGTCCTCCGCAGAGGGCCGCACCGCACCGCGCCTGGTGTGAACGCTGCCATAGGTTGACATGGGCACCGACTAGAGGCGGCCTCTGTTCTGCGTCCCGTGTGAACCCGGCGTCAGTGACGTGTTGTGGCATGCACCAATAGTATGCGGCTATTGGCCCCTCATCATATTTTCTTTTTACCGGAGCTCTTTGCCGCAGTTCATGTTTAGTTTTTTTTAAAAAACAGACTGTTGTATGACAAAATGCAAATTACACAGTGGTGTGCCTATGACCCCGATTTTAGACCTAACAAGATGGACAACATTTTTAAACAATGGATTTTGAAAGGGGTAATAACTTTTTATTCCCTAACTGAAAAGGGTCAATTTAAAAATTTTAATAGCTTAAAGGCAGAGTTTAAGTTAGAGAACTCAGACTTTTTCAGATACCTCCAATTGCAGAGTTATTTTGAACATAAAATTCAAATCAACACAGATCTTAGTGATCCCATCCTTTTGATATTCCTCAAAGCCTATAAGAACAATGTAATTAAAGGTTGCTTGAAGTTTATCCTCATTACGGTCAAATGTTTAATTCAGAGTTCCTAAAAGTTTTTTCAAGTTACATTTGAAACTTTTTAAGGCCTTTTTAAGGCCTTACATGTCAAAAATTAATAAATATTTCCTAGACTATTTCCCATTTTATCAATTTTTTCACGTTTGATTAATTCATTCCCGTTTTTTAATATTCCAATTAAGAAAGGGCATATTAACAACGAAAAATGACCAAAACTGTAGATTCTTATATTCTTGTTTGTGGTCTGTGCCTTGATGCTTTAGAGCTCTTCTTTTATTCATTATTTTATCAGTATTATTATTAAAATTGCAGTGGGTATTCAGCATATTAGTGCATAAAAATGGAGCTTGTACAGATTCTCTTTTGTTTGTGTTGCCCTGGAATTTTCTAGACTACACCAACACCCTGATTGGATTACTTCACAAACAAGTTGGATCTTCTTCTGCCTTCAAATTTAATGCAAACCTGGAATTAATATTTTTTTGGAAAGAGATCACTATAGGCCAGGGCTGGCCAACCCTGGTCCTCAAGAGCCTCAACCCTGCCTGTTTTCCAGGTCTCTCTGGACTGCTTGATGCTGACAACCTAAATCAGGTGTGTTCAGCTAATCAGGATGTGGAATTACTTGAGCCAGCTAATCAGCAGCAAGATGGTCAGGGAGAGCTGGAAAACAGGCAGGGTTGAGGCTCTTGAGGACCAGGGTTGGCCAGCCCTGCTATAGGCTGTGGCAAAAAAGGGATTGAGGGCAGACCCATGCAAGGGCTCAACAAAATCTCACCTTTAGCCACATTTAGCCATAATGTTAAATTGGGCAGAAAATTAAGCTCTAACTTAATTTTTTCTTGTTAAGAATTGTAGGTGGCATTAGACATCATTTTGTGGCTATGGGTTCCTATGGGTTCCACGAAAAGCCACATGGATGCAATTGTGATTGCAAAAAAATAACCTTGTGCAGAAATTGTAGACATTCTAAATAAAAACCAATGGATTATATCCTAAAGAAAACAAGAGTGAATTTTTGAGCCGTATAATTTCTGTGAGGTCAATTAAAGGTTAAGGACGTGGATTTTGAAATATTTTATAATAGCCATCCATCTTAATCTGCTTGTTCCCGGTAAAAGAAGTTGCTGGAATCTATTCCTGCCAGTGTTAGATAAAGGCGGCGTACACCCTGCCAGCTCAACAAACAACGCACATTCCAATTTGCTCCTGGGGATAATTTACAGTTAACTATTGACTTATTATACATATTTTTAGACTGCGGAAGGAAGCCAGAGAGTTAAATGTCAATCTTGCTGTTAAGAAAAGTCACATTTCCTTCTAAAAGACAAAGACCGCATCCAAATTGCTTCCCTTCACTAAGACTTCTTCCTATCCCTATATTTATCCCTCCAAGCAGAGATATGAAAAAAATAAAAGTCTTCAAATTTGGACGTCACTACTCCTTGATGGACATAGCTTCAGCTTTAAATGTCCCTATATGAACAATAGGGAGAGTCAAGTCAACGACGTAGGAATATAATTGTACCGCTTTCAGATGATGTACAATTCAAGTCAGAACTACGCTTGCACCCCTTGACTCTAACTACCATAAACACAGACTGGTCACACTTTATCATAAGAGTCCCTTTATTAACTTCTTAAGACCTGGCATCCAAATATGTCGACATCAAATTTTGAGTTACAATATATTTCCACAACAGTTAATTCTACTAAACTGGGGCCCTTTGACTATATTTAAGGGTCACCAACCCTGGTCCTCAAGGTTTTACCACCCTGCTTGTTTTGCATCTAACCCTGCTTCGGTAATTGCTGCTCACCTGGATCAGGTGAGTTTAGTCAATCAGAAACTGGGCTAATTTAAACCAGCTAATCAACATCTACTGAAGCAGGGTTGGCTGGAAAACAAGCAGGGTGGTAGACCTCAGGGACCAGGGTTGGTGATCCCCAGAATGTTAGCTCTAATATTAGCACTGGAGGTTGATGAGATCTAAACTGAGATATACGGTATACGGTGTATACCTACAGCCATAAGCTTTGAAGTACCTATGACTTAGAAATCTAATAGATGGTTAGTGTGAGTGGTGTTAGTGCAAACTAGAAGGTGATCCTTCATGTGGATCGACGGCTTAGAGCACAGAAAAAAAAATGATGGAATTTGGACTAAGGTGAAGGAATGGGGGTGGGAAATGGATTTGTCTTTCTTTACATGTGCAGACAGGATTGAGAGTGAAATGAGGAGCAAGGGATACAGACAAGGAGAGGATTGTACTATTTAGGCTTCATAGACATTATAAAGGCTTGCTTTGAAAGTCCCAGTTGCACTAAGACTCATTCTTAAGAAACAATAACTTAAAAACAAGAAGATATCTTTTAATATACATATAATTTTATTACTTTTGTTGGTCATTTTATTTAGAGTAAATCTTTGTATTTGGCTTTGTATAGTCTTTATGTTTTTGCTTGGTCTACATGTCAAGTACGCCAACGTTTTAAATTAAACCTATTTGGTTAGATTTAGTGGAGATACTTTTAATCTAAGCTTGTTTTTAAAAACTTTAGATACTTACTTACTGCTTGCCATTCAGTAATAAAAGTCTCTCATCCTACAAGTTTTTTTTTCTTAGCAAAGAAAGCAGATGGGGCTCAAATTACAGGGTGTGCAGTGAGCTTATTTCAGAGTGGGTCCTTAGACAAAACCCTTGCTGGCTAACTGGGTCTCCCTATCACTTGAAAATACAAGGTTGTGTAAGGCGGGTCATCCAGTGCAAAGCAGTGAAAGCTTTTTCACTGTGGCTACCCCTGATGGGACAAGGTGAACAACAGGTATCATGCTGCATGTCTCAACAGAGGTGGCAATTACACTGTTCACATAGCAAACGGTATGTGCCTAAAGCTAGAGCACATGTAAAGTCAAAGTGCAAATATTTTCTCAGGTAGTTTTCATAATTTCAGGTTAGGGATCAATTTTCAAGAGTTTTTTTTTTTTTTTTGTAAGACTTTTCTGGGTTTCTGACGGGAAGTCTTCTTAACTCATTTTAAAATGAGCTCTTCAAGTCTTAAAGTTGTAGTGGCATTAATGACACACATCACACTATCTGTTGCTTTCATGTTTTCCTGAAATTGGTTTGGGGTCTATTCCGACTGAAAAGTCTATTGGTCCGGATCCAGTCAAATAAATTTTGTTGGGATCGACTAGAAATAACAATGAGAAAAATATCGGAGGGAACAACCAAATGGCTGATTGCTGTAGGAGAGTTAAGAAGTGAAGGATTAATGCGGGCACAGAAAGTAGAAAAAAAAAAGGGGGTTGTGCTTTTTCTTTTTTATCTGAGTATTAACAGCTTCATAAATAGCTTTCCTGATGCTGGCTTAAATAAATGAAGCGACTAGTGCTTTTGTCTCCATGTGTTGCTTTGATTAGATCATGTCCACGTTTGTTAATAAGCCAGCCAACAAATGTTCATATGTTTCCCAATTCACTCCCATCCTATTTTGATCTATTTTAAAAGCATTGTTTTAATTATGAATTCTGTAGTGCCATAGTCTGTTTTTTTAGTTTTGTTCTTGACATTTGGTCCCATTTTGAGTTATTTCCACTATTAGCACATAGACTTGTAGAAAACTAGATCCATGTTTGTCTTTGTTTTCCTCATCAGAGCTGGCATCAAGCTCAAAATTGAACATCTGTATAGCGCCGATATTGCTCACCATTTTTGCCTCACTGGTGATGTTAGGTTGGCTGTAAGCTAACGGAAGATAGTGTAAACAAAGGTATGATGGGAAATGAGGTAAGGCTTACCCTGTGCAAACAGTCCCGCCCACAACTCAGGCAAATTTCTCATGAACTCCTGCCTCTCTGCAAAAACTATGTTACTTTGTCCTGAACCTAGATTTGTGAACCTAAAGTAGGGTTCAAGACTAACTTTTTGCATTGGCACAACATGTGTATCAGCAGAACGATGGAGCTGCTTGTCTGCACCTGTATGTGTTTGTAGACTATTAATTTGAGAAAGATTTTTAAACACATTTTTATCAAAAATGTCCTGGTAGAGGCCCGCTGATTGCTTTAGAAGTATTTGCCAGCATCAAAACAAGTCATTACTAGAACCTCACCCCAGGAACAAAGGGGGATTTGTTTTCTTGGAGTTGCTTGTCTGCACTTGTATGTGTGTGAAGAAAGTAGAAATAAGTAGAAATTCTAAAGATGATAGAGAGAAATGCACTGAAAACAACCATAACAAGTGTTGAAAGATTCCCCCAATGGAATGCCAGGCCAAGTTCTGACCTCAAACCGCGAAAGCAACAGGAATGCTGAATCTACGTTCACACCGGGCATGTAAGACATGCATAATATAGCATTTAAATCATAATTAACAAGGAAAGTAAAAAGCCAGAAGATGAACAACTGACTCAAGAAATATGATATTTTGCATACAGTGAATAATTAAAAGCCGTTTTCATTCCAGCATAGTTATGCACTTTTGTAGACATTTGTTCTTCTGTTCTTAATGCTGGGATAACGATCCAAAAAGGTTTCATTCTGCAGAATCGTGAATGACGAAGCTTCAGATGAAGCATTTCCAATGCAGTATTTTCAGCATTAAACTCTAGTGCATATTGTGTCAGACAGAAATATCTTTTGTTTTTTCTAAGTTTTGCAAGGATTTCTTATTTTCCTGCTGAAGCTTGACTGTTGTCATTTAGGCTTAAAACTATTTTGAGCGTGTCCAAAGACGCTTTGCTGTTCATCCTATGATACATACTGTAACTTGTCAGTTGAGTTGTCAGCAGCCCTTCTGGCCACAGAGATAAGTGTGTTATATAATTAACAAGCTGGCAGAAACAGTGTGTTGAAATGTGTGTGTCATCTAATAGCTTGAGGACTTTCCTGAACGTGGTGGACAATAATTATATATACACAGTGTATATATATATATATATATAAGTAATGTATGATTAAAAAAATACTGTTCCCATCTGCAGTAATAGGAGATTTCTATTAATATAACACAGTTATTTCCAGTTTTCTCTCTAATGACAGAACCAAAATTGCTTCAGTCTAAATGTGAAATGCAGTAAAGCAGTTGCTGTTTTTCTGTGGGTACATATAAATATTGCATCCTCCACTTTTGAGTCTGGCTCTTTCACTGTGAAAACCTTCAGAGCTGACACTCATTTACCACCACCAGTCAGAATACCTCAGCATCTGTGCAGACGTCCTGTGCAGGGAGGACTTCTGTGGGACTCAACGGTTCTTCCTCTCTTCCGCTCTGTCTTTTATGTTTCTTAGCTTGTAAGGTCTTTCATATTTTAACATGCGAAGCTTTGTCTTTTATGTTTTTTACCTTCTTAAGTATTTGTTTTAATGCCTTTAACTTGTGAAGCACCTTGTGACTTTTGTCTGCGAAAGGTGCTATAGAAATAAAGATTACCTACTTACTTCTTCCTCTCAAACTGCCGTTCGACAGATAAGAGGAGCTGCTGGCTTCCCTCCTGCATCTTCAGCACAAGTGGATTGTGATGTACAGGATATGTCTCATCAGAGATTTTAGCATCTATCCTCTCACTGCTGCTGATTTCATTACCTAGTGTAGAATACAAATGAAACATTTAGAGGGGTGTTTCATCCATAACAACTTAACAAGGGACTATACTTGACTATACTATTTGGAACAGACTAGATGAAGACATTAAAGATTGTAGAACGTTGAATAGTTTCAAACATACGTATAAAAAGAAAATCATAAAATTATACAGCGAAATTGAATGCTGAATATTTGCGGTAAAAATGTTTAGTGATGTTTAAATTATCAGAATGTAGCAGCTCTCTATGTTTAGTATGCAGGGGGTAGCCGTTATAAGCTTTGGCTTCTGTCTACTCCCTTTCAGACTTTTACATGATTTCATGTTTTGTTTGCTTTTGTTATTGTTGAATTGAAACTGTTACATAATGCCTGGAAATGTCTGGAAAAATAAACTAAACTATAAACTATAAACTACTTGTCTACTAGAGGAACAGGATGAATGCTTTTTCTTCACTAATAGCACCAACTCTGCTTAAATGGAAGGACATTGAACCACCAACACAATCACACTGGATAAAAGATGTTTGGTTTCACCTAAAACTTGAGAGAATGAGGTACATCCCAAGAGGTTAATAATAACAATTCTAAACCCCCTCTTGAATTTTTTTAATAACCCATCTACAAAGATTGCAGAGTGACTCCATTTATTCATGTTGATTTCAGGATGTAATTAGTTTATTTTTATTATTATTTATTATGAGCGTATTTAATGCTATGTCCTGTCAGAAAGTATTCTCTGAACTGACTTTAGAAAGCATTTTTTATGTATTGGTTGCTTGTATTTGTGTTGAAAATAATGCTGAAAAAATTAATTATTATATTTGAACACAATAGGAAATATATTTTGGGAATAGCAGCCTTTTTATCTATTCAATGTGTTTACACAGTTACATTTATACAATGTTAAATGGAAAGTAATGACATGTAGTAAAATTATGTACAATGTACTTTTTTAAAATAAAGCATTATATTTCATCACAACTAGATTTAAATTAAATAAACACATTCAACCCGGGCCGATTCCCAAATTTAATCAAATTTTGTTTTCAATTTCGATCTTCAAATTTTATGCTTTGTTCTTATAACTATAGATATTGTGGAATATATATATCAAATCAAACTTTATTTATAAAAAAAGCGCTTCTCATACTTTGCGTAGCTCGAAGCGCTTTACATTAAAAACAAAAACATATACAATAAAAGCCAACCCACCCCACCCAATAAAAGCCAACACTCCACCCTCTATCAACACATACAACCCATCCCACACACAATGAATACAATGAAAAATGACATAAATGAAAATTGTAAAACAGACATAAGGCTTGGCTCTGCTGTAAGGAAACTGTATTGGGGATTCTATCATACCAGGAGCCAGCTCGGTCAAAGGAACATGGCCACGGCGCCCCACCAAACCGGCGAGCAACGGAGTCCACTCCACAGCTGTGAGGCTGCAGTGCAGGACTCCAGCCGCCCAGCAAGGGCGAGACCACGGCAACGACCCCAGACCATGCCAGCAAGCCCTGATACGAGAGATCACTGGAAACTGGGGTTAAAATATAGTAAAATACTAAATTTAAAATACGTAAATATAAAAGCATAACATCTTAAAACTAATATAATAAATAAGGACATAAAATCAACTAAAAGCAGAATTAAAAAGGTGGGTCTTGAGCCTCTTCTTAAAAACCTCTACGGTCTCTGCGGCCCTGAGGCTCTCTGGCAGGCTGTTCCACAGGCGAGGACCGTAATGATAAAAGAAGCCTCCATGTGTTTTGGTCTCACCTTAGAAAACACTAACAGGCCGGTGCCGGAAGACCTCAGGGTCCGCCATACTTTAAAAAGATCATTGAGATAAGAAGGCACAAGACCATAAAACATTTATAAACCATTAAAAGAATTTTAAAATCAATCCTGAAACGCATATATATATTTAGTTACAGTTATATATTTCTTGTGTAAAATGTAAAAGTTGTTCCATAAAAAACAACGTTGAGGAGAAGCATGGTGTTTGAATGAAAGGGTCTTGAATAACAGAAGGTGTTGATAAAAATGAGCTAATCTGACATTTCAGTAAAAAGGTAGGCTGCCCAATTTACCAAAGAGAGGATTTTGGAAAATGGTCCATACACTGTTTGGATTCTTGATTAATCCATTTAATCTAATTAATTATTACAATTTTATCAAAGAAAGTAAAAGTCTAAACCAATAGTCTTCTCAGCTAGAGTTTGAGAAAACAATTTTTTATGTACTTTGTTTTCTTCCATATGTGGCCTCGAAGTTGGTTTGTTGTCAAGTGCTCCCCGATCGGGCTGTTCGCCCAGGAATTAACTAAAAGGACACGTAAAATTCTTACTTTAACCAAAGGCAGAGGCTGGGTACAATATTAAAAATATAATTTATTAAGAGCTGTATAAAATGTTTAGAACAACTTCCACATAAAAAACAAAACACAGAGGGGGAGCTCACCGAGGTGGCTGAGCTGCAATAAAAACAACAAAACTAAAAAACACGGAGTGGAGATTCTGTGACAGGACACAACACGCGGGACCCACCACCAGACAGCAGTCCACCACCTCGGGGTCCCACCTCCTGAAACAGAAACAAAAACAAAATAAATCAAATAAATCAGTTAAAATAAAATAAGGAATGAACACGGGCGTGGGCCAACCACCCGACCGCCAGTCGGACACAATGATGGTGGGAGAGAAGAAACTGTCCAGTCCACGAGACGGCTTCCACGTTGTGGTATCTCCGTGCAGCGGCGTGTGTGTCTTTTCTTTTACCGCGGCGTGAAGGGGCGGGCGCGCTCGAGCTAAAAACACACCAAGGCAAAGCAGCAGCTTTATCCCTATTTGGAGGGAAGGGATCGTGCAGCAGAACACTTTCTGAAACAATAAAACGTCATATGTAGCACTTATTTGTAACTAAAACAGCAGGAGGGGGGGGGGGGGGGGTAACAACCTACCGGTTGCTAGTAGCGAGTCTATGTGATATTCGTACGGCTACTGGAGCACATTCAGATACGCCGAATATTGGCCGACTATCCGTGTCCGAAACTCAAATAAGTTCATTAATGCCGACGACTGCTTGTTTTGACCCGCAACACCTGGCTCGCTTACCTGCCTGCTACTCCGCTCACTTCCTGGTGACTTTATGCAGCGAAAGAGGTCATAATTAAAAAACGAAGCAGGAGAGCTTTTTAAAGCGTGATCACCCAATCAGTGAGCGAGTCCTCCTGACTAGTAGGCGTGTCCTACCTGCCACACATAGATAATGGAATAAAATCCTATCCAAGTTGTAACATTAAGTTTTGGTGACATCTAGTGACAAAAAAACATAAGAAGCTCGAGTCGTCCCATCTGCTTTGCTTAATACGTCCCTGGTTAACCATCCATGAAACTTCTCTTCAATAGTTTCAATACCTGCTGTAAATTGATCTTCCATATTTTCATGTTCTTCTGGTAACCTAATACCGAGATTTGTAACCGAATTTTTACAGGAATGCTATAAGTACATTTGCAGTAGTATCTTTTATACGTAAGAATTTCTTTTTTTTGTTCAATTAAACATATTTCTTTTTAATATTTTAACCCAGAAATATTTGAATATTCAGCTATAATAGATAGAAAATCACTCAGAATAGAATATGTTTGATCAAATCTCTTAGAATATCTCTTAAAAAAATTACATTCCTTATTAAATACCTTAATTCCTTTGAATAAGTGTTGTAGAATTAGATCATTTAAAATTTGGAAAAAAGTTTAACTAAATATATGGATCATCCTTATCCCACTCCTTTGATAATTTTGAATCTACTGGAAGTGCTATAAAGGTTTAACAGCACTATTGTTGTCTTTGTCTTTTCGTTTTAAAAGCTTTGATGTAAAACGGTCTAAAGTGTAAACATTAATGTATCAATAATAAAGGACTTTTAACCCTCTCTTCATATTTGTTTGGTTTTAAAGATCAGATTTCTTTGGTTTCCTCCTGAGTAGCTCCATCTTGGATCTTTGTGCTCTCTGTGATCAGACATGTTGCTGCAGGAGAAGCTCTGCAGAGAGATCTCTGTTTACAGACGGTTTTTAGTGGTGCATCAAGCGGCTCAAAGGTACAGTAACAGCCTGACAGGTGAATGCATTTTAGACAACAACCTTCTTTCATTCTGTCATTGGTGATACAGGTCTTTGTCTTCTTGTCTGGTATGCCTTTGTTCCCCTATGAATGTATAACTAAGTGGTGCGGGTGGTTTGATTAAAGTTAGTTTACAACATCAAAGGCCAAAGTACTTCAACAATGGCAGAGTTATATAAACATCTTAAACTAAAATAAAAAACAGGCCACCAAGTTCTTGTGGTCAGTGTTTAGAACACACCCTCTCTGGGGAAAACTCCTTCATCATTTTCTCTAACTGTGAAAATGGGCTTTCCATCGATGGACCACTTAAAAGTTTTCTTGGCACTGATTTAGTTTTCTTCAACATTCTCCACCAAGCCAAATAGTAATAGTTGTTCTGTAGCACACTCTCCTCCAGTAGGTCCTCTATTCTGGGCATTGGATAGGTGACAAACTCAGAAATGGACTTGAGTTTCCTGAAATCAATACAGATACGCAGAGAACCGTCTGTCTTGAAGGTGATGACTATTGGGCTACACCACTCTGAATTAGAAGGCTCGATCACCCCAAGCTCTTAACATCTGGTCCAATTTATCTTGAAGTGTGCTCACCAGTTGTTGTGAAACATGGTATGGACACTGATAGATTTATCTGGTATGTTTGCTTTGGCTGTTTCTTTTTTTCAGAGAGGTGAACATCATGGGTGGCACGACCCATCTTCCAGATAATGACATACGGTCTCTGCCATTTAGAAGAAGCTCGAGAATCTTTTGTCTAAATTGAAACTAACAGTTATGGGCCTGTTGGTCACACAAAGTCTTTAGATTCCTCAGGGCCTCGCACAGGTTGACCTCTACCTCCACTCGATACCTCTGTAGTCGTTCTCCCATCTCTGTTTTACCACCCTCAAATAGGCTTTCATCAATATCTGGCAAAGGCTGGACATTAGCTTTAGCTTGGGCTTGAGCGAGCATAGTACCAGACATTTTCACGTCAAGGTCAGCATGGCTTTTTCATTACAATCCCTGGCTAAATAGATTTTTCCAACAAGTCCATGAGCATGGGTAAATTACATCCAAGAATGGCATCTACAGGTAAATTATCCACTACCGAAAACATGCACATATAAAATAGATTGTCCCGATCATCAATATTTACAGTTAACTCAGTTTTGGGATAAAGATACTTATCTCCACGAACACAAAGAGTGTCTGTGTTCCGACTATAATCCAAAGTCCCTGTGGGCACTAAGCTGTGCTTAATGAATGACATAAACCTTCCAGTGTCCAACATAGCTGTGATTGGTTGTCCATTAACAGGGGAGGGGGGTGTGCTGCAAGTCTGTATGCTGAAAACTGGTGATGACTAGCATGTTGGTGTGCAGTCTACGTGTGTGTGTGTTCACTGTGGTCACTCAGTGATCTCTCTAAACTCAACCCAATAAAAAAAAATTTAATAAAAAGTGCATCTTCTACCACACTTTGGTGAAGCTGTAGGGTGGTCGACCTCTGATCTGAAGATTGGAGGTTCGACTGCCGCCTTGCCCGCCTATGTGTCGAAGTGTCCTTGGGCAAGACACGGAACCCTGCACTGCCCTGATGGAAGGTTGGCGCCAGCGTTCGACAACGGAGCCACTTTTAGTGTGTGAATGTGTGTGTGAACGGGTGAAATGGGACTTCGACTGTAAAACGTTTTGGGCCTTCGAAGAAGGTAGATAAGTACACCTACAAGGATACGACATTATGCATTCATGACAGGAGTAACTTCTTAAATTACAGTAAAAGGAGGAGTTACTATATACTTTGGTTAAATGTAGAGACACTGAATATAAGTTTAATCGTGCCATCGTTCTGAATTTGTATAGTTAAGCCTTGTAATTTTGTTTAATATTTATAATTTTTTAGGTCAAATTAAGCATGCGAAAGCAGTAATGAAATCAGTTCAAAATCTTGAAACACATTTTTAAAGTTGTTAGCTTGATTTTTACTGCTATGAGAATTTTTGACATTAGTTCAGAAAAGCGCTAAAATGAATTTGTCACTTTTTATAAGTTTCATTCTAAAAAGATTTCTGTCTCAACTTCCACACGTAAATTTTATATTTAGGAACTGAGAGGCCCAAGAACACTAGGGTACTTCCTTTGTCAGAAAAGACTTTAACTATGATATGAACACATGCTTACTGGAAGAAGCTGACGAGGGAAAGAGCACAGGAAGGGTCCCGAACAGGGTTATGTTGTTTTCCACTGAAACAAAAGAAATCAGCATTTAGTTTATAGAGGGGTAACATATATTTTTTTTCTTTTTTGAATATGTATTACTAAAACTAAACAATCTTAACTAAACTAGTATGAGTATTACTTAATGGTGTATTAATGACATCAGATTACCTCATCTTCATACTGGTTCATGGGTGGCTTCAACACTTCCTTCCCAAACATCATAAAACTTCGCTATGGATCATCGATCCTCCCATTGAATCCGTAAAAGTTCTTTCTTTAACTAAAGTGAAAAAAAAAACTTTAAAGCATGCAACAGTACTTACTTTGTATAAAAGCAACAAAAAAAAATCCTTACATTGCTAATCTCCCTAAAACATAAATATGCCTCCACAATTTTGGTTCTTATAGTCCAAAACTGTAATACAGTCATATTACCTTCATGCAATTATATTGTTTTTTCGCTTTTGTATTATGTTTTTTTTACTTAAATAAGCTGTAATCACTACTACATACATGTATAAAAGGGATATGGCAGTAGAATATTTTTATTGAATCCATATCAGACTTTAGCATCCTTCTAAGGAAGGAAGGAAGGGTAGTTTCACAGGAAAGGAGAGGGGGCAGTTTCTTAAGAAGATAGTGGTGAACAATTCCTCAGTAAGGGAGTGGTGAGAATAGGGTTAATAATCTGCCAAAGGATGTGTGCATAAAGACAAAATTGTGCACAAATTAAACTTTGTGCACAGTTGTGCATCAACTAGTTTTACGTTTGATTTAATAATAGGCACTGATAAACAGTTTACATGTTTTTATCTTGATTTTTTAGCATTACTTTTATGATATGTGAATGAAGATAATAGATCTATAGATACATCTCAATCTTCATGTCACAGCAGTGATGACAGCAGAACAGTGGCAGCAGGTAGGCTAGCTGCTACTAGCAAATGAGTGATTGTCTTGTGTTGTCACCATTGTTCTGAGGGGCTTTTCTTCCTATAGAGGGGAGAAAAAATAGAGTTATGTTACAATAGTAAAACAGATCATTTTGTCTAAGTCCAGGTAGTTAGTGGAAGAAAAAAATAGGACGTATAAGTAGGAGGGGAGAGGAGAGGGGATAAATCAGTATTGAAATTTCTTTATGACTCTCATATCACTACTGCTAAAGGTTAGATCTGATTTTATGGTCATATTGCCCCACATCAGCGGTCCCCTTAAGGACTATTTAAGGGGGAAAACAGCTTCAGTTTTCAGAAAGCCAAGATTTTGGGCAGGTGCTGTCTAGTTTCAATTTCCTCGTAAGTATATGTATTTTTAAGTACACTTATATACACTTAAAGTTGGTCATATTTTTGTGTTGTAAATATATTGTTATCTTTAAGTTTTATCTTTATTCACAAGTATTAGGTTATCTTATCTCATTGACAGATTTTTGTGCCAGATCGTCTCGCTGTAATCTTGTGGAGCAATGATTTCATGAAACTTAAGTTAATAAGCATTATTTTTAAGACTCCATTGAAAACTACACAATTTTTTCTGAATACATTTGGGCTTTGGGCTTTAAACATGTAAAGTTACCTAAAAAAAATGAATGTTCCCCATTCTGACTTCTGTTTTCAAGTGGTTTTGGGAATTAAGATAAGTTTTTAAACCCTTTTTTCTTTAGAAAGTGCTGTTGTTCTGAATCCATCCCTTAACTGGTTGTTCCTGGTGAATAAAACAACACACAAGACGAAACCCACTCAAGAACAGGAAGATCTTCATCCACAAATAGTGAGTATTTTGACAACTATCCTATTGTGGAAATGATCAATATTGATTCTTATATCATCTTACTGACATCAGTGCAAAATGTGCTTAATAACACAGTATTAAGTAACTTAAAACTACAAACTCTGAAAAAAGTAAGCAAGAATTATTTAAAAATGAATTTGTTGACAATGTGCAATCAAAATGGAATGAAGTCTCTGTCAGTTAGACCCAGAGAACAGCAGAGTAGAGACACAAGAACATGACTGGAAGTGAATTAGTAGATAAGCCTGAATAGTTAACGCACTGAGACAGTAAATCCCTAAAAGTTGCCACTCTCCTCTGGGTAGATGTGGGGCATGCAGCTTGCAAGGCGGAAAAACCGATTGTGCAAACACATGTTGTAGGACAATTGCTGATTTTAAATTGACCCTATGTGACACAGATTATGTTTTAAGTATGAATTTTGGGTCAGTGTGTTGATTATGAACCACATTTATACGTGACATTATTGTGTTTTTTGTTCTCCTTTTTAGGTAAAGGTTCAATTAAGAACAAAATGTCCTACCTGGCACCTACGATGTTGATTGGTGGACAAGGTGGCAGTCCGTTTGATTTCACAGGTGAACACAATGGAGCCGTACTGAGGAAGATATGGGTGTGGACTGGAGGGTGGCAAGTGAAGGCTGTGAAAGTTTGGCTGACCGATGGTCGAGTTCAGCAATTCGGAAACGAAGCCGGGCAATTTTCAGAGTTTGAATTCCAAGACGGAGAGCAGATTTCCTCACTCACACTGTGGGGAAATGGAGCTGGAACCCGTCTTGGGGCCATCAAGTTCAGGACAAATCGCTCAAGAGAATTCTTTGCACAAATGACTGATTGGGGACTCAAAACACCTTATCATATTGATGTAGGATCTGGAATTTGTTTGGGAGTTTTTGGGAGAGCAGGTTCAGACATAGATTGTATGGGATTTAAGTTCATAAACACTGTCAAATCAACTGAGCTGACCAATGTCTACTACCCCACCCTTCACCAGGTCATTCCCCAGATTGCTACAGAAGAAATCAAGTCTCTCACTTACAAAAACGACACTAATGTTACTCAGTCATACACAGTTGAAACTTCCAAAACCATAACAAAGAAATCCTCCTGGTCTGTGGGATGCAAAATGGAAGCAACATATAGCATAAATGTTCAAGCTGGAATCCCAGAGGTTGTTGAGGTTTCTGGTGGTTTCAGCTTTACAGTGGGAGTAGAAGCGTCTTATGGCTTAGAGAACACAGAAGAGAGAACTGAGAAACTTTGTCATTTCCAGTTCAAGTCCCTCCCAACAAAAGTGTAGAGGTTGACATCACCATTGGTAGAGCTACAGTGGATCTTCCCTACACAGGAACAGTGGAGATCACTTGTTACAATGATAGTGTTCTCAAGTTCAATACCAGTGGAGAGTACAAAGGGGTCACTTACACTGATGCAAAGACAGTTGTGACAGAAAAATAAGTCCTTCAAGCATTTAACTTTGTTTTCATTGATTGAAAATGACATAGAACTCCAGATAGTTTCACATTGTATTTTACCTGCGAAATTAGAAACTTTTTATTTTGTAAGAAAATTGTTTACTCATTTGATACTAGAGCTAGTTTTGCATTTAAAGTCTAGTGTCTCAAATAACTGTATTTTAATCTCAGTTTATTGTAGTGTTGATTTAACTTCTTATGTTTTATTAAGATATAACCTTCAATAACCTTTGTTTTAATTGTTTATCGTAGTGAATACTTTGCCTGACTAAAAGAAAATTACTATTTCTGACGAAACCCTTCAGATTTCCACTAATGGGAAAAAAAATCAGAATTATTTTGTCAATGTCTGACTGGTAAAACCTTTACGAAATGACAAGGATTATTTGCGTGAAATCATTTACATTTTTTATTTACAGATTATTAGAAAGTTTGAGTTGTTATTGGATACTTTTAACCACTTGTAACCATATGTAAAACATTTAATAAAAATAGTTTAAAAAAATCAAAGCCTCCACAGTGATTATCTACTCTAAGTGTGTAAGGTGTCATTTTAAATGTAAGACATATTTATTCACCAACGTACAGAAACTCCTACAACCTTTGGAAAGGATGCCCTCGTCAGTATTTCAGTCAAGAAACTTCTTCTAAAAATGGACTGTAAAGAAATGTTGTTAGTTTGTGTCCAGTTTTCCAGACATACAAAATGAATCAATGAGACTCAAGAGTCAAAAACTTCTCTTTTTAGAGTTTTACTTTCTACAAGGAGTGAACAGATGATGGTTACATTCACTCTGCAAACTGAAGGTTGCAAATTTAAGGCCTTTTAGGACCATACATGTAAAAAATTAAGACTATTTCCCATTTTATTAATTCATTCCCATTTTTTTTAATATTCCCTGGTAATGAGTTTTTTAACAATCATGTCCTTACGTATGCAAGTCACTAAACCACTTTCAGATGATGTATAGTTAAAGTAAAAGGATATGATATACTTGTATCTATTTGAAAGGATTGTTTTTTAATTAAATGTATCTATGTATCAGCTTTGTATGCTTCTGCAGCCTATTCCCTTTTTTTAATGGGTTGTTTGTTCATACTGTATATTATGTTAAAGGTACAAATGGCAAACTAAACCCATAAACATGAACTGAACTAAAGTTTTAATTAAATAATTAATATGCACAAACAAATAAACAAGAATTAATTGCGAGAAAAAGTCAGAACTTTAGTTGCACCCTTGACTAAAACTAGTATAAAAATAAACTGGTAGCACTTTATCATAAGAATCCCTTTATTAATATTAGTCAATGCACAAGGCGTGATGGGACTGCGGTGCAAACTAGCTGTGTGAAATTCCTTGCTAAGGATCTAAACTGCGATATGCAGTAGACATCGATTAAATGTTCAATAATACAGAAGAAATATTTGAGTTTACATATCATTTTCTTACATTTATGGGTCAATTTTTTGAGAGAAAATCCTTGTATTTATATATGGTTTAGTGTAAACTTTTTTGTAGAACACTAAAATTTGAAATTAACTGTTACATTTAGTTTGTATGCTTTTAATGAAATAGTTTTTCAAACTTTGAATACTTCCTTATTGAATATCACTCAACAAAGAAGGTCTATCATCGTACAGGGGCTCTTTTTCTGCATGAAGAGCAGATTTCAGCAAAAAGCAGCTTGCAGGTGCCATGCAGCATGTCTCAACAGAGAGGAAACCACGTTCACAAAGTAACTGTCTGTGCCTGAAAGCAAAGCACAGGCATGTAAGGACAAAATACAGCTCTCCTGGAGGGCGTTTCAGTTTCACGCTGTTGCACTACACTTTTTTCAAGAAGAATAAGCAAAGAACGACCAAACAGTTCTTTAGACCACAAATGGCTAATATAAAAAAAAAATTCCATAAAAGAGTTTGGAAAATTCCTGACTGTGAGTTTATAAAGCTTCTCATTTAGTTAGCAATATATGTTTACATAGACTGAGTGTTAACATTAGCAGTTCTATGGAAAAATCCATTAAACGTTAGCATCAGGCTAGTAACTTAAGCTTTACGTGCTAAATCAATCTATATTTTTATGAATCGAGTAAGTTTAAATGGATTCAAATCGATCAATCAATTTTATCATTCCTACCCGAGATATTCATATACGTAATATTTCAAATGACCTACAGACAAAATGCTAAAACATGTAGTTCCTGACTAAATTTACACATCTTGAGACCAAATCTACAGAAACCAAAAGAAAAGGGTGATTGAAAATAGTATAAAAAAAACCAAAATATTCTTGAGTACCCCCTCAAATGCCACTTCCACTCATTCCCCTCAAAATGTACAAATTAAATGTTAAATAAAGGTTTAAATCAAACCAAAAAAAAGTTTTGTATGCATTTTTACTGTTTTATTGAAGCTTAAAGTACATTTGCTTTAATATAAAAACATTTAAAATAACTATTAACCAATGGAACATGTGTAACACAACATGCAGCCAACCCTGTTACTATAAGCTTCTTTTTTTTTTTTTTTTTACCATAAGTTTTTAGCGATAAACATTGATCCTGTTATTGACAAATATGGAGAAGAAAATCAGAAAAATAAAGATTTAGGTCTACTCTTAATTCATTTTGAAGCCAAAAACAAAGAAAAAAAAACTGCAAGGTGAATACTACAGAATATAAGAGAAACAGGGCACACACAATGGTCAAACCTTTACTGGTAAGTAGTCCATTTGCGCCTCCTTCTGGTAAAAAAATGTCCGTGAATTTAGGGTCAAAGTCCTCCCTTTGTCTTCTTTCAGTTTTGGATGTCCCGCTGTCTCAATATAGATGTGTTGTTCAGTATTGGTCGTTCATTAATAGTCATTTCATGTTTAGAACGAAACATTAACAACTTTAATTCATTTTTAAAGAGATTACATCCACCATTTTGCAGTGAGTCAAAGCAAAAGATAAGATACGGGCTTTTATTGAATAAACTTTATTAGTATCGAATGAAGAACAAACGCGAGCTCACGAGCGCCCTCTCTGTTGAGGCAGTGCTACTGTATAGCTCATTAATTGTTTATTCAGTGCAGTTTGTCACATTTAAACACAAAATAAACGACAGCAAAACGTGAAATACATTAAATATAACATTAAAAGTGACGTGTACAATGTAAGATACATTTTGATACATTTTGATTTTGATTTGATCATTGTAGATTTAGATTAAACACATTAAATCCAGTTTGCATGTCAAGCCACCATGAGGCACAGCTCAATGCTTTATGTCCTCGCAGTCTGCGCCATAATTGAACAGTAAATATGTAAAATACTACAATTTTGAAGGAAAAAAAATGATCACAAAGACTAAAATGATATAAATAAATTGCGTTTAAAGCAAAAATTAGATTACAAATTTCTCCAAGGTTACTTGCTGAAAAGAAAATGGCGGATGGTGCTCAACTCCACTCCAGAAGAAGTAGTCGATTTTTGTCCAAATTGGAAGTTGTACTTTTTTTTAAAGATAAACTGAAAAGTAGAGCTGCAATGTCTCTCCATTTATTTTATTATTATTAGCCTGTGCAATATGGAGTCCCGAAAGAGCCAAAATTAAATAAATATATACACCATTAAATAAATAAATAAATGTGGCATTAAATAAATAAATGTGGCATTAAATAAATAAATGTTGCAATAAATAAATAAATGTTGAAATAAATGTGGCAATAAAATATTAAAAGAGCACATTTAAGTATTTCATGACGTATTTATTTATTTCATTGCCCAGTGTGGGTCAAAAAGCCAAATTGAAATAAATATATTTAATATGAAATAAATAAATAAATGTTGCATTAAATAAATAAATGTTGCATTAAATAAATAAATGTTGAAATAAATAAATAAATGTTGAAAAAATGTGGCATTAAAATATTAAAAGAGCACATTTAAGTATTTCATGACATATTTATTTATTTCATTGCCCAGTGTGGGTCAAAAGAGCCAAATTGAAATAAATATATTTAATATGAAATAAATAAATAAATGTGCATTAAATAAATAAATGTTGAAATAAATAAAAATGTTGCATTAAATAAATAAATGTTGCAATAAATAAATAAATGTTGAAATAAATGTGGCATTAAAATATTAAAAGAGCACATTTAAGTATTTCATGACATATTTATTTATTTCATTGTCCCTTGTGGGTCAAAAGAGCCAAATTGAAATAAATAAATAAATGTGCATTAAATAAATAAATGTTGAAATAAATAAATAAATGTTGAAATAAATAAATAAATGTTGAAATAAATGTGCATTAAAATATTAAAACAGCAATAAAAAGTCATTTTTAACATTTCAAATATATTTATTTATTCATGATTTCATTTACATTTCATGAAACAGGAAGTCGACACACCATGAAATGTCAAACTGTCAGATTCTCTCGTCAAACTCAGTGGGCGGGCCTAACTCTCGTGTCTCTGCTCTGTTGATCTGCCTGGTGCAAAGTTTTTGTCTGAGTCCTCACTCACATACACGCTGCAAACATGTTTTGGTGAATCAAAGACTTTTGTTCGGGTCACCAAATCAAAACGTGTTCTCTGTCCTCTTCATGCATTCTCACTAACCACCAGCTACCGGACGGGAGCGCGTCACCCCCAATCCACTCTGGACGCGGAAGCGCGCGAAGCGGAGTCCGCTCCGCTCTTCTGCTGGAACTTTTTTTGTTTTTTTGCCATCATGGGTGAAAATTAAATAATCTAAAGACATTAACCCGTGTTTCTGCTAAGAAGAAACCCCTCTGCTGCTGATTTACACCCAAAACCCCGCCTACCCGCTCTGTCGGCCCACTGGATCTGTGTCCGGCGCTGTGTGCGTCCCTGTTTGTGTGTGTGTGTGCGCCGCAGGTGTGTGTGTGTGCTGCTTTCTGCGTCTTTTTCTCCCCAAAACCAGCAGCCCCGGTCCAGAGTCTGCTCACTACGTTGAGCACGCTCCTGTCAGTCAGTGTTGTGTGTGTTTTAAAATCTCTGCCTTTCTGTTGTTTTTTTTAACTTCCGAAACTCTTCACCCGCACCGAGTCTGCCCACGTTGATCTGCGTGTCTGCATGTCTGTCGGTTGTGTCTCTGTGCGCGCGCATAGAGACACTTTTAAACACACACACCTGAGCGCGAGTGCACACACACCCCCACACACACACCCCCACACACACCCCAACAGGGACGCACACGCGCCCGACACAGATCCAGTGGGCCGACCGAGCGGATGTTTGCAGCGTGTATGTGAGTGAGGACTCAGACAAAAACTTTGCACCAGGCCAGATCAACAGAGCAGAGACACGAGAGTTAGGCCCCGCCCACTGAGTTTGACGAGAAATCTGACAGTTTGACATTTCATGGTGTGTCGACTTCCTGTTTCATGAAATGTAAAATGAAATCATGAAATAAATAAATATATTATGAAATGTTAAAAATGACTTTTTAATTGCTGTTTTAATATTTTAATGCCACATTTATTTCAACATTATTTATTTATTTCAACATTTATTTATTTATTTCAACATTTATTTATTTAATGCCACATTTATTTATTTATTTCAATTTGGCTCTTTTGACCCACAAGGGACAATGAAATAAATAAATATGTCATGAAATACTTAAATGTGCTCTTTTAATATTTTTATGCCACATTTATTTCAACATTTATTTATTTATTCAACATTTATTTATTATTTCAACATTTATTTATTTAATGCCACATTTATTTATTTATTTCATATTAAATATATTTATTTCAATTTGGCTCTTTTGACCCACACTGGCAATGAAATAAATAAATATGTCATGAAATACTTAAATGTGCTCTTTTAATATTTTATTGCCACATTTATTTCAACATTTATTTATTTATTTCAACATTTATTTATTTATTTCAACATTTATTTATTTAATGCCACATTTATTTATTTATTTCATATTAAATATATTTATTTCAATTTGGCTCTTTTGACCCACACTGGGCAATGAAATAAATAAATACGTCATGAAATACTTAAATGTGCTCTTTTAATATTTTATTGCCACATTTATTTCAACATTTATTTATTTATTGCAACATTTATTTATTTAATGCCACATTTATTTATTTATTTAATGGTGTATATATTTATTTAATTTTGGCTCTTTCGGGACTCCATAGTGCAAAATACAAGATATTTATATATTTAATGTAAATAAAATATTATAAATATATAACAATTCTATCACTCAATTTCTATCAATCAGATCATTGAAATCCTTCACCTTCACCCCAAGGTACAGAAAACCACTACTACTCCATTTGAAGGGGAAATCCTTTAGAAGATCAGCCTTCGTAAGCCCCCCTAATGGCATAGCTTCTAATTTGGTGAAATTCATTTTGTAACCAGACATTGAACTAAATTTATCAAAAGTTTTAAGAACAGTAGGAATTTATTTTATTGTTGACCTCAGGAATAAGATTGTGTCATCAGCATACAAGGCAATCTTATGCTCCACCTTCCCCAGCAGGATTCCCTTAACCTTGGCTTGGGCACGTGTACTTTCAGCTAGTAGTTCCAATGCTAAGGTAAAAAGAAGTGGGCTAAGAGGGCAACCTTGACAAACACCTCTTTCTAACACATATGAAACAGAGCAGCGCCCATTAGGCAGTACAGCCGCCTTAGGTGAATGGTAAATGGACTGTATACCTCGGAGGAAACTCCCGCCAAGTTCGAACCTGAGAAGAACATCAAAAAGGTACTCCAACTCGATCTGATCAAAGGCCTTTTTAGCGTCAAGAGAAATGGCCAAGGCTTTCTGTTTTCTGTCAGATGAAAATTGTATGAGATTCAGCAGCCTTCTCATGTTGGTAAGCGAGAACCGGCCCGCCACAAACCCTGTCTGGTCTGAATTAAAAAGGAGAAAGTTCAACGAGCAAAAAGTTTAAAAAGCACTTTGAAATTGAAAGAGATGAGACTAATAGGTCAATAAGATCCACAAACCTCTGCTGGCTTATCCTTTTTTAAGATTACATGTATATTATGTGCACAGTTTAACACAGGGGGAAGTGAGGCTCTTCCAAATAAATCCAAAAACATGTCTGTTATTGGACATCTTACAATTTTTTTTTTTTTAAAACTTAGGCCCAAAACCATCTGGTACTGGAGCTTTGCCCCGCTTCAGGGTAGAAATAGCTTCAAAAACTTCTTCTGTACTTAATGGTTTATTTAAAATGTGTTTTTGATCATTTGACTGAGCTGGAAATTTGATCTTATAAAGAAAATCAGCTCTGCTGCAAGAGGAAGATTCACATTGAGAGGTGTAGAGGTATTATTTTGTTTATGTCTGCAGATTTGCTTTGCTTCTGTCCATTTGAATCTGTGAGATCAGGAATTGTATTATATAAACACAGGAATTTTTAAAAAAAAAAGGTAATTGACTTGTTTTATTTTGTCTGAAATAGCAATAAAAAAAAGGCTAGAAAGCTTGCAGCACTTGATAAGGCAAACAAGACAATCTGGCAACAAGTGGAGGGGAAATGCGGCTTATAAATTGGGAGAAAAGAATTTAAACACGGGTTTACCCATTGAGAGGACAGGAGAACAAGAGAAAGAAATCAATACGACTGACTGAGAGGAAGGCGAAAACAAAAGGTAACAACAAAAACCAGAAGCACAACTACACCCGAATCACACACAAACAGCCAGCGACCGGACTAAAGAACTTGTGTAGTGACGATCACAAAAGTCTAGGCTAGGTGCATTTGCAAACTATGATTAAACATGAGTCGACCCATCCGGTGTGAACCCAGCTTGACCCTCACAAGCAGTTTCCCAGCAAAGGAGAAGTGGGCAGTTTTTTTAGGAAGAGAGATGAGTAGTTTCTCGGAAAGGGGGTGGTGGGTATGACGAAAGGACTCTGTCAGAAGGAATCATATGCACAATTAATTTATGCACAAATTAATACTTTTTGTTCACAGCTTTCCTAAAACATGAATACCTTTAGTTTTACGTTTGACATGTCTGTTTCAAATAAGACTTTTCTTTGTTATAAATATGACTCTTTACTGTTAGATGTCTGTCAAAAACACATCAGACATCATGAAGCATTGATTTAACCAAGTCTGTGTCAGAATGTGTAGAGTCGGACACCAAAGGAGGAGCACACCAAGGGTTAGATATTTACAGTTTATTGAAGCTCGAGGTGGTATGAAAACTTTGTTGCTGCCAGATGCACAGGGGAGTCTGTTACAAAAACACAAGTTATTTTAGGTCAAATGGAGGGAACAAAACACAGGTGTAGGTACAACCTCCATGAGAGCTGATTTTAGCGGTGTCAATATGGAGATGGACGGCAGCAGGGAACCTTGTGAAATCCAGGCCAGGGTCATACACGTGGGATCCAATCCAGAAATGCAACACACCAGGGGAGCAGAGTCAAATCAATATCCCAGGACAGAAAAAAAGGTCAAAACAAGCAGGACAGGAAGAAGCAGACTTGACTGAGGTTGAGCAGACTTTAGCTAAGGCAGAAAGCACAACGAACTGGCAAGGTGGATGAGAAGGAGAGAAGCTTAAGTAATCCAGAGCTGTGTGGAATCAGCAATCAAGAAACAGGTCTTCTCAGAGTTTATGTTATAAGAAAGCATCTTACCAATCACTGCTAGCTCTACGGATAACGTGGATGTGTGTGTTAGCCTGGGGGGTGATACTGGCAGCATGGACTCTTCCTGGAAGGGGCTTTTCACACGTGTCTACGCCACAACGTGCTTGTTTTCATGGATTAGAAGTGAGTGGTGCTCAGACTGCAGGGTTTTAGGCTAATGCCCATAGATGTGCGATTGGAGCAAAATATCACTTTGAGGGCATTTATAGTAAAGAATGAACATTTTCAATACACTTAAAAGCTCAAAATGCTGATTCTGCATAATATAGGTCATTTAATAAGTCCAGTAGGGAGGATGAATCCTGATTCATGAGTCAGTTAAGTCACTCTCGTCACGAGTATTGAACAGTTCGTTGATGACTCCCACATCACTGTTTTAATGTCCTGTTGCCCAACCAGACAGATCCCCTTAAGGTCTATTTAAGAGAGAAAACAGCTTCACTTGAACTATTGGTTTTCAAAAAGCCAAGAATTTGTGGTGGGACTCTCTGCTTACAATTACCCCGTAAGTATATGTTATGTTTATATGAGTAAGTGTACACGTATGCTTTCCAAGTATGTATGTATATATATATAATATAATATATATATATATATATATATATATATATTATATATATATATATATATATATATGTATGTATGTATGTATGTATGTATGTATGTATGTATGTATATATGTATGTATACGTATCTGTATCTACACAAACACACACACACACATGTATATATATAGATATATATATATATACAGAATTATTTCAAGCTAATTACAGAGATAATGAAATGCATTGATTAAAAAATAGAAAACAAACAAACTAAAACAAAACAAACACATTACCACATTTAGTTCATTAATTTTGTAATTATAAACTATAGTCAGTAGAGTTTGATTTATCTTGTATAATCCCACCCCTACTTGGTTATTATTATATATATATTTGTGACAAAATGTTTGGTGTTATGCAAAGGTGGAGCAATGGTCTTAACTTTTACACTTCGCTGAAAACCGTTTTTTTCTGAATGTACTTGGGCTATAAACTTTTAAAGCTAACTCAAAACATTTCCTTCTCGCTCTAAGTTTGAAAGCTTTGTTTTTTTTTAATGTTTTTGGTAATTAATATAATTTTTTACAATATTTTCCTCAGGAAGTGCATTTTCTCACACACAAGAGGTAACCCACCCAAGAACAGAACGGCCTTCATCCACAAATAGTGAGTATTTTGACAGATATCCTACTGTGGGAATCATCCAAACTAATCCTCAGTTTACCTCATTGTTTTCAGTGCAAACATTTGTTCAGTAATTTAGTACTTATTGATTCAAAATTACAAGTTCTGAAAGTCATTCATCAAGAAGAATTATAAAAAAAATGAATTGGTTAAGAATGTGTATTATTTAACATGAAATGAGGTCCCAGAGAAAAGAGGAACAGAGCAGTAATTCTGACTGGAGGTGGATTAGAAGATGAGTCTGACTAGTTGACCTACATAGACAATAAATTACTACATAGATTGTGAAAACATCTCATAGGGTCAATTGCTGACTTTATATTGACCCTATGGGACTACAGATTACATTCTCAGGATGTTTTATGTTGGCCAAAAAAACTTGTGTTGTATTCATGTATCTTAATTATAAACTATATGCAAAAAAGAAACTGTTGTGTTTGTTGTTCTCCTATCTTAGGTAAAGTTAAAAAAAAAAAAATGTCCTACCTGACACCTTTGATTGAGATTGGCGGACAAGGTGGCAGTCCGTTTACTTTCACTGGTGAAGACAATGGAGCCACACTGAAGAAGATATGGGTGTGGACTGGAGGGTGGCAAGTGAAGGCTGTGAAAGTGTGGCTGACCGATGGTCGAGTTCAGCAATTCGGAAATGAAGGCGGAGAATTTTCAGAGTTTGAATTCCAAGACGGAGAGCAGATTACCTCACTTTCACTGTGGGGAAATGGAGCTGGAACTCGTCTTGGCGCCATCAAGTTCTGGACGAATCAGTCAAGAGAATTCTTCCCAAAAATGACTGATTGGGGACTGAAAACAGAGTACCCAATTGATGTCGGATCTGGAATTTGTTTGGGAGTTTTTGGGAGATCAGGCTCAGACATAGATAATATGGGTTTTATGTTCATAAACACCATCAAATCAACTAAGCTGACCAATGTCTACTACCCCACCCTTCACCAGGTCATTCCCCAGATCGCTACGGAAGAAATCAAGTCTCTCACTTACACAAACGACACTGATGTTACTCAGTCATACACAGTTCAAACTTCCAAAAAAATAACAGAGAAATCCTCCTGGTCTGTGAAAAACAAAATGGAAACAACTTTTAGTGTGAATGTTCAGGCTGGAATCCCAGAGGTTGTAGAGGTTTCTGGTGGTTTCAGCTTTACAGTGGGAGTAGAAGCGTCTTATGGCCTAGAGAACACAGTAGAGAGAACTGAGACTTTGTCATTTCCAGTTCAAGTCCCTCCCAACAAAAGTGTAGAGGTTGACATCACCATTGGTAGAGCTACAGTGGATCTTCCCTACACAGCAACAGTGGAGATCACTTGTTACAATGATAGTGTTCTCAAGTTCAATACCAGTGGAGAGTACAAAGGGGTCACTTACACTGATGCAAAGACAGTTGTGAAAGAAATATAAGTCCTTCAAGGATTTAACTTTGTTTCCACTGATTGAAAATTACACCCAGCTCCATCTATTGTTGTGTTGATTTAATCTTTTGTGCTTGATTAGAAAATAACAACATCTACTTTAATTGTTCATAATCCTAATGAAAAATTGTTTTTCTCTCAGAATCCCTCAGAATTTGACTATAAGAACAACATTCAGAAACATTTTGTCAATGTTTGACGATAGCAAGGATGATTTGTGTAAAACATGTACTTTTTAATTTTCATTGTTGCCAATTTACGCTTTCTACATTTTGATCATTAGAAAGTTTGAGCTGTTATTGTGTTTTATGACATTAAACTGCAAAACAAGCGTTGTGATGAGACACTTCTGGATCATTTAACCCTCTTTAACCTTCTATAATACCTTTAATAAACCTAATTAAAAAATTTACAAGTCTACACTGTGATTACTTCTTCTACATGTTTAAGGTCTCTTTGTAAATCTATGATAAACGTTTAAAAAAGATGTGTCCTTATCATTTCATTTATCTTTATAACTGAATTTCTTTTCTTCTCAACTTTCGTCTCCAGTATTTGAATTAGATAATAGCTAATAAGTTAATAGCTAATAACTAGATAATTACAAGAGTTGAAGGCCTCGAACGTTGGACAGATTTTACTGTAACAATAGGGACTTTTATATCTTCTGACACACAAAGAGTATATTTGTATCAACCCCTTTTGTTTTTGAACTAAGCTTTGTATTAATTGTATTAGCATACATTTTTCATTGGACCAGACAGAAAAGGGAAGAGAGAAAATGACAGCGTCATTTTAGAGACGGGGGTGTGCAATGGGAAGCAACTTCTGGTTCCAAAAAGGTCAAAATCACAGACTTCTGTTGAGAAATAGACGGTTATTACTCAGTCATTTTATTTGTCTGACTAACCCTTGGAGGGGGGAAGCTTGGACACCACTGCCAACAATCAGGAAATGTCCTCTCAGTGCCCTTGTTTAACTTTCACCCTTTATTACACATAGCCTTTATCCCTCAATAAACACACACTCCAACACACACAGATTACACAAGAAAGGAAGGACCTCTGATCACCTGTCTCCAACCCCGTCCCAGCAACAGCGGGCATGTCCCTGAGATCTCTGGCAAGACCAAGAGTTGGGGATCAAATCATATCTAAGCCCGGGGCTGTCATTGTCCCTGTGGTGCAGGTTCTGAAACTTGGCCTCTCCTGAATTCCAACAGTAGGTGAGGCTGGTTGGGCCGTGTTTACAACGATCTTCGGGGACCCTCCCCCTGGGCCGGGGTAGGTGGTGTTTGAAAGTTATCTATTATCAAAACTGCCTCAGGTGGTTGAAGCCAGATCAGGGATGGAGAAGTGAGTCATAATGAGCACTCTGTCAAAAAAGACTCCTAAAGACAGGTTGACCTGTCTCTTCAGCAGAACCCTGCAGCAGAGGTCACTGTGACGAGGTTAAGGAGCTGCAGTGTAGATATTACCGACCCTGCAACAAAAGAAATGTAAAAAGGATGCACTCCAAATACTCAAATGTATAAAACTGAAGTCTTTTATTGAGTCTCGACCTTTTATTATAGTCTTTTTTTTTTTTTAATGTTTCCTGACTAGAAGTGGCAAAACTACAAACATGGCGATAGAACCAATATTCAAATTAAACAAAAAAAGTTTTGTCACCGAAGTTATTTTTAGCTTCTGTGTAACAACGAAATATTTTGTAAACCTTTTTTTTTTTTTTGATCCCGCAGACAGTTAAGTTTACTGGAAATCAAATGTTCCCAAAGGCATTGACGGCTAGGTTTTTGTCACATACCCGTTATTTTTTTTTAAATAAGTGGAATAAACACATGCCTTATTTTGCTTCATCAGTAAGTTTTTGGGTTTTTTACCGTCACGTGACCTCATCTTGGGAGGGTGCAAGTCTCTCTGTGCTTCTCATTGTTTTTTTTGTTGTTTTGTTTTTGCCACAGAGGGTGTCTGATTCATCAGATAAATATGATTGTTTTAAACATATTAATACAGAAAGTATTTTCAAATACCTTTGATTAATTTACTTTATTTCCGATTACCAATATTTATAAAAATACATTTTAGAAGAAACTCTAAAAGAAACCAAGGCTTGGCTCACATTGGGAATCTCTTCATACCAGGAGCCCACCCAGTCCGGGACAGCGATGGGATCCAATGTGATGTTGGACCCCAACCGCCCCACAAACTATGGCAATAACCCAATATCAAACCCTGGCACAAAGGATCACCAAAGGGAAACACCCAGGCACAAAACCTTAAAAGAAATGTAGTTTTTATGTAATAGCATAAACAAAAAATTGTATTAAATACAGAAAATACTAAAACTAATTAATAGTTCAAACATAAGCATTTAAGATTATTTAAAAGAAAAATTAAAAAGATGGGACTTGGGGTTCTTCTTAAAAACCTTTACAGTCGATGTGCCCCTGAGGACCGTAATAGCCGAACGAAGCCTCACTATAGGTTTTGGTCCGCATCTTAGGAACAAGCAAAAGGCTTGCACCAGAGGACCTCAGGGCCCGTGAGAGTAATTAAATGAGTTTGATGGAATGTACATTACTTTACTCTCTGACACCCACATTCTTTCATTTAGCTGTTTACTGATAAAATCTCTTCCTCAAACTGTTTGTTCTGACTTGTTCACAATCAGACTTGAATCTGCTAATATATTAGCTTTTGCTGAGTCATGGTTAATACATGCACTTGTTCTGCGCCAGTTTCAAGAACTCTGAGAACTCCAGATGCTTGCATGAAACTTTTTCTCCTGAAGGTGCTGCAGGAGCTGGGGAAATCTCCCAAGAGCATAAAAAGTTTGTAATCTATTCTTCTGGATTAAAAAAGTTCACATTGACCAATACTCTAATTTTCTCTAATAAATGTTTACAAAACATGATCAGAAGGGTTTTTGATGAATATAGAACGGACATTCTTCGATAGCGAGGGGTGGGGGTGGGATGGAGACTGGGAGTTCTCTGTGTTTGTGTATTCGCAGAGGTCTCCTATCCCTAACCCCAGGAATAAAAAGTAATACTATCTTTTCATCTGCACAGTCTGTCTAGATACAAAAATATAATCGCATTTGACAATTCATTTTAAAAAATCAGTTATATTTTGAAAATTGGCCAGATTTTCTCGTGTGTCTTGGCGTAACTTCTTGTTAGGATTGACGTGGGTTGCTCGTGGCTTGTGCAAAAAAAAGACCAGATGCCGAAAAAAATCGCTGCAAAGCCGCGGCGCTTCACGTCTGGGGTGAACTACATTATAGGGTAACAAGGGCGCCGAAGGCGGCCTCCGTTCTGTGGCGCTTCACCCGGCATCCAGTGTTAATTTAGTTGACGAAAAATGTTCTGTCATCGTCTTCGTCAACGACATTTTTCCCCCAACAAAAACGAAACTAAAAGTCCGGCTCATACACGAAAACTTTTACTAAATTGACAGACATTTTCATCACGATTAAAAACGAAACAAAAATGCTGCTCGAAGACGACATCCAATCATAACGACTGCTGGTGGAGAAGGGCGGGAGCAAATGCAAAGCGATCCAATCAGAATATCGAGCTCTGCAGCCGCTCGGGAAGACGCTATTTCAATGAATTGTGTCTGTGATTTAGATGAAAAATGTGTACTCCAGGTAGAAAAAGAAGAGTACATAATGTAGCATCCCCGGTTGAAAAGATGGTCTCTCAAACTGATGGTTCACAATCCTTTTATTCAGCCTTGTATGTGTGAACACACCGTAAGAGCTACAAAGAAAAGATAAAATTACATTTTACATCTCTTACAGCTATATTCACCATTTCAACCCTTTTCAACCCTTTTTGTTTTATTCATTACCTTCTAACCTTAAATCTTACACCATCCATTTATTACTTTGAAAAGTTTAACCTCTTATACAACTCTAATAATGTAACCTTATTTTTAACAAACTTATTTAACCATAAACTTCAGTTTCTTTCTGTAAGAACATAAAATAAATCCTGTTATTAGCGTTCATTTCAGCCATGACTCAGCATTAGTTTGGCATTACAGTGCCATCTAGTGGACAAAATAAAAATGTGCTGACAACGTAGATATATATGAAAACACATAAATAAAATCGCCAAAACATAAAATGTTACAAACCTTGTTCCCTTGTCAACCAGGTGCTATAAGAAAATCATAAACTTTACTTTTTTAAACCTTTAACTTTGTTTTTTATAATCGTTTTGGCAGACACGAAGCACATGGAACCTTCACGTTCGCTTCACTGATGACTTCCGGTTAGCGCGTCTTTACATTCCTTCAAAATAAAAGTCCCAACCACATTATACAAAAAAAGAAATTAGAATTACAAAATAAAAAGGCGATGGGCTGAATCTAGGTCATTTACACATAAAATTACAAATCTTACGTTTAACGCGATTCTCAACAAGACGTTGTGTGAAGCAGTAGCGGTTTTAGGCACGGGCAGTAGCCCGGGGCGGCAGTTCATAGGGGGCGGCATCTCGGCTTGAACAAAATTTGGACCTCTATGGTGTTTATTATCTGTGTTGTGTTAGGATCGGCCTGAAACAAGCGAGTTAGCGCCCCCAGGTGGAGCGAGCGCCCCTATTGGATAAATGTGTGTTGAAGAAGGCGGGGGTTTTATTGTGCATGCCATATGCCTGTCGTGCCAAGATACATTATGCAGCCAGGAGAACATTAATATCGTGGAAACAGTATCACCACAATGATAAAGCGGACCAAGATAAGTCCATCACCGCATCCATATGTATTACTTTTGACAGCATCATGATGATTAAAACAGGTGGGGTAGTGGTCAGTCTCTCCCTCATTCTCACTCAGGGTGCAGGAAGAAGTGAAACACAATAGGCCAAAATAACAAATGGAAACAGTGTTAAACGGTCAGACAACAAAACACATAAATGAAAACTCAAACTTAAACCCAATTCTAACCAGACAGGCAAAAGAAATGGTTACCCACAATTCCTTGTGCTGCCAGATCTGACAGCAAGCCCAACAAGCCCGCAACCATCACTATACACGGTTTTTAAGTTTCGTTTTGATCACGTGGTCAGACAACCTCTGGCGCATTTAAAAATGCTGGTTAAGGTTAGGATTACGTCCACCAGGGGATGTTTCAAATGTGGAAAAGACATTTAAACACATTCAGGACCGTGCGTATTATATGCACGCAAAAACCGTGTTTCTCGTAAATTATGCACGGTATTTCCAAAGTCATGGAATATGTACGCATTTCACTGAGATTGGGTTGGGGGGTCTCTACCAAATTAAATGGACGTGCGGGGGGACAAAAGCGGGGGGTGTCTACATTATGAAACTTTTAAAAAATCAATCGTTCCAAAAAAAAATTTTTTTTTAAATGAGAGAAAAATATGATAAATATATAAGCCTATTAATTAGTGCCAAATTTTCCTGTTAACCTGAAGCTCCCTCTGCCTGAGGGCACTTGTCATGGATTTGGATACTGAGATCAGGTTTATTTATTTTAAAGATCTGAATAAAAACATCCGTGCTCATCTCGGTTTCTGGGTTTACATCTCCCAGACAGTGAGGTACAGCAGCTGATATTAAAAAAAAGTCAAAGGAACAGCGGGCACAGCAGTGCGTCACTTGTACATGTACTACAGATAATAATTATTTGAAATATTTAAATGTTCCTATAGTTTCAATACTACAATTGATACCAAAAATAATGAAAATTAAAATTTATTTTATTTGAGATTTATTACTTCAAAAATCGCCAAAAGTCCAGCTACAAAAGAAAGAAAGAAAAGATCAAAATAAAAAGTAGTTTTAAGCTTCATTTTCTTGTCTTTTCCTGTTTTTTTCTGGTTAGTCATTACTTTAACCTTAACATTTTCAATATTTTTTAACCAGTTAACTGTTAAAGTGGATTAGTTATGAGCCTGTGTGCATTAAGTTTATTATTTTATTTCATCATGTTGGGTTCTATGTTTAGGCAATAGTATATTCATAAATCTGTTGGTAGTTTTTAAGATTAATATTAACTATAAACAACTACTCGATGGTGACAAAACATAATGTAACCAGTCTAAAAATGTGCCAATCATAGGATTGAAGACAGCAACCATTAGCTAATTTTTTCTTTTTTTTTTGGGGGGGGGGGGGGGGGGGGGGGGGGGTCTGGGGAGGCTCTCGCCCGGGGAGTCATTCAGTGTAGAACCGCCCCTGGTGTGAAGCGACCATCACAGGCAAAAACACAACAAAACTGAAACAACGTTTGCAGACAATCCTCCCTGAAATCCACGCAAAGGTGTATTGGACTGAATCTGAATTCTCCCTTCGGTATTACGATAAACCACATATGCTGGTCATGTGACATGGGTTAGGACAGGTGTCTGCAACCTGCGGCTCTGGAGCCACATCTGGTTCTTTTACCCCTCCCTTATGGCTCTGTGGTTAAAGAAAAATTAAAAGTTCACATTTTAAAAAATAAGTGAATCACAAGTTTGTGTAATAGATTTTTGAGTGCTGTTTATCACAGCCAGAATTTAGCTGCACATTTTCTATTTTTGAACAAATTAAAAGTTTCTTGATTCACCTTATGGCTTGAAAAAATCAAACCATTCACTTAATTAGCTCTGATTTAATCTAGATTTACACTTTTCTCACTGAGATGCACCGCAAAAAGTAAAATAAACTGTTATTTGTACACCATCGAATACTACATTTGCTGCACTGAGATGATCCTTTCTGACATAAGGTGTCTTTTATTTTGAAAAACCCTTCAAAAGGTAGTAAAAGGCTATTTTCTTTTTATAGGTATGTTTTATTTATAGAGAAAAACAATAGTTCATTTACATTTATCATTATAACAATAACATAAATACAAGTCATTTTTTAAAAGGGTGAAAAGGGTTTAAAAAGTTAAACTTTGTGGCTCCTACTGGGTTGTTGTGGGTAAGAATTCAAACTGAATGGCTTGTTAGGTGTTGAAGGTTGCAGACCACTGGATTAGGAGGACAGCTTACTCCCTGGTGAGGGTTTTTTAATGCATTATTTTGCTCTTGACTACCTCTTTACTACAAGTTTTTTTTTTTTTTATGTTCAGACATTTATCACAAATGGGATGGAATTATAATTTATTTTTGAATGTGTTTTAAGTTGTTGAAGCTGCATCTGCAGAAATGGCAAGTTTGGAAGCAAGGTGAAGTAAATTGGTTTTTTGGGTTTTTTTTTACAATTTACAAAAATCTCTCTGTGCTTTTCATACTTAGTAAATTTCATTAAAATGCTTTACTTTTACTGTATATTTTTGTCGACTAAATATCTATTGTAATTTAGTCGACTAAATTTTGACTAAAATTAATGGAATCATCATGACTAAATTGCGACTAAAACTAAATCTTATTTTAGTCAAAAGACTATGACTAAAACTAAATTAAAATTGTCTGTCAAAATTAACACTGGCACGGCATCACACGCATTTTTCTTAAGTCATATTTCTTTGAATTATAGACACTTGTGTATTTAAAAAGCTGTAATTTATAACTTCTGTAGAAAGAAAGATTTATTGACATTTTTCTGAGATGCATGGGAATAAACCCTCTGTTCCAGTTTCATCAGTAACTGAGGTAGCTGTTTCCAAGAAATAGTCATGCCATGACAGACGAGTTCTTGGAAAGAGAAAATTAAAACACCTCCAGGCTCTAACGCAGAAATGAGAGACACTTCAGAAAACATCAACATTTTCAGGCTTTTTCTTGTCTGGATGTGAACAAATTTGCATAAACTGAACACAACTAACTTTCAGATCTCAACATCACTGTCAACATCCCAGCAAAACTCGCCCAGATAAAATACGGGGTTGTGACAGGAAGGGCTTTCACTGCAAAAATGTCTGCTGAAACACCTGTGCAAATCAGTGAAAAGGGAATTCACTAAGGCGACCCCTGAACGGAGAAGCCAAAAAGTGAATAACAGCGACAACCCTGACATTTTCTTGACTACTGATACTCTGATTTTATTACTTCATCAACAACTAATTCTGCCTCCGAATTTGATGCAAATAGGATTAAAGTGCAATGTGCAGTTTTGTGTACAGTTTATGTCCATTTTACAGAGGGATCATTTGAGGATGGTAAGCAATCATATGGCCCAAGGACAAACAGCTGATGGTGGTGTCATCTGCGTATAGGGAGAACAGAAGGGCTAAAATTTACAGGTCAAGGCAATGGAGCCACACTGAAGAAGATGGGTGTGGACTGCAGGGCAGCAAGTGAAAACTGTGAAAGTGTGGCTGACCGATGGTCAAGTTCAGACATTCGGAAAGAAATCTGAACATTTTTTGGGTTGAATGACAACAACAACAGAGACTTTGTTTTGCTGCAATCCCTCAAGTTTTGGGTTTCTTAACTATAACTGCATCTTGCCCTTACAAATTATGAGAAAGAAAATAATAGAAATGAAAACATAATCACAATTTCAATGTTTTTTGCATATAATATCATCATAATTATTATTAAAATGATAATTTAAAAAATGATCAAATCAAATTAATGCAATTAACATAAATAACATAATATCTTGTTTTTTTTTTAAATCTGTTAAAATGTTGTTATTGTTTCATTTCAGCCTGAAAATATGATCAAGCATGATCATATTTTTGCTATTCGTACTTGTAACGGCTCCTGTAGGCTCCGCCCCTGCAGCAGCTGTTTCATCATGCTGGTTACCTCCACCTATGTACCTCTCTATTTATATCCACCTCCTGGCTTCACTCATTGCTGGAACGTTAAGCTATTCAACCTGCTAACAGCTTACTGCCCTGCTAGTTTCCAAAGCCACAGCCTGTGTAACTTCCTCTCTTTTCGTGCTCCAGGATTCCACGCCGTCAGGCCGAAGCTCCACTCAGCATCAAAGCTCAGCACTCCTCTTCTGGTCCTCTCCTCCTCTAATGTTCGTCGTCCGCTCTGCTCCCTTGACTCCACCACCCTCTGCTGGCCGGCGGCGTTACTACACCCTGCCTTCTCAAAACTCTCCTGAAAGTTCCTCATAATAAAGTTCTCCTACTCCTGGGTCTGTCGTGGTTATCCCACAGCTCTTCCTGACAGTACTATGATAAATAAACTTGTTGGTTTGGTTTGCTACAGCTCGTGTTGCCACGGATATACATTATTATTTTTAGACAGCTGGCAGAAACAGTCTTTGAAATGTTTGATTGGAGACTTGTATAACTCCTGTATGTGCTAAATAGTTTTGTCATGAAATAAAAGGGCCTTTGTTTAATATTGGGATGTATTTTGATCATTAATACAATTATATATTTTTTTAATTATGTGTTTGCGTGTATATGTACACACATATAATTATTGTAGTAATTGGAACGTACTATATAAACAATATACTGTGTATATATGCACATTCCAAATTATTGTCCAAGTGGGATTTGCCAGATTTTTCCCTGAAAGTGAAACTTCCCAAGAAAAATATCAGTGGGAATAAAAAAATTTAAAAAAAGGTAAATTAATTACTAAATTTAATGTTTCCATATTACTTTTTTTAGTGAATATTCCAAAAAATGTTTCATGGGTAGCTTCCAAAAAGTACATTTAGACATTTGTGTTAATTTTCTTTGTCACTCCTCTCTAAATACTTAGAACATAAAAACTGATAATTTTGTACGAGGAACTTCATTTTTGTCCTTAGACGTGTAAACAAATGCTTTCTTGAGATTTAGGTTCTTTCCTCATCAGGTTAGAAGTTCATATTCTTTTTCTGCTGTTGTCCTCTTTACTGTCCCTTTTGTTCTTTTCTTCCACTGAAAGAAGTGACCTTGCACGACGCTACAGGTCACTCTTGTCCTTCATACTGCTGTCAAAATCAATGACACTCGATTCCGCTATATCTGGTTTGATCCAAGCGCTTGTGTTTCCAGGATTTCCTCCTCCTCTAGTTTTGTGAAATTTCACACCAGCAACCCAGTTCAGTTTTTTGTTTGAGCTACAGTTGCCTGTCTATGACAGACACTGGCCTTTGTGTTGGGGCGTCTGGTTTTTTCAATTGTTAGATGTGATACATTTGTCGTAGAAATTTACAATACCTTTCCAAAATCAGAAAACAACACATCAGGTCGGGATCTCATATTCTGTTGCTGCTATTGTCCTGTTTTTATTCTCGCCTCTTTACTTTCCCTTCTCTTTTTTTGTTGTCTCTTCTTACATTGAATGAAGCAATCTCGCACCACACAGTAAGACACTCTGACCCTCCGTATTGGCTTAATGGTTAACACAGTTGCACTTGTGGGAATGTGAGTTCGACTCCATGCCACGCACCGTAGTTTATTCATGTTTGTTATTGTTTTCTGACCTTTATCAACAGTATTAATTTGACTGTACTTAGTGTTTCTTTTTGGCTCATCCTCATCTTCTACTTTTATGTTCTACAAATATGTATTACATTATTAACTATTAAAAATATCAACACACTTTCTTTGTCGCAGACAACAAAAAAGAATTTTTTGGAGTCATCACATTACCAAAAAAAAACTTGTTTTTGGAGCAGAAACATTTGATTCCTATTTCAAAATTGTGAGAAATCTATGCATGAACAATTCTTTCATGATCATTTGATGTCCATACGTCCAACACCATGTAGTAGGTCGCCCTCGTTGTCGCCCTTGTCTTTAATCATTTTAGTGTGCATAGATGGCGCAGGCCTCAAAATACTTTTACCAGGAGTCACCTGTAAAGAACAGAAAATTGTCATTGGCTAAATTTGCTGCATTAGGAGGTCATATTTACCTCAAATAAAACTATTCCAATCAAAAACTTTGTATTAGGTCCATTTTAATTGTTCTTATTCTGCAACAGCGTCACAATTTTTGCATCCATTGAGTTTTTGCAAAGTTTGAATTTCTTTGCAGGATGTCAGAATAGCCTTCCAGAACTTGGGGAGGATGGGGGCCACACCATCAGTTTAACTATTTTTAAGACTATAGCAGCCAATGATGTAGAGGTATGTCTGCAGCATGAGATGGAGCATTGTCATGCTTGAAGATGATTTTGTTATGGAAAGCGCGCTCTTCTCTTTGTACCACAGAAGTTAGTAGTCAGTCAGAAACTCCACATACTTTTCAGAGGTTGTTTTCACACCTTCAGAGACCCTAAAAGGGCCGACCAGCTCTTTTCCTATTATTTTGGCCCAAAAAATGACTCCACCACCTCCTTACTGATGTCGCACACTCGGAAAATGGTGGCCACCCAATACTCCATCCATCGGGACCATCCAGGCTTGCCCAGTACTCACCAGCGAACAAGACTGTTTGCAAATGAGTCTTCATATATTTCTGGTGACAGCTAGAGACAAAAAAGCCAGAGGCATCCCATTTGCTTTGCTTGACATGTCCCTGGTTAACCAGCCATTAAACTAGTCTCAATACCAGGTGTAGAATTATCATAATCGATTTTTGATATTTATCACCTAGATATGACTACTGAATTTTTACAGGAAAAACACAAATTTCATTAGCAGTAGTATCTTTCGGATGTAAGATTTCACTTTTTTTTCAAACAAGCCTTCAAGTTTTTATTTTACCCCAGGAATATTCTAAACTCCAGCTATAAGAGATTAACTCTCTGTATAAAACTCTTTGTATGTTTGGCAGACTTTAGCAAACAAAACCTCCAAAGTAGGCTGGACCAAAAGGCCAACAAAGTGTTGAGACAAAAAAAGGAAAGGCCCAGATAAACTCAAATTGTCACATTTTCTTCTTGCGTATGAAGTCTATTGCTGTGGTGACTCCTGACAGGATATGTCACCAGGTTAACAACAACCAGCTTCATAAAAAATCATCTCTGATTCATAGATTTTAGAAAGAAAGTTAAATAAATTTGGAATCCATAAAAGACTTGCCAAATTTTGCTTGTATGTTTGCACTCTGCAACATCCATCCATCCATCTTCTTCCACTCATCTGGGGCTGGGTCAAGGGGGCAGCAGTCTAAGCAAATTTGCCTAGACTTCCCAGCCACTTTCTCCAGCTCTGCTGGGAGGACCTTGAGGTGTTCTCAGCCTGCCCACCTGACTCACTTCGAGACTCCATCTTGAAACTTGATATTGCTAAAAACCCAATGAGAAGAGGACTCGGGCTTAAATATCACTGAAGAGATATGGGGAAAAGCTCTAGAGATAATATACTCTTCCTCAATTTATGATTACTCAATTTAAAATGGTACATAGATTCCGCTGGTCTAAACTTACAAAGTTCATTCCAAATATTAATCCCATTTGTGATCGATGTGAACCATCAAAAGCCAGGATCTCACATTAAGTTTGGTCATGTGTAAAATAAACTGCTTTTGGAAGTCAGTATTTTAAGTATTTTCAGATGTTGTACAAAGGCACATAAAACCTTTTGTAATTCATACAAAACTCGGTGTAATCCTACTGAATTATCTTTGGGGCCTTGATTGACCAGAAACTTGTTCTTCTTGAATGGAAAAGAAAAATTTCCTCAAACTTTCAAGATGTGGATAAATGATCTGGTAAACTATTTGGGGAAAATGTGCTTTTCAGCAAGAAGTTGTACACAAGATTTTTATACCACTTGGAATCCCTTCTTAAATTATATGAAGAATTTAGATGTCACTGCTGTTTGAATATTTAACGACTAACCTAATAGCTTTGGAAATTTGCAGTTGCAAGATTAATTTTCCTTTGAAAATCTTACAAAAAAATTGCTTTTTGAATGAGTACTGGAACGGAGAGAAAGGTGTGTGGGGTATGGTATCAGTTATGTATACTTACTCAAACCTGTATCTTTTTAAATGTAAAATACCAATAAGGACTACCAACAGAGCATTCTATGTGGGTAAAAAAAATCATGGAATTTTTCAAAAACAGAAATAACTTCTACAACTTTGTTCCATTGAATCTTCATTATTTGCATTAAATAAATTTGTACTGATATGTTTAGACTTTTTTAAAAATATATATTTATTTTCAAAATTGTTTTTCAGAAACTGGAAGCCTCAAAATGCCAACTTCGGCCCCGTTCAGACCAGTCCGCAGAAATTATTGTCCAATTTAAACCGGTCTGTGGCCTGAAAAAGGTTAGGGAGTACTGCTAAAAAGCACTGAATGTGATGTATTTTAAAAGAAGGTTATACAAGCATGCTTTCATTTTGAAAGATCTTACAGAAGCAGATAAGAAAACTAGCAACGCAGCAGCAGCATTTAAAAAGAAAATATGACAGAGAGAGGGCAGCACAGAGTGAGGAATTTACCAACTCATAACATTATGCAAATATAAAAAGGGTAGGTCAGATTTTAAGGTCTTATTGCCCCACCCCAGCGCTCCCCTTGAGATCTATTTAAAGGAGAAAATAGCTTCAGTCAAACTGCTGGTTTTCAGAGGGCCAAGACTTTGGTTTGGGACGATCTACTTATAATTTACCAGTAAGTATATGTATATACATATACACAGAGAGAGTTAAAGTTAGTATCGTTTTTAGGTACCATAACTGTATTGTTATTTTTTAAAGTGTTTGATCTTTATTCAGTCGTATTAGGTTATCTTATCTAATCTCATTGTGAACTACATTTTTATAAGATTTGTGGCAAGATCCTTGCTGTTATTATTGAATAGTTTTTTTTTTTTTTTTTTTTTTTTACGAAATAGGCTATTAAGCTTTATTTTTACACTTGCAAAAAAACTAGTTTCTTTATGAATACACTTCGATTATAAATATTTTTAAACTAGCTAATATTGTCCTTGTTCTGAGTTTGAAAGCACTTATGTTTTAACGTTTTTGGTAGTTAAAATTGATTTGAAAGATTTTTTTCCATAGAAAGTGCATTTGTTCTGAATCCATCGCCTAGTTTCTGGAGAAGAAAACAACTCACAAGAGGAAAACCACCCAGGAACAGGAAGATCTACATCCACAAATAGTAAGTATTTTAGAAACCAAATTTTATAGTGTAGAAATTATCGACACTAATACTTGCGTCAACGAATTGAAACCAGTTCTAAAATTATGTTTAGTAACTCAGTACTTAATGGTTTATTAATACAAGTTCTGAAATCTTCTGAACAAAAAAATATTTAAAAAATGAATTGGCTGAGAATGTGCAATCATTTTACATTTCTCCATCGGTTAGGCCCAGAGAACAGAAGAACAGAGCACAACCAGGAACTCTGACATGAGTGGAGGTAGATTAGAAGATGTGTAAACAGATAATAAAGCGCCACAAAGTGCCACCTCTTTTTGAGCAAATATGGGGCAGAATTTGATCCATGCCACCTGCAAGATGAAAAGACAGATTGTGAAATCATATGTCAAGGTTCTGTTGCTGATTTTAAATTGACCTGATGTGAAAACGAATTACATTTTCAGTGTGAATTCTGGGTCAGAAAAGGTTACAGCCCCATTAGTAGTCATAAATCAAGGTGTGTGACAACAGCGTGATAACAGTTCTCTGCATTTGACCCATTCCCTGGGGGACCGATGATCTGCAGAGGCTGCCACTTTTGGGAATCAAAACCTTAATTTAAACAAAATGGCTTTCTAAGGATACATTTATGTAGGCTAAAAGAACTCATGTTATCCCTAACATGTTCATTGTATCTTGACTATGAACTATATATAAAATTAAACTGTTGTTCTACATTTTAGGTAAAAGTTGAAATAACAGCAAAATGTCCGCCCTGTTACCTGTGGTTGAGGTTGGCGGATCAGGAGGGGATCCCTTTACTTTCACTGGTGAAGACAATGGAGCCACACTGAGGAAGATATGGGTGTGGATTGGAGGGTGGCAAGTAAAAGCTGTGCAAGTGTGGCTGACCGATGGTCAAGATAAGAAATTTGGAAAAGAAGACGGAGAAGTTTTTGAGTTTGAATTTCAAGACGGAGAGAAAATGACCACACTTACACTGTGGGCGAATGGAGCTGGAACCCGTCTTGTTGCCATCAAGTTCTCGACGAATCACTCAGAGAATTCCATGCTAAACCGTCGATATGGGACATAAAAGAGTTCCCAATTGATGTTGGATCTGGCATTTGTTTGGGAGTTGTAGGGAGATCAGGTGATGACATAGATAAAATGGGTTTTATGTTCATAAACACTGTCAAATCAACTGAGCTGACCCATGTCAAATACCCCACCATTAACAAGGTAATTCCCAAGATCGCTCCAGAAGAGCATGAGTCTCGCACTTACACAAACGACACTGATGTTACCCAGTCATACACAGCAGAAACAACAAAAAAAGTAGAAACGAAATTCTCCTGGTTTGTGGAAACAAAATGGAAACAATGTTTAGCATAACTGTTCAGGCTGGAATCCCAGAGGTTGTTGAGGGTCCTAATGGTGCCATCATTAAATTGGGACCAGTAAGTTCTTATGACTTAGAGAACACAGAAGAGACAACTGTGAAACTGTCACTTCCAGTTCAAGTCCCTCCCCACAAAAGTAAAGAGGTTGACATCACCATTGGTAGAGCTACAGTGGATCTTCCCTACACAGGAACAGTGGAGATCACTTGTGACAATGGAGGTGTTCTCAAGTTCAATACCAGTGGAGAGTACAATGGGGTCACTTACATGGATGCAAAGTCAGTTGTGACAGAAAAATAAGTCCTTCAAGAATTTAACTTTGTTTTCATTGATTGAAAATGACATAGAACTCCAGATAGCTTCACATTTTATTTTACCTATGAAATTAGAAACTTTGGTTTTTATATAGTAAGAAAATTGTTTACTCATTTGATACTAGAGCTAGTATTGCATTTAAAGTCTAGTGTCTCTAATAACTGTATTTAAATCTCAGTCTATTGTAGTGTTGATTTAACGTCCTATGTTTTATTAAGATATAACCATCAATAACCTTTATTTTAATTTTTTATCATAGTGAATACTTTGCCTGACTAAAGAAAATGACTATTTCAGATGAAATCCTTCAGATTTCACTAATGGGAAAAAAAACTGAATTATTTTGTAAATGTCTGACTGGTAAAACCTTTAGGAAGATGACAAGAATTATTTGTGTGAAATCATTTTTACAATTTTATCGTTACAATTTAAAATTTTTAATTTACATATAATTAGAAAGTTTGAGTTGTTATTGTATTTCGTGACATCCAAATGCAATACAGGTGTGGTGCTGGGATACTTTTAACCATTGTAACCATATGTAAAACATTTAATACAATAATTCCTTCAGTTATCAACTTTGGGTGTTTTTCATCATTCAAAATTATCAAACTCGATATTTTTCACATTGTATTTTACTTATAGAGTTAGCAACTTTTGCATAATTTTTTCCCATTTAGAATCCTTTGATTTTAGAGCTAGTTTTGCATTTCATCAGCTAAGTGTCTTTTCTCTCTGTCCTAATAATACTGTCTTTAAATCTGCCTCTATTGTTGTATGGATTCAACCTTTCATGTTTATTAAATATATATATATAAAACCACCCAAAACATCTCTTTTAATTGTTTACTTTGTTTTAATATTGTAATACTTAAAATCAAATTGCTATTTCAGATGCTATTATGATTTCTTTTGCAAACCGAAAAAACATAAAGAAATCAGATTTTTTTTTTCAAGTGCACAGCTTTTGGTAGTCTTGCAGAATCACACTTAAATAGAACTCTTGTAAATATCACAACTTGCTATCTGTTGGTTGTTGCCAAATTTTTGACAAATTAAAACAAACTTGTTCAAGTCATGAAACTATAGTCTACAACTGCACATGTGCTGCCATTTAGAGGTTGAAACAAGGTATTGCAGTTGAATTTTGTGATTGGTCAACTGGTGTAAGTCTCAGAAGTGTGACGTCACAATTCTCTAAGCTCCAGTATAAAAGCCCCGCCCATCTTTGATTCTGTTTTGGTCGGTCAACAGCTATAGCATGGCTGGTAGCCAGGTCTGTTGCCTTTGGTTTTCAAAAATCTCACTATTGTTATTTTTTAAAGTGTTTGATCTTTATTCAGTCGCATTAGGTTATTTTATCTAATCTCATTGTGAACTACATTTTTATAAGATTTGTGGCAAGATCCTTGCTTTTATTATTGAATAGTTTTTTTTTTTTTTTAAAAAATACAATCGGAAAAAAAATAGTTTCTATATGAATACACTTCGACTATAAATATTTTAAAACTAGCTAATATTGTCCTTGTTCTGAGTTTGAAAGCACTTATGTTTTAATGTTTTTGGTAGTTAAAATTGATTTGAAAGATTTTTTTCCATAGAAAGTGCATTTGTTCTGAATCCATCTTCTAGTTTCTGGAGAAGAAAACAACTCACAAGAGGAAAACAACCCAGGAACAGGAAGATCTACATCCACAAATAGTAAGTATTTTAGAAACCAAATTTTCTAGTGTAGAAATTATCGACACTAATACTTGCGTCAACAAATTGAAACCAGTTCTAAAATTATGTTTAGTAGCTCAGTACTTAATGATTTATTAATACAAGCTCTGAAATCTTTTAAACATAAAAATATTTTAAAAATGAATTGGCTGAGAATTTGCAATCATTTTACATTTCTCCATCGGTTAGGCCCAGAGAACAGAAGAACAGAGCACAACCAGGAACTCTGACATGAGTGGAGGTAGATTAGAAGATGTGTCTGAATAGTTGACGCAAACAGATAATAAAGCACCACAAAGTGCCACCTCTTTTTGAGCAAATATGGGGCAGAATTTGATCCATGCCACCTGCAAGATGAAAAGACAGATTGTGAAATCATATGTCAAGGTTCTGTTGCTGATTTTACATTGACCTGATGTGAAAACGAATTACATTTTCAGTGTGAATTCTGGGTCAGAAAAGGTTACAGCCCCATTAGTAGTCATAAATCAAGGTGTGTGACAACAGCGTGATAACAGTTCTCTGCATTTGACCCATTCCCTGGGGGACCGATGATCTGCAGAGGCTGCCACTTTTGGGAATCAAAACCTTAATTTAAACAAAATGGCTTTCTAAGGATACATTTATGTAGGCTAAAAGAACTCATGTTATCCCTAACATGTTCATTGTATCTTGACTATGAACTATATATAAAATTAAACTGTTGTTCTACATTTTAGGTAAAAGTTGAAATAACAGCAAAATGTCCGCCCTGTTACCTGTGGTTGAGGTTGGCGGATCAGGAGGGGATCCCTTTACTTTCACTGGTGAAGACAATGGAGCCACACTGAGGAAGATATGGGTGTGGATTGGAGGGTGGCAAGTAAAAGCTGTGCAAGTGTGGCTGACCGATGGTCAAGATAAGAAATTTGGAAAAGAAGACGGAGAAGTTTTTGAGTTTGAATTTCAAGACGGAGAGAAAATGACCACACTTACACTGTGGGCGAATGGAGCTGGAACCCGTCTTGTTGCCATCAAGTTCTCGACGAATCACTCAAGAGAATTCCATGCTAAACCGTCGATATGGGAACATAAAAAAGAGTTCCCAATTGATGTTGGATCTGGCATTTGTTTGGGAGTTGTAGGGAGATCAGGTGATGACATAGATAAAATGGGTTTTATGTTCATAAACACTGTCAAATCAACTGAGCTGACCCATGTCAAATACCCCACCATTAACAAGGTAATTCCCAAGATCGCTCCAGAAGAGCATGAGTCTCGCACTTACACAAACGACACTGATGTTACCCAGTCATACACAGCAGAAACAACAAAAAAAGTAGAAACGAAATTCTCCTGGTTTGTGGAAAACAAAATGGAAACAATGTTTAGCATAACTGTTCAGGCTGGAATCCCAGAGGTTGTTGAGGGTCCTAATGGTGCCATCATTAAATTGGGACCAGTAAGTTCTTATGACTTAGAGAACACAGAAGAGACAACTGTGAAACTGTCACTTCCAGTTCAAGTCCCTCCCCACAAAAGTAAAGAGGTTGACATCACCATTGGTAGAGCTACAGTGGATCTTCCCTACACAGGAACAGTGGAGATCACTTGTGACAATGGAGGTGTTCTCAAGTTCAATACCAGTGGAGAGTACAATGGGGTCACTTACATGGATGCAAAGTCAGTTGTGACAGAAAAATAAGTCCTTCAAGAATTTAACTTTGTTTTCATTGATTGAAAATGACATAGAACTCCAGATAGCTTCACATTTTATTTTACCTATGAAATTAGAAACTTTGGTTTTTATATAGTAAGAAAATTGTTTACTCATTTGATACTAGAGCTAGTATTGCATTTAAAGTCTAGTGTCTCTAATAACTGTATTTAAATCTCAGTCTATTGTAGTGTTGATTTAACGTCCTATGTTTTATTAAGATATAACCATCAATAACCTTTATTTTAATTTTTTATCATAGTGAATACTTTGCCTGACTAAAAGAAAATGACTATTTCAGATGAAATCCCTCAGATTTCCACTAATGGGAAAAAAAACTGAATTATTTTGTAAATGTCTGACTGGTAAAACCTTTAGGAAGATGACAAGAATTATTTGTGTGAAATCATTTTTACAATTTTATCGTTACAATTTAAAATTTTTAATTTACATATAATTAGAAAGTTTGAGTTGTTATTGTATTTCGTGACATCCAAATGCAATACAGGTGTGGTGCTGGGATACTTTTAACCACTTGTAACCATATGTAAAACATTTAATACAATAATTCCTTCAGTTATCAACTTTGGGGTGTTTTTTCATTCAAAATTATATCAAACTCCAGATATTTTTCACATTGTATTTTACTTATAGAGTTAGCAACTTTTGCATAATTTTTTCCCATCCTTTAGAATCCTTTGATTTTAGAGCTAGTTTTGCATTTCATCAGCTAAGTGTCTTTTCTCTCTGTCCTAATAATAACTGTCTTTAAATCTGCCTCTATTGTTGTATGGATTCAACCTTTCATGTTTATTAAATATATATATATAAAACCACCCAAAACATCTCTTTTAATTGTTTACTTTGTTTTAATATTGTAATACTTAAAATCAAATTGCTATTTCAGATGCTATTATGATTTCTTTTGCAAACCGAAAAAACATAAAGAAATCAGATTTTTTTTTTCAAGTGCACAGCTTTTGGTAGTCTTGCAGAATCACACTTAAATAGAACTCTTGTAAATATCACAACTTGCTATCTGTTGGTTGTTGCCAAATTTTTTAGACAAATTAAAACAAACTTGTTCAAGTCATGAAACTATAGTCTACAACTGCACATGTGCTGCCATTTAGAGGTTGAAACAAGGTATTGCAGTTGAATTTTGTGATTGGTCAACTGGTGTAAGTCTCAGAAGTGTGACGTCACAATTCTCTAAGCTCCAGTATAAAAGCCCCGCCCATCTTTGATTCTGTTTTGGTCGGTCAACAGCTATAGCATGGCTGGTAGCCAGGTCTGTTGCCTTTGGTTTTCAAAAATCTCACTTGCACAATTTTCCACTAGACTTTGAAGTTAGAGATCAGAGGTTGAGTGCAGTTGGCATTATATCCAGCGAACTGTCCTGGTGATGAATTCAATGAACGTTTCACTCTGGATTGTTTGTTTTTCCTACATGTTAGCTTTTATGCTAGCACCATTTCACCATTCTCAGACCTGCAACCCCTCAGCTGTGCTGGTATTAAAAAAGCAGAATCTTGATTATTTCTATATTTTACTGGATTGGTCCTTGACTATTTGCTGCTATAGACGGAGAGGTGCGCGCGCACGGGCGCCATATTATGCTTTGCGTCGCGTCAACAAAACGCAGCTGTTTCAATGAGACATGCAGGCATCAACCACAATATTCGTCCTAGCTTCCTCATTTATGAATAGATTTTCACAAAACATGGCTAAAATTAAAGCTTAGAAAATTGTTGATGTCGTGGTATGTTTACATTTTTATTATCTCTAAAACTAAGCTGTTTTAGAGCCTTCTAGTGTTACAGGTATAACACTGCTGTCATATTAGCAGATTTTGCCTTTGTGTCAAAATCTATGGAACTGAGCTTGTAAAATGTTTATTACCCAAGCCCAGAAAGCAGGAGATTGATGAAGTTCAATGGGATTACTGGCTGATAAACTTGACAAAGTGAAGTAACAAAGCCCATTTCCCCTTCCGCTCTCCTTAGCTTGTTTACATAAAAAGTGGGGTCATCTGGACCCCACAAGACAGTGCGCTGAACTTTTTTTTTCACTGATTTTTGAGTTTCATCAATGTCCATGGCAGACATAAAATCCTGTCCACCTTTGTCCACATTTGTCATGGACGAAATCGCATAACAATATGTGGTTGGAGCCATCTGGACCCCAAGGAGAGCGGAAGGGCGTTTAAAGACACCTCAAAGTGCTGTACAAAAAACAAAATGGTAATAACTCTCTCTAACACACATACAAAAAAAAATGGATAAGCAACAACTTGTAAAAATTTACCATCATAAAAAAATAAACTACATATTTTGTTATTTTTTTATTGAAGTTCTGTTCAGGCAAGTTCTGTGGAGAAACTTACATCACTTTGCCTGGTACCACTCTCCATTTTCTTGTTTTATTTTTTAATTGAAGATAACAAAGACCCCCTTTACATATTGAAGACCCAGTATATGCTACATAACCCAACAGTCAATCATAGATCTAAGCCACACCTCCGCAGCTCAGTCTGGCTCCACTAGCCCCGCCCCCTTTTTGGTATTCTTAACAGCCTGCACTACAGCACTATTTATTTTCCAGTGTGAGGACTGTGGACGTAATGCACATTTACAGAGATATATCTCTCTCTTACCCAGATAGTGTATGTGGAAAGTTGTGCATTTTTACTAAGTCATCTTCAGTCTCTTTGCACACTTGTTCATAAAGCGCAGGTATACATAGATTTTTTTCTGTGAAATATGGATGTGCTGGTACACTATATTGTGGTTCAACTGTTTTCATTAAATGACAAAACCCTCATTATCAACCACTGAAAAAAGACTACAAAGTTTTAGCAATAAGCACTCTGATGTTCTTGTGTTTATATGAGGTAACACTGGAAGTCTCTTGAAGTATATCTGGGATGCTTTCATTGTTACCTGCTTAGTTGCTCAACTTTAACACGGTAAAGGCTGGGTGGTGACATCAGAGAATTGTAGAATAGATGAAGCAAATCTTGCAGATATTGTACCAGACAGAATGGGACCAGACAGGCTCTACAACGAAGACATGAATATACAGACACACGCTAAATGCAGCTCACAGTGGTACTGAATAAATAAAATGCACAAAGTGAAAAATGTCGTCCTGATCCGTGGAACGCTTACCAAACGGTTCGGTTTTATATTGAATATTGTTACATCCCTAATACACATCATTACACACTAGAGCAGGGTTTGGCAACCTTTAACAGTAAAAGAGCCATTCAGGCTCGTTTTCTACTGATCAAAACCCGGAAGGAGCCGCATAGTCTTACTTTAGCCTTTAAGAAACTTGGATTTGCACTCATTACCTTTTGATTTAGCTCCTCTACAAAGTTGAGGAGACAGTAGGTGTTGGTAGAACCCAGGACAGCAAGCCGGTGGACAAGCCCCTCCGAACCCATGGCCCCACAAAGAGTAAAATTATCCCCCATTGGCCAGGAACCTCAGTGATGGCTCTTTGCCCAATGATGTTACAGCCTCTTTGCCTTTGTTTCTGCAGGTTGAAGCCAGCCTCATCCAGGGTGAAATACTCATGAGGTTTTACTTGCATTCAACTGTAATATCATCTGTGACACAGAGCACAGGTGATCAGAACACCAGTCAAACAGGTAGCACAACATTGCCCAGAAGTAATGTAGGCCACTGAGCAACATAGTATGTCCAACACCTTCAATGTGAACATGTTAACTTACTTGCACACACTCGTAATCTAGATCTTTGTGTCGTACAGAGTTGTGCTCAAAGGATTCAGATTAATATTCAGAAAACTATATTAGTCCCAAAGGGCAATTCATTTGTAGGTTTACCAAGGTTTTACTTTGGTAAGTGGAAGAACAACATCATGAAGGGCTTTTGCTGTGGGAATGTCAGTTCCAATGGTGGTCCGCAACATCATCAGCAGGTCTTTTGCAATAACAAGCTTCCAGGAAATTCCAGTTTACTGCATCAAACTCCATCTGCAATGGAATAATACTCATGAGGAATAAAAATGCTCTTCGCTGTATATTTCATGGTTGGTCCATAAATGATCAAGAACAGTTTTTAAACATTTGGGTAAGTATCCCTTGAGAACTGAAGAATTGGTTCAAATTAATGTGTTCAAATGAATCTGTCAATAAACATGCTAGAATAAAAATGAAATACATTCATTACAATAATACAATTTGAACATATTACTTAAATCCCACGACTCCTGACAGATGTAATAAGTAGCATATAAATACATTATACCAATGAAAATTCTGAATAAAAATAGTCATTCACTAAAACATTTTAGGATTTTTGTAGAATAAAAAACAATTCATTTGAATTTTTAAAAAAAATCAACATTAACTGTGTAACACATACTTACCAAAATATCTATGTTCTGAACACATATTGAGCTGTTACCAAACCTAAGAGAAAACAGATCAAATACATAATACAATTTTTAACATTTGTTAACATGTTACAGCTCATAAAAAATGTCTTAACTTTATGGAATGAGTAATAAAAATTACAACCATGGAGACTTTGTTTTGTAACAATCCCTCATGTTTTGGGTTTCTTAACTATGTAGCTAAAGCACAAAGTCAAAGAAGTTGTTTTTTATAGTAAGGAGATCACAAAAAATCTTTATGTCCTCACAGTTTTATTTTAAAAAATCGGTATCACCTGTGTGATGTGAACTATTTTACATAGATTGTAGTGTTACTGTGTCAAATCTGCATCCTGCCCTTATATATACGTATATATATGAGCTTGAAAAACGAAAGCAAAATAATAAAAAATATTGAGAAAACTTCAACGTTTTTACAATCAAAAATCATAACAACTAATTAAAAACATTAATGTGAAGACATTTTAAAAATTTATCTAATAGAATTATTGGAAATAACAAACTATTGTAATTTATATATTTATGATTTATTCACGTAAAATTAAAAGTATTTTTTTAGTACTCACCTGAAAAAAGAACAAAAGACTTCCAGAGAGTGTGTTACAACAGCTTACAGCACAACAGTATTAAAAAAAATCAAAATATAGAGTTGATAATAAAGCTAATATCAGATCTTGAATTCAACATTGTGTAAGACAAATATCTCTTTCATGTTTTTTCTGTCTAAATTTTAGCATTGTTTCATTTTTGGCTTGAGAATTTTTTGAGAGTGACCAGTCTTTTTGCAATACATAAATGACAGATGAACTTGTTGGTTTTGTTTTCTGCCGTCTATCTGGCCACAGAGACAAGTTTGTATTATTTTTAGAAAGCTGAAAGAAACAGCATTTTGAAATGTGTGTTTCAATAGGGTCTTTGTTTAATATTAGGGGGTATTTTGTACTTTGATTATTCGAAATGATTATGAATAATAATTTATATATGTGTGTGTTTACACCAGGTTTACACATAACATCTACTGTGTACATACTGGATGTAGTGTGTTTGCTCTCGTCTTCCACTGAAAGAAGTGACCTTGCACGACGCTACAGGTAACTCTTGTCCTTCATACTGCTGTCAAAATCAATGACACTCGATTCCGCTATATCTGGTTTGATCCAAGCGCTTGTGTTTCCAGGATTTTCTCCTCCTCGGTTTTGTGAAATTTCACACTGGCAACCCAATTTAGTTTTTTGTTTGAGCTACAATTGCCGTCTATGGCTGACAATGGCCTTTGTGTTGGGCGTCTTATTCTTTGCAAATGTTAGATGTGATACATTTGTCGTATAATTTTTTTTTCAGAAGACAAATTAAACATTAGGTCAGGATCTCATATTCTGTTGCTGCTATTGTCCTGTTTTTATTCTCGCTTCTTTACTAACCCTCCTCTCTTTTTATATCTCTTCTTACATTGAATGAAGCGATCTCACACCCCACAGCAAGACACCCTCACCCTCTGTATTACTGTCGCAATCGATAACACGCTTGCTATAGCTGGTCCAATTCAGTGCCATGCGTTGAATAAAATGGCTAAAACCAAAGCGTAATTCCATTTGTGTGCTGCGGCTGGCTGGTTGACACAGTTGCACTTTTGGGAATTGTGAGTTCAACTCAACGCCACACACAGCAGTGTATTCATGTTTGCTATCTTTTTCTTTTGCTGACCTTTATCAACAGTATTAGTTTGATTGTACTTAGTGTTTCTAAGTTCTTAGTGTTTATACTTTTATGTTCTACAAATATATAATACATTAATAAACTACTAAAAATATCAAAACACTTTCTTTGTCGCAGGCAATAAATAAATATTTTTGGAGTCGTCACATTACCAAAAAAAAACATACTTTTGCAGCAGAAACATTTGATTTGATATCAAATACTCATTCATGAACAAGACCCCAAGATATTTCCAGGTTTCAAGGCTTGTTATTTGCCATATATGCATCAATTTACATTGAGACACATTTGAATTCTTGTGTAAAGCTCTCAGAGTCACAGTTTAGATTAAGGAAGAATAGGAAAAATAGGGTAAATTAAACTCCTCCACCTGAGGCAGGAGCAATCCATAAAGAGAGAGGGCAAACTACCTTCTCCGGTCAAGAACCATGACCTCAGATTTAGCACCCTCATCCCAGCCGCATCACACACTGCTACAAACCGCTCCAATGCATGCTGGAGGTCCTGGCCTGATGAAGCCAACAGAACAACATCATCTGCAAAGAGCAGATATGAAATCCTGTGGTCCCCATATCAAATCCCCTCTACGCCCTGGCTGCGCATTGAAATTCTGTCCATACAGAGTATGAACAGAACTGGTGATAAAGGGCAGCCCTGCCGGATTCCAAAATGTACCGGGAACAGGCCTCACTTACTGATTATGTGAACCAAGCTCCTTCTCCGGACCAGACAGCCATCTGTACGGCTCCCCAGGCCCCAAACTCCCAGAGCACCCTCCAGGAACGCCTTCTCCAAATCCACAAAACACATATGGACTGAATGAGCGAACTCCCACGAACCCTCCAGCACCCTGGAGAGGGTTCATGTATGTGAGGTTCGACTATCGGACGGCCTCTCCTCTCCAGTACCCCTCTTCTTTTCAAGAGGGGGGGTACTGGAGCCCCCCTTGTAGTACCCCCCACCACTGGACTGGCAGAGTAGTACCCCCCTTTTTGAAAAGAAGTGGGGTACTACTCTGCCAGTCCAGTGGTGCGGTTCCTGTCTGCCACACAAAAATGCAGAGACGTTCAGCCAAGACACTTCCAAAGAATCCAGAGACTAGAGGTACTCGTGGCGAACCTCATCCACCTTGCCATCGAGGAGCTGTTTGACTACCTCAGTGACCTCAGCTTGGGTGATGGACAACTCCACCCCCAAGTCCTGAGCCTCTGCTTCCTCGAGGAAGGATCTCGAGGACGAGATCCTCATAGTATTCCCTCCTAATCCTAACTTTGAAACATCAGAAACAAAACGCAAATTAGATTAATTAACATATCTAGTGCAAAGACGTTATACAAATTTCAAGGAATACAATTTGTAGTTATTGGTAGTTTTATTTTGTTAAACAATAAAAATTCACGTGTAAAATGTTTTGTTTACTTTACAAACATTTTTCTTCCTTTTCTACTGAAATAAAAAAATAACTTTTCACATTAAAAAAAGTAATGAAAAAAACATCAAATCTTTACCTGAATATGTGTGTTATATAAAAAATAAAAATGATCTCTCCCAAAAGAACCTACAGGAAAAAACAATTTGCAATTTATTTTCCTCAGTCTTTCTTTTAACATATTTTTCAAACATTTGTTGCTAGTAACAGCTTTTAGTGCTTTATCCAACAGTTCAGAGAACATTATATGGATTTTTGTAAAATTCTCATAAAAAGGAGTTAAGATTGAGTGATAAGTTATTTATTTGGGAATTAAATAATATTTAAAGTGTTATGAATTACTGGAGGGATTTAAAATACACTTTTCAAATGGAAAGTACATTAACCAGTTGTCGTGCTTAATTAAAAGTGTATTTATACTGGTAAAGTCAATGGATCTGGACAAAGTCCTGAACCATGCATTTGGTCTGTATTCAGATTGCTGTCAAGCGGACATTCCTGTTTGGAACCAAAGCTTGTAAACAAAACCACCTGACTAAAGTTCTCTTCTCATTGGCCAGGAATTACAAGGGCGGGGCAAAGCAGCAAGAAAAAGAATATTAAAGTCCTACGTTTAGTAATCTTTGTCGGGATAGTACACTTATTCAAACTTTAATATCTTGTTGACCAGTTTTGAACATCTGTATCAACGTCAGGTACAACAGCTTTTACTGATACTTTAGTTGGTGGAGGCATGCTACAAGACGGTTACTGTGATATACGGATTGTCGGGGAAGTGTGAGAATCAATTTGCATCAGGTTAAAACTTGTTTTCATGAGCCTGCATGCATCCAATCACATTTCAATGAGTTGTCTCACTGTTGCTCCGCTACTCTGTTTATATCCCGTAAAGCGTGGCTACGGTGGCCGTTTTGGTCCACTTCTAGCTTGGAACCTGTTCAGACTGAGAAAAAGTCAGTGTGAACCGGATCCTCAGTCCAAACCAAGATCCCCTAAAAAAAAAAAAGGTCCTAGAGCTGTTCCTGGTCCCAAACCAAGGTCCACCTGAGTGTATTCAGACGGAAAATTTGTTCTGGATTATTAGGGGAAATGAACTCTGGTTCACTTGGAGCGAACCAAATGTGTCCAGTCAGAATACACCCTTAGCAGCAAGAGTCCAGACTAATTAGTGTTCAGGCCACTCACGATGGAGCAGAACTCACTGACATTTACAAAGTCACAGCAAACAATGTTGATTCTGTCTGGCTCAGGCCCTGGTCGCTGTGCCTCTGTCCAGTGCAGAAGTAGCGGGAGAGCCTTTGTTGTCATCTTCCTCATGGTCTGGCAGGGATGAAGAGCGACATAAGAGGCATCTTCTGTCAGGTTCAGGCCGCTGACATAAAAACCATCTGTGAAACATCAGAACCTTTAAGCATAAAGTGACTTCCTGCTTTATTCTTTGACACCATAAGTAAAAAAAATATATATCATTTGAACATTTACCTGGTCTTCCTTTGAGTTTTTGCGTCTCCAGATAACTAATCACTTTCTTTGGGTTAGGGCTATCCGCATACCTGCACAAAGAGCACACCTGTGAGACTGGACCATTTAGTTCTTGATGAATACATGGGAAATATTCAGAACTTCAAAAAAAAAAAAAAAAAAAAAGGATATTTATTTATTTTTCAGTTGTGATTAGATAAAGAAGTTAACTCTATCACATTCATTGATTGCTTTTTATTCCAGTCAGTCTCACATTTGCTTTTTATTCCCTCAGTCTGTTTGTCGTTTGCTCAGTTAAAAACTAGGAGTGTCAAAAATCTATAACTTTTTTTACGTTTTCAAATGTAAAACAAAGTTCTAACTGTTGACGTCTTGGAACATATTCCTTTAACTCAAAAGGCCGTTAGCAGGTACAGCTATCACTGCGTGAGTGAAGTTCACCACACCGGGAAAGAGTTTGAACGATGAAATTATAATTAAAAAGTTTAAGAATAAAATAAAAATCAAAGAATAAGATACAACAAATGAAGTCCAAAAAAATTTTGGCAGTTGCTCCAAGCAGTAAATGTGGTGCACGTCAAAAGAGAGGTGACAGATGAAAATACCCGAATCGCGTCCGGTGTGAATGTAACATAAATGACGACATCATAAAACTGTAAAAACCATAAATTTTTAACATAACTATGAACTAAATATAAAGCATTACCTGCAATAAGGCTAATGTGAATAGTGTAAGCTGAATTTGGCTGTGTAACATGCTAGTGCTGTTATCTGAAAACGCTGAAGCTGATAGTCAGCTAAAATATTAATTAAAAGCCAAATTAGCCTAAAAAAAAAAAAAAAACAAACCAACAACAACTTGGGTTAGCCAAAACAGCTAGCATGTTGCTGAAAAATAGCTTCAAAATAACCAAAAAAACTGAAAAAATGCCTAAATTTGCCAAAACAGCTACCACGTAAATAATAGCCTAAAAGAACTTAAAAAGAAAAGCCTAAACTAGGCAAAACAGCTAGCATGTAGCTGAAATAGTAGCTAAATCCAAAATAGCATAAAAAAATCCTAGTAAATTACATAATAGTCCAAAAAAGCTAACAGAAAACCAATAAAGTCGTAGCTTTTTGGACTATTGGTAGGAAGGTAGGAGTATTTTTCCAGAGTAAATCAACCTAAACCTTAATTAACTTTCAATATTTTACTCTTTATAAAATATATTTTGTCAAAATTATGCAAGTTATAAATAAGTGCAAGATAACATCGGGCCATCAATAACAGTAAAATAAAATGACCTGGAGGGCCGGATCCCCCGGACCTCGACACATTTGAGGAGAAATAACCTGAAAGTTGCCTAATTTACATTTACCAGTACGGTATGGCCTTCCACAGCTCAGGGTGCTCCAGCAGCATCGCCTCATTTTCATAAGAAATAATGACCTGCTGACCTCTGGACCAACAGGAACGCAGCGTGGGAACATTCTTCATGAGAGAAAAAAAAAAAAGTATTTTAACACACAAAAACGATAATAGCCAAAAGGTTTGACTGAATATGTGCCATATGTACTCCTCTAAGTTTGTTGTGTAATAATACCTTTGAGGAACAGAGCTTCAAGTTGAAAAGAATAAGGATGAACTCCACTAGATGGACATGATCTTCATTTGTCATAGAGTCGAAATGAGAGCAAGAGATAATTACGATCTCTTTCGGGTGAGCCTCTAACCACGTCGCCAGGTCCTTCAGAGCTTCCTGTAAGCAGATCTGATCTTTTTAATGAAGAAACCGCTGACAGTTTTTTACTGGAATTCTGTTCACATCTATTTTTTTAACCTTAACCGTCATGAGAGTGTAGATGCCGTGAGCAAAGAAGAGGTTGCTCCCACTTGATGGCTTTTTGGCGATTCGGAGGTCGAAGAACCGAACGCCAAGATCGCTCTGATCAGCAAGGATGGACTGCTGTGAAAATCCAAGAACGGCAAAGTAGTGGTTAGCTCTCGTGTCTCAGTGAGAAAACCAAGAATAACAAAATGTCAATTGTTTTTTCTTCATTTGCAATTTAGAATACCAGCGTTGGAGGTTGCAGTTGTTGGTAAATATTTCTGGGATTTAAAGTTCCTCTCTAACTATATTCCTTTTTAGTGTAAAACCATTTCCAGTGCTCTTTTAATTATGATTGTACAATTTTTAGCCAAAAAAAAACAACTAATTTTTTAACAGTGTTTTGAATTGTGGGCGGGACTTTTGGCCAGAAGTAACCCTAGAATAATATCCCAGCATTCCTTTGTTAACACACTCTCCCGCAAGCTTACAGCCCCTCACAACCACAAGCTAGCAATAGTGTAGCACATTTTTTGAGCAAGATGGCAGCTCAGACAAAAAAATGAAGACGTTCATGGATCTATTTGTCTGAAAGTGGAATCATCACGCCTGGTTCACACCAGACGTGGAAGCGCTGCGAAGAGGAGTGCGCGCGGTATCCGCTTAACTACCATTTCATTATTAAATAGTATTATTTGAGTATGTTATCCTCTTTTGTTGCAGTCCTGCTTTGGTTTGAATACATAAATAAAAGGACGTGGAATCTACCTATCTCCGCTCCTGTTCTTGCCGTCGTGGCGGCTACATTACCGTAACTTCCTGCCAGAATTGACAAGGATCACTCACGTAAAAAATAGACCAGACGGCAAAACGATAGGTGCACTCATCCAGTGGGAACTATACCGTAGGTTAACAAGGACGAAGAATGGAAGCGGCCTCGGTTCCGCCGCGCTTTGGACTTCACTTCCACAGAGCAGCATCACAAACCTGAGTTCTTTCAAACCGCAGCTTTTTATCTGCTCCTTTAATTTGCTTAAAAAAATAGTCAGAAACGCAGTTTTAATCATAAATTACTTTTTTATGTCCTCCATCTAGAGAAAAATGCTAGAAGAACTTGATAAAAACACAGTTTTCATTTTCATCTTTAATTTCAGAAGATAATATTCTAATTTTTGACACTGATTTGGGTAGAAAAACTTATTTAAGGATTCCTAGCTACCTCTTTCCCTACATGAAACCTCACAAAAATAAATAAAAAAAAAACAGTTTTAAAACTAATTTGATCTATTTCGAGCAACAGTTTAACTCTAATGGATTCAGGAAAAATCGTGTTTCAGGTCTATTTAGGATTTTCTTTATTATCATTACAGTATGGAGCCAGAAGGGGTCTTGATGTTGGCTTGTGGCAGAAGTTAAAACATACATGGGGGTTGGGGTTCTTTTCTTTAAAAAAAAAAACAAAAAACGTCTTAGTTTATGGTCATACCTGCGTCGTGGCCCAGCGATAAACACAGGGCCGAGTACAGCAGGGAAACAGCAAGTCGGTGAGTCTGAGGATGAAGGACTCGGACCTGAGCACCGGGGAGGAAATGTCCAGGCAGAAAGACATGGTGTCGTGACTTCCTGTGGGGTATTGGTTGAAATTACAGTATATATTTTAAGAATAGAATATAATAACTTTATTGTTATTGTACATTATACAACGACATTTAGTACAATCCTCTTCCGGAGCAAAAATAAATAAATAAAATAAAATACCAATAGATAAATTCAAACACACATCCAAACAACCATACAAAGAAGTTGACACTAGTTGTACTAGTTGTAGTAAATTTAATGTGTATAACACGAGTTTCGCTTTAGGAGGAGGCGTGATTAAATCATCTGTTGTTACCAGGCAGAGCCAGGTTCCATAGCGGGACATCTAGCAGCTCTTCCGGGAGACGCGACATCCAGTCGGAGTTTCCTCCGAGCACCGGACGCCGTTCGTCCTCCATTTACCCGAAACTCCCGCGATAAGAAACCCTTCTAAACATAACAACGATAGATGTTCTCCGTCTTTCTGATTTATTTTGAAATCGGGGTTGTTCACAAACTTTACCGGATATTATATGGCTTTTTCCGCTTTCTAAATTTCAAAATAAAACGAACACACTGATTTTGAAATAGACCCCTTTGTATTTACAAATGACGGTTTATTTAAACTTTTTCATGCCGTGTTAATGAAAGTTTTCCCAAAAATTAAATAAACACAAAATAACCAGTCTACTTTTAAAATAAGACAACCCAACCCCAACCGGAAGTCACAACCGGAACCAGAAAACTCCCCATATCGAAAAAAAAGGTTAGGGTTTTTTGAAAGCCAACATGTCTTTACTTTATTTAATTTTAATTAGGGACAAATATCACAGTCACTATTGCAAATATACAAATCAAAAACCCGTCTTACACAATTTTAATTGTGAAATCAAAAAATATACTGAATTTATTGAAAATTCTGGGAATTTAAAGGGTTCAAAAACTTTTTGAAAAATACTATTAATAATAGTTTGCGTTCCCTTTTTTCCTCCCCACGTCTTTATGTGTTTGATTAACAGGTAATATGCTCTGTGTTTTCTTTTTGTGTATTTTTTTTTTTTTTTTTTTTTTTTTTGTTGCTGTATTCCTTTGGCCCCTTTTTTCAATTTTGTTCGTCTTTTGTGCAATTCTTTGATTCTTTGTAACGATTGTCAATTTAGTTAATAAAGTTTTTTTTCTTTAAGTTGTTTAATTCACTTCCGGGTAATGATGTCCGGAGCCATATTGTCTGCAGCCTGGTCCCTCTCTGAAAGAAAACTTAAAAATAAGGGCTTTCTTCTTTTACAAATGAGGGTTTATATAAAATGGGTTATGCTTTATTGTTAAACATGTTCTTTAATTAAAAAAAAATCCTTCATCACTTTCTCAAAATGTAACAATTTGGAATAATCACAATCGATAAATTCAGATTTTTTTTCTTTTTGCAGTTTTTTTTTCCCCTTTGGATTTTTTTATTCTTAAAGTCAAAAATCTTTTTTTAAAGCAAACATTTAAGATGTAGGTGTCTCTTTTTTTACTTTAACATATCAAAGAGTTTTGACTCTTAAACAAATTAACATATTTTATATGCAAACAGCTGTGACTTCATCAACTGTAAAAATACTTCTTATACAGTCAATGTGTGACTTTCTGGCCGAAGTTCTGAATGTGTAGTTTTGTGTTTGATCCACTAGAGGGCATCAGAGTTTAACATCTTCAGGAGACAAAGGAAATATTTTTCAAGTTTCTGGCTTGTGAACTCTTTGTTTGTTTCTGCTTCAGATGTTTTTAGTCTTTAACTGATTTGATTTTACAAATCAATTCTCGCCTTAACCTTTAGGGGTTTCATAAAACTCCCTCAAACAATGGACAGGTTCTCTCTAAACATGTTTAAATTATTTATCATTGTGATCCTGAGGAATGCTTTCAAGACAACAGACAAAAGTCATCTGTGTTCATATCCTTCAAATGCTAACTAGAGCAGTAAATCAAATATTAAGCCAGATCGCTTAAAGAATCTGACTCAGATAAAAAATTAGTATAATAAATCTGTGCATTTTCAGTGTAACCCAATTTCATCATTGTCACATTGGATTTATTTAGAACAAGGAGTCTCTGAGGAAGGACTTAAGTTGAAAATGAAGGACATATGGTGCTTAGGCTGAACGGAGCCAGTCAGCTGATCGGTTAGAGTTTAAGGACACGTTTGTTCTCTTAGATCTGTCCGGTCTGACTATTTGCTTCATTCAACTAAACATATTTGTTCATGCCTGTTTTCTCATTTATTGGGTTAAATCCCCCAGTTGGATTTATTAGCTCCAACAATTGAGTTTTAAGGTCACAGAAGAATAAAAAACAAAGTCATTTTTTAACATTCTCGTTCATCTAAAAAGAATTGACTCAATATATGTTTGGTTTAATGTGATAAAAGACACTTTTCATGTTCTGTTGGCAGTTTCAACGACTGAAGCAAACATTAAAAGTTGTTGCTGATTCTTTCTATTAAGTTCTTTTTTCTTTGTCTTTTTGTGCTGATTTATGCTGAATTGTTTGAATTCAAATTGAGTTTTAAATCATAAATAACAGCAGCCCAACTCCATCACACTACCACCACTGTGCTTTACTGATTATTCTTTTTCTTTTCTTTTTTTTTTTTTAGATTAAGTAACGCACCTTCCTAAAAGTTTCATTTCAACCTAATCCTTTTACATAATATTTGCCCAAATAATTATTTTATTTTATATATATTTTTTATTTTGGTGAAACCAGCAGTCTGACACAATAGTAAACCCTTGAAAGTCTTGGAGAGACATGGGAATTCCAAGTAGCCTAAAATGTCTTCTACTGCCCCAGACCGTGAATAACAAATAACAAATGGTTAGTATGTCAGGAGACATAAACAATAAGTTTAGCCAAAGTTGACTCTATTAGCATTCTTAGACAAAGATAACAGCACCTGATTTTTTTCCTTTTAACAAAATACGCCATGTTACTTTGTTTTTTTCACTCATCGTATCCACTTGCAGTGATCTTGTGACCCCGCTTGTTTGTGTTCCTCGTGTTCATCGTAAATCTATATAACACAGTCTCTCTTGTGTGAGTGACATTCCCTTCGTCTGTCAAGCTGCTCAGAGGAAGGAATGTAATTGTGGAAATTGACTGATAATTAAGTTAATATGCTCTAACTAAGCTTGCTGGAGTCAGATGTTTGTCAGGAGGTCTGGGTCTCTTTCATTATTCTCACTGATCAGACTTAAGCCATTTTTTTTTACCTTTTAAAGACACAAATGTTGCACTGGAGCGTCTTTAGCATCATAAATTCAGGAGGACTACCATGTTTTTAGCATGTTTTTGTCACATTTTCTCATGATGGAGGACAGTTATAAAAGGATTTCAGATAAAAATGGTGACTCTGAGTCTATATTCTTACGTTAATGTTAACCGGGCTTCTGAGGTGCTATAAGCTAGCAAGAGAGAGTGTAAACAAAGGGATAATGGTATATCAACATTGAGTTACTTTCATGCTGTAATCTGGCTCAAAAGTGTACGACTGAATAGCTCCAATGTTTCTTGCCTTTTTCTTTTTGTTACGCTAATGTTAGCTTGCGCTTGTGATGTGTTGTTAGTTAGCAGGAGAAAGTGTAAACAAAAGAATACTGAGATACCAACGTTTACTTTCAAACTGTCATCTGGCTCCAAAGTACCCCGATTTACTTCTCGTTTTTTTTGTTGGTTTTTTAATTTAATTTTTTTTTTTATTAATGTTAGCTTGGGCTTGTGAGGTGCTGTAAGCTAGCAAGAGAGAGTGTCAACGAAGGAATGCTGGGATGCTGCAATTTGGCACAAAACTGAACGGCTCCAATATTGTTTTTGACATTTTCGACGCCGATGATCCAGGCGGCTGCAGGCGGGGGCGGGGAAAAGTGCCTGAGATGAAGGTGAACTTTGAGCTGTAACAAGACTGAATCAGTACAGGAAGTTGGAGTTATTCTCAACATTCAGTTCAATTTTTATTTTTCCTCTCCCCTTCAGTATGATATGTGCTATTATGGCTTTTATTTTTTAACTTCTGTCAACAGATAAAAAAAAAAAAAAAAAAAAAAAAAGCTTCTGGGTTAATTCAATGTGTACTGTCCCAGAATAATAAACACAATTGAAACTCAATTTAACTTTTAAAGGCAACAATAAAACGCTTAACCACGGATGATTTATAATTTAAGTACTCGTGAGTTCCTTTTGTTGCATACAAGCTAATATCTGTCTGATGTTTAGCATTAAAACTAAAATGATCAGTAGAAAAAAAAATGTTGTTTTAAGTAAAATAAATTCTAATGATAAAATAATCTGAGAGATGTTGATTTCAATGACTAAAACCATTTCTATAAATAGGAATCTGATTTATTTTTCATCAGTGATTCACTACTTTCCAGAACAAGTTACAAAATACACAGATTTCCTTTATTTAGCACCAGTCATTTCTGATCAGATTCACGTCAAACCACAAGAACTGTCAGGACACTTTTCCCACAATGCATCGGTTTGTGGTCATCAAGGCAACTTGCTGTCAATTACTTGCTGCACACACCTAAGTAGGAACCTTGCACGCTTCTTTCTCACGATACTTTCATAAAGGCGCTCATGTGATGTTGGTGCAAAAACGACACCGGGCTGCGGACGATTTGTACTGCGTCCATCTGGGTGAATCTCAAGCACGCTTATTGTATAACAAAGGGCTGATGGGACAACAGTCCCAACCACAACTCAGAGGAGAATTTTTGAAGCATTTCTTCAGAAAATGCCTTAAAATGTTTTTGATTTTGCCTAAAAACTTCTTAAACATCATTAAAAGACCACTGGAAATGATTTTATAATGGAAAAAAACATCCTATAGATGGAGAGGGACTTTTTTTCCATCTGTAACTTTGATGTTAATTGCAGACTGGCTAGCTTAATCACTTAAATGTATTTTTTTTTTCGAAGAACTGGAGGTGACACGGGTTAAGGGAGATCTGAACATTCCTGTTGGAATTGCTGCCCCTATATCCCATTTCCCAGAAAGACACTGGAGGGAAATGGATAGATGGAGGCTACTTCGGAATTTCAAAGCAGGAGACGGCAACATAGGGAGAGAAAATAGTCTCAATGGAGTTGTGTGTTCATAAGACTTGATTTGTAACATGTGTCTATCTGTTTGTGTGTAACTTTGGAGTTCTGTGTGTTTGTAGTACTTGTAACTCAAACAATACACATTAACTGCAACAGTACTTGCAATTGTTTATTCACATGTACCCTCAAATATCAAAAACGTATAAAAACAAGATATAATTTACACATCCAAACTTAAAACTTCACCAGCTTACACAACACTAATACTTTTTTTTTAAAAAAAGGTTTTCTAAAACTCCCTCTCAGCAGTGCCACCCCTGACTCCAGCTCAGAGCTCATCCCAGAGCTCTGCTCCTCAATCACCAAGTATTTTAAAAATGCGTATTTGGATTTTTTTTCTTTTTTTTTTTTATTATTTGAGCAAATCTGTTTAAGAAAAATGGGAAAAAAAATATCAAGTTTAATTAAATTTTTTTACTACATGTAATCTAAGTTTGAAGAGGCTGCTACAAAACTCTAATGACCCAGCTTTCTAGCAGCATTTAAAAGCATTATCTACACCAGGGGAGCCCAAACTTTTTTGCTTGAGGGGCAAAAATCTAAACGATACATATGTGGTTTAATGTATTTTTTAATTCTGTATTCATTAAGGTAAAGCACATTAGTAAGAATAAAAAGTAAATAACATTTTTCTTTGAAACCTTTAACAGCAAGGCCTCACTGGCCATTTTTAATTTGAAAAACAAGAGCAAGCTTAAACAAACTTTCTTCCAGCAAAAACAGCCAACTGGGATCCTAATGAGAGATGTGGAGCTGGACTTTTGACTTTATCCGCTTGACACTGCCGCTCCATCTTAGCTAGCTGAAAAAGGCAGCTAAAAGCAAGTGACCGTGAAGACTCTTGGGAATTTCCAACACGTTAAAAAAGCCCAGAGCTGATTCACTTCTGGGTTGTTTCAGCCATTGTCACAGGCGAAGAAAGTGCTAACAGCGCCACATGGAGGCTGAAAGTAAACACTTCGCGGCTTATGCAGTGGGCCAAATTTGGCCCGCGGGCCCCACTTTGAGCACCCATGATCTACACACAAATCTGAAGATGTGAAAACTCTCAAAAGCCCTCATACATTTGTAACTCTTATATGTGCGTAAATTTGTTTTTGTGTGTGTGAATCAGGCGATTGGTGTGTAGTATTTAAACATTTGTACGCGAAGAATCCATTTTGAATTTGCAGTTTGCTTAAAGTGCATGCGTGTGTAAATTGTATTTCGTATTCTTAAGTCTTTGATGTTGAAGTCTTCATGGGAATACACAGTTAAAAGTACACACTGTTATCCATAAAGTTTATTGTATGAGATACAAGTCAAGTATTACACACACACAAATCCAAGACATGTCAAGAATTGCACACGCACAACTCCATTGAGACTATTTTCTCTCCATAGTTGCCTCACTAATTTTTATTTTTACAAAGAAACCAATCCAAACCATATTTAATTTCTTTTTACAGCATTTTAACTGTCAGATGAAGTAATCTACTAATTGGATACGACTTAGCTTGTGAAAATTGAAAGGCAAGACAAGTAAGAGGAAATAGAGACATGTTTGTCAGAGTGGGACTTGCAGTGTTGTCATCTGATCTCCTTATTAGATTTGGAACATTTTCACCATAAACTGACTTCCTTGCAAAGTTTGGGAATCAACCATCTCTTTGAGCCTCAAATAGACCTGTGATGGAAAAGGGGGATTTTTTTTCCAAATGGATAGCACCGCGACCTCAATGTTTTTGCCGCCTCAAGCATTGAAATTGACAGAAGTCGACAAAGGTCATGGCTCTATACAAGCACAGCATTTTGTCATAGGTTTGTAAATGTGAAGAAATGCAATAAGACACACAAAAAAATCACACTTTTCTCATGTAACTGGTGTTTGCACTTCCTAAGATATAGTAGTTAAGTGTACTACATTAACAACAATTTTTTTGTTGTTAATGTAGTTTTTATGGTCCTGAGGAAACCAAACAGACGCCATCGTGGAGTTCAAGTGAATAAATAGAGGCTTTCTTGTTAAGAAAAAGACTCGGCTTTAGCTGACTTGGCTTAATTTACACAAAAATATCACAAGAGGACAAGGACCTGTGTTTGGAGAGAATTATTAAACATTGGATCGTAGGACTGGCGAATGGTCGTAGGGGCACAATGAGCACAATCTAGAACCTTCTATCCAGCCACAAGGGGGTCTGCATCTCCCAGAGAAAGGCAAAACTCTCTGCCAAACAAAATGTGTGGATCAATGAAAGCTAATATTTTGTGGTGACTCCTGACGGATTGTGCCAAAAGGTCAACAATGACACGAAATGCTGTTAGCACCTAACTGCAGTATGGGGGCAGTACATGGGGTAAGATAACTGTCAAATAGAGACGTACGTGTGAATACAAAATTGAGCACAAATGAATACTTTGTCAACAATGTGTTCAACAAAATATGAATGAGATATGTCATTCTGCGTTTAACGTCTGTTTTGAATTTGACTTTCCTTTGTCTGGTGTACAAAATTTACCCTGTTTTCTCACTCCCAAAAGTACGTCACAGGATCACAGGCATATTTATCGATTCACAGACCATCAATAAAACAAAGGGCACACATTGAGGCGCATTAACTAAAACAGAGTAGAACTCTCATGAATAGGACAATCCAATACCAGGGAAATGTATTTGTTGAAACTGTCTTGGTGACAACACCTGATTAGGTAAGCTTGGTGTGCTCATTACATCAACTGCAATCAAGAAGGACATGTGGGTAGCTGGCTGGCAATCAATGCAAATCATCATCCTCACCATCAAGTGCGACACTTGATTGACATGCAGAACGGCCAATTGTTTCAGTAACCAACTTTAGATTAAATGACCAATAGTTGTTGATTTCTGTTTGCCTGTCTTAGACAATTGCTTGTAGATGTTTCCAAGTTAGAGGTCGATGGTGTTGCACAAAGAAATAAAGTATCTTTAAAATTGGATTCAGAGCTGAAGCTGCTTGAGAAAGTTCCAAACAAAAAAAGTTTGCATAAATATTACAATCTCAATTTAAACGGGACATTAAAAAATGTGGTAGAAACCAGTACAGACTTTTCAGATCTAGAATTTTTTTCTCCAAAAACAGAGATCAATGTACCTTAAAGTCATAGAGTGAGTTGTTATTTGTCTGTGTTGTCCTGTGGTGGACTGGCAAACAGTCCTCTGGCTTGGTAGGCTTTGCCACTCCCGTGACCCCAAGCAGCAATAAAGTGGGTTTTGGAAAGTGGAAGAATAGATAATTTTAAACGGAACTTCCCCCACAGATCATACCACCGTCTCCACCCTCTGGCCTTCTGGGTCACATTTTACTCAAATTGAATAAAGCCGATGGATTACATTACGCACTGGAATCTTCTGGTCTCAGTCTGGGAGCAGGCGGTTCAGGTAAGACTTTCAACTCTTCTTCTTTTCTATGTCATACTTCTACAGCTCAAAATATGGAAAGTTCCAGATCATAAATGTATCGAGAACTGGTTTTCAATCGACTTACCTGGTTGATAGAGTCAATGGGTGAATTTGCTTGTAGAGAAATATCTACTTTACTTTATTCTACTTTTTTTAAGGTATTGTCTTAAACTCGTTTATTGAAGTGTATGACACAGAGGAGTACACAAGACTGTAAGATTATACTGGCTGAGTTTGAAAAGGATGATTACAAGACTATTAAAGCTTTTGAACATGCGTATAGGATACATCTGAGGTTTAAGCAAATTCCGACTGTGATAGCTACTGTATGTTTTCAACTTCAGCTGTCTATGCAGCTTCACATTGGCTGGACGCCTGGTCCAAGTAATCATCAGGGCAAAAGTTTCAAGAAAACAAGGACTTTTCGAGTGAAGAGCAACTTTGGACCCTGGGAGTCACTGGGATCCAAAGTTGCTTTGCACTACATAAGTCAATTTAGGGTATATGTAGGTGGTGACTGTGTTGGTGAAAGTGCTCTATGCTTTGTATGTTGGGAGAAACTGAGGTGGAGTGATGCACTGTGGTAAACGTTTCTGCATGGTGTTTTTCTAAACCTTAAAGTTCTTCAAAAGTTGAGTCATTTCACCTGTTTAGTGTGTTGAATGTCAACACATTCCCACTCCCGATCCTAACTTCTCACATAATGATATTTGGTTCGTGTCAAAAATTGACGTTTTGGGTGTCCCCAACTCGTAGTTTTTTGATACAGTGGCTTTTCCTATTAAATCACAGGTTCTCAGCTTTCGGGCCACAAACTGGAACTCGTCAAGTCCCAGGGATGTGGAGCTCATCGGTTTCCTAACCCAGTACCGGAACTCTAACCCGGACCTGGTTCGCGTCCGGTTCTCATCCAGTGCTGGGTTAGGGTACCGATTTGAGAACTGGTACCGGACGAGTCCCGAGGACCAGTCCGCATCCGATACTGCGACGTGAGGATTGTGGATCCTTGGTTTATATGAACAGCCACCACATCAAAAAACGATGGGTTGGGGACACCTAAAATCAAAATGTAACCAGAAGAGGCCTTAACCAAACGTCAATATGTGACGACTTGGAGATGAGAATGTGTTGTAATTGTCCATAGAAGCTAAACCAGGGTGCAATGAGCTTAATGCTATGTGGGTCCTTAGGCCAGACTCTTTAGGCTACTGTCCAACTATGTAGCCACAGAGGCCCAAGTTATCCTGAGTCTGGGTCTCCTTGTGCCAATCCCCAAAATAAATTCAGGGTTGTATCTAGAAGAGAATCTTGCGTAAAACTCTCCAAACCTCGTCAACCTTCCTTAATGGGAAGGGCCAAAACAAAAAACAACAACAAGTGTGTTGTATATCAATTGCATCCTAACATAATGAGTTCTATCAAGGAGATGTGAGGGGTTCGAAACTCAAAGAGACACTCCTTTCCTTGTTGATGTAAATGAGGATCCAGTGGCTTTTCTTTTTCCAAGAATGATAGAAAGTGTGTTTTGTTTGAATTGGGTAATTTATGAAAAATCAAAAATGGTGAAGACGCAATGGTAGTGAGAAAAAAGATGGTGTTTAAATGCCACAGAGAAAGAACGGACTGTTCATTTAGAGCCTGTAGAAGGTAGACATAAGACATGGATTATTAATTACTCACAACTTGCTGCCTTTTACACCTTTAGACCCTTAGAGCAGCAAACTGTTTCCGTAACCATCATAGTTTTCTAGGACCGGGAGGTTAGTCCTGTGCCAAACCCCCAACCTGGAGGGCCAGTGGACCACTCTTAGTCTGGGCACTAGCCTTCATTCCGTCTGGCATGGGTGACCCATTCCAAGAGCACAAAGCTCTAGCCAACATGGTCCAACCAGGTCATTGAGACAAGCAAGCTCCTGTACCATGACAGGGTGGTCATCCGTGGGCACCCATTACAGGTGTCACAAACCACCCAATTGGTCACAGAGACCAATTGGGTGGTTTCCGGATTAGACTCTGATTATTAATGACACTCAATATTTAGTTTAAGTAAATATAAGGTACCGAGGACTTTTAATACATTTTATCCAGGCACATGGGTGCACACAGCAAGAAGGCCCTGGTTTGAACCAGGAGTACCTGGTTTTCTCCAGGTACTCTGTCTTCCTCCAACAATCCAAAGACAAGCTTCATTGGTTAACTGTGTACTCTAAAGCACGAGTGTCAAACTCCAAGCCTTGAGGGCCAGCCTACTGCGGGTTTTCCAGAAATCCTGTCTCATCTGCTGCGCATTATCTGGATCAGTTGTGTTTGGCCAACAAGGAGTTTTGTTGTCGATTTGGTTGGCCCTCGATGTCTAGATTCTTACAGCCCTGATCTAGAGTGTTCCTAGGTGTGTGAGGAGTGTGTGGGAGTGATTGCGTGCCCTGGGACAGGATGGCGACCTGTCCAGGGTGTTCCCCACCTTTGTCCTACAGTAGACGAGACAGTCTCCGGCAACCCCGTGACCCTGAAAATGTAAGAAATTGGATGGACGACATTCTGCTAATTAAATTAGTGCACCTAAAACTCGATTCACAGCATTCCTTAGAAATGTGAGATCATTTTTGGTCACACAGTTTATTCACAAGATTGAAGTTCCAGACCAAGCTGTCTGTATTGCTACATGTTTGTGAATGAATGAAGGGATGTTACTCAGACCAACTGCAAAAGTAGCTCTTAGACCGACCAATTGAGTTATTCTCAAAATAGTTTCCGAGAGAAAGATGCTTCACGCATCCTGGAAGTTGTCATTAGGTTTTATGTTGTAGAGGTAAATGAGTTGCTTACACCTGGTTTTTAACTAATTACTCTACTTTGAAAGGAATGAATTGACTTTAAAGTTGTTACTAAGCTGAAGGAGAAGTATGAGAAATATTTGTGACTCTCTGACATCTAATTTGTTGTATTGAATTATGTTTCTTAAGAATTTACTCTGTGTCCTTGGGAGGTTAATGAAATGGTGCATGTGATGGCTTTAATTATATGGTTAGACCAGTGCTTCCTAACTGCTGTTCTCAAGACTGTGTTGTTTATTTCCCAGCTTTCTCTGACCAGAAAATATGAGAAAACAATGTCTGCAAAAACAAGCTAGGTGGTAGATCTCAATAGACTATAACACTATTACCATTAAGACCACTATGAAGACTTAAATTCCAGTAACTTAGAGAAAATGTATCATTTTAAGCATTTGTTGTGTGTGTTTCTCTTTAGAAAGCTGGGGGCTCTGGTGAAGACATTTGGCTCAAAATGTCTGAACGCTATGACTGCACCGAGTGTCAAGAGTCCTTATACGGGCAAAAGTATGTCCTGAAGGAGGAACAGCCACACTGTATCACATGCTACGAGGCACTGTACTCCAACAGCTGTGAAGTGTGTAAGAAGCTCATCAGCTGCACCAGCAAGGTGAAACCCACATGCTTTTTTTTTCAAGCAAATGTTTGTTTTTAATCAGTAGAATACTTTAAAGTCTCGTTTCCACTGAGCGTTCCGGTACGGTACAGTAAGGAGTGGCACGGTATGGTTAAATGATTCTGGCGAGCGTTTCGGTTTGTTTTCACAGCGCATGTGTGGTGTAGACCGCTAGCATGTCATTTTGTCATTGTAGTGCAACGACAAGGATGGAAAGAAACATTTCCAGTTCCACCAGAAATCTGGCCTTGCTGTTGTTTCCAAGCATTTTCAATATAGACTCATGTCAAAATACCGCAAAAACCTGAATGCTTACAAACGTTGGAAACCTTAGCTTAAATGAGCACCATATTGGCGCTTTCTAATGTCATCATCACTTTCGGCCAATCAACGGTGGGTACAGTGGCTCCGCCCCAACCATCTGTTCCATTTTTAAAGGGACTAACAACCGATGGGGTCCCCCAAGAAGTATGGTTAAGTACTGTTTAATGGGTCAATTTAATAATAGAAATGCTATTACTGTACCGTACTGGACCGCTGAGTGGAAGCAAGGCTTAAGAATCTTTAAAACCCGGAACTACTCCGACTTTTGAATAAGTGACCAGGAAGCTTAGAACTTTCTAAAACTTGTGAAGAAAATTTCTTTATTTGATACCACCCGAAATGGTAACAAAATAGCAGTTTGATTATGTTTTGCAACAGGTTTTAAGGGATCGTACTTGTCGCCATCGCTCAACATCAACAACAATTGACTGAATATGGGAACTGGACTGAGTGCCCCCACCACCTCCACCTCATGCTCCAAATAGAAAGTATCCACTGGTTCAAAAAAATCAAAATCCCATATATCTTTTTAGCATGTTTTTACTAATTGTACTAATTTTTTTCATGATATTGTTGCTGTAGCGCAAGTTGTTCAAGTTATAAACTGACCAATCAGATGCCTCAATAAAAGTAGTTGGGGCCAAGTCAAGCGACTGTACCAAGCTTGCCTTCAGTGGAAGGGGTGTGACCTTCTTAGATGCTCACTCCCAATTCCACTGATTGCTCCAAATCTATCTGAGTTAACGTTTCCATGGCAACTACTATCATCAATCATGAGTATGCTTGTTTGAAGTCCACAGCCCTTCCACTGAGAGCGGCAACAATCTGTCAATATAACGTTTGAGGGGAGGGCACCAAATGCTTCTACTGAGGAATCTGATTGGTCAATTTATAACTAAAACTTCATTAAAAAAATAAATAAATAAGATTAGCAAAAAGATGCTAAGAAAACTGTGTCAGAACAAAACAAGTCACTCTGACAAATACAGCGAATGAGGAATAGTTTATTTTTCTATAAAAGTTAATGGGATTTTGGCTTCTTGGTACCTGTAGATACTTCCTGTTTGGAATGTGAGGGAGAGGAGATCACTCAGTCCAGTTCTCAATATACAGCCAATGACTACCAATTTTTTTGTCTGTTTTTTTTTGCTGATGATCCTTTAAAGTTCAGCAGCAGAAATGACACAGCAAACAGTCTCCTTGAAAAATTATCTCAACGTCTTCATTCAAGTCCTTGTGTTTGCAGGATCTCTCGTACAAAACCCGTCACTGGCACAGCGACTGCTTCCTCTGCAGTAAGTGCACCAGATCATTGGTTGATCGACCCTTTGCCACCAAAGCCGATCTGCTGATGTGCACCGACTGCTACTGCCATGAGTACTCCGCCAAGTGCTACGCGTGCCTGAAGACCATAATGCCAGGTTTCTTCCTTCCTCTCTAGAGATTCGGCTATTTATATCCAGTTCAAGGGTTATTTATTTGAAATTCTCTGACCTTTACACCAACCAGGCACCAAGAAGATGGAGCACAAGGGCAACAGTTGGCACGAGAACTGCTTTATTTGCAACCACTGCCAGCAAACCATTGGTACCAAAAGCTTTGTCAAGAAGGATAACAACAACTACTGCATGTCCTGCTACGAGAGACTGTTTGCCCTGCAGTGCGTTCACTGCAAGAAGGTAAAAAACTAATTGTAACATAAAAGTGTTAGATTTAGCAATATTTCCCTATTTTCCAGGTAGTTCCTACTAAAGTGTTCATGTCATCGATTTATCATGCTTATCTAAGGATGTGGGTGCTGAGTTCAAGCTAATGATACAGTTATAAAAGGAAGTGTTGGGCATAGGGAGAACGAATCATGCACAATGCAAAAGGCATCTGAGCAGAAAACAGATGGCCGAGCAGGCAGGAGTCATGGACGTCTCCTGGTGTTAACAAGCAAACAAATGCTATTTTTAAAAACCAAAGGCTGCACAGTCAGTAGCTTCAATAAAAGTCCCACTGAAAATATATTTGTAAAATTGTTTCCAGTGGTCTTTTAACTTTGATTAGCCAACTTTTAGCCAGAAAGAAAAAAAAAAGATTTTTTAAGACACATTTTCTGCTTCATTAGAAATTCGCCTCTGAGTTGTAGGTGGGACTGTTGCACAGATGTTACTGTCCACCAATTTCCCAGCATTCCTTTTTTACACTCTCTCCTGCTAGCTTATAGCACCTCACAAGCACAAGCTAACATTAGCGTAAGATTACATACTCAGAAACATAGTTTTAGTCTTAAATTCTTTATTATATGTCCTCTGTCATGAAAAAAGAATGCTAAAAAGACAAGAAATACAATTTTCATTACGTATTCAAATAGCTACGTTTAGGAATTTTTCCATTTGGCATTCACTATTTTATTGTTTTATAAAAATGTATTTTGAAAATAGTAACTGGGAGACAACAGTCATACTACAGTTTTTTACAGCAGTAGCAGTCTACTGACTGCAAGGACCATATTATTAGGCTTACAAGCAGTTTGACTCTTTTCTGTAAGTTAATTTAAAGTCTTGGATTTGTGAAACTTGGTAACTCAGTTGGCTAGAATGTGTAACATTTTCTTCTTGATTTTACATACGAAGTAGTAAACTTCTAAAACAAATTTTAGAATTAATAGTGTGATAGAAAGCTGATCAGGTAAAGTGAGAAAACCTAAAACTTTGCTACTTTAATTTTTCAGTTTGTTAAACTTTAAAGTCCCACTCCAGCTAAACATTTTCTCTATCATGAAATCCTTCCCAGTGGTCTTTTTGATTTTAATTAAACTGTTTTTAAACAAAAATTTAAAAAAGCCTATTTTTTTTTTACAATGTATTTTCTGCAGAATAACAGAAGCTAACTAGAAATTTACCTCTGGGTTGTGAGTAACTCATGTAAATAAACCAGCTTTCTCTTGTTTACACGCTCTCCTGTTAGCTTACAGCCCCTCATAGGCCCAAGCTAGCATTAGCATAGCCAAAAAAAAAAAAAAAAAAGTATCACAGCTATCCAGCTGTACAGTTTAGAAGCAAATATATGTCCTCCATCATTAGAAAAAGGCTATAAGAACGTGTTAAAAACACTAATTTCATGGAGATGGTCTTTAAAATCAATATTTAATGTTAAACATTGATAAACATTTTCAAAAAACTAACATTTAACGCCTTAAAACAAATGTCATTAAAGAAAATAAGACTCAATTAAGTCCATCTACTGTCTGTTAATGTAGCGTTTAGCTTGTTAGCTAACATCTTCATTTTTAATTGATAACACTTGTTGCAGTCATTCTGCATAACAAATTAAAATTATATTTGCTTAGAGTTTATACCATAAAAAAATCATTAATTGGTCCAATAATAATGAACTCATATTTAGTATAATTATTTTGCTTTTAGCAGCTCAGCCATTAGTGGGATTTTACTAGTAAGTGATAATGCCTGATTGTGACGAAGAGGCGTTAGGAGCCATTTGCAAACAGTTTAATGGAACAGAGCAAGGGCAAGACATAGACTGTGTCAAAAAGGAAGGCAATGGTCAAAAACAACTAAACAGGTGTGGGTCAAAACCAGAGACTCAAACCTGCTCAGAGTGCCGGATAAACACAATCAAGACTTCGCACGGAAGTTGAGGCTGGAATAGGTATAAATGCTGGTGGTTCTGATGAGGATGATGATGATCAGCTGTGCATGGAGAAGACAGATGGGAGTTGTGGTGAAGGAGGTGAAGATGGTTAATGCTCAGGAGGGGGGTCCCTCTAGTGGTCGGAGGAAGACATGGCTGAGTGAGTCCTGACATTGACAGTTCAGGCTTCCATGTAGTCTGTTAATTTCTGACATTAAACACTTCAAAGGGCGTTATCTTATACCATTGTCACGTACAAAATAAAATAAGTATTTAATCAGTTTTAGTACTTTAAGCTGGTTATTTTTTAAAGTTTTTTATATAATTTCATAAAAAAGTTAAAAAAAAAGAAACATTTTGGAAAGCAAAAGTAATTTACAGAAATCAAAATGTTTAAAAAATAAATAAACAGAACCCAATTGGAAACAGGAAAATGTAGGTACTACAGGACATCAGTGATTGGATAATGACATTTGTCCATCATTTCAGCTGAAAGTTAATAGTCATGAAGCGATACTGAATCAGTAATGTCCCAGAATACCTATTTTTTCCAGTTTCTCATTGTGTTTCATTAGACATCAAGGTGCTGTGAGTTACTGAAACCACACAGAAACACTTTCCAGTATTTCTATGTGCTGGTCCCATGTAAATGGAGAGGGTTGGGTCAGAAAAACTATTTGCTGTGAAACACAGGGTGACTTGCCTTAGTGAACGAAGAAGGAAGAAGACACAAGAAAAATATACACATCTGATCCTTAAAATCCTTTCTGTCTTCCCTCTTCAGCCCATCACCACTGGAGGCATCAGCTACCATGACCAGCCGTGGCACAAAGAGTGTTTCGTTTGCACTGGTTGTAAGCTACAGCTGGCCGGCCGGCGGTTCACTTCACGGGATGACTTCGCCTACTGCCTCGAGTGCTTCTGCAACCTGTTTGCAAAGAAATGCATCTCGTGCTGCAAACCAATCAGTGGTAAAAACAAAGGCTAAAGATGATTGTGCTTTTTTTTGCAAATTCTGTGGAATTGTTTGGTTTACCGTTGGACCAGTACATCCATGCATGTGCACGTTGTAATTCTTAATTGTCTGACAAAGAGCTGCAACATTTTTGTAATTTTAGAGCAGATTTTCCAGGTTTAGAGACATTTAGTTTAAGAAAATAGTGCAAATGTTTGTTCTGTTGTGCTACTGTAAGTGATACGTACAGATATTGCTTTGTAATGTCAGTAAATTTAGAGTGGTAAGCTAAAAATTTGCAAATGCTCTGCCACTTTAGTTCATAGTTGGCTTTTAGAAGCACTACACAATTTGCTTTTAACATTCCTGTTTAAAAAAAAGGTTCATACAGATTCCCTTGGTAAAACAAACTAACTAAAATATTTAGGCTAAAAAAAAAAAGGAAAATTCATGACTAATACATTTATTTATGTTGGGTTGCTACCATTGACTGTATCAGAAAACTGGACTGAGTAATCCTTCCCCTTCCTCTAAACAGGAACTACCAATCGCAAGTTACTCAAGTTATAAACTGACCAATCAGATGCCTCAGTAAAAGCCTGTGGTGCCCTCTGACCCCACTTTTTCTGAGCCAGCTTTCAATGGAAGGGGTGTGGGCTTCGAACAACCTCACTCCTGATTGGTAACAGTAGTTGCTATAGAAACAAAGGCCGAATCCGAATTGCTTCCCTTCCCCCACGTCTTCTCCCTACCTCTACATTTATCCCTGCAAGCGGAGAGATATGGAACAAATAGTGTCCTAAAATTCAGACGTTACTACTTCTTGATGATGTCATCAACAGTCGCCGGTCATCTACATTAGCGTATAGCTGCCGGTACTCGGGAAACACATAGCATTGGTTTTATAACTTTAAAAGGTCATGCGTGCGTGTGGCGGGATTAGCATCGACGCTAATCATGGTGATGCTAGTAACCCTAATACCAGAGTAATACCCAGCTGTAAGTCGCTACGGCTCCTCCTTAAACAAAAAAAAACACTTTTGGACACCACGACGGCTTCAAATGCCCCTACAATTGGCGCAGTAAGGAGGAGCCAAAGGTTTAAAGAAGAAATTTGGATTCAGTCATTGACTACCGCTCATTGCTGTCATCTGGTACCAACATGGTGACGTCCATATTATGGGAAAACAGTGACTGAATTGGCTCCATTTCGCTGGAGCCAAAAGTAAAGGCATTTTCAATGGGTGACATCACACTCGCTCAGTCCAGTTCTCTATGTACAGTCAATGGTGAACCTCACAACATGACAAGCTGTCTTTGTTGTTTGGACAAGAAGAATGTGTATTTGTTCTTTGCAACAGATTTAGTTAAATCTTGTGTGGAAATTATGTTTTACAAACCCCAACAGTTGTAAATTCCTTGTTGACTTTCTGAATTGAAGCCTAAAAGAGGTTTATCTTTTGAAGCGTTTGCTTACCCTGTGGCCAAAAAGCCAGAAAATATTTATTGGAAGTCCTTATTATGCCAATTCAATTGGTCCTTAGAGTAAAAAAAAAAATATAAAAAAACAAACGCAATTTTAATTTTGTTTGTCTATTTAAAGAAAAATGTAACATAAAATGTATACCAATGGGTCAGTTTGACGCAAACGCAATATTAAAGTTAAAACATCAATTAAACATTACCGTTCTTGCTATTATTTTTAAATTTTAGACTATTATTAGAGTATCTTGCTAGAAAAAGGTAATTATAGGTAACATTTACAAAGAGGCGCTCCATCTTGAATCGCGTTAATCACATGTGGAATTGTGACATAACTGGCATTGAAGCCAAAGTTCATGTGAAGTCAGTATAAAAATGAAATGTGGACTTAGCTTTCCAGCGATCATGTGCTTTCCTCCGCGTCTCCAATCACCGTCAATTACAGGTTTTGATTGCATTAATGTGATCATAAGACTTCTGTTTTTATTTTAGGCCTGGGGGGCAGCAAGTACATCTCCTTTGAGGAGCGCCAGTGGCACAACAACTGCTTCAACTGCAAAAAGTGCGGCGCGTCTCTGGTCGGCCGAGGCTTCCTGACATCCAAGGAAGACATCTACTGCCCCGACTGTGGCAAAGACCTCTGAGCTTTTGGCCAAGAGAGGAAACTGCATGTTCTGCATGATTGTATCCCAGTCCTTGACCTGCCTGCATGCCGTGATATCCTATTCAATTTTGACTGACATAAAGAAATAGTTGACTTGACACAAATATAATAATTTTCTGAGAGCATATACTACAGGGTGATGTTTTTGATGCATAGCACATGATTTCTACTAATCAGTATTTTTGATCTAATACAGTTTGAATCTATTTGATTAAACACAACTAATGTGTGTAATTATTAGCTCTTTATTAATATCTAATGAAAGATTTAGAAGGAAAATCTTACCTGGTACTGTTTGTTTATTGTTTCCACCAAGGTAGTTTATTGTACTTTACAGGTGGACAAAAGTCTGTATAGCCTCTACTTAAAATGGACACTTAAGAGTACTTCTCTCTAGATAGACATTTCAGAATCTTGTGAGATGTCATCCTTTCCTTGATGCTTCTAATAAATACTGCACACTCTTAATATGTAATATTGCACATTATACTACATAAATGATCATGTATGCAGTTTAAAATTGATTTTTTTAAATGTAGTTGGAGTCAAATTTGACATATAAATGCATCTATCATCTGTTTATTTGTTTTATCTATTGATATTCTGCCGTATTTGCACAACACGTACACTTTTTTAACAGTTGCAACTCAACTTTTGTTGCTTTTCTAAAGCTATTTGACGCTAATTAGTTGTTTTTTGTAGCTGTTTGCTTTTTTTTTTCCAAATAAAGAAAATAAGAAAGTAACACTCATTTTTTTTGTTTTATTTTCATATTTTTGGCAGCAACCTTCAAAGCAAAGGTCATCTGAATAGTTTTTTTTAAGACAGATGTTTCACTACCTCTTCAGTTTTATGTTTTTGCTGCAACCTATAAAACAAAGATCGTCTCGAGTTTTTTATAAACAACAGTTGTTCCACTATTTCTTCTTTTTTATTAGTATCAGGTAGGAATTAGTATTCGGTAGGAAAAAAAAGAAAAAAAAGATAGTCTTGATTGCCTTTTGAGACCGATGTTACACTATTTCTACATTTTTATTAGTATTTGGCAACAACCATAAAACAAAGATTGTCTCGGTTGCATTTTGAGATTGATGTCTCACGGTTTATTTTTCTGTTCGCCGCAGTACATATTCCCTTTAAATTCCTCTCAGCCAAGTTGGAGATTTTCTCTGCATTTAAGTAAGAAATCGTAAGTTTTCTTCTCTGATTTTTAAAATTCAGTTTAAAAATTGTCATTTTTCTTGCTCCTTTAGCTAATTTCTAGCAGGGACATATTAGCTATGCTGCCAAGTTGACAGTTGTATTTGTTTTAAATATTTTTTAACAATGCTATAATTTAATAATGTACTTGTTACATATTTTAAGGAATTGGAAAAGGCTTAGAACTAAAAAAAAAAAAAAAAAAAAAAAATCGTCTCTCAACCGGAAGTCAGCAGCAGGTGCTACCGGAAGTTCCCAGTACCCTTTGCAGAATAATTCCAACGAGCTAAAGGCGTTTCTTCTTCAATCCGCCCGGCTCTATTCTGAAGGTATTTGTCAAATGTACTCTTATATACTTGCATGTGTGTAATTATTGCACAGCATTATTCGACATCGACCTGTAGTGCGAACATTTGCTCTCTAAAAACAAAAGAAAAATCTCAGCTTTGTCGGCGGCTAGCTGTGTTAGCATGGCTTTGTTAGCCTCGTCGGAAAGAAACCCCCTTTAAGTCAAATATAGAAATGAACGAAATGTGTAATAGTTATGCATACTAATAAAATGTAGCATTAATTCAGCTTTTGTGCGTTGGGTTAGTTTTAAATGTGTGAACGAAGGTTGAAACGTTAGCTTCTTAAACCGTGTGCTGCAGTAGTGGAAAAAAAAAAAACCCACATCCATATATGAACAAAACCGAGAGAATACTTGGTTATTCTTTATTTATTCTACTTTTTTCCTTTGTGAATTCGAAACATTAACCGTTTATTAAGCAAACAAAGACATAAAGTTTAGCATAAATTGACACACATGATATTCTTAGTCAAATATTCCAGTTCAGTTCAACAAGATAAAATTAAGTAGATGTTAAAAAAAATGGAATCTGACATGTTATTTAATCTAAAATGTAACATGAGAAGCCTGTTTTTCTTAATTATGACAGAGGACACGCCCATTGGTTTGTAAAAGCTGAGAAAATCAGGTTGAATCTCCAGAAAAACTGGATCAGCACATTCTCAAAGCTTGCTTGATCTTTACCATTAGATATCATTGTATAAGTGAGTATAATAGGGGTTTAGCAATTAATTTTAACAACAATTAGATTGATATTATAAGTTCTGTCAATATTTCGTTCATTTTGAACGATTTTATTCACCATCCTAAAATTGCCAAAACTTCACCCTTTGTGACTCAGAGATAAATACATGATACCGAACATTACAGGTTAAGTTTTCCAGATTCCTTGTATTTTTTGCAAGATAATCAAGTGTAAATTAAATATGCGTACAAACAAGTAAACAAAAATTAATGTCAAATCCGTTCAAATTTTAGTTTCATAACGTTCACCCCGCTGTTGTTTTTCCTCATCAAACTAATACAAAGGGAACTTTATTAGAATGTTCTACCACACTTTATGCTCATGCCTTTGGGAAATTCAAATTATTCCAGACATTAGATTGTAATAATGGACTAATCATGCGACACAATAAAATAAATTACCATGTCTCAATCCGAATGGTGTTTGCTAATATCGATTATTGATGTATTTCCTTTTAGCAACAGCATTGATATATATTACTGGATTGGGCCTTGCCTATTAGCTGCTATAGACAGAGACGTGCGCGCGCCGGCGCCATCGTCATGCATCGAGTCACGGGAGCAGAATGCAGCTGTTTCAATGGAGGACAGGCAGGCATGAACCACAAAAATCGGGCTAGCTCCTTCAATTCTTATCCTGTTTTTACAAGATAGAGCTTGATTTAAAGCTTAGAAAATTATTGATCTTTTGGCATATTGAAATATTTATTATCTATAAAGATTAAACTGTAAATAGTGCAAGAATTGTCTTCTACTGCTACAGATAATGCATTCCTGTCAAATAAACCATGATTTTTTTAAATTTTGCCTCTGTGCTAAAATCACACTTGACAACTTAAACTTCTTAAAAAAAAAAGAAAGTGCGACCGACAACCAGATTGAGGTTCTTAAAGTAGCTAGCCACGAGCTAGCAAAACAATGCAGCAACGTACATCTTGACCGCACATTTTACGTGTTTCCTACATGAATTTTCATGTTTGTGCAGGTGTGAACGGAAATATGTGCCATTTAACATGTTTTAAACCATGAAACATTAATAAAAACATACATCGAAGAACCAAACTAGCATGCTACTCACCCACTTTAGCACACAGTTCACGGTTGCCAGCCTAATTTCTCTCCATTAAAATGTGATTCCCGTCGGATTATTATGTTTTTGAATGTATATTAAAGTATTTTGGCTTAAAGTAAGAACAGAATTAAAGGAAAATGATTGACTTTAACTCTTGTGTTTTTTTTTTTTTTTAATCTCTCATCAGGTTGAATTTCACCGTCAGCCGAAATGAGCACTGCCATTCCCAACCATAGAAGGACCAAGCCTGGTGGTATGAGCCACTCTTCCTGGATCTTTCCAGTATCGTTGCATAGAAAACTTCAAGTGATTCAATTTTTTAGTTTGACTAAAATTACATTTCCAAGATGAACTTGATAAAAACAAGAAAATATATATAAAGATAAATACAGGATGGGCTTTAAGTTTTGATACATCGGATCATTTCTATTTTAAACTAGTTTTATATATTTAATGTGCGCTGTATGATTAGCGTTGTTCTGAAATCACATATTGATTGATTTCCACAGTTCCAGTTTTCTGAAATTTGATAATTAAGTGTGGCCAGTGTGGGATGCTCACTCCATAGTTTCTCTGAAAATTTCTTTAAAAAGAAAAAAAAATATATATATATATGTATATCGTATGCTTTACGTTACTTAACGCGAGTGCAGAACAATGGACGCGGAAGAGCTTGAAGTTGTTTCCACGGAGTTGAATCAAACAAATGCACCGATGCAGGCAGCCCAAGAAGACGCCCTTTCAGCTAAAGAGGGGTACGTCTGCGATTTGGCTGCATTTTGGATTCAAGATATCCGACGATGAGCAGAAGACGGCATTATGTAAACTATGCTAGGAGGCTATTCCTGCACCGATGCTAACACAACAACCCTTCTAATAAGTTCAAAGTACAAAACTGAACGTATAACAACGTTCAGTTTTTTGTTAGTCGGTTTTGTTCTATTATTCTTTGTCTGGCCATGTTTTATGTTTATGTGTGTTCTGTTTATTTTATATGAAATTCAATAAACATATTAAAAAAAAAAAAAACTGAACGTATGAGATTACAAAAAATAAGAGATAAGCCAAGCTGTGGAACAGGACTGTAACAGGTATCCAAATACTTGGACTCCTGCGCTCCCAAAAATCTGAGTACAAAAATTTGAGACGTCCAAGATTGCTGATTTTCCATTTTTATAAATATAGTAGAGTGTAGTAAAAATATAGATTGGCTCTGAAATACATAATATGAACTAAAATGAAGCCGAATGTGCCGTGCTACCGTCACCGGAAGTAAAAAAAATCTTTGAAATAAAGTGTCAGTGAAGCTTCCTGTTTTCAAAGTAAGACTAGCGAGTTCTTTCTTTCTGTTTAAAAAAATGAGACTGAAGTTCTTCTTACTGATATAACCTCTGGAAAAAAAAATAGCTTTAACATCAGAGCTTTAGCTCCAGTGTTTATTTTGTTTTGGTAACTTTTCAACAGTTGATGTAATTCCATCTTAATTTTGCGTAAAAATGTGTTTTTCTAGTGTGCAAGATTAGCAAAAATATTCAATAAATAAAGTTTAGTTTGAATGAAAACTGAATTTTACTCTTCATTAAAAAATATATATATACATATATACATCATTATAATAATAATGAATTATTATGACGTTTTGTGTAAAAACGACTCGATTCTCTGTGTTTCTAGGGATAAAGCCGGGGGCCGCCAACAGTGGCGTCACTGCCCGACCTCCCAGATCCCCGGCCTGTGCCAGAGCGCCACCGAAAGTGCGCCGGCGGAGCGGATCAGCGGACGAAGAGTGGGCATTTTTGAGAGCGACTCGGAGTACGTGAAGCTGGCCAAGCAGGGGGGGCACAAAGGTAAAACTCTGAACGAGTCAATATTTTCTTGTGAATAATAAATATTCAGAAGTAAAATCCCTGTGAATCCCACCACGATTATCGTTTGAAATATTCTAAAAGCGTTCTCAGTGGTCATTTTTAGTCAAAATGTAAAAACTTATGTCGTTTTCTAAGCCCTCATTTCTGCAGAGAAGGAGGAGATCTTTAGAAATTCGCCTCTGAGTTGTGGGTGGGACTAAGTAAGCCTCATCTTATTTCCCATCATCCCTTTATTTAAACTCTCTCCCACTATCTTACAACCCCTTAACAAACCCAAGACAGCGGTGCAACAAAACGTGGCGAGCAATATGAGAGCTATCCAGTTTTATTTAGATACCAGCTCAATGAAGACGTTCATGGATCTGTTTTTTTTTTTTTTTTTTTTTTTAAATAACCTTTATTTAACCAGTAATGTCCCATTGAGATTAAAAACCTCTTTTCCAAGGGAGTCCTGGCCAAGAGGCAGCAATTTCTAAAACAATAACACACACACAAAAAAAGTACAATTACATTACATTAAAATTTCTAGATTTATAAATAACACTGGCAGGTTAGTGAAGCAGTCTCTAAGTCTTGAGTTGCATTTTAAAAGCATTTAAAGGAGGCAGATTTGTCAGTACTGTTGGTCTGTGTGTAGGGATAACATAATCCATAGTGGAGTGAATAATTTGATTTGTTCTCATCTGATTTGAAATAGTGTCATTAGACAGTGGGGCAAAAAAAGTATTCAGTCAGCCACCAATAGAGTTCCAAGTTCTCGCGCTTAAAAAAGAAGAGAGAGGCCTGTAATTTTCATCATAGGTAGAGCAACAGCCCTAAACATCCCTCCTGTAGAGGAGATCTGCATCCGCCATCATTTACAAATATATTCTTTAAAAATCAGACTTTTTTGTCTTCTATTTTAGTCTCTCATAGTTAAGGAATACCTATGATGAAAATCAAAGGCCTCTCTCCTCTTTTTAAGACATTGCACAATTTGTGGCTGACTGAATACTTTTTGGCCCTACTGCAAATAAAGGAGAATTGCAGAAAAATCTGATGCTCAAAGAGGAAAATGACGACCGGTCAGTGGAGGCTGAGCTGGAAATGTTTGTCCACGGAGCTGAATGAGGCATCCCAGCTGCCCGCCCGCGGAGGCTTCTGCCTCATTTAGAAATAATCCCGCTCTCCCCGCAGGACTGCTGAGTCACGACGCGGACGGCGATGACATACCCAAGAAAGCGTACAACCCGCCCAACTGGTTCGGAGGTGACGAGTCCAAAAGGTGAGCGCTTTAAGAGGGGGGGAGGTCGGGACATGACAGGTCAGGAGAAGAAAAGGTTCAGATCTGATAGAGAGAAGAAGAAAAAAAAAAGGTAAAAGGTCAATGACTTTAGAGCGTTCACACACTTTTGTCAATGGTGGTTTTGTGCTTTCAGCGACAGTAAAGCAACATCTCCTAACGGCCAGTCCAAGGGGGAACGGCGGCCTCTGGCCGCTCCGTTTGGCACTGATAACAGTCCCACCTGGGAAAGAGACCCTGATAGGTTTTCCAATAATAAAGATCAGGTGAATTGACCAGACCAGTCATCCCTTCCCTGCCCTTTCAAACATCCAGCCATTCTGAAGCCTTCCATCTTTTTGTTTTGTTTCTTCATTTTTATCCATCATTATTTTCATTTTTTTTTAAATGTATAAATGGCTTCAAAAGTTATTGTAAAAATACATCAAATATTTGAATTTTTAGAGTATTAGCTTCTGTATCATTATGTGCCAAATGGTTGGCCAGAGTTACTCATCGATTAATAACGTTAAATGTATTATTATTATTATTGAACAGATATGAAAAAAATGAAATATAAATCAAATCTTAAATTCAAATATTCATTTAATTTTATTAATATTTATTGATTTACTTATTTTATAAGAAAAATATGTTTTATTGTAGCTATATAAAGTATGTTACTTTAACTTTAAGTGACTAGTTTTATAACAAAAACACAAAAAAATATTGACATGAAAATTTAAAATATTGAAAAAAACATTTTATCTCAGAGTAAATTGAAAAAAAGCGATCTGAGTAAAAATTGCATCAATTATGGATTTTGTCAGTGATAATTAGCCCTAGATTGTATATATTTACAGCAGTTTTAAGGTCACGAGAACATACATTTGTTCTTAGAAGTTTACATATCCTTGAAGAAATTTTGATTTTTTTTGTCATTTTTCACAAAAACGTATTTTCCTATTCATAGTTAATGGTTGAAATAAGCCATTTATTATCAAAATTAAATCGTACCTCTTGTATTGCCTCCTCTTGCATCAGTAACAGTCCAATCGTCTTGGCAGAAAGTTCCTCTAAATACTTGGACTGTTTTACTTTTGAGTGTCTCAATAATATGTAGTGTTTATAGCTGTGGCCAAAAAGTTCAACCTGTGCCGTTTGTCGTGTTGTAAGCCAGCTATTTTGTCGAATATGTGCAAAAAAAGTCAGTTTTTTGGGGGGGGACTCAACTATCCAGCCCATTTTCCTTCTATTGCCTCCCCAGTGTGCATGTGGAAATGTCCACACCACCATTTTGTTTTTAGAAAGTCCTGGATTACAGCTGAAGTAATTTGGGGTTTTTCTTTGTATTCTATTAATTTTTCTGCCACAGCTTTTGGTTTCAATAGAGCCCCTCGCTTTCCACTTCTTGATCAAAGTTTGAACAAGGCATTCTCAGTTCCTTGGATGTCTCCGTATTTCCTGTTTTGTACAATTCAGTTACCTTTTCCCATAGATTTGTTAACAGCTCTTTAGCTTTCCATAATTGTCCGTGCAGCACAGGATGGAGGATGCACGGGTCTGTTGGGAGTCCAGAAACTCCAAGAGCTTTTGTTCAAATGCATCAATTACTGGTAAACAAGTCACAGTTGAGGATAGTTGGCTCTAGATTATCTATTGAACAAGGTTATTAGGGAAGTTTCTGTTCTCATTAGGATTTAAAAAGAATAAAAATATCTTTTGACGATAAATGGCTTCACCCTACCACCAACTATGAGTTGGGGAAAAAAAAAAGTTTTTCTGTTATTCATATTCTCTGAAAAATGACCAAGAAATCATAATTTCTTTCAGGATATATAAACTTATGTGCATAAATACATTTTACCGGACAAAAAGAAGACGGAGGCTGCAGGGAACTCAAGTAGAGGATTTTAAAGACTTGTTCTGGGGTCAACAGTCCAGGATGTGGAGGAGGAAGGGCTCGACGGGGACAGGAATGTAGTGAAGGAGGACATGAGAGTAGTGCTGGCCTGGGCGATATAACAAAAATGTATAGTACGATATAAATTATTTTATATCATAAAAACAATATTTATCATGATAAAAACATAACTTACCTGTCTTCATATTTTTTTAAATGAATCGTCACAAATGAAACATTTTTCTAAAGGAAACAACAGTTTCAAGTTTTTAGTAGGAAAACACATTTTTGCAATAAAGTTCAGCATTAAAAATAAACAAATACAAACAATAAAAGAGAAACGGCACGATAGATATTTTTCTATCACACGATATGTATCGTCACATCGCCCAGCACTAGTTAGAAGGGTAAGATGGAGGTTTGCGGTGGCGCCCCCTAGAGGAAACAACCTAAAGACAGACATGTTTGTGTAAACGTTCCTAAAATCCAATAAACTTTTTGTCCAATTTATCAACAAGTTTACATTTACGCAAATTTTTAGGTCTTTTTTTAAGTCTACCATTCCTTTTGTGTGAAGGGGGTCCGTGTGGCCGAATCTCAAAAAATCGAGTCTTTTTTTCTCACATTATTTTTCTTTTTTTCATCATTCTGGGAAAATGAAAGGGTGACTCAGATGAAGTTGGTTGTTTTTGGGTTTGAGCCATCTCCATTCAGTTTCTGTGCATGACTAACCTCACCTCTCGTTTTCTCCTGCAATTTTTTTCTTTCGGTGCGTTTCACGCCGACTCATACGTCTGTTCCTCCGTGAAGCGAAGCGGTAAATTCATTTGTCTGTAATGTGAGCGTTTACTCAATGAATGCGGATGACGACTCCTCCCCCACAGGCATCTCCAGACGGCGCCGCGGATCACATGGAGGGTTTGTCATTAGGCAGCAAATACAAGAGAAGGTTAGAGGCTGCACGCCTTTGAATTTCCCAGCGTTTTATGTCTGTCGCTCGGGATGATTTCAACCTGGGTTTGTCGCCTCGGCAGGTCTTACGATAAGAAGACCCCCCCGGTCAGCATGTCCAAGCTGCTGAGTCATGGTTACATGGAGAATAAGAAGAAGTCCTCCAACGACGACGACACTTCAAGTAAGACATTGAAACATTTCCATTCTAATGCAATTTGAAAATTCATTTTACAATTCAAAATGAAAAGAATTAAATTCAACAATTAAAGTACGCTAAAATTGAAACTCATAATTAAAGGAAATCCATTTTACTATTCATTATGCAATTTGACAAATAATAATTTAATGTTGAATTTAGTCGTGTGTTTTGAAAACGCATCATAAACATAATAATAGAGTGTAATTCAATTCCTTATCTCTTTTAATCTCATTTGAAACAACTTACAATCTATGGCATGTTCATTTGTCACAGTGTTTTTGTGTCAAAACTATTGACTGTATATAGAGAAGTGGACTGGGGTGACCCCCTCCCCCCTTTGTGTTCCAAACAGGAAGTACCGCTGGCCCCAAGAAATCACAATCCCATACATTTTTATTGAGAAAACAAACAGTTATTGCTCAGTTCTATTTGTCAGAATAACCATTTTTGTTTTAATAGTTTTTTTTATTTGCTAAACAATACCACAAACTGACAAAGAAAGACAAACGGGGAGAAAAAAGTGTTTGTGCGAAAGAAAAAAAAAGTAAATGAATAAATATTAATAATAAAAAATAAAAATTATAGTTTTTTAATGCGTTATGACCTTAAATTATTTTTTTTTCTAGAAGTTTTTTTCTTTATCGCAAGTTATAAACTGATCAATCAGACGTGTCAGTAAAAGCATGTGGTGCCTGCTGCCCCCCACCCCTCGAACACTTGAATTGTTTGACCGATTTTCAGTGCTGGTGGCGTTTACGTTCAACAAGCTCACTACAGAGTGGCGACAGAAGTTACCGTAGAAACGTTGACTCAGACCAAGTCGGACCAATCACTGCTTACCAGTGGTATGCATTGGCAAGAGTCTGTCCATACGATTTTCACGAAAGTAAGCCACAACTGATATCCCATCATCTCTTTGGCTACGTCTGAATTCACTCTTTACTCCCTAACTACCAAAAAACTACATAGTGCGAGACTTTCTCATGCCCTGGTTTCAAAAACAATTCTAACAATTCTTTTTTTTTTCTTTTTTAAATGACCAATATAACATCCCTAATTCCATAAAGTAAAAACGTAGTAAGTACAAGAATTTACAAAAGCTGGCTATGGATCCTCTGTGTTCTGATAATGAAAACTTGGATGATTTATTTATGATTTATTTTCAAATAAAAATTGCTCAAACGCAATGCATTATGGTCCATACTTGCTAATCTAGCAAGCATCGATGCACACTGGTTTTTCGCAGAGATTTCTGGGAAATTTCTAGGACACTCGGTTTGTAATTTTGGACAGCACTACACAATGTTAAACACACTTTGTAGAGAAAGAATTTGAACACGAACATTGTTCTGATGATCCTCAGAGGATAAATTTAAAAAATATTTACATTGTTTTTTAAATACTTCAATATTTGTTAAATACTTTGTATTTATTCAGGCTTCTTTGGATTTTCCGTTTAATGTGGTTTTTCCTCTTTATTGTTATTCATTGTTGATTGCTTCGCTGCTAAATCTCTAGACTGAATCGCACCAGAGTTCATTTGCAGTTCTTTTGACACATTTTGAGCTAGAAGCAATAACATTTTAGAGGAAACAAAAACCATGCAATTGTTAAAAAACTAAAGACATATTTGTCGTTTTTATAGGCGTGACGTCGGAACATACCAGCACCACCATGACGGAAGACGTGGACGACCTGGAGTAACGCCATCAGGGTTCCGGTCTGCAAGGATGGACGGGGTTTTTACCGCCTCTTCCGCTTCACTCACAGTTATCGTGCACCCACTGACTGTTAGGTTTTGTACTCATGTTTATGCAAAGGTACCATCCTGTATTTATTTGCTTCAGTTTTTCAACACAAAAAGAGAAAAAAAGGCGATTTTTGGTGGGTCGCAAACCAACAAGTCTCAGCTCCTCCGTAGTCGCGTTCAGATCAAGTTAGTGACGTTCTGAAAGTGTTAGTGCTCATGTGTTGTGTTTACAGTGTGGTGAAGTATTATTTGTTTTCGACCAAGCGCTCCTGCCGCTGCGATCACACGACGCCCAGAGCCGCCACCATTTGTTTACCGACAGAGGGGCCAAATATGAGTTGCTGTTTTCTTAAGCCACAGTTGAATTTTTTTTTTTTTTTTTTTACCCTGCAAGTACAAAAAAAAAAAAAGTGCCAAACAACAGCAGACTACTTGATCCAAATGTTTACATCCTCAACATTCAGAAAACAAATACTACTTTTGTGTTCATGTTTACTGAAAAAAAACACTATAATCTTAATTTATTTTACACAAAGCGGATCGTTTTTACTTTCTTTTCATTCTTTTCAAAATGAACTCGACCAATGAAATTCCAATAGAAAAATCCAGGATCTTAACATTCCACAGTATTATTCTTGTGTTTTAAGCTAATGCTACTTTGCAACGCGAGTCGAATGTACCACGTTAAAGTACGGGTTTGTTTTTACGCCATGTTAAATATTCAGGTCCAGTCGGTAGCTTACGTCCAGCCTGTAGTGGAAACTTTTAGTAGCTCGACTTTGCAAAGTCATGTGACTTGTTTAGCTTTTTTTTTTTAACTTTTTTTCCTCCTCCCCTCTTTAAGTGTTGATGGGTTTTTAGACAAAAACGGTTGTTCAACGGAGGATTCCTGGAGAGTTTGTGTTGAGGAGAAATCCGACCGACCACGCTCATTGACGGGACCCTGCTTATGTCGACGACTGCTTGCAGATTCTGAGTTACTAAATGAATAAATGGGCATGTGCATGTACCCGTGTACTGTTGTTCTTTCATGAGTATAAATCGCTGTTTTTACATTTGGTCATACATAAATAAACACACCTAATACATTTGGTAAAGTTTCATTTTGAGAACTGCAAGGCAAGAATCCGAACAGTCTTGCATGTCTATGTTTTGACGTGATTTTGATGACATCACGTCGCAGTACTTCTAAGGTTAAGAAAGAAATTCTCTCCTTATGGAACCGCCAAAATACTTTTTTTTTTCTGTTTTAAATGTTTCAGATCTGTGGCTTTTAAAGTAATCATCTTGCATAATTATAGACGTGAGTAGCATTTTTTTTTACTTTTTCCATAAATTACTGTAACAACTGTTGTTCTTTTTGAGAAATACAGTACTATCCTTTTTAAACCTAAAAAGTTGTATTCCACTCTACTTATATATATATATATATATATATGGTGTGTGTGCTTTGAAATCAAAAGCACATTTATCTAAATCTCCTGTTTCACGACGGAGTTACGGCCAGCGTAAAAGTATATTTAAGAGAATAAGAACAAAGTCATAGTTTTGCAAGAAAGAAGTACATTTATGAAAAAAGTTGAAATTTTATGAGAAAAAAAGTTAAGAATAAATTTGTGCATTTATATTAAAAAAAGTAGTAATTTTGCAAGAAAAAAGTAGTAAAATTTACAAGAAAACAATCATAGTTTTAAAAGAAAAAAAGCTTTACATTTGAGAATAAAGTTAAAAAAATGATGTGGAATAAAGTCATTTTACGAGAAAAATTGATGAGAAAAAAAGCCAAAAATGTGCAATAATAGTCATAAAATTATGAGAATTTAATTTACAAGAATAAACTCGTAGAATTGTGAGTAAAACAGTTAATATTTTTACACGAACAAAGTAATAGAATTTCACAAGTTGACATTCTGTTTACAAGGAAAATATAAAGAACAAAAAGGGATATTACGAGATATATAGAACACATTATCCTTGATTCAGCATTAGTTTCACAAATAAAGAAGATCATGAGATAACTGTCAAAATAATGACAGTTTATAATCATTTCATGGCTTAATTTACTTGAAGTTGCACATTTTTCTCCTTATATATTTACAACTTCATTCTTGTAAATTATTACTTTTTCTCTTATAAATTTACAAATTTTTTCTTGTGACGATAAAACCTTTTTTCTCATAAATTTCCTATGGTTCTCATAGTATTTTGACTCTTCTTATGGATTTACGACTTTTTTGGTAAAATTAAAACTTTTTTTTTCTCATAAAATGCAATGTTGTGGAACAGAAAAAAAATTACAAATTTATTCTCAAATTTACAACTTTTTTCTTGTGAAATTGAGTTTCTCATAGATGTAAAACCTTTTCTTGTTAAAACGAATATTTTTTACATAATTTTGATAAGTTTATTCTTGCAAAATTAACAGCATTATTCTTGTTAAATTACAAATTTTTTCTCATAAATTTGCAACTTTACTCTTATATTTCTTATTTTTGACTTTATAAAATTACAACTTCATTCACAGAATCACTACTTTTTCCTGTAAAATATTTTTTTCTCCTAAATTTACAAATTAAAATTTGTAAAACTATATTTATTTTTTGCAATTTTACGACATTATTCTAAAAATTGACTTTTTTTACCTTATAAAATTTGCAAAATTATTCTAAAAAAATTATGACACTTTTTTTTGCTTATAAATTTGTAATTTTATTCTTGTAAAACTTTTTTGTACATTTTACCTCTTTATTCTCGTAGAATTATGACTTTATTCTTGCAAAATTACGCTTTTTTTCTTTTAAATTTACCACATTATTCTCATAAAATTACAACCTTTTTTGTTCATAAATTTACAACTTTATTCTTAATTATGACTTCTTCTTTCATAAATGTACAACTTCTTGTCATAAAATTACAACTTTTTTTCTCATAATATAACAACTTAATACCTTAAAAAATGTATAATTTTTGTCTCATATTTTTTGTAAATTTATTTTTTAAAATGGTCCTAATATTCTGACAGTTTCTACTGATATCAGCGGATCTAAAAAGAATCATTGTTTTGGCCTCCCCGGCGTTCCATACAATGAACTGATTAAACTTTCGCTTCTAAACATTCTGTTGGGAATCCCATTAAGCGCTGGCGCTCGGGCCTGCAGCGGTTTGTGCGGCGACACATGCACGCATGCGCACACGCACGAGGCAGGCTGCATCCTCGCTCTGCTGGCAGCTTTCACGCGGCTGCTCGGTTGTTCCTGCAGCTGCAGCAGCAGCTTCATCGCATGCAGCGGAGCGCTCCGGATCGATCCCCTTATCGGGAGAAATAATCCATAGCCGCATGGTGACGTCACGCTGATGATCGACGGCGGCGGCGGTGGGTCGGGGGGAGGAGGAGGCTGGAGTGCACGGGCGCGTTTTGCATCCCCTCTTATAACTGTCGATTAAAAAAAAAAAAAAAAGGAAGGAAAAAAAAAAACTAGAAGCTCGAGGACGTTTGCATTCCGGGCGCGTGCCCAGCCATTGTAGTAGCTGTCAGGGGCGCGCGCGCGCGGACAGAGGAGGAGGATGGACGCGTGAGGAGCCAGCTGTGGCCTGCTTTTCACAGCAACATCTGGCCGGTGAGTCCGCTCTGACCGCGCAGGTTCGGTTCCGGTCCGGTGAGGCGGCTCCTTGACCTCGTCGGTGATGATGCGAGCGTGATGGACGGATGTCCCGCGTGCGCGCACATGCAGGTGGTGTTCATGCACTGCATGCAGCAGCCGCATGCACCTGCAGAATCACCTGTCATTCCAAACCGTGCGTGAACGTGCGTGCATTATAACCGCTCCTGCTCTGAGATGAGCTGGACTTCATTCCCCTGCGAGGAAAATGACCCTGTAACCTCTCGAGCTCACAGGAGGTTGACATTTTCCTTTCTGTCTGGTGGATCCTCAGGTTCCAAGAGGGCACCTTAGAGCCTTAGGTGGGGATGGAGGAGGGCAGCAGTGAAGGAGATGGACCAGTGGTGGTCAGAGAGGGGCAGGGCGGTCCTGACCTCCCCAAAGACTCCAGCTCCACCACCACTACCAACCTGCTGGCTTCTGTCAAAGAGCAGGTAAGAGTAACACTTCATTTTAACTGGTAAATGGTGTATGCTTATACAGCGCTTCAGTCACACACACAGACTGTGCTGGAGAGAACTGGGCCGACCAATAACCATCAGGAGCAATGTATGGTTCATGTCTTGTCTGTACTCTGTAGGACATATTCAGGCTAGAAAAGTCTATGGCTGTGGTTCCCAAACTCACATTTGGCCCCCCTGAACAATATCAGAGACCCACGATTTTTTTTTTCTTCTTTCCAGTTTGGCCACACAGAATGTGACTTTTATTCCAGCCTTCTCCAGTTTGATACATCCAGCTCTAATTATGATCAAATATTTGTTTTTACTCTAGAAAACTGGATTTATTTCTGAATTTTGAGAGTTTAAACAGTAAAAATGTATGTGATGAGTTTGGTCCTAATTTGCGTATTTCACCTTCACAAGTTACTTTTGGAACGTAAATCCCACAATAAACAAAGGAACACTGTTCTTGTGAAAATGTAACATACATATATCAGCGATGTCAAACTCAATCGCACTAGTGGCCAAAATCTAAAACACAATCCATCCGCGAGCCGAACAGGATAAACATTTATTGAACACTTTAAAACTATTTTATTTTAAACTTTAAAACTGTAACCTTTTAACATAATTATGAACTAGATATATAGCATCACTTGCGATAATGCTAGTATGAATACTGTAAAATGAATGTTAGTGCTGATGGCTGAATATGCTAAAATTGCTAACCAAAACCATTGAAGCTGATAGCTGAAAACGCTAAAACGGATAGGCAGCTAAAATAGTAGCTAAATGCCAAATTAGCCTAAAAAACTAAAACTAAAAACCTAGGTTAGCCAAAACAGCTAGCATGTGGCTGAAGAAATAGCTAAACGTCAAAATAGCCAGAAAAAGTCTAAATTAGCCAAAACAGTTAGCATGTAGCTGAAGAAATAGCTAAACGTAAAAACAGCCGAAAAAAGCCTAAATTAGCCAAAACAGTTAGCGTGTAGCTGAAATATTAGCTAAATTTGAAAATAGCCTAAAAATCCTGAATAAATGCCAGAATAGACCATAAAGCTAGCAGAATGCCATTCTAACTTTCCACTTTACGACACTCTGACACCATATATTATGAAGTAACGACTAATCAACTATTAAATTAGTCGTCGACTATTTTAACACCGGGCTCACATGGCTAGCGTTACAGCTCATGTGCGATGCGGGAGCGGTCTAGCTACAGCAGAAGGCTCATATTAGCTCCTGGATGCTACCGACCTCGCAAAACTCCAAACTCACGTACGTTCACATGATAACCTGCCATTCATATAGGAAGTACAGTAATCCCCCTTTTATTCACTGCAGTTCAGCTGCGTCGTCCGGCAAAAATTTGAACCCAACGAAGACGTAGGAGCGCAGACGAAGGACGCGAACGCCTGCAGTGGGATTTCCTCTCGCACTTTTTGCGGCGCTCGCAAAATGTTACTTATAGTTTTTTAGAGCCTTGCATGGTCAAACCCCGTTGCACAACTCTGACCTTTTAACCCCAGACTCTTCGGCCTGATCCTTATGGTCTTCCAACCGAAATCTTTTAAGCATTCCCGCTTTAAAACTAGAGGAAATGTCTCATTTCAAAGCGTTGCTCCTCGTCTTCAGAACTCCTTCCCATTGCCGTTGCGTCACATCGAGTGTTTTAAATCCCAGTTCAAGACGAGCTTTTAGTTGATTTTAGCCCTTGTTTTACTGTCTTACTGGGTTTTTATTACTTCTCTGTGTTTTTACTTGATTTGATGCTCTTTTTTTGTAAAGCTCTTTTTAATTCTTTCTATGAAAAGTGCTACAAAAATAAAGATATTCTATATTCTATTCATAAAAAACAAGGACAATGCCTGTCTCCATCAGGTCATCAGTAAATAGAAGGAACATGAAAATTCTTCACCATCTTTTGGGAAAGCGTGGAGTCACATTTAGCTGATTCAGCATTCGCAGACACAAAAATAGTCGCTCCATGTCCCGTCCTCTTGTTTTTGGAAGGCAAATGCTGTCTTTTTAATGTCATCATGGAGACGATGACAGGCGAACATACGATGCCAAAAAGAAAAATGAAACTCAAATTAATCTTTCTCTGTAAACAGTAAAACTGCAAGAACTACGGTGGAAGTAACAGTGGTTTTTGGATCCCTTCCTTCTGAAAAACATCAATTTGGATGTTGCTGTCCTAAAGAAAACGTTACTGATGTGAACAATGGATCTCAGAGGACCTTACGATCCAAAATTTTTGATTTGTATGAATCTCAAAAGGTTACAAAAGTATCTCCAAAAGTTTTTTTTTACTATTTTGCATTTCTTTGCATTCCTTGTTTGCATTCCTTGTTTGCACAGTAACAAAAACACTTTGAAACCTTAAAAACTCGTTGTCATGGCGTCTGTGACAAACTCGCAGTTAAAAATGGGACCAGAAAGACAAACGAGCGCAGCCTCCATCTGCTACCGCTCCCTGCTGTTATTTTCATCTTCCCTTCTTTCACGTCACCATGAGACTCTTTCTGTTCTTCTCTTTTTAATTATACCTGGACAGCCGCCATATTCTCAACTCAGCCCCCCGAATGCCGAAGTCGACGCACGGCTATATAAAGGCTTGCTGCTTTTAATCCCTCAGCTTTTTTCTGCAGATTGTGCTTAAATCTCAGTTGATCTGAAGTTTGTTATAGGGCGGAAAAATCTGCTTTGTTGTCACTTAATCGGAAGTTCTGGCGACATGACTCATGGCGGTGCGTCCCTGTAGTCCCACAGTAGGGAATTGCATTCAAATCGTCAGAGTGGACCTCAAAATAACTTTTACCAGGAACTTACACAAAAGTTGTAGAGTGGCATGAAATTCTCTCTGGACTTGGGTTTACGATTAGAAAACTGTGGATCTATCAAATACCTGGTCTTGAAAGACTTTTGAGCACAGACCTAAGAGTTGGCGACTGGATGGCTGCATGGGAAACCGGGCGCAATGAACGGAATCCAGTGTGGATCCTTATGGGTTATGGGAGACCTTGTCTCCCTGCGCCGGTCCCCAGCCCGGATAAAAAAAATAAAAAAAACAGGGTTGTGTCAGGAAGGACTTCTGAAGAGATGTGGCAAAAAGCAAACACCTTAACCCTCTCTGGTGCATGGTGGCAACTACAATGGACAACTAGTAAACACGTTTCTCTCTCTTTATTGCATTTGTTTCAGAGAAAGATAAAAGCATTTGTGAAAAAGATATTGATTTCATAATTCATGCATCAGAGGGTCAAGAGTTAGCTTATATTTCCCACTTTAAAGTTGACTCAAGATCCTGATCAGTTTCAAAATATAATTTGGAGTTTCTACTTCGATTCCGATTTTTTCCTCTTAATTAAGTTCAATTTTGAGTTTACACATTTGTTTAGAAATATATTAATAATCTACTATATGTTCGGAATAGGGCTGCCACGATTAGTCGACTAATCGATGACTAATCGACTATTAAAAGAATCGACAACTAATTTAATAGTCGATTAGTCGTTACTTTATATTGTATGAAGTCAGATTGTAGTAAAGTTGAAAGTTATAATAGCATTCTGCTAGCTTTTTGGAATATTTTGGCATTTATTAAGGTTTTTTAGGCTATTTTGGAGTTTAGCTAATATTTCAGCAGCATGCTAGCTATTTCGGCTAACTTTAGCTTTTTTACGTTTTTTTAGGCAACTTTTGAGTTTAACTTATGTTTCAGCTATATGCTAGCTGTTTTGGCTAATATAGTATTTTTCCATTTTTTTAAGGCTAATTTGGAGTTTAGCTAATATTTCAGCAGCATGCTAGCTATTTTGGTTAACTTTAGCTTTTTTAAGTTTTTTTAGGCAATTTTTGAGTTTAGCTTATATTTCAGCTATGTGCTAGCTGTTTTGGCTAATATAGGATTTTTCCGTTTTTTTAAGGCTAATTTGGAATTTAGCTAATATTTCAGCAGCATGCTAGCTATTTAGGCTAACTTTGGCTCTTTTTATTTTTTGGTAAATTTGGCATTTAACTAATATTTTAGCTGGTTATCAACTTCAGCATCTTTACATCCACTTTGGCCATGAACAGATTAGTCGACTAATCGGAAAAAATAATCGGTGATTAGTCGACTATTAAAATAATCGTTTGTGGCAGCCCTAGTTCGGAATATATTTATATTAATCTGATAAAATTCACACACTATAAAATGTATTAGTGAAATGATGAGATTGTTAATAGTATTGTTACGTGGATTTTCAAAAGGAGAAACTCCAACAAAAATCTTCAAAATCTTCAACACGGATGGTTTCTGACTATATTTTGAAGAATTAAACAGTTTTATTTCAATTTGTCAAAAATTTGGCTATGACCAACAGACAGCACTTTTAAAGCCCCGTTTATAAAGATCAACAGGGTTTGGTTACCCTTTAAAGCGTGAGTTGGACTTGCAAGAATGACTTGTGAGAATTACTATACGATAAGACTTGGGCTTTTTAACAGAGACTCGTAAGATTATATTTAGAATCCTACATTCTTACATTTGGGTTTTTGCTGCAAATCGTTTCATTTTCAAAAATGGTTTATATGTATTGATGATTTTTGGTAGTTATTTATGCCAATCTATTTTTATCAAATCGGTTTTGGTTTGATTTCAGATGCATAAATGAATCTAGAATTGCAGTCCTGAAGGATTCAGTGAGTAGAGTTGAGGGGGTGTTATAGATGATTCTGTTGATATAGGGAAATGGGATCCAATAAGTTAGATGTGGGTAAGTGATTTGTACGTTCAAAGGATTAAGTTAAGGGCAGTTTTGATCAACTGATAACCACTGTGCATGTTCTGATTGGTAGATTTTTGACAGATTTAGCTTGTCCTATAAAGTAAAAGACAATAGAAATTACCTCTGAAATGCCAGTTCAGTCATTTAACTCAGGATAATTAAAAACTAAGAGTCCTGGTGGATTTTTTTTGGTTGAATTGCAGATTAAACGCGTCTCTCTCATCTCATCTTTTGATGTATTGTAAAAGCGTTCCCAGTGGCCTTTTAATTATGATTATGCAATATAAGCAACCTCTCAAATTCCACACTGTCTGTATCCTTCAAAAAAAAATGCACAACATATGGGGTTGCCAAGCAACAATGCAGCCAAACCACAATACAGAAGGACTGGAAGAGAATCATGCTCTTCTTTCACAAACATGTTCACTGACAGATTACACCAGAGACTGCAGTATTTCCCTAAAGGATATAGTTGAGTTTTATATACATTAAGTGTTTATTAAACGGATGCACCAAAAAAACTAAATCATTGAAAGAAAATTTTTGAAAAATATCAGTTGTGACTGGATCTCAGAACTGTCATTGCGTGCTTTTATTGACGAGGAGGTGTGGTGGCCATACACTGGATTATTTTCAGATGACTACAGTGTGCCCTTTAGATCATTCAATGTGTCAAATATTAATCGAGGTGGTAAGTATTTTGGAAATTGCAGCAGCTTTGGGCGACCTCCTAAATTCTTACACATGGAGCTGAATTTCATTTCATATTGAATCCTGAACTGAACCATCGTACAGACAGACTAAGCACACTGGTGGTACTAAAGCCTCCGCTTGTTTGCGGTAATATCTGAAATATATGCAGCTATAAGCTCACAAACGTAGTTACAATGACTTAAGAAGGTTAAAAAAAACACACATATGAAGAACAATATCACCAAAGAATAGACCTTTTTGGCAAAAACTCAGCTTGTTGTATTGAGAGGAGAAAGGGTTGCATCCAAAGAGCGCTGCTGGGAAGCATGGGGGTGGGAGCATCGTGGTTTGGGATTGTTCTGCTGGGTTAGATCTGCTGGGAGGTATGGGCCAAAATACCACCAACAATGAGTAGAATCATTGAAGATTTACAGAAAACGTTAGACTACGGTCACATATACAAAAATGCCATCGGCGGCGACCTAAATTGAAGTTTTTCAGCAAATTCGACAGGTGGCCACACGGCAGTGTCACGAACCCTATGGGTACATCTGGTTCGGGTCTGGGGGGCGTTTACAAAAGGGGCTAATAACGAAAACTGGACACCAATAAGAATAAAAGGACAATTTATTAAATAAAGAAAGTCCTGAAATGAGAGAATAAAAATGAAATAATTAGTGTGGTGGTTTAAACATAAAGACAAAACAAAAGTGATTTGGAACCTTGGCCAAAAACAAAATAAGTCAGAGAGACTGCTGACTCAGCCATTTTGAAGGTCTGAGTCAGCAGCTCCCTGCTAAGGGCTGCCTAATAAAATTATGAAGTGAAAACAAATAAACAAAGCCCATAAATCAAGACTACCAAGGTCCAACTCCAAACTAAAATAACAAAACTCAGCTGTGCAAGACGACTGAGGAAGAAAAGAACAAAACATACCAGCACAACTTAAAGTAAAACCTAAATGTTACACAGCCTGCCGCTCTGTTCCCTGCTTGCCTTGGTGGGGCCTCCTCTCTCTTAAACAGCCAGCAGGTCCCAATTTAGGCACATTGGCAACACCTGCCAGGTGAGCAGAAGGCCAGGATGAAACAGTAGCAGGAAGTAACCGCAGCATTTGTAAATTTTACACGCCACACGGTGGCAACTAAGGTTTTTAGAAAAAGCTACAATTTTATAGCAATATTTGATCTCTAAAAGTTGACATTCGTTAGTGGCCTCCCAGATACATTAGGAGGTTGCACAGTGGGAGTCTAGTGACAGTCGAGAATGATTGGACGGCAGCTGGCCGGCTACAGATTGGTGGCAGCTGTATCGTTGCCGCCATTTCTCAAAAAAACGATTTCTCTGGGTGGCGGCCTTCCGTATCTAGAGCTACCGACCGCCAGCCACCCAGTATTCCATGGAGTACATACTGTAAATAGCGAGCCATTCCGCACGGCTACGTTCATAACCTCTCTGCCAACGATTTTCCAAAAAATCAGGCGGCGACTTGAAATCTTGAAAATACTGCTGATGCCTCCCCATAACACGCCTACCTAGGGTCGACTGGTAAATTGATTACCTAAGCTCTCAATTTACCGGTTGATCTTTGTTCCAGTACTTGTTTATCGTCATGAGCTCTGGGTCGTGGCCGGAAGAAGAAGATCCCGATGAAAATGAGTTTCCTTTGGAGGGTGCCTGGGTGCTCCCATAGAAATAGGGTGAAAAACGTCACACGGAGAGGTCGGAGTAGAGCCACTTCATCTTCAAATCTAGCAGAGCCAGCCGAGGTGGCTCGGGCATCTGGTCCAGATACCTCCTGGACGCCTCCCTAGGGAGGTGTTTCAGGCACGTCCCACTAGGCGAAGGCCCCGGGGAAGACCCAGAACACACTGGAGAGACTATGTCTCTCGGCTGGCTTGGGAACGTCTCGGGATCTCTCCAGAGGAGCTGGAGGAAGTGACCCGGGAGAGGGAAGTCTGTTCATCTTTGCTTAGACTGCTCCCCCGTGACCCGGTCCCAGATGACCAGAAGAAGATGGATGGACAATGCGATTTTTTTTTTCAATGTTTATTTCACTTTGTCTCTCACTAGGGCTATACTGATGAAAAAAAATCATCTTTTTTAGTGGGAGAACTGTAAGATCTTAGCATTAAATAGGACAAAAAGAAAGAAAACTGGCATAATCCATTATACATAAGACTAACTGTTATCGTGCTTTTTCAACTCTCACACGGGGTATGAGATGCGAATATTTTAAATGTATATTTACCAGAGGACTACAATGTAAAGTGGTTGTGGCTGGAGAATAAACAAGAGTTGCTTCACTCCTCTCCCATGTTGCTGGCTGCAGAGCTGCTGGATCATCAGATCTACCGCCTGCAGTTCCTCCACAGAAATGTCAGATCAGGCGTGCTAAATGGAGCACATCAGTTACTGCCCTTCATTGTTTTCAAGGCCTGATGCTTTTCCCCCCCTCGCTCTCCTCTCGTTTAACCCAGTGGAGGGAGGAGAGTGAAGGATGTGAGGGATGAAACCTGGCAACTTGGACACCTGAAACTCATAAACTGTGAACACAGTTTGATCTGACACTCCTTCAACAAACATTGCTGGATTGATTTGACGTTGAGTCGAGGAGAGTGACAGAAAAAGGAAAAGCAAAACACAACAAGAAACGGAGAGGTAGATACTATGAGATATCGCTGATTGAAAGATGATATCCAGTATTGCTGTATGACAAATTATTCTTGGTTTAATTGATAGACAAATGTCATCATCCAATCAGTGATTTGTCATGGTAACTATCTTTTCTGGTTTATTATTTTGCTTTGTTTTTTTAACATTTCATTTTGATTTCTGGCAATTGCTTTTTTCCCAAAATTTTTTTCTTTTTTTCTACGGAAACCGGAAAGGGTAGATACTATAGGACATTGTTGATTGGATGATGACGGTAGTACATCATTTCAACCAAACTTTATTTGGTATGAAGCAATACCTGAGATTATCAATTAATCATTGATGTCCCACAATACATACCTTTTCCTGATATTTGTAGTGTTTTGTTTTTTAGCATTTCATGCGGATTTGTGAGGTTACACCCGCTAACTTGATAAAGGAGGAACGTGACCAAAAAACTCAATTGGAATTTGGTTCTTTTGATAAAAAGTGAATTGGACTGATAAGGTTTTGAAACTGCCCCTGACTGGTTCCAACTGGTCTGGGTCTTCATGTGGGTTAATGTACCAATCCATTCATCAATTTGTTCTCAACAAGGTATAAAAGTTTAACAATGCAAAAGTATTTTTTTTAAAAGACGCAAAGAAACTTTATGTACCATGGTATAAAAAAGCCAAAAAAAACTTAAATTTAGTAAAAAAATTCTTCAATTTATGGAAATTATTTTTGTTTTTCGAAAACATTTAATCTCTATTTCATATTTTCTGTTTCTGGTAGTTTGTTTCTTAAAATGTTATGTTGTTTTTAAACCTTTTTTTGGTTTTTAATTGTTGTGATCTTTAATACGATTTGCTGTGGAGAGATTTTTTTTTTTCAAAATCAGCCTCGTACAGAGTACTCTGGATGTCTGCAATGAAAGACAAAAGCTTGTAAAATAGAGATCACATATATAGTCCTCATGGCGGGTCATATGTGGCTTCAGGACAACCTTTGTCAGGATGGAACCCTCCTCCAATACCTTAAATGGTCATCTTCACAAAAACCTACTTCTGGACTTGTGAGTGTCCAGGGTCCAGCTTTGTTTTCCAGTAAATAAGTACTGGTCTTTGAAACTGCCCCTGACTGGTTTCAACTGGTTTGGGCCGTTGAAGGCCGTGTAGTTTGATGCAATGATGAATTTATCAGTTTGTTCCTACCAAGGTTAAAAGTGTAACATAGTATAAAATTACTAAAAAAAACCATCATGTAAATGATAGAAAAGTATATAAAAAAAAAAAAAACTCAATTTAGTATAAAAACTTTTCAATTTCTGGAAATTTATTTTGTTTTCCGAAACATTTCAATTCTATTTCAGAACCTTTGTTTTCTAAAATCTTATGGTTTTTTTTTTTAATTTCTTGTTTTGCTCTTTTAATTGTCACCATGATCTTCAATATGATTTGCTGTTGAGACATTTTTTAATTTTTTTTATTTTTGGTCGGGTGTGATTTGCACTTCAGGGCCACCGTAGAGCACTTTTAGCCGAACCGAAGCAGTTTGTTTTTCAATCAGCACTCGTACGTGTTTGCTGTTGCACTGAGGTCCACTACAGTGTAAGAATGTGACGCATGATGCTGCTGAAAATGAAACTGCACGCTCAGCACAACCCCCCTCTCAATAAATAGTGGCAGGAGGAGGGTGGGGGTGGGGGTCGCCATAAAACAACAACTTCTCACGCACTGGGTTTGCCTCTTGTTAAACTGCAGGGTCTTTTCTTGTATCCGTGGCTTAAACCGGCTCCACTGATCCAGTTATGTCACCGCACATTGCTATCCAACCCCTCCAAAAGCTGCAGAATCGCTGCTCCGTATGGATTTCAAGGCCTGCTTCTCGTCCCGTCAACTGAAGTTGACGTCCCATCCGGGATTGCCTAAAATCTTTGATTGTTCTTTAATTTTTTTTACCTATTCTGCCACTGGGAGATTTATGACATTTATGAGAATAAAACTGTGAAGAAAAAGTTGTAATTTAATGAGGAAAAAACGTGTACATTAATGAGGAAAAAGGCGAGAATACTGTTGTATAATAATGAGAAAAAAATTTCTATGACTTTCCTTTCTTTCTATGGAGTTTAATATATGTCAAAACTCCACGCAGAAACAGTCCTACGACTGACTACTTCTGCATGCGTGAGCTGGTCTCTCGAGCACGAGTGATGCGCACGCACGAGCAGAATATTATTATATATTATTATATGTTATGATATAACATATATAATGTATATATTATGTATATATATATATATAATATATATATATATATATATATATATATATATATATTATATATATATATAATGTATATACATATATGTTAATATATATACATATATTAACATATATATGTTATATATGTATGAATATTATTATAAGTGTCAGACTGTATCACTGTACAGAAATTTACGTCAAATCTGGATGATAATTATCCTGCGCGATAATCAGGATATTTTCGAGTATAGAGACTTAAATAATGAAGGAGGAAACGCGTTTTTTTTGGGGGTTTTTTTTGAGGCACAGATTGATAGCTCATGTAAAGTACGCAGTCTGTTGTTCTGGATTAAAAAACCTCTTCATGCTAAGCATTAATAAATGTTTACACAGCATGATCAGAAGTGTTTCTGATGACTACGGATCGGGAAGACCAGCTAACGCACGCGGAAGTAAACAGTCTTTCGCGTATGAGGACATTTTCTGCTCGCGGAGAAGGAAAAAGCGCTCGCGAGGGTCTGAATTGTCCGTGCGGAATGCTTGATGCGCTCGCGGAGATGTCTAATTTCTGAGTGGAGTTTTGACATAAATGAAACGCCATATGATTTTACAAGATTATTCTCATGATTTTTTTGTAAAACAGATTTTTTGGTCTTATACTTTTCTGACTTTTTTATTGTAAAATTATGAGTTTTTTCTCAGAAATGTATTACTCTATCCTTGTTAAATTATAAGAATCTCATAAAGTTATGACATAAAATTTCAACTTTTTTGTCGTAAATTGACGTCTTTAATATTTGAAAATTGTGAGTTTTCGCCTAAATTTACTACTTAAGTCCAGTAAAATTACAGATTTTTCACCTCATTTTTTACAAGGTTATTTTTGTGAAATTACAGCCTTTTCTCCTCAATTTATGAATTTAATATCATAAAATTATGTTTTTTTTCTTATTTATGATCTTTATGACATTTATGAAAATAAAATGGTAAAAGTACTAGAAGAAATTTATAATTTAATGAGAAAAAAACTTTTTTGAGGAAAAAGGCAAAAAATTACGAGAATTCCGTTGTGAAATCATGAGGAAAAAAGGCAGAATTTTTTTATTACTTTATTCTTTTTATTCCCTAATAATTTCAAAATATAATTCTCAAGATTGTTTTTGTAAAGTTTTAAATTTTTCTTACAAATTTCTGACTTTAGTATTGTAAAATTATGACTTTTTTCAAATTGATTTACGACTTTTCTCTCATAAAATTACAACTTTTTCATGATAGATTTACCACTTTATTCCAGTAAAACTACTACTTTTTGTTCATAAATTTAAAGAATTATTATTGTAAAATTACATATTTTTCTCATAAATGTATTACTTTATCCTTGTCAAATTATAAGAGAAACTTATGAAGTTAAACTTTTTGGTTATAAATTTACCACTTTAATATTTTAAAATTGTGAGCTTTTGCCCCATACTGTAAATGTGCTACTTTAATCCAGTAAAATTACAACTTTTCAAGTTTATTTATGTGAAATTACAACCTTTTCTCTGTAATTTATGAATTTAATATCATAAAATTATGAGTTTTTTCTTATAAATTTACAATTTTATCATAGGAAATCTCAGACTGTCCGCCTTTGAATTTTTTGTACCTGTTCTGCCTCTGGGGTGCCCCACTTACCAACCGGGGGGAAATATTTAGATCAAATTATTGGAGGAAAGAGCAGAAGTGATCAGAAAACCAGGTGAATAGCGATGAATTCTGCGTGTGAAACAGTTGCAACGTGTCTTCGTCCAGCAGTGATTTCATTGCGGTTGGAAGCGGCGCCTTTTGGATTCACACGTGCACGTTTAATGCGTATTTTTACTCAGGATGCTGAAAATGCGGAGCTGCTGTTCGCACAAAGCATTTAAGATAGCGAGCGGTGGCAGAGCTGAGAGCCGCAGAAGCATTTCACGGGTATCACAGATGCAGGGTGGATAAATCCAAGCTGCTGGGCCGTGATTAGACACAGAGAGGAGGAGGAGGCGGACGACTTGGAGTTCTGCGGTCAGTGTCACTTGATAAAACACAGAAAAAACACTGTGACAGCTCGCAATAAGCCAGGGCGAATCATCCTTTAGCCCCCAGCTGGTGTGAGGCGTAGCCTGGCACAGCCTCGCTTCAGCCTGGCAGCCTGGTTTCCAACACGTTGGCTTTCTCGAGGCGTGGCGTGACGCGAAGAGGCCCAAACAAGGAGAGCTGTGTGTTCGTGTCTTGGCTCGGCGGCTCTGAAGCGGCGAAGAACAGCATGAACAGTCAGCGCTCACACTGTGACAGCAAGCATCATGCTGCATGTTCATACGCCATGTTGTTGGAGCTCGGCTCCCAGACCTGTCAGAGTTACTTTTACAGTTTGTTTGCCTCCATTTTGTTATCAATAAAACGGCCAGCTATGAAATGGCTAATGGTTTTCTTAAGAATCCAATTTTGAGTAATTGGTCTAATTTAAAGCTGATAATACATTTTTTTTAAACCCTGTGTTGGCTGATACCACTTAAAAAAAATTAATATTAAACCTGAGCTTTCATTTTATAAAATGACAAATCAAGTCCGGGAAAGCTAAAAAGTGAAAAAAATATGAAAAATAACGACATATAATTTCTTTATCAAAAATAAATCAAATATTTATGCACAATAATCTTAATTAATTCATATTACCGCAGATTATTAGGGCTACTATCATAAATATATATATATTAAAAAAATACAATATATAATAAAAAAAGTTTACATTTGAAAAAAAAAGAAGAATAATAAAAAGTAAAACATTATTTTTATTCATAATAAAATTATAAGTAAATAGTTGTAATTTCAAAAGAATTAAGTTGTAAAATTATCAGGAAAAAGTAATAATTTTTCCCCAAAATTTTACGATTGTTTTGATCATAAATCAACAATTTTATTATCATAACATGACAACCTTTTTTACTTATACATTTTTGACTGCAACTCTATTATAGCAAAATTACATTTTTTTTCTTTATTGACTTTATTCTTGTAAAATTACATAATTTTCTACATAAATTGTTACTTTTTTCCTGTAAAATTATGACTATTTCTCTAATGAATGTACAAGATTATTATTGTAAAATTCTATCTTTTTTTCATAAATTCATGACTTTATTCTCTTATAAATATGACTGTTTCCTCATGAATTTATAACTTTATTCTTGTAAAACTATGACTTTTTTCTCATATATTAAAAAAATTATTCTTGTAACAATAAATCTTTTTTGTCATAAATGTATGACTTTATTCCAGTAAAATTACGATGGTTTTACTCAATTCAAAAGTATGCATTTTTTTTCTTATAAATTTACAAGAAGAGTCTCATAAAATTAGAACTTATGTCTCATGTCTCATAAATTTTTAACTACTACTTTTTCCTTTTAAACGATTATTATTTTTAATTATTTTCTCATCAATTCTCGTAAATTTACAACTATTTTTCATACATTTATTGCTTTATTCTAAAAAATGTATAATTTTATTCTCATCATTTTACAGCTTTATACTTTATATAATGTGGCTCTAATTCCATCGCAAAAAGAGCAATGATTAAAACAATTCTACATTACATGTCATAGTTTGGGGATTTCCCCTATAAAACGGTCTGTTTTCTTCAAAGGATTTGTGATTTTCCAAATTCACCGCTTACTGTTCTTTACATTAGATTTCATCATTCACTTGGTATAAAATTCACTTCTTGTTACTAGTGTCTAAAACTCTTTGAAACTTTTTTTTTTATATATATATATATTTGTCAAAAGTTTTAAACTTTTACTTCCAGTCTTCTTGACGATCATGCTAAAACCAGTTTAATGAATTTAGTCTTTCTTGTGTGTCTGTTTCCTGTTCCAATGCACTGATAGACTTTCAATGAACAGAAGAATAGAAAAACTGAAGTAAAGATATTAAAACGTATCTTAGGTGGAGACTTGAATAGAATGGATGCAAGTATGGAGGGATCAGGTGGAAAATTAGTGCTACAGGACTGATCATTTAAGAAAGGATAGAACAATAAACATATGACCGGATTAACAGAAGGCATAAAAGATGGATGGTGGATTGAAAAATGATGGATCCTGTTCCACTCTATTAAGAAAATTGCTCTCTTTAAATCTTTTTGCCGTTATTGCCTCTGTTAGAACTGTGTGCTTAATGGAAATCAATCCATCCGGAGTGCCCATGCATGCACAGTGGAAACATGCAAGCTCCACACAGTAATGTCCCTGGTGGGACCTGAACCTTCCCGCTATGCAGCCCCGAAACAGAGTTTTATTGCGAAATTCTCACTCACGCTCTATTATTAGGCAGAGAGAAAGCAGGAGAGTCATTATAGCTGATCTTTATGGTCTCTATGCAGGAGCTCCAGTTTGAGCGCTTGACTCGAGAGCTGGAAGAGGAACGACAGATGGTGGCAAGTCAGCTGGAGAAGTGCATGCTGGAAGCCGAGTCACCGGCAGGGGACAGTAGCAGGTAAATATGTCATGGTGCGGTTCAAATACATAACCAGATAATAATGATAATAATAATTCACAAAGAAATCGAATGTTAGTTAAATGAAAAAAATCTGTAAAAAAACATTATTTTATTTGAAAAAATAAAAAAATTCAGTGAAAAAAAACAATTTTTGATTTCCAGCCTAAGTACTAAAAGTTAGTCAATCCTTACAGTTTCATTCAATATTTTTCTTTTAAAAAAATCCTGTAAATGTTTTATTTCCCACATCTAAAACACAATCTTCCTTCCTTTTCCTGACCTGTTTACTTTCTCAACTCCTCTCTCTGCCGCTGAAGCTCATCAGAGAAGTCGTTTGCATGGAGAACTGCAGGTATGATTTCTGTTGTTAAAAACTATAGCGGATGTTAGAAAATGTTAGCATAAAACATGTAAACTGGATAACCTTTTCATTTTTAACCTCTTGAGGTTATTTAATTTAAAAGTCAGAGCTAAGTCTATCAGTCTGTCAAATTTTATTAACGGGATTATTCACAGGAACTCTAAGACTAGTTTATAGCATGTTAGCCACGTTAGCTGTGTTAGCATACTTACAATACCTGTTACTCCCAACTTTGTTTGCAACAAAGACAGTCTAAAACAAATGTTACTGTGACTACCGTCGCTCCCAAACTTGCCAGTACAGAAAAAAATAACATATTAGCCGCAATAGCGTATATGTGTAATTGTGTTAGCGTATTCACATTAACACTTAACCCTGTTTGCAACACATAGAAAACAAGACTGATATTACTTGAATAAACGTTACTGTAATTTCACAAACTCTCAACGTTGTTGATGACACAAAAGAAAAACAGTTTGACTCTGCTACACGGAGGTGTTAGCATTGTTAGCGTATAACAATACCTGTAAATCCCTGCCTCTGCCTCCAGACTGATACACTAAAACAATTGTTACCGTGACTAAGCTCACTCTCAAACTTGCTAGTAAAAAAAGAGAAAAAGACACTCTTGACATTGGTACATGTTAGCCGTGTTAGCGTTTTTTACATTAGCACCAAACCTTGCTAGCAGCACAAAAAAAAAAAAATTGATACAGTAAAACAAATGTTACTGTAACTTCAATAACATCCAATGTTGTTGTTAACGCAGAAGAAATTGACATTGCTAGTCGTTAGCCATGTTGCAGGTATTAGCCGCATTAGCGTTTTTGCAATAGCCTACCTGTAACTCCCAACCTTGTTTGCATACTGCTAAAACAAACATTAGTGGGACATCACTAACTCCCAACTTTGTCGGTTACACAAAAGAAGACAGTCCGACATCGCTGCACGTTAGCCACATGAAAGCGCTAGCTGTGTTAGCGCATTGACAGTAGCCCGCATATAATTCCCAACCTTGTTTGCAGCTCATACAAAACAGACTGATACCGCTAAAATAAACGTTGTTAGGACTAGAATATCTCTCAACCTTGTTAGTGACACGCAAAAACAAAAACAACAACAAAAAAACAATTTCGCACACGTTAGCTGTGTGAGAGTATTCATAATTACACCCAACCTCTTTGCAACACATAAAAAAAAAAAAAAAAACCCTGATAGAATCTGCATGATTCATTAAAGGTTTAATAAACTTGTCTTTAATTATAGTTGCCTTATAACGTAAACACTTCAAGTTTAAAGCTAATATTGGTTAAGATGTGTTTTTTACATCCAGTTTATGGTCCGATTAGTCAACAAATCTAATAAATAATCGGTGAGTAGTCGTCTATTGAAATAATCATTTGTGGCAGTGCTAGAGTGCGGTATAAGATATCTCTCAAAATTGTTTCGACATCAATAAAGACAACTAGAATTAATCCATATATAAGGGATTCTGTCCTTTTTTGAAATAGAAATTACGTTTTCCGACTGTGCCTAATAGTTCAAAAATTACGGCAATTTAGCAAAAACATAAGTCAAAGTTTTCTTTTTCGTAGCTGGAAATAAATTCAGACGTCAAGGGGTTAAACATTTCAAAATTTGTCGTGTTCTCTCAGTCACAACCCTTAAAGAAATATGTTGCTATTCAGTCACTGTCAGGCATTCACAACAACTCTAGAACTTGTTTGTAGCATGCTACATGTTAGCAACTTTAGAAGCCTTAGCATGTTTCCGATTCCTGTAACCGGTATCACGTAACCTGCAAAACGTAAAAAGCAGACCACTAAAACAGAAGCTATTGTGATTATACCATCTACCAACCTCATTAGTAACACTTGAAACAAAAAAAAACTCAGCAAGACATCGCTACGTTAGCCTTGTTTGCATATTCATATTAACACTGATATCACCAAATACAAACGTTATTGTGACTTCCCTGTGAAATATGGAATGTTGACTCCACTGTGAACCAGTTTCGAATCGGACCCATCTACTATTCTGTCACTGGTCCTTCTCAGATTTCCTCAGTGAGCTAACGTGTCACCTTTCTTACTGCTCCTGGGAGTAAAAACACAGGACTGATACGATTTTTTTTTTTTTTTTTTTTGTCTGTCATTTAATAGGAGAACTCCAGGGTGGAGCCATGGAGATCCCCGGATGTCCAGTCCGACACCTGGAGACAGAGGAAGGGATGTACCTCCCTGAAGCGGACCGCGGCTCCCTACATGACAGTGAGGGTCTGTTAAATGTGCACATGGTCGGAACTTAGACTAAAACTACTCAATTTGCAGGTTTTGTATCGCATTTGACCACAATCTATAACAATAGACTTGTTTTTTTACAAAAGTTTGAACTTTGAGAGTGTTTAAACGGGAGACAAACGTGTAAAAACGTCTGTCTGAGATTGGACGACTTCAGTTTGACATTTTGGATCCATCGAGCCTTCAGGGAAGACGTGTTAAGCCATAAATGATAAGCTACTGATAAATTGAAGCCTGGAATCTGCTGTAAATTCTTATTTCTGCAAAAGTCCATCAGATTCAAGAACGCTACTGTATGTAAATTCCTCCATCTCGTGTTTCTCTGCATATTAAAACAAATTTACTTCATCAAAGCACTAGCATTTGAATAATACAACAAATCTGCCGTTGGCTTATTTATCTTCTATACAGCTGAAGTGGTCTGAGAGTATAAAAATACCCACCACTTGCTTCCTCCTCTTCATCCTGCAGGAGAAAGTAGGCCAGCAGATTGCACCAGGAGCTATAGAAAAGCTTAACACGCATAACCATGTGTACATATTTATATGCATAATGCTGTTTACCAAAATGAAAGCCAGCGGAGATAATGTGCAAACGATTAGAGTGCTGTGAGAACTGATTCATTTATTATATATATATATATATACACACCTTTGTTTTTATTTCAGGCTCGGGAGGTCACTCGGCCCACATGACCTCATACTCAGACAGCGGCTACCAGGACAGCAGCATCAGCTATTTTAGCAACCAGAATGTGGTGCGTTCGGAACCACGGGCCTCTGTGTCGAGAAGCCCCAGAGCAGAGGGTCAAGCTTCGGGACAGGTAGTCGGCTCAGCTCTGGTTTGACCCTTCAACAAGTTTCCTGTGTATTTCTATACAAGTTTGTTTTTTGTTTTTTTTTGCGCACAGACAGTAGCTGTTAGGACCATGGAGATTAACGCTTTACTAACAACTAGAGTGTGGCATAAGGGCAGCAAAAGGGTGTATTCAGACTGGAAAAGTACATTGATCTGACTGGAGTTCTGAACCTCTGTATTCACACTTCTATAAACCAGACTATAAAGCCTAATCTGAATTCTTCTCTTCTCTCTATCCCTTCCTTTATCCCTCCAAACGGAGAGTAATGAAAAAATAGTGTCTAATAATTCGGACGTTACTTTGGTTTGATGACATCATCAATAATCGCCGGTGCGCTAGCTTTAGAGCGGAGCTCTAATATACGTGACTACAGTGGCTTTATCAGTTTAACAAGGTCATGCAAAACATAAAGTCAATACTTTTATTTAAATGTAAACGTCTGTGGTTTAGAGTGCACCCACGTGAAGAAAAGGGGTTGAACCCTCGACGGAGGACTTTGGACCTCTGCGAGGTCTGGGTGAAATTTAAAAAAATAGTAATCCTGACTCGAGTGAGATAACTCATGGAGTGAAAAGACTCTTGTTTAATTAGAAGACACTTGTAGAATAAAAAGACTCATATAAGAGTGAGAAGAGACTCAGAGAGTTAGAATAAACTCCCAAGAGTGAGAAGACACTCGTAGAGTTAGAATAAACTCGCAAGAGTGAGGAGACACTCGTAGAGTTAGAATAAACTCGCAAGAATGAGGAGACACTCGCAAGAGTGAGAAGACACTCGTAGAGTTAGAATACACTCGTAGAGTTAGAATACACTCGCAAGAGTGAGGAGACACTCGTAGAGTTAGGATAAACTCGCAAGAATGAGGAGACACTCGCAAGAGTGAGGAGACACTCGTAGAGTTAGAATACACTCGCAAGCGTGAGGAGACACTCGCAAGAGTGAGGAGACACTCGCAAGAGTGAGGAGACACTCGTAGAGTTAGAATACACTCGCAAGAGTGAGGAGACACTCGTAGAGTTAGAATGCACTTGCAAGAGTGAGGAGACACTCGTAGAGTTAAAATACACTTGCAAGAGTGAGGAGACACTCGTAGAGTTAGAATACACTCGCAAGAGTGAGGAGACACTCGTAGAGTTAGAATGCACTCGCAAGAGTGAGGAGACACTCGTAGAGTTAGAATGCACTCGCAAGAGTGAGAAGACACTCGAAGAGTTAAAATACACTTGCAAGAGTGAGGAGACACTCGCAACAGTGAGGAGACACTCGAAGAGTTAGAATAAACTCGCAAGAATGAGAAGACACTCGTAGAGTGAGAATAAACTCGCAAGAATGAGGAGACTATTGTAGAGTGAGAATACACTCAAAGAGTTAAAATACACTTGCAAGAGTGAGGAGACACTCGAAGAGTTAGAATACACTCGCAAGAGTGAGAAGACACTCGAAGAATTAAAATACACTTGCAAGAGTGAGGAGACACTCGAAGAGTTAGAATACACTCGCAAGAGTGAGGAGACACTTGTAGAGTTAAAATACACTCGCAAGAGTGAGGAGACACTCGCAAGAGTGAGAAAACACTCGAAGAATTAAAATACACTTGCAAGAGTGAGGAGACACTTGAAGGGTTAAAATGCACTCGCAGGAGTGAGAAGACACTCGTAGAGTTAGAATGCACTCGAAGAGTTAAAATACACTAGCAAGAGTGAGAAGACACTTGTAGAGTGAGAATAAACTCGCAAGAATGAGGAGACTCTTGTAGAGTGAGAATAAACTCGCAAGAATGAGGAGACTCTTGTAGAGTGAGAATACACTCAAAGAGTTAAAATACACTCGCAAGAGTGAGAAGACACTCGCAAGAGTGAGAAGACACTCGAAGAGTTAAAATACACTCGCAAGAGTGAGAAGACACTCGAAGAGTTAAAATACACTTGCAAGAGTGAGGAGACACTCGAAGAGTTAGAATGCACTCGCAAGAGAGAGGAGACACTCGTAGAGTTAGAATACACTCACAAGAGTGAGGAGACACTCGTAGAGTTAGAATGCACTTGCAAGAGTGAGGAGACACTCGTAGAGTTAAAATACACTCGCAAGAGTGAGAAGACACTCGTAGAGTTAGAATGCACTCGCAAGAGTGAGGAGACACTCGAAGAGTTAGAATGCACTTGCAAGAGTGAGGAGACACTCAAAGTGTTAGAATGCACTCGCAAGAGTGAGAAGACACTCCTAGAGTTAAGAATGCCACTCTCGCAAAAAGAGTGAGAGAGACACTCGTTTAGAGTTAAATACACTCACAAGAGTGAGGAGACACACCGTAGAGTTTAAAAATACACTCGCAAGAGTGAGAGGAGACACTCGTAGAGTTAAGAATGACACTCGCTAAGAGTGAGAGACACTCGTAGAGCTTAGAGTAAGACTCACAAAGAGTGAGGAGACACTCGAAGAGTTAAAATACACTTGCAAGAGTGAGAGACACTCGAAGAGTTAAAATACACTTGCAAGAGTGAGGAGACACTCGAAGAGTTAGAATACACTCGCAAGAGTGAGGAGACACTCGAAGAGTTAGAATACACTCGCAAGAGTGAGGAGACACTAGTTAAAATACACTTGCAAGAGTGAGAAGACACTCGAAGAGTTAAAATACACTTGCAAGAGTGAGGAGACACTCGAAGAGCTAAAACACACTCGCAAGAGTGAGAAGACACTCGAAGAGCTAAAACACACTCGCAAGAGTGAGGAGACGCTCGTAGAGTTAGAATGCACTCGCAAGAGTGAGAAGACACTCGAAGAATTAGAATAAACTCGCAAGAGTGAGGACACACTTGTAGAGTGAGACTACACTCCAACTTGTAACAATCAAGATGAATGTCTTCTAGATTGTCAAGTTACAGGTTCACATAGTCCAGTGACTTAAGGGAACCCAAAGAAAAGGCTTTTACTGCCAACGCTGAGGCAGGTCTCTGGCCAGCACACGGTACTCAAAATGTTAATTGTTGTATTAAGTTAGTATTTTAATATACACTAAGTTAATAATAGTAATAATAATATAATTAATATTAAAATATGAAAAAATAAAAATATGTCGGAATTGAATGATACTTAAAAACAGCAAATGTTTCTCCTTATTTGCATTTTGCTGCTGGCACCAATACGTTTAGTCTGTTAATGACTGTCCTGAACATCATCTAAATGACTCCCACATTTTCATCTCTTTCATGACCATTAACCCTTATATTGTGTTCAGGTCAAAATTCTAGCGTGAAAATTGGTCAGTTTTGACTTGAACACATTATAAGGGTCAGCATTCTTTGCTCGATTGTTAAATCAGAAAGAATAAAATAGGTAGAGGATTAAAACGTTTTTCAGATTCATTTTAAACTCAGCAGCCTAACAGATAAGTCCTGCTGTGCTGTGTTTAAATTGACTGGCGGCCCCTAATTGGTTCCGGGGGATTAAACTTCTTTACAAGCATTCTTTATTGGTATCTTTGCAAACATTATGACCTCTGCCAGTAATTTAAAGCATTTTATGGCATAGCAGTAAAAGTTATGGCTGATTAAAGATCTTGTCTTTTTTCAGGCATCCAGCCGGGTGTTGCGGAGGATGGCCTCCCTCCCCTCCAGGAGCCAGTCTCCCGGCTGCGGCACCGTCTCCCCCTCTCGCATCTCCATGCGGACGTCCCAAGGGAGCACGTACGACTCTCCCATCCTGTCCGAGCCCAAATCGCTGGCCGCCGTCTTCCCCGGCACCACCATGCCACCATCATGCCTGTCGCCAACCTCACCAAGCGACGCCATCCAGGTCTTGGGGAGCGGGGTGGGCGGCGCCCGACTGGGCTCCACTCTGTCCCTGATCGAGGGAAGGGTTTCCGCTGGGTCGCCGCTGCGTTCAGGAATGACCGCCGTTCCTCAACACTACGGCTCCACTCTACCAAGACAGAGCCAGTCGCTGGCTTACGGCACCGATCCGTACGGCTTGTACCAGAGAAGTGCACTGCCACGCCCCGACAGCCTCATAGGTCAGTATAAATCCAAATTTAGTAATCCATTGAAGCTACATCTCAGCTCAGTCACAAAAATATGTCATCTCATTTCACTGATACCTTATTTTTTAGGGTTTGTCTTTGCATACCCAATAAAAAATTATATTACGGCAACATATTTTACCAAATAATTTAAAGTCTTCCTTCCATATAAATTTGTGTTTGATATTTTACTTGATGGAAATATGCTACGAATCGTAAATAATATATAAGATATGTTAGGATATAAGTTATAGGATACGGTATAAGATATGGGTATCACGGATAATTTGTGATCCGTACGGATCAGTAGCCACAGTTTGGCACACACGTGGACCGCGGATTACCGCCCACACACACACCCACACACACACACCTCCACCTCACGCGCTCATTATTAAAAGCAATTATCTGTTCACAACGAATACAATTCACATTAAATTTGTTAAAGCGTCAAAGTTGCTTCTTGACTGTTCTTAAAAGCTGAGTATGGGAGGAGCTTCCGCCAAAAGCGTTTCTCGACCTCATCATGGAGGACGCAGATGATTTAAGATGGGGTTTATTTATTTTGAAGACATCTCCACGTCTGGCTTAAGAGAATCTTTCAGCTGTGGCAGGACGAGGCTGCTGTTCTGAGTACGGCAAGCAAAAGGTGTCAAAAGCAGGCAGGGGGGTTCCTCACCTGGACATGTTCTATGGATAATAACTATTATTTTAAATATTGAAATGTTTCCACGGTTTCGATAAATCAGTTTGTACCAAATAAATCATCAAAGTTTAATTTGAACTGTTTTATTTAGGATTTAATTTGGTCATTGGAGGTGGGACGGACGAGAAAAGATTTGCATTTTTCGGGTTACTGCAGATAGATTTGGTCATTTCAAAACTATTTTTAAGCATTCTTCTCTCCCAGCTTTTGTAGATTTGGTCTTAAGACATGAAAATGTCATCAGAAACGACATGTTTTAGTTTTTGTTTGTGTCCAAAGTTCAAAGACATTTTGTTTTTATAAATAAGCCTCAGTGAGCAAATGTTTTGTGGTCCTGTTTTATCAAATATATGTTTTGTAAATATTCAAAAGAGTAATTTTAGGCTAATATCTCATTATTTTAACCTTTACTTTTTACTGATCCGAACCGTGACTTTTGTGATCCGTTACACCTCTAGTATAAGATATGGTACGAGATATGGTATGAGATACAATATAAGATTCAGTATAAATATGTATAGGATACAGTACAGGTTTATAAGGTACAAGAGAGTTGGACCCCCTTGTGGCTACAAAGTTTTAGTCAATAGCGTGAAGGGTCAAGCGTAAGAACACAGTAACATGTTATCTGTCACAGTAACGGCTGCGACAGCATTATAGTAAACGCATGCATTTAAGCCTTATATTGTCATCAGGTCAAAATTGACCCATTTTCAAGAGTAAAAATGGGTTAGTTTTGACCTAAACACAACATAAAGGTTACATTTTTTTTCATAATATGTATTTTGATATCAAATGAACAAAAAACTGTGAAAACGACTGCTCATTCGGCTGGTTTGAAAGGCGCAGTTAAGAAATACGGTTTGGCTCTAATTGGATTCAGCGTTTTACCAACATCTCCAGAGTGCGGAGACATCTGCTCGGGTTATTTTGGAGTTGCTGCTTTGCATTAATGGAACATCTGTTTTTGTTTATTCACTGGAGCTTCTCCACTGTTACACATCTGCATAACCCGACAAACGGAGACACAATCCAACGAAGTTCTTATTAAACACAATCAAACTGAAACTTTCAAGATCAAAAAATCAACTCCAAACCAAATGAAAATTTAAAAAATCACAAAGAAAGAACTAAAATAAAAATCTGTTTCTGATATAGGCATTATAGTGGTGTAATCAGATCCATGCGATACCACAACAGAGCACTAAGAGAAAAATTGCCACACTCTGCTCAACCATGGTGGGGCGCATTTAGAAAGCATGTTTTTAAAAATATTTATTGCATGTATTACTCCCCAAGGTACGGAGGCCCTAAAGGGACATTTAATTAAAAAAAATTGAGGTAAAAAAAACAATTTTTTTCCACAAAAATTGAAGTAAAAATATATATTTTTTTCTTGTTACTAACTGATGTGCACTAGATAGTAACCAGAAATATTTTTTTATTTTAATTAAAAAAAAACTAAACATTTATTTTCAATTTCAGATTACTTTTATTTCTAAAAATTAAAGTTAAAAAAAATTCTGGATGGTAAATGGTGTGCATCACTTTTACAGAACTCCTTTTTATTTTTAGAAAAAAAAAAATTCACTCTTTCTTTTTTTTTTACTTTGATGTCCCTTTAGACTAAAGCAGGGGTCGGCAACCTTTAACAATAAAAGAGCCATTTTGGCTTGTTTTCTATTGATCAAAATCTAGAAGGAGCCACATTCACATACGAGATTTGGATTCATAACCTTCTTTTTGTGTGTTTTAATAAATAAAATTAATGTCTATTTTTGGCATGAATAAAAGCAAAAATATATATATAAAAAGAAAACTAGCATCTGTCAAAAAGGATTTTTTAGAACGTTTTTAACTTTAATAGCAAAAAAACAAGCTTGTTGCTTACTTACTAGCTGAACTTTAAATGAGCATGACACAAATAGAGGCTAAATTCTAAATTATCCAAAAAAAAAATTAAGTTGAAAACAAATTAGCTGAAAACATCAGCATATTACTAAAAAAATTAGCTAAACTACAAATTAGCATAAAATTCCTCAGTAAGCTAAATTAGTAAAAAATGTTTGAAACGTTAGCTAAGATAGAAGCTAAAACTCTAAATTATCCTAATAACTCCAGTAGATAACAAATTAGCCAAAAACCTTAGCATGTTGCTAAAATAAAAGCTAACATTCTAAATTATCCTAAAATCCCCAGTAGAAAACAAATTAGCCAAAAATGTTAGCATGTTGCTAAAATAGAAGCTAAAACTCTAAATTATCCTAAAAACTCCAGTAGATAACAAATTAGCCAAAAACCTTAGCATGCTGCTAAAATAAAAGCTAAAATTCTAAATTATCCTAAAAACCCCAGTAGAAAACAAATTAGCCAAAAATGTTAGCATGTTGCTAAAATAGAAGCTAAAACTCTAAATGATCCTAAAATCCCCAGTAAAAAAACAAATTAGCCAAAAATGTTAGCATGTTGCTAAAATAGAAGCTAAAACTCTAAATGATCCTAAAATCCCCAGTAGAAAACAAATAGCCAAAAAAGTTAGTATGTTGCTACAATAATAGCTAATCTAAAGTCTTTTGAAAATTACTATTATATTATTTTTCTTTTAACCAGAGAGCCACTATGGAGAGATAAAAGAGCCACATGTGGCTCTGGAGCCGCAGGTTGCAGACTCCTGGACTAGAGGGAATAAGCAGCAGGAAAAAAACTGTTTTGACAATTTTTTTTTTTTTTTTGGTGGTTAAAAGGTCAAAATTGACCCAAACACACAATATAATGATTAAGACGCTTCAGAAATTGTTGCAACAACAAAAAAAAAAAAAAAAACAGCTGGGGCGATCCATGAGAAGGGTCCAGTGCATGTCCAGAGTCGCTTCCGCGTCCGCCGTACCCGGCTTCCGTCCACAACCCGTCTTCCTTACAACTAAGGGAGCGGGAGACCCCCACTTGGTGTAGACTGTTGAAGGGGTAAAAGATTGGTTGAACCCATCAAACAATACGCCAGCAGTCTTCAACAAAAAATTCTTGAAGTTAAGGTATGGAAAAAAAAAACGTCTAAATATTTGTAGGTAGCTGAGGATTGGTGGCACATCTGCATGTAATTAATAACTAACTTTCTTTTCAAATTAATTCAGTTCAATTTAAAAGTTTTGACATAACATGAAACACATGCAACTCTCGACATAATTATGAAATAATTAAGACATAATTAAGAAAACTAGATGAAAGGAGGATCCACTAACTCTAACCCAACATCTGGGTCTGGTTCCGGACTGCTGTCCACCATTTAGTGACCCCTGCAAAAACCGACTTGTGTATGGACCTGTGCAGGCTTATGTACAATTTATCAGTGATTTATGAGTCGATGACGTAATTTGAATGTGATATTTTTGCTTCCTCCCACTCCCTTTCAAGCAATCTATCCTTTATTGTCTAGTTATGTTTGACATGTCTTTGTGGATGTAAACTGCTGTTGATTGATGTTGGGATTTTAGGCTTAGGGTAGAAATTGCACCTTTAAATTCCCCATGACAATTTTTTTATTTAAAAAAAAACGTTCCTAGTAGTGTTTTAATTATGATATGAAGTTTTTAACCAAAATTCCACAACCTAAATGTCTTAAAAAGCCATTTTTCATGTCGATCTGAAGCCTCTGTTTCCAAAATCTCCTCTGAGGGGGCGTGGCTTTTGGAGCTGAGCTGAGTAGCCCCGCCCCTGATCCCCTCCTATCTGATTATGATAACTGTGTCTCGCTAGGGTAAATCTTTACATAAAAATGTCCAGCAATTGTCTATAAAAGTAGAGAAATGGGTCGCTGTGTGTGCAAGTCTTGAGCATCTCCGGCGTAAATTTCCTGCTTACGTTCCTCTTTGAACTGGGCGCTTTCAACTTTTGTCACCAGAGGTTCGGTCGTGTTGTTGGACGAGGGTTAAGCCAGATTTGTTGCTGCTCCTCCTCCTCTTTTGGAATGGCTTTAGCTGCAGGAGCAGCTCTGCTGATGCTGCAGTGACACACATTCGCCCATCCGTCCTGCCCTCTGCCACTTCGCTAAGCCGCTCCCACTGACCCATATAGGGGTGGTTCTGTCAAAGCCAATCTGAAAGCACTGGAAGGCTTTACTATGCTGCCATGCATCCTGTTTGCGCAGTCATGCACGCTGTATTGCATTAAAGAAAAAAAAAAAAAAAAAAAGAACATTGGTTTCTCACAGGGGGCGGAGCCAGAGCGATGAATGAAAAGCTTCCTGTTTTTTTCCTGCTGCAACGTGGCTAAGTGGCCTAATACCGCCTCTTTATTCTCAGTTATCCTGCAGATCCGGCATAATCCCAGATTACAAAAGAGATAAGCAAAGGGATGGATCTGTAAGATTAGGCTATTGCTTGACACCTACAGAGCTGCCAGCATGCAGAGCTGCTCGATGAGCATTTAACAACCAGTTTTCATTTGGAAAAGCAAAAACCTTCAGGAGTTTTATAGAAAGAAAAAAACTAATTCATCTTCTGATGGTAAATACTGTCAAGGTACAGATCAAAACTACTTTTTTGGTGATAGAATACCATTAAATTAAATAATTATTTATTTAATCATTCTATTGTAATTATTAATATAATTATTCATTATTATTACGTAATTATTAAATAATTAATAATAACATCAACTCATTAACACCTATTTATTAATTGAATTAATAATTTAATTTAACTAATTCAATGTTTTGATTATTGATTTTTGATCTGAACAGTAGTATATACTGTATATAAATACTGCAAAGTTTTAGTTTGGTACCCATTCCAAGTAAAAACTTAGTTGTACATTTCTCAACAACAACAAAATCCGCTTGACTGACAGAACATTTAACACAAGCTGGATCTCGTGAGATTTTGTTGCTGTTTTGGTCGTGATGTTATGATGACCGGATGACAAAACACTTTTTTAAGTTTGACCAAAACAGTTTTTTAAGTTTGACCAAAACAGTTTTTTAAGTTTGACCAAAACAGTTTTTTAAGTTTGACCTAAACACTTTTTTAAGTTTGACCAAAACAGTTTTTTAAGTTTGACCAAAACACCTTTACAAGTTTGACCAAAACACTTTTTTAAGTTTGACCAAAACAATTTTTTAAGTTTGACCAAAACACCTTTACAAGTTTGACCAAAACACCTTTTTAAGTTTGACCAAAACAATTTTTTAAGTTTGACCAAAACCCTTTTTTAAGTTTGACCAAAACACTTTTTCAAGTTTGACCAAAACACTTTTACAAGTTTGACCAAAACACTTTTACAAGTTTGACCAAAACACCTTTTTAAGTTTGACCAAAACACCTTTACAAGTTTGACCAAAACACTTTTACAAGTTTGACCAAAACACTTTTACAAGTTTGACCAAAACAATTTTTTAAGTTTGACCAAAACACTTTTACAAGTTTGACCAAAACACTTTTACAAGTTTGACCAAAACACCTTTACAAGTTTGACCAAAACACTTTTACAAGTTTGACCAAAACACCTTTTTAAGTTTGACCAAAACACCTTTACAAGTTTGACCAAAACACTTTTTTAAGTTTGACCAAATCAATTTTTTAAGTTTGACCAAACCACTTTTACAAGTTTGACCAAAACACTATTTTAAGTTTGACCAAAACACTTTTACAAGTTTGACCAAAACACTTTTACAAGTTTGACCAAAACACTTTTACAAGTTTGACCAAAACACCTTTTTAAGTTTGACCAAAACACCTTTACAAGTTTGACCAAAACACTTTTTTAAGTTTGACCAAATCAATTTTTTAAGTTTGACCAAACCACTTTTACAAGTTTGACCAAAACACTATTTTAAGTTTGACCAAAACACTTTTTTAAGTTTGACCAAAACAATTTTTTAAGTTTGACCAAAACACTTTTACAAGTTTGACAAAAACACTTTTACAAGTTTGACCAAAACACTTTTACAAGTTTGACCAAAACACTTTTTTCACTGTTTTGGTCAAACTTGTAAAAGCGTTTCAGGTAAATTTATTATTGTTTTGCACTTTCCGTCCACCGTATGAGGTAGAGCTCCTGAAAGAGTCTCACTGCGCTGTCAACTAGCTGTCAGTGGTTTAGGTGGAAAACAAACTCGAGACCCTGAAGGACGCTTACAAATAATTAAATAAATATCATCTTGTCAGCCAATACAAGTATCGTGATATATCGCCACATCGATTTCCCACTCACATCTGTACTGCCAAAGGATGAACAGAAACTCTGCTGTTGTCTTTTGGCAGGACTTCACAGCTCCTACAGCGGACACGAGGAGCAGATTGACCCGGAGCTGAGGGCCGCCCTATCCCCAGACTGCCATGTGACACCCGTTTTTGATGAACGCTCCTTCCAAAGCCCCCTTTACCACAGCCCCACCCGTGACCCCTACAGGACAAACGCAGGTATTACAATAACACAACCTAAACGTTTTACCGTCCAATTGCCTGGGATTTGAATAGGGATGTGGGACCAAGATGTTTCTCTAGTTTGGAGACTAAAACCACAATTAAATGTCTCCCGTTGGATCTGTAGGAATGGGGACGCTCCCTCGGACCACAAGCCATTGCGGCACACTGCCGTACCAAAGAAGCTACGGGCTGAACTCTGCAGCTGTGTTTGTCGACCCAATCAGGGTGTGTGGCGAGCCGGTTTACAGCCGTAGACACTCTGCTCTGGTGGACAGAGCTATCACCCGAACCCCATCAATCGAGAGCATTCACAAGGACCCAAGGTAAGTAACGACCGATCGACTGATATTCCTACAATCCAACAAACCAGATCAATCGATTTATTTAATCTGTTTAGTTTAGCAATCAGCTATTGTTAATGTTTTATGACCGACCTTCTGCTTCTCTGCAATAACTGGCATGAAGCCCAATGAGGTCATTTTTTGTGATATTGGGCATTATGGGATGTACACAGAGTAACAGAGGAACAATAAGACACAGGAACTCATTGAAATGTGGTTGGATGAATACAGACTCGTGAAAATAACTTTTAACGTGATAAACATTGATTTCCACATTGTTTTATCGACAATTTATATGCACAAACATTTATCAGCGTACCTTCATAGCTGTCGCCATGGTTACGTTTTCAGCATCCACCAAAGTAGCAATAAAAAGTGTTACACATTCTCACTCCCTACTCCAATTGCCTGGAGATACCAAAGAGGCTGGAGTGGACAGGTACTGGTTCAGTATTGGTCCGGTACCACTACTACCGGTCCAGTACCGGTACCTGTCCCATACAGGGACGTGGACTGGATCGGTTCTAGACTAGCACTGTACCTATAATGGTTAAGTACTGGTCCAGTCCTTGTCCGGTACTGGACCAGTACTGGTTTGGTATTGGTCCAGTACTGAGTCATGGAACAGACCAATACCGAACCAGTACCTGACCCCTACTGGACCAGTACTGGTTTGGTAATGGATTGGTAACCAAACCAGCCCAATATCTAACCTTACAGGTCCATATCAAACCAATACCAAACCAGTATTGACCAACACAATACTGGTTCGGTATTGGTCCGGTCCACATCTAGGACCAATAGCAAACCAGTACCGGTCCAGTACAGGGACGTGGGCTGAATCAGTACTGGACTGGTACTTGTCCAGTATTGGTCCAGTACTGAGACCTGGATCGTGGATTGAATTGGTACTGGACCGGTACTGGACCAGTACTGTTTTGATATGGACCTGTATTGTTTCGGTATTGGTTTGGTCCACGTACTGGTGATGGACTGGTACTGTTGCGGGATCGGTCCAGTCTACGTACCAGTAACGGACCGGTAACAGGGATTGGGGCCCCTGATTAGTGTGTGTGGCCCGGTACCAAGTGGACCTCGGACCAGTACAGGTACCGGAGGGTGCCGGAACCATACGTCAATATATGAGGAGTTGGGAGTGAGAAAGCGTTTGAAAGTGACGTTGATGCAAATGTTTAAAATCGGTCAATGAAACATAAAGTTTGAATAAGTAAACTATCCCAACAAGGATTTCAAACTTGTATTATACTTTCTCTCGTTGCTTTGCCCCGCCGTAATTTCTAGCCAATGACTGAAGAGATCTTTAGTCACGTGGTTTTGTTTACAAACTTTGATTCAAAACAAAAATTCCTGGTTGACGACGGTCTGAATACAGCCCAAACACAAGAATCTAGACTTGATTTGGACCAAATTAAACATAGTTTTACAGTCTATTTGTTTTGTTGCCAGATTTGTACCAACAACCCCCTTTGAGCTTAAAGGTTGTCAGAAAAAAAAGGTTCAGCTGTGAAGAGCTGCCGTCTAAAGCTCCTCTGCTCCTCAGGGAGTTTGCGTGGCGTGACCCCGATCTTCCCGAAGTCATTCACATGCTGCAGCATCACTTCCCCTCCGTCCAAGCCAACGCCGCTGCCTACCTGCAGCACCTGTGCTACGGGGACAACAGAGTCAAGGTGGAGGTAAGGCGGTGGCTAGAAGAACTCAAACTAACGGTGTTTAAAATGCGACGCTTCACTGCAGTCGAGACGCCATCTGTTTTATACAAACTGGAAGCAGCGCCCGTGCCAAGCGCTGCTTTCTCTCTCTCTCTCTCTGCTCCGCTTCCCTCGACCACAGTCCTCCGCCAAGGCGCTGGTGTGGCTTAAGGCGAGAGACATGGCGGTGCCGTTTGGTGACGAGCTTTTAATTAGCCTGGACTCCCGCCTGCTTGTTTAACCAGAAACAAATGTTTTTGTGCGGCGGTTCGATCAGGAGAGCCTGCTGCTTTCCTAAGGAAAAGTACGGTGGCCCTGACGTGCCAATCACACCAACAAATCTCTCAACACAAAAACATACTAAAGATCGCAACAACTGTAAAAGAAGAATAAATAATAATAGAAAAACAACAGTACATTTTAGAAATCATAACTAAATTCCAAAAAAACGAAACAAAATCAAACATTTCGGAAAACAAGTGTAAAAAAATGAAACACAACAAGAAACCAGAAAAGATGTACACTATAGTATCCAATAGTACTTAAAGAAAAATAGATTTCACTGAAATGATGGAAGAAACTCATCATCCAATCAGTGATGTCCTTTAGTACCTACCTCTTCTGGTTCCTAAAAAAAGACAATAAAACATTTCAGAAAGCAAAAGGAAAAATGAAACACAATGTTGCGTCCTGCTGCTCCACCTTTTCGACATGCCCCGCCCTCTGCTCATCTGCCAGGTGGGGCAAATGAACTTAATAAACCCCTGCCAGGTACTCAGGACAGAGGTGGTGTCATCGAGGCGAGCAGAGCAGCAGGCTGGGTAGCATTTGGATTCTGCTCAGTAGTCTTATACTGTTAAGTTTTGTTATTTTAGTTTGGGGTTGGAACTTGGTAGTCTTGATTTGTGGGCTTTGTTTATTTGTTTTTTGGTTATACAGCCTTCAGCAGGGAGCTGCTGACTCTGACGGTTGACATGACATGGTTGGGTCAGCAGTCTCCATGACTTATTTTAGTTTTGGTTCCAATTCCTTTTGGTTTATCTTTTTGTTTGGACCAACACTTTTAGATTTTGTTCTTTCATTTCAGGACACGGGATTTCCTTTATTCAATAAACTGTTTTTTTTTTCTCATTGGTGACCATTTTTTTGTCATTGTCCCCTTTTGTATTTTTCCCCCTAGACCCGAGTCAGGCTTACCCCAAGGGAACGTAACACACAATAAGAAAATATGGGACCAGCAATATCATCAAATGTGTCCCATAGTATCTATCTTCTTGTGTTTGTTTTTTTAACATTTTAACATGGATTTCTGTAAATGACTTTTGTTTTCTGGTGTGATTTGCCCTTTAGGGCCACCGTAGCAACGTTTATTTTTACAATTACAGAGGAGTTTCTCTGTCGCTGCGTACTAGCATCTGGCTACTTCCTCATGGTCTTTCCGTAGTCTGTAGTTCTGAAAGCGTCTTGTGCTGCAGGTGTGTCACCTGGGCGGGATCCAACACCTGGTGGACCTGCTGGATCACAAGATGCCCGAGGTTCAGAAGAGCGCCTGCGGCGCCCTGAGGAACCTGGTGTACGGCAAAGCCACCGACAACAACAAGGTGGCGCTGAGGAACTGCGGCGGCGTGCCCGCTCTGCTGCGCCTCCTCAGGAAAACAACGGATAATGAAGTTCGCGAGCTCGTCACTGGTACGTCATAAACCTGCTCGAAAATCCTTTTGAGAAGCCCAATATTTGTTGCTATAATACAGTAATACTTAAATATTATTCAAAATCACATTTTACTTCCCCCATTGTCATATTTTTGGATTCCTGTTTATACAAAAAATCTTTATTGGTAAAAATATTTGTCATTAAAGACTTACAGACAGATTGTTTAACCCTCTAGAAACGACAGACGCCCTCAGGCGTTCTGCTGTGCAGCTGTGAGATCAAAGTGACAAAACTCAGTCTAAAATGCTGTTATGAGAGGTGAGCAGTTCAGTGTAATCAGACACTAATTTGTAGTTTGGCTAATATTTCAGCTAAATGCTAGCTATTTTGGCTAATTTGGGATTTTTTCAATGTTTTAGGCTGACTTGGAGTTTAGGTAATATTTTAGCTAAATGCTAGCTATTTTGGCTAATTTAAGAACTTGTCATTTTTTTTGGCTAATTTGTAGTTTAGCTAATATTTTAGCTAAATGCTAGCTATTTTTGCCAATTTAAGAACTTTTCATTTTTTTGGCTAATTTGGAATTTAGCTAATATTTGAGCTAAATGCTACTTATTTTGGCTAATTTGGGTATTTTTTCAATGTTTTAGGCTAACTTGGAGTTTAGCTAATATTTCAGCTGCATGCTAGTTATTTTGGCTCATTTAGGAACTTTTAAGTTTTTTTGGCTAATTTGGAATTTAGCTAATATTTTAGCTAAATGCTAGCTATTTTTGCCAATTTAAGAACTTTTCTTTTTTGGCTAATTTGGAATTTAGCTAATATTTGAGCTAAATGCTAGTTATTTTGGCTAATTTGGGTATTTTTTTCAATGTTTTAGGCTAACTTGGAGTTTAGCTAATATTTCAGCTGCATGCTAGTTATTTTGGCTTATTTAGGAACTTTTCAGTTTTTTTGTCTAATTTGGAGTTTAGCTAATAGTTTAGCTACATGCTAGCTATTTTGACTCATTTGGGATGTTTTTCAATTTTTTAGGATGATTTGGAGTTTAGCTAATATTTTGGCTAATTTAGGAATTTTTCAATTTTTGAGGCTAATTTGGAGTTTAGCTAATGTTTCAGCAGTGTGCTAACTGTTTTGAATAACTTAGGCTTTTTCTCAATTTTTTAGGCTAATTTTGCATTTAATATTTTAGCTGGCTATCAGCTACAGCGTTTTCAGCTATTAGGTTCTGCGATTTCAGCTATCAGCTTCAGTGTTTTCAGCTGTCAATTTAAGCATCTTGAGCTATCACCACTAGCATCTTCAGCAGCTAAATTCAGCTTACAGCATTCACTCTTATTATCACAGGTAATGCTATATATCTAATCTTTAGTTAGTTTAAAGTGAATGTGGTTTACATCCAGTTTGCGCTTGATCTGGGAGAAATTAGGGATTAGTCGACTATTGAAATAATCGTTTGTGCCAGCGCTAATGAGTAAAAGAAAAAGCTGTATAAGACAAGGTGAAAATGAAAATGAATAGAATTCCAGGAAAAATGTCAAATGAACCGCAGTGCTTTTGGAAGATAAATTATTATTTATTTGGCTGCCTGGAAGCCGAAGCCACAACCAGACTGAAGACAGATCAACAGAAACTGTTCCTATGTTTGGTCCAAAGGAATCTTTGACTTTAGTCTGAATTTTGTTTTGTATTTTCATTCAAAAACATGTTGATTATTTTGTTGACAAATTAAATTCTTGCTGCTTGTATGAAAAACAGCTAAAACTTTAGTTCTATGATGTAAAAACAGTTCATTAAATATTTTTGGGGTTACCTCAGCAAAATAAATCACATTTTTACAGATGAAATTTGTGTGAAAATAATGTGGAAATAAATAAATGTAGTGTTACATAGGTTGTGCTGATTAAAATTATACCAAATAAGCAAACAGTAGTCTCTCAAAATTAAAATACAAAAACTGAGTTTTAGGTACGAGGTTCAGAAATTCATCAACTCATTGATTAAGTTCTAGGAATCAAGGATTTACGTTAATTTATATTGATTAAGTTAACCCTTATATTGTGTTCGAGTTACAATTGACCGGTTTTAAGGGTCAAAATTGGATAATATAGGGGTTAAAATGTATATATAATTGTTAAAAATTACTAACATCTAAAATATTAAGTAAAGTTAAATGTAAATCTGAACAAAAAAGACTTGATGTTATAGTAGATGTAGCACCCTCGAGGAACTAGCATGAGCACGATGATTTTTAATACAGGGTTTATTGGTCTTCACAACCCGTGAGAACTGACAGCAAAGAAACACAATAAAAAAAGACATTAAAATCAATTCTTCAGCTTACAATATACAAAAACGTAAATTAAATACAAAATAAAAGCACACAAACCTCGTGGGCTGGCATCCACGAGGGGCTAATAACTTGTTTGGCTTGAAATTATTTCTTTCTTTTCTTCCTTTACAAAATAAATAAACATAATAAACAAATAGTTTCATTGATAATTCTACAACATTTTCCATCCGATTTAAAGATCTTACCGAGAGCTTTATGTGTCTGCGGCAGCGCGCCTCTGGCAAGATGTGCGCGCCGAGCAGGTGGTGTGCGCACTTAAAAATGAGTCCGGGCGGAACCTTTTTAATATAAGTTGTTCCACATCCTTTCGCCACTAGATGGCGCATGTTAAATAGAAATAAAAACATCAAAATAAATGTATAAATATTTGGGGCTGTTACACTCCCACCAATCACTTGTGATTTATAGAACTAAATATTGTTTTTAAACTAATGAACTAGTTATTTTAACATGCAATGAATTATTAGCTTGTGATGGATTTTTAATTTATTATTCTATTATTTATCGTCTTAAGTGTCTTTAACTTGCTTCTAACAGGACAACTGTCTTCTGAATGGGCCTTTCCAGGTAAACAGCTTTGGAAATTCGTCTTCCTTTTCCATCCAGAGTTGGATCACCTATCAGTAACTTCACCTTTCTCACTCTTTCATCCTTACTGGGGTACACATCAACGATTTTTGCCAACTTCCATTGGTTTCTTGGGGTTATTTCATCTTTCAAAAGCACAACATCATTGATCTTCGCGTTTCTGTGTTGTTTAGTCCATTTTTGTCTACTCTGAAGATTCAACAAATACTCCTTCTTCCATCTTGTCCAAAAAGTATTGGCAAGTAGTTGAACACGACGCCACCTCTTCTGAAGATAAAGATCTTCCTTTACAAACTTGCCTGGAGGTGGAGAAATGATGGTGGACTTCATGGTCAGTATGTGGTTCGGCGTTAGAGGTTCTGGGCTTGATGGGTCATATAGCTGATCTGTGGTAAGTGGTCGACTATTTACCACTGCCATGACTTCATAAAGGAAAGTTCTTAGGGAGGAAGTGTCAAGTTGTTTGGCTGATTGTTCCAGAATTGATGTCAGAACACTTCTTATGGTGCGGATTTGTCGTTCCCAGACACTACCCATATGACTTGAGGCTGGGGTGTTCATGAGAAACTCGCATTCCAGACTTTCCAGCTTGGTTTGGTTCATCTCCTTGAGTGCCTCGACAAACTCATTTCTGGCGCCGACAAAGTTTGTGCCTTGGTCACATCTTATCTGTCGAGCTGGACCTCTTATGGCGATGAATGCACGCAGTGCGTTGATGAAGGCATCAGTGGTTAAATCATTAAGCATTTCTATGTGTACTGCTCTGGAGCACATGCAAGTGATTAACAAGCCGTAGCGCTTTAGCTCCTTTCTGCCTTCTTTGACATAGAAAGGACCAAAACAGTCCATCCCACAGTAGGTGAATGGCGGGGTGGTCTCCATCCGATCTTCTGGGAGGTCTGCCATTTTCTGCTGTTCTGTGCACCTCCTGAACCTTCTGCACTTGACACATCTGTAGATATGAGAGGATAACAACCTGCTGCACCCGAGGATCCAATATCCATTCGCACGGAGCCGTTCATGGTGACCCTCGTCTTGATGGTGTGTTTTCACATGATAATGTTTGACAAGTAACATTGACACATGGCTGTCTCTTGGCAGGATGACTGGATGTTTTTACATCGAAATGTAAAGCAGCATGCGTGAGACGTCCTCCAACTCGAAGTGTGCCTTTGTCATCCAGAAATGTACTCAGCTTGTGTAGCTTGCTGTCTTTGGTTTTGATTACCGCGTGATTTTGAAGGGACTTTATTTCATGTGAGAAGGCAGTATCTTGAACCATTCTGATAACCGTCAGCTCTGCCTCTTTTCTTTCTTCAAGATTACTGACTTCACAGGATCTTTTCTTGCATTCCTTCACTTCTTTTGCAAAGCGCTTGAGTCTTGCAATGGCTTTGATCATTCTTGACCAGTCTGAGAACTTCTGCAGGCGATCCAGAAGTGATCTTTCTTCCTTTGGTTGTGTCTTTAGCACTTGAATCTTCTTGACTTCTGGATCACTGCTCGACAGCTCTCCCACCTTGATTTCACCGCTGGACACAACTTTCTGCCAAAGAAGATCTGGGCTTTAAACCAGTTTGAAGTAGTAAGTTGTTCAGCTGCAAGACCTCTGGAGGCATGGTCTGTGCCGGTTCTCTTCAGATGTAACAACCTCCACTGTGCAGACTCTGTGCTTTGTTTTGATGCGTTCAACTCTGTTTGCAACAAACACATGGAACCTCCTGGCTTCATTTGCTATGTATCCGAGGACAACCTTTGAATCTGTCCAGTAGGTTTCTTGTGAGAGCTTAACGTCCAGTTTCTTTTTGTAGTCTATGTAGTATTGCTTGTTTCTTCTCAGTGTTCCTTCCAAGCATTTCAGTCGATGTATGGCACATGATTTGTTATCAGGTAGGTTAGGCTTGTCACTCTTAACGGAAGTGACATCTCAAAATGTCCATCCTCTTTGAGCCTAATGCCTTCCTTCATTTTAGTCAGGAACCTTAGATCTTCTTGGGAGATCTTAACATCCTCTGCAGCTCTTTCCACAAATCAGACTCCAGCAGCTTGATTACATTAGCAGGCGAGACCATTTCCTTTATTTGAGTTCTGCACACGTAATGCACTTCACTGGTGAACCTTGAAAATGGTTGAACACTTGGAACCACTTGCTTCACAATGACTTGGTGGCTTACTCAAAGGCATCTCCATAATCAAGACATGGATTGCCAAAACGACATACTCCAGCCGAGATCAGTTCTTTGTCCAAAGGGCTGATTTTCTTTGCCAGACACCACCTGACGGGGAACAAGTGCTTGTGGACAATTATAACCAATCAAAAGGCCAACATCACAACTTTGGAGTGGAGCAATTTCGTCTGCAATGTGTTCAAGATGGGGCCATGATTTAGCAGTTTCTGGTGTTGGAATGTGATCACGACTCGCTGGAATGAAGTCTCTGGCATAAGTCACTGGCAGGGGAATGATCTTATTTGAGTGAAATCCTCTCACTTGTAAACCAGAAAGCTTGTGACAGGTAATGACAGTGTTTCTTGATGACATTGTAGTAAGCTTTAAGTGAACTGGTTCACTTACAGTGTGCAGAGCTTTTGCAGTTTCTTGTAAGATGAAGGTCGTGTCACTCTGTGTATCAAGGAGTGCATACACTAGAACTTCACGCTCTGGCTCACTTTGAGCTGAAACCCACACTGGAACGATAGAGGATGTGTGAGTGTCTTTCACGTTCTGCATGACTCTGTTAGAAGTTGCTTCACTTGTTATTTGTGTGACATCTGTGCTTTGAGGAGTTGAATGTGGTTTCCTTGTCCTTCCACCATTCTGTGATTGATTGCCCTTTATCTGAGCTTGTTCGTCTTTAGTCCGAGTGTCATGAAAACATGTTGGATGTCTTTTCTTGCACGTGTCACAGGTTTCTCTGTTGTGACAATCTTTGGAGCGATGGCCTAATTTTAAGCAACCAAAGCACAAGTTCTTTTCTTGCGCAAACTTCAGTCTTTCTCCAATGCTCATATTCATAAATTTAAAACATTTCTGCAGACTGTGGCCTGTTTTCTCACAGTAAACGCAGCTCACATTGACAGCTCTTTCGTTGGAGTTCATTGCCATGACCTTTGCTCCATGAGTCCTGGTTCTTTGCATCTTTGTTTTTTCACCTTCGCTTGGTTTAAGAGCATAAAGAGACGTTATGGGGTTACATGCAACTTTGGCTTCATGTGAGATGAACTCGACAAAACAGCTGAAACTTGGAAAGATGTGGCTCTGTTCTTGTAACTCTGTAACCTTTCTGTTCCACCTTGATGTGAGCCAGTCAGGGAGTTTTGCAAGCATTTTTTTGGTTTTCATTGCAGTCATTAAGTACTTTGAGACCTTTGATCTGTGACATGGCTGCATTACAACTGCAAAGAAAGTCAGCGTATTCTTGAAGTTCCACACTGCCCTTGGAACTGATCTTCGGCCATGCATCAAGTTTGTCTCTGAATGCTTTAGCAATGAGGAATGGATTGCCATACCTCTCTTCAAGAACTGTCCATGCTGCATTGTAGGCAGATTCTGTGCCAAGCAAAAAGTAGCTTTCTATGGCTTTCCTTGCTGATCCACTCACATACTTTCGTAAGTAGTACGTCTTCTCTTCAGCTGGTATACCCTTTCTGTCAATGAGAGTCAGAAATGAAATCTTCCAGTCATTGTATCTTAGTGGGTCACCACTGAAAATAGTTGGTTCGGGGACTGGGAGACGGCTCGCATTGAGAGATTCTGCGAAGACTCTAACCAGCTCCATTGTGTTAACTTCTTGAGTGGGATTCGCATTTTGAGGAATGAAAGCGGGTCTGATGGGTACATTATTCTTTTCTGGCTTAACCTCTTTTTCCTTACCAGATATGTGCTGGTGGAGCAGATCACAAATGTCGTCATCTGAACTTTCACTCTGCTCATATACCCGTTGTCTTGCTTTAGCAGCTTGAAGCTTTTTTATTGTCTCCAGCCGCTTCACTTCTCTGCGCTTTGCTTCCAGCTCTCTTTGTTTCAGTGCAATTTCTGCTTCTTGTTTTTCTATTTCCCTTATTTTATTTTCTTGCTCCAGCAGAACTTGCAGGGCAGCTTCATTTGCAGCAACTTCAGCTGCTGCCTCTTGTCTCTTACTAGAGTGCGGCTTGAACATCTGGAAGAAGTTCTTGGACTGTGGTGAGACTTGACACTTGATCTTGTGGAAGCAGCAGACTTAAACAGCGACTCTACGTCTTTCCAAACTTCTTCGTCCTTTGACTGTCTTTATCTCTTAATGTTTGGGACTTTCAGCTGCTTCCATGATGGTCCTCGTTACTGCATCACAAGTATCCATCCTTCGTCTTGTGTCATTATCAGGAGAATCAGTGCGTCTTAAATCATCATATGCAGCACAAACAGTGGTTGCAGCACTTGTTACCTTGGTGATGTGTTCATCCAGAAGATCTTTAGAGCATTGTTCATCTATAGCTTTCTTTGCCTCTTTAATGACAGCCCTCCACTTCTCGTAGCACGCGCTGAAACGATGAGTGGCCTTCTTTACCTGCTCATCATGCAACTCTTGCCCTTTTTCCGTTAGCTTACGGACTTTTGGCTCCTTTGTGCATCTTGTGAGGTAGTGGGGATATCATCTTCAGTGCATTCTGCTTGCGATGGTGGCTCATTTAGCTTGAATGTCACATCACCATTTTCAGACAAAACATCTAGTCTTGACATCTTTGGTTTAGGTATAAGCTTAAAGATTTAAAGTACTGATATAGCTTTAGTATTTTGTGGTGAAGGAATAGCTTAATGTTGGCTTAGGTTACCACACCTTCAACTTAAGACTGCCTTAATATTCTTTTTCTAATGTAATTAAAAATGTGAACTTAAGTCCCTTTGTGCAGTAAGCAACCATCAAATGTCTTAAATAAACCAATATAACATATTGTTACTGCAAAACACTATGAACAGTATGCAAGTAACTTAGCAAAACATAAACGTCAAATTTATATATATATATAGTTCACTTCAACTTGAACAAGAACAGAAAAACTAAAATTATCTCAGTCCTTTTGCTTTAAATGGAAACAAAAATATATTTTCTCTTATTGCAGTCTTTTCTTAATTGTCATATTTTCATATCAAATAATATTAATGAGAGTCCTTGATTTTACATTCATCTTGGGAACCTGAAGATGTTGGGTGTTGTGCAATGGCGTGCGAGTGGTGGCGCTGTTGTCCCTCTCGAGCCTGGCGACGGCACGTCTCATCTACCCATGCGGAGCAGAAGAGTTCTCACTGTAGCACCCTCGAGGAACTAGCATGAGCACGATGATTTTTAATACAGGGTTTATTGGTCTTCACAACCGTGAGAACTGACAGCAAAGAAACACAATAAAAAGACATTAAAATCAATTCTTCAGCTTACATATACAAAACGTAAATTAAATACAAAATAAAAGCACACAAACCTCGTGGGCTGGCATCCACGAGGGGCTAATAACTTGTTTGGCTTGAAATTATTTCTTTCTTTTTTCCTTTACAAAATAAATAAACATAATAAACAAATAGTTTCATTGATAATTCTACAACATTTTCCATCCGATTTAAAGATCTTACCGAGAGCTTTATGTGTCTGCGGCAGCGCGCCTCTGGCAAGATGTGCGCGCCGAGCAGGTGGTGTGCGCACTTAAAAATGAGTCCGGGCGGAACCTTTTTAATATAAGTTGTTCCACATCCTTTCGCCACTAGATGGCGCATGTTAAATAGAAATAAAAACATCAAAATAAATGTATAAATATTTGGGGCTGTTACAGTAGATATAGAGTAGTGGAGGGGTCAGATCAGTTTCAAAATAATTATTTGTCTTCTCTAAAAACTCTTTTTTATTTAAAGTGTTCAATTAATTAATTAATTAATTAAATTATTTTTTTTCACTGTAAATAAATAAAATAATAAATTAATAAATAATAATAATAATAATAATAAATAAAATTTTGTTTAAAAAAACTTGCTACTATACTAGCTTTAAAAATGGTATTTTCACATTTGTCATTTGACATGTTACACCATCATGACAAATTCCAATTCAATAGATACTTTAAATTTTACTTAAAACAAATAATAAAAAAAACTGAATTTAAAATTGGAAAATACATTTTCATTTGAATCATGGTACCAAATCCCATTGATTTAGCTTTTATTTTACATTTTATTGTAAAACTTGAAGGATTGCATTGAAATTTTTCACATTAAAAATTCGAAATTGCTAAATTAATTTTTATATTGCATTATCAAATGCAATTTGAATTGTCAACTGGGATTTCCAGATTACTTTGAGTGAAAAAACAATTTTACAGTTGTTTTGAATTAATAAAGACATTTCGACTGATTCATTTTACATCCAAGAACGTGTTCAATTTTGATGTTTAATTCTCTTTCCACTCTGGTAAAAGCTTTATCGACTCTTCAAACACAGACATGAAACCCTGAGGAGTGTGGGCGTTTGCCTGACAGGCAGTCGGCTCGCCGCGTATTAATCTGTGAATCAGCTGTTCGGTGGGCGGCGAGAGCAGCAGAGGCTTAAACACTCGGCGCTCCGTGTTGATACAGCAGATCTCAGCGCAGTTGTTGGGACAGATGCTCGGATAATGTGCCTTGGAAACAGGACGGTGCCGCCAGCTCTGCAGCATCAAACACAAGTGACGCCTGAAGCTTTCTGAAAGTTGATCATCTCTCTTTTCAAAGTCTTTTTTGAGAAAAGGATTTTTATGGAAGCGTACAGCATTTGATAAAAAATGGTGATTTCATTCTTAAGTTTTTATATACTATAGAAAAAAAAACAAATGTTTTAAATTTTTTCTAAGGTTTTTTTTCCTTTCTGATTTTTTGGGGGGTAGTGCGCTACTTTTTTTTTTTTTTTTCTGCTTTATATTTTTTAACGCTAATTATTCACCCTAATATGTATTTTTTAATTTCTTATTTTTTGGGGGGGTGTCCCACAAATTTTTTCATGTTGATTTTGTGATTATTATTTTTTTGGCTCATTTTTTTTCTCGTGTTGTTTGTTCTATTTTTTTCTTTTTTGTTCTAACGATTTTTTGCACAAATTTTTTTTTGTCTTGTTTCTTCAAATTTATTTATTTTTTCTTGTCGCTTGTTCTGTATTTTTGTGTCTTTTTTTAATCCTCTAAGTATTAGGGCAACTTTTCAAAGAAAATTGCATTATAAATCTCGTAAATTTACGAGAAAAATGTTGTAACTGCTAAATTATGAGAGTAAAGTCGTATATTTATGACCTTTAATCTTGTAAATTTAAGAGATTTAAAGTCGTAAATTTATGAGAAAAAACTCGTAAATTAATGAGATTTAAAGTCGTAAATTAATTAGAAAAGTACCGATGTTGTCTGTTTGTCAGAGCTCGAAGATGAAAGACGAGGAGCATCTTGTGAAGATTTATTACCAGATCAATGTTTAAAACGAAGAAATTCTGAACCTTCTGGCGATTCAAGATCAAACTATCAGTGAAGTGGACTTCTGGGTTCCGTTCATTCGCTGGAATGTAGTCTCCCTTCCACTTTAATACATTTACGAGAAAAAACTCGTAATTTACAAGATTAAAAGTCATAACTTTAAGAGATTAAAAGTTGTAATTTTACCAGAAAAAAACTAGTTATATTACTTTTATTAGTGGCCCGAGTACTCCGTCGTAGTAATTATTTTTTGTTCATTTTTTAATTTTGCAGTCTATCTCTTCTTACCTTTTACTAGTTTTGTGTTTTTTTGCATTTTTTGTGTGTTTTTGGATGATTTTTTCATGTTGTTTGTTCACATTTTTTGTGGTTTTTGCACGAATGTTTTTTTTCGCTTTGTTTGTTTTATGTATTTTTTTGCTTGGTTGTTTGTGGTTTTTTTTCTTTTCATTAATTTTTTTATTGTTCTGCGCTATATTTTTTTGTTCCTCTTAGGTTTTGTGTTTTTTGCACACATTTTTTTATAAATTACATAATTTTTCTTATTTTTTGCACAATTTTGTTTTGTGTTCATTCTCATTTTTGGCGCTAATTTTTTTTGGTGTTTGTTTTAATGGTTTTTCCTGCTAGCTTTTCACGTCTTTTTAGTTCTGATTCTATGTGCTTATTTTCCCCCGGTGTTTTCCAGATACATTTTTGTTCTTTTGATAAAATTTTATACAGTATTTGAGATCATTTTTAACAGTTTTCATATACTTTGTAGATTTTATTCTAATTTTCATTGGACTATAACAGTTTTTGTCATAATGCCAGACAATAAGAACATGTCACAACTTTCATTAACGTGTTCTCAAAAGCTTCTTGATACTTTATTTTCTTCTGTAACTCTTTTTTTCATTTAACAAGTATGAAAGTTGGACTTGTTTAAAGAAAACAAATGTAATTTTATTGTATAAAAAAATTAAAAGCATGCAATTTTCTGTTAAAAAAATTGTATTCAGTCTGAATTTAGAGATTTTTAGAAAAGATTTTTAATAATTTTTTGAGGTTTTCTTTTTAGATATGTTTTTCAACTTATTGATATTGTTTTTACTGTTTTTATAGATTATTTTTTATTTTTTAAATAATTATTTTATTTTCAAGATAACTTTTCAAAAAATAAAAACGGCTGTAGTCTTAAAGTGAGAAGATCGTCTACAACTTGCAGTTATCAAACACGCTGGTTCACTCTAAGAGAAAGACTCATCATTTCTGTGGAGTTCTTTTCAACAATAATGAATACGAGTGATGTTTTCTGGGATTATTTGGCTGCAGTTTCACAATCATCAACATCAAGGCAAACCTCCAATCTCCAAGGATCCTATGTATCGAAAAACTGTAACTCATTTTCATATCGTCATATTTTATTTAAAAAAAAATCAAAAATCACTCAATTTCAGAGTAAAATGAGACATGAGAGTCTATTGCTCTCACTCACACAGATTTTAACGCACATTAAAAGAATAAACAAGTCAAAAAATTGTTAAAATATAATAAATTACACATTAAAACAATTTAAAAATAGGTAGGAAACAGTAAAAAGTAATTGCAGTGACAAAGTTTAGAGTCTGACTCAAAGCTCAAAATACTGGTATCCATAGAAACCTCTATGAGGAGCGGCTGCACAGAATCTACAAAGTCAGGATGTAATTATTTACAAGCCTTCTTTGCTAACGAACAGACAGATTTATGATGGTTTTTGTGGTCGATTAGCTCTGTGTTTACCAAAAGCAGGACGATGCAAACAAGAGGAAGAATTATGATCTTTAATCAAGTAATAAACTGCACAGCCTGAACATGGATCTGGTTGTTTTACTCTGACAGGGGTCCTCTGGAACCTCTCGTCCTGCGACGCCGTGAAGATGACCATCATCCGCGACGCCCTGACCACCCTGACCAACACGGTGGTCATCCCCCACTCAGGCTGGAGCAGCACCTCCCACCGCGACGAGCACAAAGTCAAGTTCCAGTCCTCCCTTCTGCTGCGCAACACCACCGGCTGTCTGAGGTGAGTCGCCGACTCAGGAATCCTCACGCAACAGCCCCAAAAAAAACCAGAACCTGCTGTTCTGATAATTCTGGAAAGCATGGATGAATGCGGATTTGTTTTCTCTAAAGATTTTCATAAAACCGCAGCTCATAATCCAGTCTTAAGCCGGGGTGGCACGGCACGAGAGGTAGAAGCAGTGCGGAAGGAGGCTCTGTGGGTTGTGTTAACGTGACACAATTACTGGCAACACTCTCAGATGTTGACCCTTTGATTTTGAAGATTACAGATTAATCGGCCCGCACTAACTCGAGAAACCTGCCTTAAAGGGAGCTCACTCCTGCAGTCTGCAGAATATAGCAAGAAACTCGACTAGTCTGGCCTGATCGTTCAGCAACCAGAGAAAAAAGTCAAGTCAGATAGAAGCAGTTAAATGCTAGATTGTAAATGGCATATGTGTGTCATGGAGATTAGCTATTATTTTAGCAATATGCTAAGGTTTTAGGCTAATGTGTTACCTACTGGAGTTTTTAGGCTAATTTAGAATTTTAGCTTCTATTTTAGCAACATGCTAACATTTTTGGCTAATTTGTTATCTACTGTGATTTTTAGGCTAATTTACAGTTTTAGCTTCTATTTTAGCTTAGTTTTTGACTAAGTTGGTTTTCTGAGGAATTTTTGGCTATTTTGGATTTAAGCTAGTATTTAAGCAACAAGCTAGCTTTTTTTTTGCAGATTTGGCCTCTAATTAGTTTTTTATGCTAATTTGGAGTTCAGCTAATATTTTAGCAATGTGCTAACATTTTTTAGCTAATTTTTTATTTACTGGGGGTTTTAGGCTAATTTTGAGTTTAGCTTTTATTTAAGCAACATGCTAACATTTTTGGCTGATATAATTTACAGAGAAATGTTGTGCTAATTTGAAGTTAAGCTAGTAATTAAGCAACGAGCTAGCTTTTTTGCTACTAAAGTTGAATACGTAAAAAAAATACCTTTTTGAGAGATGCTAGTTTCTTTTTATATAATTTTTTGCTTTTCTTCTTGCCAAAAGACACTATTCACATTTATTAAAAAAAAAGAAGAAGAAGGTTATGAATGCAAATCCAAATTTCTTAAAGGCTAAATAACGTAAGTCAATGCGGCTCCTTCAAGGTTTTGATCAGTAGAAAACGAGCACAAAGGGCTCTTTTACTCTTAAAGGTTGCCGACCTCTGAGTTAAAGAAAAAAAGTATACAGCTTCTAACGTAAAAATGAACAAAAATCTACCTATAAATGTCTATAGATTTCTCCTCTATGCACTATTTTGTTTACTTAATATCTGAGTAAAAAACAATTTTTGGTTGCAATTAAGGGCATTTAAAGTAAGAGGGATTTAACATAAGCGGGGGCTCGTCCGGGATCATTTTAAAGGGAAGACAAGAAACAAAACCTCCAGAATGTAGCTAGAAAAGAAAAAAAAACATACAGCGTTTCATCGGGAATGTAAAAATTAACAAAAACTGCTGTGAAATGCCCATCGATTTCCCCTCTATGCACTATTTTGTATACCTAAAATTTAAGCTAGTAACTATTTTTGGTTGCAATTCAGGGCATTTAAAGTGACTCTTTAAATGTTTATGTGGCATATATCCATGATGAGGGACGTAATATAAGCGGGGGCTCATCCGGGATTATTTTTAAAGGTACACCGAGTACTAAAACCTACAAAATGTAGCTAGAAAAAGAAATGTTTCATAAAAAATGTAAAAAATAACAAAAATCTATCAAGAAATGTCTATAGATTTCCCCTTATGGATTTTTTATACATAATATTTGAGTTGGTTATTGTGTTTGGTGGCAACATTTAAAGTAACCCTTTAAATCATTGGGTATCCTTAAAGAGGGATGGGACATAAGCGGGGGCTTGTCCGGGATGATTTTAAAGGTCAAAACCTGCAAAATGTAGCTAGAAGAAAATTGATAAAGTGCCTCATAAAGACTGTAAAAATGTACACAAATCTACCAAGAAATGCTCTTAGAATCATATACACTATTTTCAGTACTTAATATTTGAGTTGGTAATTATTTTGGTTGCAATTTAGGGTCTGTAAGGTAACCTTTTAAATGTTTGTGTGCCGTTTGGAGAAGGGAGGTAACTTAAGCGGGGGCTCATCCGGGATAATGTTAATGGTAAGGCTGGAACCAGAACCTGCAAAGTGTTACATTGATTGACTAAATGGTCTGGTTTATGTCAGGCATAGATTGATGAAAATACAATACAAAAAAAAAAAATCACTTATTTATGAAACTCACTACAGAAATTGATTACAAAAACAAAAACAAACAACAAGACTCACTTCTGTCACATCTGATTCATTGAATTTAGTTTTTATTAGTTAAAGTCAAGTAGAATTTGATTGAATGCTTGAAAACGAGCGGAAAGAAGTGAATTTATGTAATCCAAACCCCAATTTAGTTACTACATTTTACAGTTTTGGATAGTTTTTTCTGTCCAGTTCTGATCAAATCAAGTACCGATTTCTTCAAGTAGCAACGTTGAGCATTGATTTTCAAGAAATAGTTAACTATTGATTATTGATAAATCATATAAAATATTATTTCATGATTTCAGTAAACAGTAACATCAATCATAAATCATGTCACAAAAATGTAGCAAGAAAAAAGAACATACAGCGTCTCATTGATTATGTAAAAACAAATAAAAATATACAGAGAAATGTTTATAAATGTTCCCTCTATGCTGTCTTTTATACACCTAATATTTGTGTTAGTAATTACTTTTGGTTGCAATTTAGGGCATTTAAAATAACTCACTAAATGTTTATGTGGGTGCTTGAAGAAGGGGCGTAACATAAGCGGGGGCTTGTCCGGGATTCTTTTGAAGGAAAAGCGGAAACCAAAACCTGCAAAATGTAGCTAGAAAAAAAAAGTATAAAATGAACTATATTTGATTTGGTTATTATTTTTAGCAGCAATTTATGGCATTTGAAGTAACTTTCATTATTAAAATGTATTAAATATAATACTACATTTTGGATACTTTTGAAACCTATATGTCAAAGTTATTATTTGTTTTTATTTTCTACTGCATTCAAAATAATTTAATATTAATATTGTTTATTTATTCTGGGTAAGAAGTGTTTGAAGTATTTTTTTTAATTGTGAGTTATCCTTTTTTTTTCACAACATTTTTTTTCTTTTTCTGCTTTAAAAAGTTCTCAAAGTTTCTTATCAAAAGTGTTCATATTATTAAATAAGAGGTTGGTGTAAAAAAAAAAAAAAAAGATTCAGAGGAACAATGAACGTTTGACACATAAGTAAGAATGACAAATATTTAGAGTTTTTGAAGAATTAGAGACGGTGTTTCAAGTGTTAAACTCACAAAGAATGATGGTTTCTTGAAGGATAAAAGTGTTTTGAAGCAATAAAAAATATGAACTTTTTAAAAATGGAATTTTGGTATGTTTTTTACCGTGTTACGACCCCTGGTCTCTGTGAATATTTTGGTTTGTGTGTCGAGCGTCCCAGAGGAGGAACGTAACAGAAGCGGGGGCTCGTCCGGGATCATTTTAAAGGGTTTTAAGTTTCGGTTGGGATCAGCTGTTACCTTGAATGATGCCTGAGCGCCGTCGTGCTGACATGTCCTTCCCTCTTCTGTTTGTGTATCAACTCACGTACATGTACAGGGAAAAACTACGATATCCAGCTTCCAAAGAGAAGGAGGTTTGGAGAGACACGTTTGTGTCTTTTTATTTTGTTTTAAATTCTGTTTTAAGAGGTCTTAATCTGTAGAAAATCTGAATTAGAGCAAAAAACGGTTAATTAAGTAAAGAAGAAAAACAACTAAAAGATTATTTTTGAATAAAAAAGTCGGTTGCAAAACAGGTTTGAACTCCATCCATCCAGAGGTGCATGAAAACTGCACGGACTGCAGTGCGATTTTTAGTCACAATGACGCTGAAGATCATTGAAATGCATTGTGGGAGCTCCGAGCTGCTGTGCAGCTCTCTCCCGCCAGCTCCGATTGGAGGATGCGCCCTCTCCTCTCTTGTTTCCAGGCAGGTTTGACGCCTCCCTGTGGAGGGAGCCGCTCACTGCAGCTCCGTCTGACTGACTGCATCTGTGTGTGTGTGTGTGTGTGTGTGAGGAACCTGAGCTCAGCGGGGGAGGAGGCGAGGAGCCAGCTGCGCTGCTGCGAGGGGCTGGTGGACTCGCTGCTGCACATCCTCAAAGCCTGCGTCAACACCTCCGACTACGACAGCAAGGTACATCAAACACGCCGCGTGTTTTCCCAGAGACTTCCCCCGGCTGTCACACACTTTGAAAAGTAATTAATTACCCTGAAAGAAACTGACTTGTTTTATGTTATCGCCATGGAAACTGCCAACTAAAAAGGATAGTTTCATCTTACAGTTACATCATTAAATTTGTTGCTATAAAACAAATGCATGACTCAGCAAAACAGCTTGTGATGTTCAATAAATCATATTTGGATCAACTTTAAAAATGTTCCTAGTGGTATTTTAATTAAGATGATACCATATTTAGGCAAAAAAAGAGAATAAATTTGTCATTTTCTGTGGGTGGGGCAAGTAAGCCTCAGCTTATCTCCCATCATACCTTTGTTTACATTCTCTCCTGCCCCTCACAACCCTAAGCGAGTAATAATAATGATATATATAATGTTAGAGCTATCTAGTCGTACAATTTTGAGCAAAATTCCAGCTAAGAAAGGAAAATTAAGACGTTAACGGATATATTTTTGATAGCGAGTGGATGCATGGGAATGGAGCAGAGGGAAACTTTGCCCCGCCCATATTATTTTCTACTGGACCTGCCACAAACTATTCATTCAATTGTCGATTAATGATAGTTATTTTTGTTTTTCAGATTAGTTGACTAATCACTGATTGTTTTCCTTTTTTTGGATTAGTTGACTAATTAACGCTTTTCATCCCAGTTAGTCGACTAATCACATTTTTCTTCGATTGGTTGACTACGTTTCTTCCCGGTTTGTCGTCTAATCAACAGGTTGTTTTTTTTTTTTTTTGTTGAATAATTGTTGCTTCCCCCAATTGGTCGACTAATCACTAAAAAAAAAATCTGATTAGTCAACTAATTATCAATTTTTATTATCTTTTTTTTGTCTATCAGACGACTAATTGCCGCTTTTCTTCCAGGTTAGTTGCCTAATCACTGTTTTTTTCCCCCCATATAGTCGACTAATCAATTTTTTTTTTAATTAGATGACTAATCGCCCCCTTATTAGTTGATAAATCATCCTTTTTCAGATTATTCAACTAATTGGATCATCAATTAATTAATCAAATCAATCAACCTTGATTTATAAAGTGCTTTTCCTGAGCCAGCTCAAAGCGGCATCATAAACTGGACGTAAACACACATCCTAACATCATTAGCCTTAAACCTGAAGCGTTAAATCTATATGCTAACTAAAAATAAAGACAATTACAACGATAGTTAATTAAAGCTTCAATCATTCTTGCAGCTTTTTTCCTTCTTTTGTTTCTGGCATTAAAACAAGATTAAATCAAATAAAGTTGAAATAAAGAAATTATTTTTTAATAAATAATAGAGTATTTTTATACTCGTCCATTCTATGTCCTCCATTACAGGAAAAATACTACAAGAACATGTTAAAAACCCACAATTTCCACTGGAGAGAGTCTTTAATCTACTCTATGAGCTGCAGCTTTATGCAACTCAACTTAACTACAACAATGAGTCACAATAACTTTATTATAGTAGATTTGAAAAAACACAAGAAGTACATCAGAGGTAAAGAGGGTACATTAAAGTGGCGTTTTCTTCTAGATTTTTTATATACTTTACTGAAAAGCAGAAGTGTGGACAGTTTATGTCCAGGGTGAGCCAGTTCCATCTCCAAAGGCCGCGGCTTTTGAAGTTTCCCAGCATCAGGTTTGATAGTAATTAGCCGCTAATCTGCTCTGCGGCCGGTCTTTACGGTTTTCTTCTGTGTAGCCGCCAAATCCCACAGAGCAGACTTGAAAGTGGAATCTGCTGCTAAAGTAGAGTTCTCATCTTGCTGTCAAACTGTTTTTTTTTTTTTTGATGAGGTAACACTCTAATGGACATGGTTGAGGCAAAATGAAAAAAAAAAAGACAATTCACACGATTCATGCGTGTTTAAGTAACAGAGAGAAAGATATGATCAACAAAGATGTTAGAAAAGGTACTAAAAAGACTGAAACCTCAAATAAAAATGTTGTTTTTGGTGTTTTTAACATGTTCTTGAAGCATTTTTATCATGATAGGGGACATATATGTAAAAAAAACAAGATTAAAATTGAGTATTTCTTTATTCAAATCGTGGTGAAATAGGACAAAAAAATATTGCTAGGAATATAAAATATTGCTAATATTGTTATATTGTTAACGTTTCATTGTCCTCATCCGAGCTGGCATCTGCCTCACTAAACTGGATAGCTCTGATATTTGTTGCACCGCTAATGTTAGCTTGGTGGGCAACTGGCGACAATTAAAAAAACTAAAAACTTTTTTGAAAGTATAATTTTGGTATACATGTATGTTCTTGCCATAATACGACCCCTGGCCTCAGTGTATATTTTGCTGTCTTGGATGTGTGTAATTGGTTTGTGTGGTGCGTGTCCCCAAAAACGGACTTAACCTGAGTGGGGGCTCGTCCGGGATAATTCAAAAATGTTTTAATTTTTTTTAACTTGAAAACTAAATAAGTATTTTATATTTTTAAGTCGAAGATTCAAAAAATATATTTATCTTTGACTTGTATTTATCATTGTTAAGGTTTTCATCTCCAACTTTGATTATAGGATGAATAACAAATCGGGGACCCTAAATTACAGAGAATCCTAACTGGATATTTTTAGAATCAACTCTGAGAAACTGGAAACTTTGACCACACCTTCTAGAGTCAATGGTTGCGGCTGTAAATGTAATCCATGTCTGTCAGATCGTGGAGAACAGCGTCTGCACCCTGAGGAACCTCTCGTATCGGCTGGAGGTCGAGATGCCGTCCTCTCGTCTCCTTGGCAACCAGGAGCTGGACACCCTCCTGGGCTTCTCCTCCCCGGGAAAGGAGCTGGACTACCTCTGCTGGGGGAAGAGGAGGCGTGACAGGAAGAGAGGCGGCTGGCCTGATGGAAAGGTACAAACAAAGAGACCCCAGCTTTATTATAATAGTTTACAAGTATTTAGTTAATTATTTCACTCCCAGTTTGCTGGGTATTAATGATTTTCTAAAAGCTGGAGTGAAATGATTCATTTTAACAATAATTTTTTTCACATCATATTTTAGGATTGTGTTAGCCCCAGCTCTGCTGCTAAGGGTGGCCAAGTATTGGGATTATGTCCCCTAGATTTGGGTAGGACAGAGGTCGGCAACCTTTAAGAGTAAAAGAGCCATTTGGGCTCATTTTCTACTGATCAAGACCTTGAAGGAGCCGCATTGACTTACGTTAGTTTTTAAGAAATTTGGATTTGCGTTCAACATTCTTTTTGTTTTTTGTTTTTTTTAATAAATGTGAATAATGTCTATTTTTGGCAAGAAGAAAAGCAAAAAAATATATAAAAATAAACTAATATAACGTTTTTAACTTTAGTAGCAAAATAGCTAGCTCGTTGCTTAATTACTAGCTGAACTCCAAAATAGCCAAACATTCCTCAGTAAACAAACTTAGTCAAAAACGTTAGCATGTTGCTAAAATAGAAGCTATATTCTAAATTATCCCAGAAAATTTCAGTTGATAAAAAATTAGCTGAAAACATTGGCATTTTAACTAAACTCTAAATTAGCATAAAATTCCTCAGAAAACTTGGTCAAAAATATTAGCATGTTGCCAAAATAGAAGCTAAAACTGTAAATTAGCCTAAAAACCCCAGTAGATAACAAATTAGCCAAAAACGTTAGCATGTTGCTAAAATAGAAGCTATATTCTAAATTATCCCAGAAAATTTCAGTAGATAAAAAATTAGCTGAAAACATTGGCATTTTAACTAAACTCTAAATTAGCATAAAATTCCTCAGAAAACTTGGTCAAAAATATTAGCATGTTGCCAAAATAGAAGCTAAAACTGTAAATTAGCCTAAAAACCCCAGTAGATAACAAATTAGCCAAAAAACGTTAGCATGTTGCTAAAATAGAAGCTATATTCTAAATTATCCCAGAAAATTTCAGTAGATAAAAAATTAGCTGAAAACATTGGCATTTTAACTAAACTCTAAATTAGCATAAAATTCCTCAGAAAACTTGGTCAAAAATATTAGCATGTTGCCAAAATAGAAGCTAAAACTGTAAATTAGCCTAAAAACCCCAGTAGATAACAGATTAGTCAAAAACGTTAGCATGTTGCCAAAATAGAAGCTAAAATTCTAAATTAGCCTAAAAACCCCAGTAGATAACAAATTAGCCAAAAACGTTAGCATGTTGCCAAAATAGAAGCTAAAATTCTAAATTAGCCTAAAACTCCAGTAGGTAACACATTAGCCAAAAACGTTAGCATGTTGCTAAAATAATAGCTAATCTCCAATTTTTTTTTTAATTTATTATAATTTCATTTTTCTTCAGCCAGAGAGGCACCACGGAGAGATAAAAGAGCCACATGTGGCTCTGGAGCCGCAGGTTGCAGACCCCTGGGGTAGGAGATGAGTCAGGAAGGATCTAAAACTTAACATTGTTCTTATATGATCTTATACTTCTATGTCCGCTATAGTTTGTCCATATCAAACACTATGTTCAAACATGGTCAGGGTATGTGGCACCCAAGGCAGGAGGTCAATGATCAACTTTCATTTCAAACTAACTGAATGTCTCCACCTTAAAACGCTTTACGTTGCCTTAACAACCAGTGATTGCATCATCCAAAGCTTTGATCAGCATTAGAAATTAGAACAATGTTTATTGGATTTTCGAGGGTTTGTTGTTCAACTCAGGACATCGACTTCCCCTGATAATCACAAGTGGTTTTGGTCAAGGTTTTTTTTTCATATATCAGAAGTTCTTCCTGACACAACCCTGTATTTTCTACAGGCTGGGGACAAGCACAGGTAGACTACAGTCCCTTTGTGGGTACATTGTTATGTAGTAAGTCAGTAAAACATCCGGTATGTTCATTATTTCAGCACACTTCAGGCAAAATTTTACTATTTTCCAAAAATTTTCTATAATCGTCCTTTATTCTTTTTAGATCACTCTTTTAGCTATTTAATTGAGTCAGACATTGTTTTAGAAATGTTTTTCTTCCTCCGAGCCAAAGTTTTGTTCATTTTAACCTCTCATTGTGAGAAATCTGGTTTTGCATAGTTTCTGTTTAACTTCTTACAACATTTTTTGTCTAAGTATAGAGAGACCTTTTTATTAGGCCCGAAAATCTCAGAAAATCTTTTTAACTAATTAATCACAAATCTGGAAAAAATTAATCGCGATTTATTTTTTTTTTTTTCGAATATTTGCCATTATCTGCAAATAATCGTAATATGAAATTACACTCTACATTGTGAATTTAAAACATTTAAAATGTTGGAAATAAAAAACTTTTTTTTTTAATTTAACTGTGCATTTTCAATTTGAAAGACTACCTGTTTGCTTCTTTGATATCATTTTAATTGGCACGACCACACCTATGTGACACTACCTTTATTTTGTCATTTTTCTATGTTATATTCACACACTAGACATAAAATTATCCAAAAACAATACATAAATAAATAAAAACATTCTCAGTTAAATTGTGTTTTTTTTTTTTCCTTGTAAACTTTTAAACATTTTGTAGCAGAATCTGGACGGTTCTGATAGGCTTCTTGTTGCGGTAGACTTTAGCGGAGCATCTTGTTTCCCGCAGTGGGACAGCACGGGTCAGGTCCCCGGTTTCTCCCAGCCTCTTAGAGGAGCCGAGCTGCTGTGGCACCCGATGGTGGTGAAGCCCTACCTCAACCTGCTGGCTGAAAGTTCCAACCCGGCGACACTGGAGGGCGCTGCCGGCTCCCTCCAGAACCTCTCTGCTGGAAACTGGAAGGTAGGACTCCACGTTTTATTATTCTGACAAACCATCACAAAAGCAAAGATGTTTTTTTAAACGGGCGAAAACTTGCGCCAGCAGTTCTCCGCCTACATCCGAGCGGCGGTCCGTAAAGAGAAAGGTCTACCCATTCTGGTGGAGCTGCTGAGGATGGACAACGACCGCGTCGTCTGCTCCGTCGCCACTGCCCTCCGAAACATGGCTCTGGACAGCCGCAACAAGGAGCTGATAGGTCCTCACAGAAGAACTTCCAAAATATACAAACACTTTCATGCATGCCACAAATGTTTTAAGACCGTTGAACGTTACAGGGAAGTACGCCATGCGTGATCTAGTGAACCGGCTCCCCGGCAGCAGTCCCTCCTCGCTATCAGACGACACCGTGGCGTCGGTCTGCTGCACGCTGCACGAGGTCACCAGTCGCAACATGGAGAACGCCAAAGCTCTGGCCGACAGCGGAGGCATCGAGAAGCTGGTGGACATAAGCAAAGGGCGAGGCAAAGGGTACGAAACGAATGCCACGATTTCTGGCTGAGTTGTTTTTCCTAATTTGTGGACGGCGTTCCAGGTACTCCATGAAAGTGGTGAAGGCGGCGGCTCAGGTGTTGAACACGCTGTGGCAGTACAGAGAGCTGAGGGGCCTCTACAAACAAGTCAGTAACGCTCAATCAAGATTGAAAATGTAGACGTACACTTTAAACTCACAAACCTGGTGATGTCGCGGTAGGACGGGTGGAACTACACCCACTTCGTCACCCCCGTCTCCACGCTGGAACGAGACCGTTACCGCTCCCAGCCGACCCTCCCCACCAGTCCGCTGCAGATGTCCCCGGTCATCCAGTCAGGTTGGGTCTCCCGTTCACAGTCCCATTTGCACTCGTCTGTTTCAAATATTCAAATTCGGTCAAATTTCTGTTCAACTTCAGGCGGCAGCGCGACGTCTTCACCTGCCATGCTCGGGATAAGGAGACACAGCTCCAACTACCAGAGGGCGCAGTCATCTATGCAACTTGATACATATTATGTAGACAGTTTACACAAACGGCAGTACACAGGTTTGTACTGTGGTGTTCCTCAAGGAACTGTTGTGGAGCTTCTGATTATTCCGTAAAATGTTTGTGCGTCATTTTTTAGGGTCTGAGAAGAAAACACCATATTTCATTGGAACTTACTCCTCTCAATCAGGAGAGGACCTGAGGAGATTGCAGGTAAGGAAGTTGACATTTGCAATACTTGTTATGAATATCGTGAATAGAGGCTTGATAGCTCAGCTCGTTGACTGTCTAGAAACCAGGGTTCGCACCCCAGGGGGTGCAATGAGTTTAATCAAGTGTCTGATGCAAAAACAAATAAAGGTCGAACATAAGAAAGTTCGGGTTGGTTTAGATCTCCCTAACACAGGGTTGTGTCAAGACATTTCAAAATGGAGTCATCTCCGAACCAATTTTTCGGTCCTCTTCCTGTTCCTGTTGGTGCCAGTAGAAGATTAGATGCAACAACGCTATCGTTAGAAACTCTTTAAGAGTCTGATGTACCTCCGTTTCTGTGATCTCCGGTTGCTTCTCTGGTAGTAATTTGTTGTTGCCAAGCGACAACATCCTGTTGTGCAAACTACGCACCTGGAGACTAAGCCAGACCCAAAAAAAAGAGACCAAAAATATCCATGTCTGTTGAAAACTGGCTAACAGCAAGAGAATAACTAAACAAAAACAACACAAAGCTATGGTAAGTGGTGCCGGTTGCACCAAAATGCCTCCAGAGCACCCCTCCGCACCCTTGAAAGCGGAAAAAGTTGTGTTTAACAAACCTTAAGAAAGAAAACTCCTAATTTTTTTTCTGGTCTTCCAGCATCCAGAGCCATTTTACGACGAACCCGACAGGAAGAACTACAACAGCTACAGAATGTACCCGTCGTCCCCTCAAGGCTACAGCGAGGAGCACTACGAGGAAGAGCCGGTCCACCTGACCCCGTCCTCGCCCGACGGCTACGCCACTCAGTCGCTGCGATTCAGAGCCAACACCAACTATGTGGACTTCTATTCCACCACGCGGAGGCCTTCCAACAGGGCGAACAAATTTACTGGCTCTCCTGACTCCTGGGTGTGAAAGATGACGAGTGTTTTAGACTTTCCACTCTGGGGGAAGATCATGGACTTGTATGAAACGGGATGGTACGATTGCCTTGTGCAGCTTTTGACTAAGTTATATAATAATGTGGGTCATTCTTACATCATTCGGTCCAACAGTAGATTGTTGAATTCCTCCCAGAACCACAGACGTTTGAGATACAAGTATGCATAGTTTGGGTCTGGAAAACTGGCTGTATAAAGGCCGTGTCTATGTACAATTTGCGCATATTGCACAGATGAAATTTACATGAATATACGGGGAAAAAGTGGGAAAAGTTGTGAACTTGACACAAAATTTTGACAGATGTATCACGAATGAACCACGTTAAAACCACAGAAGAAGTACGAATAAACCGCGTATAGAACATCGCGGTCAGCACCCGCCGTAGGCCTAGTAATAGTACGCAACAGTTCTCAGTCAGCCCGCCTTGGGGGGACCCCCGCCAAGACAGGGGACCCTGGCGGGAGCTACCGCTAGGCGGATACGCTAACATGGCCCGGCACACATTCAGTACCCGACCCCCTTACACTACCCACTTTGGAGGGTGAGCGAGTGACCCCACCCCCCTCCATTTGGTCTAGACCAGGTGTACCCCAACCCTGTCTTCTGGTGGTTTTCGAAAGGGCTTGCTTGATTTCTGCCTCTTATCGCGCCGGCTGCAGACAAAGAAACAACATCAGCAGCAAAGAACAATCTTCCATAAGTAGATAAGGTGAATCACACGATTACAATGAGCAAATGTGGGATAATTTATGTACTAAACTGCTTTGTCTGCTGCTGATTACCTGGATCAGGTGTGTTTGGTCAGTAAGGAGCTTCAATGACAAGTTGGTTAGAAAACATGTGGGACGTCTGTCCTCAAGGCCTGGATTTGGGCACCCCCGGGTCTAGACTATTGAAGGGTTGAAAGATCGAGAGGTACAGATGAGGAAGTTGTAAATCCATACTAGAAGACTCCTTATCCTAACCCGGTTCTGGTGTTTTTCTAGTTTGAGTCATTTGAAGACTTCCAGTTAATGATCCTCTGGTGCCATTGTGACGCCATGTTGTTTTCTGTGGTCGGGTTCTCTTGGAAAGATCGGCCAATTTATATACCCTTAACACGATACAGTGATGAAAGAACCATGGGTGACTATTGGAGTGACTGTGGTGCAGCGGTAGGGCGATTTGACTAGTGATCAGAGGATTGCAGGTTCGATTCCTGCCTCGCCAGCCCATGTGTCAAGAGTGTTCTTGGGCAAGACACTGAACCCCACTTTGCCTCTGGAGGAGGGGACGGTTGGTGCCAGTGTTCAGCAGTGGAGTGTCACTGTGTACTGGGCTTTTGAGGAAGGTCGAAAAGCGTTATACAAGTATTCACCAATTATATGCAATTCATTAGTAATTCATGCGACAATTACGTGATTATTCCGCGATATGTGCGCCCTATACGCGTTATTAAAGTTATACATCAGTGATACATGAAAAGTCCACTAAACATTCGTGGAAAGACAGTGGAAAACCACAAATTTGCAAAAATCACACACAATTGAGTAAGATTGACATAATGATCACATATAAACTAAGTAAAAGACGCATAATTTTTAACCAAAATTTTTGAACAGTTGAAACTGAATTTGCATAAAGACCAGTCGGTGGAAACACTCGAGTGACGTCTGCATACAGTGACGAACTCAAGAGACACAAATGAATGACATATAGCCCGTGTTTCCTAAAAGACCCAATTTAGATACCTGGACAATGCGCACATCGTACGTAGCGGCGGTGTGACACGGCCTTTAGAGAACTGGACTGAGTGACCCCCTCCCCCCCTTTCGTTCCCGCTGACCTCAAAAGTCCAAAATCCCATTGACGTCTATAGAGAGATAAATAGCTATAACTCAGTCATTCTATTAACCATTCTTGCTCTGATACCTTCTTATTAACATGTTCTTGACCAGGGGCGGAGCTAGAACATTTTGTATGAGGGGTTTGGGGGGGGGGGGCTTTGAAAAAGTTTATCGTTATTGTTGATCAATACTAAAACAGCAGTTATATTAGCTAAGGTGCTATTATTAATGCTTAATAACGTGAATTGATCATTTTTTTAATAATATTGACTCAAAAGTTGGAGGGGGCAGCTATCCCTCCCCCCAATAGCTCCGCCTTTGGTTCTCGCTAATCCTATTTTTTAAAATATTTTTACTGTTGCGCAATTTGTTCAAGTTATAAACTAGCCAATCTGAGGCCTAAAAAAACAAAAAGTGGGTGGTGTCATATCAAACATTCTGACAGATTCTCCCAAGACTGCTTTCAGTGGAAAAGGTGTGCCCTTCTAACAAGCTCACTCCGGATTGGACAGAGCAGTTGCCATAGAAATGCAGACTTAATCCTGACATGGACCAATCACTGCTTACTGGCGACATCTGGTTCCAACATGGCGACTGAATCCACTTCATTTGGTTGGAACCAAAAGTAAGTCAATTTCTATGGGTGACGTCACACTTGCTCAGTCCAGTTCTCATATACAGTCAATGGCTATGACATAAAATAATGAAATGTACTTTTTGAAGTGAATTACAGAGGTAGGGGAAGTGATAACTCTATGCTTTTATATCAGCCCTTGGAATAGAAAACAATGAAGAACTTAGTCAAAAGTTGCTTTTCGGAAGATTAAAAAAAAAAAAAAAAAAAAGAATTGTTAATGTTATAAATGGATAACTTATTCAAATGTTTGAGCCTCAGAAAGTATTTAAAAAAAAGAGAAACAAATGAAGTTGCTTTAAAAAAATAAACATAGGACACGTTGACCAGGTATAGAGGGGGGCATCCTCAGTCTGGAGAACCTTTAAAGACTTCCAACTGTAGCTCCTCACTTTCTGTTACCAAAAGTGCAGTATATCATGAAGTATGTGAAATATGTGAACAAAAGCAAGTGAGACTATTTTAAACAACGGTTTAACTGTCCTGTTCTGTTGTTGTATGCGATACGTAGAACTTTATATGTGATTGTGTAAAGATTTTCTATCATTTCTTGATTTTATTTTTATGATTTTACTTGTGACCTGACCAAAATACGCCATCTGTCTGTTCTGTCCAAAACTGTTGACAACGTGCAATGTTTCAGAAAGAAAATACACATAAAGAGATTAAAGATCATCGCGATGAACACAAAGTTTTATTTTAAAGCAATTATAATAGCATTGTTTACATTTTAAAAATGCGTGTTGAGTTTGCTGAATGCTTTGAACGGCAAATTTTAAGAGTACTATTGCAAAAAAATGTACATTATTGAAATGAATCAATACAGTTGTGCTCAGATCACAGATGAAGTTATTTGTGGGTTTTAGTTTGCATCTTAAGGATTTTTCTTGTCGAAATCTTGGTTGTTTCAACAGAACTCCTCACTTTCCACTTCTTGATCATCATTTCAACATTGCTGACTTTCATTCTCAGCTCATTGAATAACATTTTATATCACTTTCCTGTTTTCTACGGTTCAGTTACCTTTTCCCATAGATAAATACAAGTACAAATTACAAGTAAACCAATTACAGGTGAGGATAGTTACCTTTAGCTTTCGTTTAAACCCTTTTGAATTATCCTATGCGCATGTTTACAAAACAAAGTCATCATGGTGTGTGAATTTTTTATACAGGGTCATTTGGGAAGTCTCTGCCATCATTAGGATTTAAAAAGCGTAAACAGAATTTTTTGACAATAAATGGCTTCACCCAACTATTAACATTCATATTTTCTGAAAAATGAACAAGAAATCACAATTTTGGCCAACTTATGAGCACAACTGTAAGAAAGGGAGTTTTTGAATTTCACTTGGATAGTACTGTGGGTCTGTACTGCTGTCTATGAAAATACACCCAAAACCACTGAAACCAGGCCTGTTTGATGACCGAACAAAAAGAACCAGAAAAATCCTGCTAAAGGTAGGAAAGTGCAGTATATACATTAATGTACTCGTACGTTAATGTACATTGATGTAGCTCATCGAGTATTTAGCCTCTGACTAGGCACACCTTAATTTTTTTGGTTTTGGACAGTTTTTTTTTTTTTTGCTTAATTCATCCATTCATCAATAGTTTTATTAAGAAAACTATGAGATCTCATGAGAGTGCGCATGAGATAGTACCTGGCGCGCAAGAGATAGTACCTGGCGCGCAAGAGATAGCAACTGGTGCACATGAGATAGTAACTGGTGCACATGAGATAGTAACTGGTGCACAAGAGATAGTAACTGGTGCACACAAGATAGTAACTGGTGCACGCACGATAGTAACTGGTGCACAAGAGATAGTAACTGGTGCACAAGAGATAGTAACTGGTGCACAAGAGATAGTAACTGGTGCACAAACGATAGTAACTGGTGCACAAGAGATAGTAACTGGTGCACACAAGATAGTAACTGGTGCACAAACGATAGTAACTGGTGCACAAGAGATAGTAACTGGTGCGCAAGAGATAGTAACTGGTGCACACAAGATAGTAACTGGTGCACACACGATAGTAACTGGTGCACAAGAGATAGTAACTGGTGCACAAGAGATAGTAACTGGTGCACACAAGATAGTAACTGGTGCACACAAGATAGTAACTGGTGCACAAGAGATAGTAACTGGTGCACACAAGATAGTAACTGGTGCACACACGATAGTAACTGGTGCACAAGAGATAGTAACTGGTGCACAAGAGATAGTAACTGGTGCACACACGATAGTAACTGGTGCACAAGAGATAGTAACTGGTGCACAAGAGATAGTAACTGGTGCACAAGAGATGGTAACTGGTGCACATGATAAACTGGTTGGGTTTCTCTCTATTCCGATGCCTCTGTAAGGTCTCCATAGTCAAACTTGTGCCATAAATGATATGTGCTGTTCTCTAAATAAAAAAAAGCAATTTAGGAAGAAAGTCTAGAATTAAAATTTAAGTGAAGAGTTCCTTGGAAGAGTTAAAAGGGGATATAAAGCCAGGTTTGTACTTACCAGCGATTGGCCGTTACGTCAATCCCAACCTCTTGTTCTTGTTCATTCTAACTTTTGCTGCTTTTGCGTGCAATAACTGTGATAAACTTCTCATTGGCGTTTACACTTGAACCGATGCAATTGTATCTAGTGTGTTCTGTTTTTCTTAACATGAAAGACATCTTGGCCATACATTTAGCCATCCAGTACCAGCACGTTTGCAGGTACACAGTGAGCCAGAGGAGGAAGGGGCGTGTTAAAAAAAAAAAGGGGGGAAAAAGGGGGAGTTTTATTCTGCTGTCCAAGATTTGAGACACGAAATATTTTTCCAGTGACTTAATTACTTTACGTGTTCAATCTCTGTATCTCCACGTCTGTGTAAAACTAGGTATTTTCTTCTTCTTTGCATCCTCCAATCGCTCAAAATCCATTGAGGTTAAATGATGCAATTTTGCACTAATGATGTCATCACTGTGCTCCCAGCTGTTGGGGTGATTCCGTTCCGATGACCTCTACGATTAAATCACTTAAAAATTGCTTTGAAGCCTAAGGATATTGCTCTGATCGAGTCTCCAAAAGCAAAAACTGAGATGTGGTTCCCACCTTACCCCCCCCATGTGTCAAAGTGTCCTTGGGCAAAAAACTGCCCCCCCCCACATTGCTGTTATAGGTTGGCGCCAGCGTTCTGTAGCAGAACCACCATCAGTGTGTGAATGTGTTTGGGTGAATGTGAAGTAAAGCGCCAAATAAGTATCACTATTTGGACTGAAAGTTTTAAGATAAACATGTGAGATAGAAGAGCAGACTGTAATACAACATCAGTAGAAGAAGAGAAAGAAACTAGTACCCTTTTTTGGTCACAAGGTGGCAGCCTTAGATCTAGAAATGCTGATCTATGAGTGAAAAGTACAAGATTGAGTATAGAAGACACTATTCAGCCTCAGAGCTTTTACACATACAGCACAATAGAGGGGAGACGTGTGGAGTTGTGTAGGATAAACAAACGGACCACTGACCCCCAGTGACCCCAACACCTGCTTCCTCAGATCAAACAACCCTTTGAAAGACAAAACTAAAAAGTATTAATTTAACATGAGCTCAAATTTAGACTTTAAAACATTTGAGCTGTGTTGAAATAGAACATGGCGTTGAATTCCGTGTTGAAAATGATTTCCCATTTTAAAGTTGAAATATAACCGTAATAATACATTTGACAGAAAAATAAAAGTTAAATATTTATTAAAATGCTTCAGTCCATCACATACATAAAAGTGTTTCAATCGAGTGTCTTTAAATAAGAATAAACAGAAAAAGGTGCTACATGATTTTAGAGTGAAACCGTTTTAACAGCAGTGATCCTTTAAATGTAGAAAAGTTTGGACAAAGTGAAACGATACTAGAAAGTGTTTGATCAAATAACATTTCGAATTTCATAATGTGTTAAATACCACTAAGAATTACTTCAGCACACCAATACAAACTTTAATATATAAATAAAAAGTGCCCAAAATTAAAAGGGAATGGTTTCACTTTAGCAGCAAACGCGTCATACTAGTGAAAATACCTTTAATATAGAAATACAGTTTGATTTAAAACCGGCAGCCCTCGAAACCCAGATTAGTATCACAGGTACCGAACAGCCTGGGTTTATTGCACAGAGCAACAGGGAACAGCGCCCCCTTTTGGCACACACCGTCACAGTTAACGCCTGAATTACCCGCTTTCTCCGAAGAAACTGCATAGAAGTATCAAGATGGAGGTTGGATGCAGGATCTCTGGTTCACCTCAGAATGTCCAGAATCTGAAACGGGTCGCAGCGAGCGAGCCCGCTCCCCCGGCCAGCAGGGGGAGGCTCCGCGTCCGTGTTCCTCGTCAGTAGCAGCCGTCTCTCCAGCTGCTGTTACGAAGGGCACTGAAGGTGGACAAGCTCTTTGGAGGAGTCAGTAAACTAAAGGGAAAGGAAGGTTAGCTTTAGCAACAAACCTGGGAAAACTTTTACAACATATATTTTTTATTAAATAATAATAGACCCCCTTCCTTCAATATACACATTAAAACTAGAATGGAGAAAAAAAGAAAAAAATATCTATTTGCTAAATTGTAAAAAATAGCATCCTGGATGTTTAGAGGTGTTCCCCAAGGTTTTGCACTGGGGCCCTTTTATTTTTTATTTCAAATTCCCTCACATTTCACACTATATCTATGCAGATGACGCAAATTAGAAATAAAAATAATGTTTAAAGTCTAAACCATTTGCAGAAAAATAAAAATAGAAACTTATTGCTGCCGGGCAGAAAACCTGCTTCATCTTTAGCTAAGGATTAAAAAAAATGGCCTTCTTGAGTTTAGTGGTGTTCCCCAAGGTTCTGCTCTGGGCCCCATTTAGTTCTTCATTCTCTATTTGATCCCTCTTTAAAGACTTAAGTCTTTAAAGACTTATGAATTAAGTTCAGTCACATTTCAAATTGTTTATATGCAGATGACATTCTACTTTATCCTTCCTTGGTGAACTTGATTACTTGATTACTGTCTTACTTATTTGGTTGTTTGGCAAGAATCAAAGCACAGTTACATGACTACCACTTATTACACCCCCCACAAACACACACACTCAACACACACATTCAAACTAGAATTAAAATTTACTCTTAAAGCTGAAATCTTTTGCAATAAAAAAAACCATTTGCAGTTGCTAGGAAGAAAAATCTGCTTCATCTATAGCTGAGGATAACAAAGACAGCCTTCTAGTGTTTAGTGGTGTTCTCCAAGGTTCTGTACTGGGTCTCCTTTTGTTCTTCTTTTTCTATATGATCCCTCTTTGAAGACTTATCAGTAAAATTCAGTCCCATTACAATTGTTTATATGCTGATGACATTCTACTTTTTCTTTTTACTTTTGGTGAAATTGATTACAAAAGTCTATCTTACCTATTTGGTTTTTTGGCCAGCATCAAAGTGTGATTATATAACTACCATTTAGTTCTAAACTATCAAAAGACAAAAATAGGATTTTTATGAAATATAAAAATACCACCATCATAAGACATCCTGGTTCATTGAGCTTCCAGAGAAATATATGTCTCTTGACTCCCATTTAAAGCTTAGAGTAATAAACTGTTTTTATCATCTGGGGAAGGTGACTGAGCTAAGACCATTTTTTTTCTGATCTGAACGAGAGCTGATTGTCTACGCTTGTTTCTCTTCTCTTTTTACCTTCTTGTTGGTTGGGCCACCTTGCTGCGGGGAGCGGAGCTTGTGGTGCACACAAAAGAGGCGGGGCGAGGCAGGCTGCTGCGGGGCGTCGTCGGAGTGGAGGCGGAGCCTCCCACGGGTTTGTTGAGCTGAGGAATCCCGCTGCTGTTCAGAGACTGGAGGCTGGTGAAGGCGGAGCCTTTGATAGTGGGGCTGACATAGGCGGTGGCCTTTGACGGTTGCCGCGACAGCAAAGAGAAGTTGCCGACGCTCTGTACCCTGTTCTGGAGTTGACCTGGGGGAGGGACTTTAGGAGAGGGCAGAAATCAGGACAGTCCTTTAAATGTGATGAAACGTTGAAATGAGAGCGGAGTCTTACTAGAGGACTGCAGGCGGGCCAGAGCGCTGGATGAGTCAAAACTCTGGCTGTTACGTAGCAAAGAAGGCGAAGCGCAAGGATTAGTGGGAATGGGCATGCTGGGAGCTCGGACCAGGTTAGGCATGCTCCTCCGCAGCTTATCTGAAAGGAAGGACAATAATTTGGACACATTTATAAATGAAGCCGAGCGATCACAAGAGCTTCAGTCTGAAGCGTAATCCCGTAAGGCGTCTGTGAAGCTGCAGCCTGTTGCACAACAGGCTCAGACGGCTTTTTTAAGCCAGATCCGGCTCAAAGCCAACAGCCTGAATGAAGGAAACTGTACGAGTTACTCTCGTTTTTATGGAGAGAAAACAGTCTCAATGGATGCTCATATGATGCCTTTTGTGCGTACTTGTGTGTACTTGCAATCATGTATTCACATGTACTCTCCAATATCAAAAACACAGAAATCCAAAATACAATTTACATACACACAACTTGAAAACTACACTTTAACACTAACGGCTCTTACACATACAAATCTTTAAATTATTCACACCAACTGCCTGATAAACAAAACTACATTCATGCACAGATCAGAGTTACAAGGTCATCTACGTCTTCATTTGGGCGCATATGATGTGTTTTAATACAGCTAGAATCCTGGGTCATCAGAGTCTTCTCATTTGTTGCTTCAAACTTGACATTTTTTTCTACTTTCTTAAAGAGACGTGCCGCAATCATTTAGACAAAAAATTCTAAATACTAGGGATGGGTTGATAAAATTGATTTATCGCGATTAATCGTTCTAAGCTCAATAGATTTATAATCGATCCATAAAAGTAGAGATCTATCTAACATATAAAGCTACTGTCTGCTAGCTTGATGCTAACATATAATGGGATTTCCCATAGGACAGTGAACATACATTGCTGATCAAATGAACATCTTTATATACTCACAGGCATGAATTTCCCAAACCCTTTTAAGGAAATATTTCTATATATTCTAGCAGTATTTAAATGCATCACTTACACCCAAATCTTGGAGACTCACATCAGATTTGTGCGAGAATGTGGTTTTGTGTTTGTGTAACAAGCGATTTGTGCAGAAATTTTAAAGATTTGTGTGTGTAGTAAGTTTCAAGCTGTTGTAATTTTAAGTTTGTGCATGTCCAAATTGTATTTTTTTTGAATGTCATAATTTTTGTACTTTTGCACAAAATATATTGTACGAGTAACAAATCAAGAAGCACAAATGCACAAATCCAAAGTTATTTCCAAATGAAGAATTATGCAAACAAAGTAACGCATAAATCGAGGATGAGTTGCGAACAAATCAAGAATTAAGCAAGCACGCAAGCAAGTGTGATACTATTTTCTCTCCGTATACGAGTGCCTCTCGCACTTTTTAAGTAACGTAAAGTTACTGGACTGGATTCAGTGTGAGCCTGGGGTTAAGTGAGGGCCGGATTAACCTTTAGATCTTTGTATTGGTGGGCGGGTTGGATTGCGAGGTCACCGTGAGGAACGTGGTCTGTTCATGGTCGGCTAGCAGATAACCAACAACCTGGTAGCCATACCAATACTTTCCTCCACTAGAAAGATACAGTCTTGTGAGAGGCATTCTGGGTAAAATATGCCCACAGTGTCACTAGAGTGCGTAGTTAAATTGTGCGTGGGTAAACTGAATTTCGCATTTGTACGTTTTTGATAATCAAGTTTGTATGTGAATAGACAATTGTAAATGCTAACGGCTACACACAATATGCATAAGTAACAAATCAATTATTACGCACACAAATCTAAAGTTACACACAAGGCCAAGATACAAATCAAGAAGGACGGACACACAAATCCAGTGAGGCTATTTTCTCTCCATACCTGTTCAGCTGGAGACAGCAAATGTGAAGCTACAACAGAGTTCATGCTTCAAACAATCTGATTGGACAACACAAACGTTTTTAATGTTGTTTCTTTCCAGTGTTTTAAACTTCTTTTTCGGGAAAAGTTTTTCTTTCTTTTTAATAATCATTTTACGAGATTGCCCTTTTATTACCAAATTTTTTTATGATGCACCCACCTGACCCTGCTCTGAAGTCCTGCTGCTCGGCTGCGTACAGGCTGCCCAGTCCCAGAGGTGACTGGGCGGGGGAGGGCGGAGCCTGAGCCTGAAAGGCGAAGCCAGCGGTAAGGTACGGGGGGGTGGAGGGGGTGGAAGGAGGGGTGCACAGTGAGCTGGTGCTTCTTCGCCAGTCTCTGATGCTGGAGAAGGTGTGGGAGTGCGGCAGGCAGGCGAGGCGGGGCTGCGGCGGGGGGAGGAGCCCGTAGTCGTCTTCGTCCTCCTCGTCGTCCTCCTCCAGGCCACGGCCGGCTCCGAGCGAGCTGAGCTGGAAGGTGAAGCTCTGGCTGCGGCGGTTGGCCAGGATGCAGGACGTGCTGGCGTAGTCCTGCCTTAGACCTGAGGGGGGCGACACGTGAAGACCAAAGCGCAAAGCACACGCACACACACGTGTTGTTATCACCTCCTGAGGTTAATGAAGCTGAAGTAACGATGAGCTCTTAGGTCTGTTAAGTTATTAGAGGAACAGCAAAGACAGAAAAGAGCAAAATCGTTAACTTCATGTTTTTACAATCCCTTAACAGTCAAACTCAAATCTTTAAAGACCCACTCCAATGAAAATCAAGTTTTAACATCTTATTGCAGCAATTTTCTAATGATGTAGAGTGTATACAAAAAATAATCCACCGAGGCATCTCCAGGTCAACCGAGAGACGTACTCTCGCCAGTGTATCCTGGGTCTCCCTCAGGACTCCACCCACTGGGACATGCCCAGAACACCTCCTCAAGGAGACGTCCAAGAAGCATCTGGACAAGATGTCCGAGCAACTTCAACTGGCTCCACCCCTAATGCGTGCTGAAGGTCCTGGCTCAATGAAACCAACATAACAACATCATCTGCAAAGATGAGGATCTGTGGCTTGAAAAAGCTGAAAAAACTCCAATTGTAAAGCCTCCTCTTGTAGACGAATAGATCCATTAACCTTTTTGTTTTCCTCGTCTGAGCTAGAATCGTGTTCAAAACTGCACAGCGGGATAGCTCCGATAATGCTCGTTTTTTCGGGGGTTTTTTTTGCAAAATAAAATAATCTGGAAAACACCACAAACCGAGTCGAACACAGAAAACCTTTCAGTTATTTTTCTGATTCACTGAAGTCACTACGGATCCTTATGGGCTAATGCTAGCTTGGGTTTGGGAGGGGCTATAAGCTAGTAGGTGAGAGTGTAAACAAAGGAATGATGGGATATCATTGTGGGTTACTTTGCGCCAACAGTCCCGCCCACAACTTATATATGATTTTTAATTATCTCCTGCTGCTCTGCAGAAAATATGTCATTAGAAAAAAACTTGTTTTTTTTTTTTTGGGCTATAAGTGGCATAGTAGTAATTAAAAGACCAATGGAAACGATTTTACAATAAATACAAATATAGTTGGAGTGGGACTTTAAAGAATCAAACCAGGAATGCTTGAGACTTTTGTAGAACTTACTCTCCTCTTGCAGTCGAGCCATAACCTGAACGTCAGTCAGGTCCTGTAGTTTGTATTCCAGACCCACTGGGTCGTCCTCCTGCTCCGACGCTCCCAGGTCGCTGTCCACAGACGACTGAGCGCTGAAGGCGGAGCGCCGCGGGCTGCGACCTGCAAACAGGATGGAAATTAAAGCCTGGAGAATTTAATACATGGAAAACCTTCACAGAGACTTGCACCACTCATCTTCAGAGCTTAAAACCCCTTTTAAAAAAAAAATCATGTAATTTTCTATGAAACCTTTTGATTTTTCAGATGTTCACCTCCAACATCAGTCAAGATTCGTCTTTCCTTTGACCAAATTCTGTAAATCAGCCACAACTTTGCAGTCTTTGATCTCAATGCTCCTCCTTTAGTGGAAAAATGTCTTCACTACAAGCGTTTTCAATGTTCTAGCCACCACTCTCCACTCTTTAGCATGTAAATTCCCAAAGATAACTTGAGAGACAAGTCCTTTCTGATTTCACTGAACATAAAATTAATTTTTTCAGCCTAGTGTTGATCTGAATTAATATAAAATACAAGGACTAAAATACGTAAAATAGAATCTGAGGGTAAAATAGTTTATTAAAGACCCACTCTTATGAAAATGGTGTTTGAAACATGTTCTTGTGACGTAGACACATGGATGAGGGGAAGTGGGGGCGTGCCTCCCGCTCAGAGGCAAATTTCTAATGAACTACTGCTGATCTGCAGAAACTACGTCCTGGAAAACTACACAAGTTTTAATTTATTTTGGCCAAAAACGGCAGAATCATATTTAAGATGACTGGAATAGGACTATAAATCTAAATTTTACATAATTAGTTATGGATTAATTTGCTCATATAAGATTTAATATGAAATTCCCACTTTTTAACTCTGAGCTGATTGGTCAGAACCAGTTTGTATGGAGAGAAAATAATCTCAATTGATTTTGCATCATTCTTTATTTGATTCAATACATTTTGTGCATAACTAAGTACTTACGATTGTGTTTTCACATGTAAGGAAATTACAAAATGCAATTTACACAGGCAGGACTTGTGTCGGGCAGCGGAGCTCAATATGCTTACCCACCAGCGGGGTTGGCTGCCCAGTAGACAGATTTGACGCACGTAGAGTGTGAATGCAGCATTAGAAATATGTATTCAATGGCCTTCCACTGTGTTGTTCTCATTTGCCACCTTTCCAAAGATTGTATTAGACCGGCTCTAACCTTGAGAGGCAGGGTGAGGGAGGAAGGTGGGGGTCCTCTCAGCCACAGGGGACAGCTCCTTCCCGATTGGGCTCAGGGTTCGGTGAAGGAGAGGGTGGATTGGGGAGGAGTAGGGTGGAGCTAAAGAATGGAGGCGTAGGATAAATAGTCAGGAAAGGCGAAAAATAAAAATCGAGGAGAGTTTGGGTACCGGGTCGGTCGGGCGGCTGAGGGGAGGAACTGATGGGAGACACTCCTGCCACTCGAGGAGGTCCGGGAGAGGAAGAGGAGGAGGAGGATGGGGAGGTGTTGGACAGAGAGCTACGCCACCTAGAGACTGAGGAGGAAGAGGAGAGAGATGAAACAATGAGACCCACTGCGAGCAGCCGCTACCTCACCGGCGGTGACAGCCGCCGTCTTCTCCATTCAGCGGCACAAAGCCGCGGCTGCTGCCGGCAACAATGCATTATGGGTCTGAGCACACAGCTGCAGAGGCCGGCCTCGTCTCTGTCACCTTTCCGTGTAAGCTGCAAAGAGCCATGCATTCCTTTTCATGTGAGGCGTTTCTATGGCGACGGCGGTGTAGCGGGTGGGAGGATTTCTCTGCAGCTTTGAGGCCGACTCTTTTAAGACAGGAGGAACTCCGAAGATTCACCACTGCACTGCTGCAGAGGCGATAAGGAGCTTTGGAATGAGATTAAAGTAGTGGAATTTTGCAATGATTGAGGGTACAAATCTCAAGATTCACCATCTTGGATAAAACGGCTTAAAAAGAATACGATTTTTGAACGGTAAATGGTTGGAGGTCTGAAGTGGCAAGAGTCTGGCGATACGACATGTATCCCGATACGTGTCTCAAAATACGCTGTATATCCCAGTGCTCATCTGAAAATACTCCGTGTATTCCAAACATGTCTCACAATGCGATATGTATCCCAATACGTGTCTCGCAATACGATATTTATCCCGATACACGTCTCATGATACAATACGTATCCAGATACATGTCTCAAAATACGATTTGCATTCTGAAACGTGTCTCATGATATGATACGTATCCGTAAATGCATCTTACCATACAGTACGTATCCCGATACGCATCTCACAATAAGATACGTATCGCGATACATGTCTCACGATACGTATCCCGATACGATACATATCCGGATACACGTCTCAAAATACGATTTGCATTCTGAAACGTGTCTCATAATATGATACGTATCCGTACATGTGTCTTACCATACAGTACGTATCCCGATACGCATCTCACAATACGATACGTATCGTGATACATGTCTCACGATACATATCCCGATACACGTCTCATGATACAATACATATCTGGAAACACGTCTCAAAATACGATTTGCATTCTGAAAAGTGTCTCAAGATATGATACGTATCCGTACATGTGTCTTACCATATAGTACGTATCCCGATACGCATCTCACAATACGATACGTATCCCAATACATGTCTCACGATACGTATCATATCGTGATAAATGTCTCACGATATTATACGTATCCGTACACGTGTCTCACCATACAAAACGTATCCCGATACATGTCTCACAATACAATTAGTATCCCAATACGTGTCTCACAATATTATACATATCGCGATATATTCCAAACTTTTACTTTAGTTTTTCAAGATTATGTATAAAAAATAAAAAACTAAAACAAAAGAACACATGTCTCATAACAACAAAAACTACAAAATTTAACACAAGTTGGTTCTCCTGAGATCTTGTTATTTTGGTTGTGTTGTACAGCTCCTCAAAGATGCTAAATGTGCTGTGCTGCCAACTAGTGGACGAGAGTTTAAGTGGAAAATAAAAGTAAGAGGCTGGAGGAAGCTCATAAATAATGAATTAAATATTGTCTTGTCAGGATTTCATCGATACATGCATTGCTAAATGAAATATCGCGATATTTTTTCCCTTCAGCCCTAGTAAATAGTGTATACTTATATAGCACTTTCCTACCGTCACTGAAGGACGGTAGGAAAGTGCTATAGTCCTTGAAGGCCCAAGACTCTTTGACACATGGGTTGTAGATTTTTGCCCAGCAGTAGCGGGTTGGCTCTAGCAACTCCCAAAAGGGATTCTGCTGGATCTGAAGATTAATAAAACAACATGAAACCATTTCTGATTTCATCTATAGGTGGAAAAAATGTTTCATTTTTCAAACTGGTGGAGTTGTCATGGCAACATCATTAAGCCAACGTTTCTGCATGAAGTCAGGAGTTAGAACACCACCAGACTGATGCGTTCTAGTCTATACCCCACTGCTTCCTCCTCCTGGGATCACCTCTGCACAGCGTGAAGGGGCGGGGCCTCCTGAACGCGCTGTGTCCTCCCGACAGGTTGATCACAATTAGCTTCTCGATAATCCGGACTTCATAGACTAAAGTCGGATCTATTTTTAAAAACCGATGCAATTGTAGCAACTAAACCGCAGTTGTGAATGATCAATGATGTAATTGGGACGGCTCCCATTGTCTCGTTCGCCTCGTGTAGTGCGTCCGTCTGGAGGGAGGAGCAGCAGGTGATCAGGAGGCGCTCAGGTCAGCAGTCTCTGATCTGCTCTAAGCTGTGGATTACAGTTCTTCAGTCCTGCAGGTGGAAGACAGTCTTCCACCGTGTTCACTAGAACCCTGCAGCAAGCTCTGTCGTTTTGTATGGAACTCCAATGAACTCAAATTAAAAAGCAAATCATAAAATATTTTTTTTTATATCAATGACAAAAGCAGATCCAACAGTTAATTAAAAATAATTGTCATTTGTTATATTAACATTTATAGTTTTATTTCATTATTTAAATTACTTGTTTAGACAGAATATTTCTCCTCATCAATTTTAGCTGTTTATAGACTGTAGAAACTGAAACATTGAATCAATTCACAAAAGCTTTGTACATTTAAATATATCAGTTTATCTTTTAAATTGAATAAACTATCAACATAAAATTTTAATTAGATGATAACTAATAATTTTAAAATCTAACAAATTACAGAACTTTTATAAATTGATCCAATGTTTCAGTTTTTCCAGTACGCCTAGCTAGAGTTGACTACAGCCTTTCAAAAATCTGTTAATAATTTCAGTTAGCATCTCATTAATGCTTTGAAGCTCCTCCCCGTTTCCCAGAATTCTTCCTTCCGCCTTATAAAGTATTGAAAGTACCTCCCCAGCTTAATTTGTGTAGTTCTTTAAGTAATGGCACTAGGTTTAACTGTTCGTCCTGTTCATGGTTTTGCTAGCGTTAGTAGAGCTAGCATTAGCCTCCTCGCTATATTTGAGTTTTCCCAAAGTGTTTGTTCTGGTTTTTTGTTACGACGCTTTCTTCTCCCCTTCTATTTGTCAAATTATGTTTCTATAAATGTAACTTTTGGGGATAATTCCGATATTGTTCGCCATTTTTGTTGCACCGCTAATGTTAGCTTGGGGTTGTGAGAGGCTGCAAGCTAGCTAGAGAAACTGTAAACGACAGAGGCCAACTCTCTCACCCACAACTCAGAGGCAAACTCTTTTAACATGGATCAAAGATTTTTGGATTGGACTTTAAAGACTCCTCGGGTCGTGAATATTTTTAGGGATCGTCACCTTGTTCCAGCCGCAGAGACAGGGACTTCCTGGCAGCCTCCACCTCAGATTTGGGGCTGTCCAGAACCTTCCGGCACCACTCCAGCGGCGTGAGGGAGTCACTTGAGCTCTGCGTGGACTTGGAGGAGGAGTACAACCTGCGAGAGATGGACGATGAAAAGATTTGTTTTAGTAGCACTTTGGTTGAGACTGGATCAGAACATTTGACCAGAGTTACAGTTCAGGAGAATTCTGCATGAAGTGTGGACTAAAGAAATGATCTGGTTTGTAAAAAATCTTCTGGGCTAAAGTACGTCCAGTTGTGTCTGTTGGCTTTTGTTTTTTATTTAGCCAAATATGGGTTGATTGGGTCATGTTAACCAACTTTATTATGTATTTTTTTAAATAACAGAACGGTTTCTTATCAAATGTATCAAGTTAAGATAAAGAACCGTTTTGGGGCTTTAATTAATTTTCAGCTATTAAAAAAAATTAAAAAAATCATTGATGTTTTTGCTTTTATATGGAAGCGAATTGAATAAAAAAGAAAAAAAAAAGGGGGGGATCTTTGTTGTAATTTTTTGTGTATAAAACAAAAAAAAGAGAACCAAACAAAACAAATGGATGTTTTTCATTCTAATTTTTGTTGTTGTTTTGTTCTTTTTTTTGAATTCTTAAAAACATTAGAACAAAAGAAAAAAATGTTAATGTGTTTTTTAATCTACCAAAAAACTAGAACAAAACTAAAGTTAGAGCGCAAAACATTGTGTTTTTTTTCTAATACAAAAACATTTAAAACAAATTTAGTCAAAAAAAAAGTATTCTTTTTCTAATAAACAAATAAAAATAGAAGATATTGAAAACAGTTGAGCAAAAACAAAAAACATTTTTTTTTCTAAAACATAAAAACATTGGAACATACACAGAACAAATTAGAGTAAAAAGCCATGTTTTGCTTGATGAGTAAACTAGAACAAAACGTGGAAAAAAATTTGAGTGAAAAACACCCGTTTTGTTTCCTTTTTTTTTAATACACAAAAAAAAATGAGAAAACCTTTTATTTCTAAAATATTTTAAAAAATTAGAACAAAACACAAGGAAAAATATTTTAGTGAAAACGACTATTTGGGTTCATTTTTCTAGTACACAAACAAATGAGATCAATCACTACATTAATATTTTATTTATTTATTTTTTAAAATGTACACTTTCAAAAACTATCATATAGAACAGGGGTGGGCAAACTACGGCCCGGGGGCCACATGCGGCCCCCTAAGCTACTTAATCTGGCCCTCCAAATTAAAATACATTGAATCAAAAACCCTAATTATTGTTTTATTTTCATTGTATTTCTGGTTTCTTCTCGTGAATGGTGTTGTTTCTCTGGCGTTCGTGTGTGTTCCTTTCTGTGTCAGATGGTGATCTTTCGGATTCTTTGAGTTCACATTTTCCTCTGAAGAACATCAACCCATTGGATCACCAAATGGAGAACAAAAATCAACCTTTTGAAGTTAAAATTCCCAAATTTTCAGTTTTTAAATGAATGTATGTGAATTTTAATCCAAATTAAAGCATGTTTTTCTCTAAATTCCATATAATATTTTTAATTTATGAGGTTCATTACCCAATCTCTCCTTCCATCTGCTCCTTGTCCGGTCCTTATGACAAATTTTAGAACCCTTTGTGGCCCACGAGTCAAAAAGTTTGCCCACCCCTGATATAGAAGCTTAAGAGGCGCAGCTGTTTGACGTATATTTGCATTTTTGGGGGGTGGGCATTCACAGCATCCGGCCTGTATCCGGTCTTTCCGCTCAGTTCAAGCAGATCCGATTATTCTGACGGCTCTGAACTCCTGGATTCTGCTCTGTTGGAAACACTCGAGCGACTGAATTATAGATTAAAATCTGTTTGAGTCGGAGACCTGGAGAGCAAAAAAAAAAAAACTGCTTCTATTTCAGGATAGTGTGAGGAGAGAACTAACAGGAAACACATTAAAGACCCACTCCAATCAAAATGGTGTTTTTAACATGTTCCTGTAGCGTTATTCTAACGATGGAAGACGTTTATAAAAGAATTTAGGATTAAAACAACATTTCAGACTATTTCTTTATTCAACTCGTGATGGATCAGGAGCAGATGAAGAGCCGCCGTTTGAAAAAGTTCCGGTTTGTGACGTAGAAACTGCAACAGGCGAGACAAAGTCTCCATGCTCTGCTACAATTCTAAATCCTCCACTGACAAATTGATCCATCAACATCTTCGTTCTCCTCATCTGAGCTGCTATTGGGCTCAAAATTGTACAGCAGTCTAGCTTCTGATATTACTCGCCGTTTTTTATTTATTTTATTTTTTGCATTGCTAATGTTGGGGTTGTGAGGCGCTATTAGCTAGCGCTAGAGGGTGTAAATAAAAGTTGTGTCCAAACGCCTTCACTGCTAAATACATATTATACTATAAAGTGTGTTTGACATTTTTTTAGTGCTGTCCCATATAGAATAGAACTTCCAATGCCCGAAAGATTTCCCAGAAGTCTTTGCAAAAATATGCGTACATTGATACTAACTATATCTATGAATATAGACAGCAATGCATTACCTTTGATCCATTTTGAAAGAAGTATTTTGATGTAATTGTGTTTTTGTAATTCTTAAAAAAGTTAGAACATAAACATGTTTTTGTGTTTTTTTTAATACACGGAAAAATTAGAACACAAAATTTAAGAGCGCCAAAAATTGTGTTTTTCTTCTCTAAAACACTGATTCTTAAACCGATTGATGCTAACTAGATTAGTTAATATAGACCACAATGCATTGCGTTTGATCATTTATGGAGAAAAATAGAAGCATTTTATTTAAAAATGGCATTTTTGTAAATCTTAAAAAAGTAAACATTTCTAATGATTTTTTTTAATTCACCAAAAATTTAGAACAAAAAAAACAGAAAAATTTTGAGCGCGAAATGTGTTTTTTTTCCTAATAAACCGATTCCTAAACGTATTGATGCTAACTAGATTGGTGAATATAGACCACAATGCATTGTGTTTGATCAATTTTGGTGGAAAAAAACAGTATTTTTATTTTTAAAAATTGTATAAACATTCACACTTTCATCATAAGTGGGTTTATAGATAATTTTCATAAAATTCTTGAATTTGTTAGATTTTCAATTCGTGAAATGAATTAAGTCACATTTGCATTTATTTTTAAAGCTGCTTTTAAAATCCAGGCACTGTATTGTCCTGCACTACATAGTTGTTTTTGTATTTATGGATAAACCACTTTAAGAGACGATGGGATGTTAGCTGTGGCTTACGTCAACTCCAAAAGCCCCACCCACAATTCAGAGGGGAATTTTTCTGATGAACTGCTGCCACTCTGTGAAAAATGTCTTAAAAACATGACATACGTTAAAAATATATATTTTAATATAAATGGCATTACTATAATAATACAATTCTGATGCATCCATTTAATGATAAATCCATAAATGTTTTCGTTTTTCCTCGTCTGAGCTGCCATTGAGCTTAAATTCTGTACAGCTGCATAACTGATACTTTTCTTGTTAGTTGGTTTGTTTCACTCTGCTAATGTTAGCTTGGCGTTGTGAGGGGATGATGCTAGCGGGAGAGATTGTAAACAAAGGTTGTGTTCAAAATCCTTCTCTAATCGATATATGCCGCGGTTGCCTTTTTTGTTTAGAACTGTCTGAATTTATAATTTAATAATTAAGTGCCCTAGAAGTTTCCCATGAGTCTCTGAAAAAAAGTGTTTACTAGATTGAGACCACAATGCATTGCGTTAGATCAATTTCGGTAGAAAAAGAAAAAAGGCTTTCATTTTTTTTTTTTTTTTAAATAAACATCCATGGTTTCATCATTTATAGTTTATAAAAATATTTTAGTAAAATGTTTGTATTTATTAGATTTTTTTTCATTGTGGAATCAGTGATTGGCTTTTATATATATATATATATATATATATATATATATATATATATATTATTTTTTTTTTTTTTTACTTTTAAACCCAGTCCTTGAGATCATCCTGCATTTTATACTTTTTTATGTTTGTTTTAGCAGCTAACAAGTAGTCAATTTAAGAGATGATGGAACATTAGCTGTGGCTTACTTCCGTGCCAATAGTCCCGCCCACAATTCAGAGGTTAATTTCGGATAAACTGCTGTAGCTCTGTAAAAAAAATGTCTTTTGACTAAAATCGCAAAATCACAATTAAAAGAACGCTTTTGAAATAGATATATTGTTGGAGTGGGACTTTTAGATCCTTTATTCGACAAATTACGTCATTGTCAAACTTCAAAAACATGTTTTTCATAAATTCTATAGATTTTGTTCTATTTTAAGATGTTTTTAAAAAATCCCACAATCCAAAGAAACAACCCGAAGAATCGGTGATTTCAAACCGCAGTTACCAGGTTTCATCAGGCTCGGAGCTCAGTGAGTCCAGATCCAAAAGCTCGAGGTCATCCAGAACCAACTGTTCCTCCTCTTCCTCCTCCTCTTCTTCTTCTTCATCCTCCGTGGCGGCGGCTTCATCGTCGACGCTGTGCGGCTGGAAGTAGTGGAAGATCTCCGGGGAGGACTGTCGGCATCCCCCGGAGCGGCTCCGCAGCTGCTCGTTCTGCCGCTCCAGTTTGCGGACGAGCTCCTGCAGCTTCTTCACCTCCAGCTCCGCCTTCAGCATGTTGCTGCCGCCGCCGCCGCCGCCGCCGCTGCCGCACTCCACCTCCTCCATCGCCGTCAGCACGGCGGCCTCCATCGGACCAGAACTCTCCCCTCTTTTCCTTTTCTTCTACTGATTTGGATCAGAACAAAGCGACCGTCTGCAGAGGAGCAGCGGGGGAGGCTTATAGCTGGCCGTCGAGAACGCCTGTCTGTCTGGACGCTCGTCCAATCAGAGGCGGCGGGACTCCACCCTCCGCCGCGCCGGGGTGTCGGAGCCGACTGCAGGTGTTCGGTTCGACCGACAAACCACCGCACCTGCGGGGTTTAAAAACATCCAACTAGCTCTTCCCGAACGTAAAATAAATTATTATTCAAACAAAAACTGTCTAAAAAGTAACTTTAACGACTACCTGTTCTTTAAGATTGCAGATTGAGCCGTAATTAGCCGGCGCACCTGCGCGGAATTAACGAGGCCGTTTGGCGACATCTGGTGGCCAATATGAGCAATGACATACAAAGAAACAATCAGGTAAAATCAGAAGTTCAATGTAAATGGCAAAAATGTATAAATATATAACTAAATAAATAGAAAATAATAATAATTAAAAATTAAGAATCATCTAAATAATAATAATGTTAAAAAAATAAAGGACAAATATGAAAAAAAAGAGGGGAATAAGAAAAACAAATAAGAACAGAACTAATAATAAAACTAAGACTAAAAATATGAATAAGAAGATTAAAAAATAAAATGAATTTAAATAAAAATATAAATAAGAAAAACAATAGGAATTAGAGAAAAAAAAAGAATAGAAATAAGAACAGGAATTTTAATAATACTAATAAGAAATTAGACTTAAAAAATTAGAATACGAATAAAAAGAAGAAAAATAATGATCGCGAATGCAAATAAGAATAAAATAAGAAAAAAAAATAATAGGAATTAGAAGAAAAAAGAAAATAAATAAGACTAAATAGAACTAAAATAAAAACAAGAAAAGGAATAAGAAGAATAAAAATACTAAAACGATGAATGCAAATACAAATGAAAAGATTAAAAAATAAAAACAATACAAATACAAAAGAATAGTAATAATTATAATAAGGTCAGACAGAATGTGGTGAGAGGATGGAGGAGGAAACAAATGATAATACCATATAAATTGAGTATCAACTATACATTTTTAGTGGTTTAAAGGGTCATTGTTTTACTAGAGGTGTAACGATTATCAATTTTTCCAAATAGTTGTTAATTAAATCAAACTGCAGATAAATATTGTTTCTAAATGAAATAAATTACTTATTTGGATACTGGAAAATAGCATTTGGATTTAGACATGGTTTATTTGACTAAAAACGACACACATATGACGGCAGCACAAAATATCTAATGTGTGGAAACACTTTGAATTTTGTCGTCATACATATATATGAAATATTCATAAAAGTAAAACTGACTCACAATTCAAAACAGTGACGTAGGCACCGGCTTATTATAGAAAAGCTTTTAATTTAAACATACACAGGAGCAACGCCACATTTGTGGTAGCAGATCGCCATCTGGTGGCCGAAGGAGCAAACTGCAGTTTCTGAATCTGAAGCTTGAATTCAGCGTTTCTTCCAGGTGAACTTGCGGCGTGCGCCCTCCTGACCGGGCTTCTTCCTCTCTCTCACGCGGGGGTCGGCTGTGAGAAGGCCGGCTGCAGAGGAAACGAGAAGTTCCTTTTCAGCTCAACCTTCACACGTCCATGAAAAGATGATAAAGATGTTACGACCGTTTCAAAGTGGAAATTTGAAATCATAAACTTTTTAAGTTGTAAGTTGCTGATTTTATTTTGGTAATTTCACAGCTTTTTTTAAAATAAATTTATCAGTTCTTTTGGAAATGTAAGTTTTATAAAAGCTAAAAATAGAGGATTTAAAATAATACATTTCTGACTTTTAAAGTCATAAATGTAACATTTTATTGAGGAGATTAATTAGTTCCGACTTTCTCTCTGATGAATGAACAACTTTTTCCCTCATCAATGTTCGTGTCTTAAAATGTATGAGTTTTAAAAACAAACTTTTTAAGTCGCAAACTTTTACATTTTTGTAATTTAACAGATTTTTTAAAATACATCTTTAATGAAATTTTTTAACGAATTACAAATGCATGATTTTTAAAGTCATAATTCTACAATTTCGTTCTTGTGATTCAACAGTTATGATTTTTTTTAAATGTATTTGTTTTGAAGTCGTATATTTAAATTAATAAATTACATTTTTGTAAACCTTTGACTTTATTCTTGTGATTTAACAGTTGTGACTTTTTTCTTATTTTAAAGTTGTAAATTTATAATATTTAAAATCATACATTTATGACTTTTAAAGCATAACTAATGTAGGCTTTTTCTTTTTCTTGAGAATATTTGTGTTTTAAAGTCTTAAATTAACATAATTTTAAAAAGTAAATGCTCTCATAATCTAACAGGTGTGGGGTTTTTTTGTAATTTGTCCTTTTTTTCTTGAATGTATCTGTTTAAAGTTGTAAATTTATGGAATTAAACAGAATAAGTTTAACTTTTAACGTTGTAAATCTATGACCTAATTTTTTACAGACATTACTTTTTTATTGTAGATTAGCTTTTTTTTTGGTCAAAAATGTAAGACTTTTCTTGCTGATTTATCACTTTTCTCGTAAAGTTGCCCTTTTTCCTGTTGAAAGATTTAAAAACATACATTTATGACTTAAAGTTATGAATCTACAAATTTATTCTCATGTTTTTCCTCGTAAATAAGTCAAACTCAATCGCACAAGGGGCTAAAATACAAAACACACCTTAGATTGAACAAGATAAACATCTATTGAACACTAAAACTACATTTAAAACTGTAACTTTTTAACATAATTATGACCTAGAGTTAAAGATATACCTGCAATAATGCTAGTGTGAATGCTGTAAGCTGAATTTGCCGCTGAAAATGCTGAAATTGAGAGATAAAAAACACGGAAGCTGATAGCCGGCTAAAATATTAGCTATTTAGCCTAAATAGCTAATATTAGCCAAATTAGCTAAAAAAAAAACAAAACAAAACTATCAAAATAAAAAACCTTAGGTAAGCCAAAAGAGGTACCACGTGGCTGAAAAAATAGCTAAACTTCAAAATATAAAAAAAAAAAAACTGGAAAAAAAACCTAAATTAGCAAAAATAGCTGGAATGTAAATATTAGCCAAACTCCAAAACAAGGTAAAAAACATATTTAAAAAAAAAAAACCTAAATTAGCCAAAACAGCTAGCTGAAATTTTAGCTAAACTCCAAAAGAACTCTTAGTAAATGCCAAAATAGTCCAAAAATCTATCAGAACTCCAATTTTTTAAACTTCAAAACTGTAACTTTTTACCATAATTATGAATAATAAAAAGGCAGGAATATAATTCCAGAATAAATCAACTTTAACCTTAAATAACTTTCAATATTTTACTCTCCATAAAAGTATATTTTGTCAAAATTATAAAAGTTAGAAATGAGCATCAGATAACATCGGGTCAACAATAACAATAAGATAAAATGATCTGGAGGGCCGAATCCGGCCCCCGGGCCTTCACTTTGACATATGTGTGGTAAATGTTTAACTCATAGATGTACATTTCTAGTTGTAATTTGACCAGATTTCAATTCATAAAGGTATTACTTTTAACGTCATAAATCTACAATTTTTTTTTTGTACTTTAACAGTTGTGACTTTTTCTCCCACTTTAAAACTTTATTTAAATGTATTATTTGTTTTTTTTTTTTTTTTTTTTTTTATGTATAACTTTATTTTTAGATCTTACAACACCAAAAACTATCCCACAGACAAGAAAAACAATTGAAAAGGAGAAGAAAAAGAAAGGGAGAAAAAATATATATATATCTATATATAAATAAAAATAAATATATATCAAGACCAAAAATAAAAAAGCGGTGTTATTTGTTTTGTTTGTAAACAAACAGAACACAGACTCTGTTTGCTGTACAAGCTGTATAACTATTATATTTCCTCTTTCTAATCCTTTTAAAGGCGACCCCGCTCACCTTGTCTCATCATCTCGCCGTCACTCGGAGTCAGGAAGCTGAGGAGCGCCCTGGAGATGGCGAGCCGCAGCGCCCCCGCCTGGCTGGCCCTGCCGCCGCCGCTCACCGTGCCCCGCAGGTCGAAGCGTCCCAGCGTGCCGGTGAACTGCAGCGGGAACATCAGCTGCTCCCTGACGGGACGACACAGACGACGGGAGATAAGGAGGCGGAGCTGACGCGGCGTCCGCTTGGGTGAGCCCCCAAACTCCGGAGCGCCCGACTCAGCAGAACCGAGCGGCGCCGAGTTCTGGGTCTGACAGAGTCGGCCGTCACCTCTCTGCTCCAATTAAAGGCGGCGCCGCGCCGCCGCTCAGCTGTGTAATTAACTGACAACACGGAGATGAATAGAGAGCAGGCGAGCGGCGCTGTGGCGTCCTCCACCTACCTGTCCTGCAGCACGGGGAAGTACAGCAGCGAGTCCTGACCGTTGATGCTGACGCGGCCAGAACCGCAGTCTCGCAGAACCACGCTGGAGATGGACGACTTCCTGCAGCCTGAAAGCAAACAGTTTCAGCCTCAGCAGCTTCTGGAACTCTTTTGTTACGTTTCAGTTTGGTCTCAAACATCCTGGTTCTTCATTGCTTTTATGTCCTATTTCCTGATTTTATGTGCATTTGAAATAACTTTTTTTTTTTTTGTTTAGTTTGAATTTTCACTGAGCCCACCTGCAGTCCAAACCTCGACTCTCGTTCGATCATATATCATTGAGATTCTCCTATGCGAACCGTGCTGAAAATTTACACTTTTGTTTCTGTAAAATTAGGATTTTTCTCCTCATAATTTTTTTGACCGTTCTTGTAAACTGTGGACATTTTTCTCGTAAATTTTGAACTTTCTTTTCTCATAAAAATTGTGACTTTTTCTTATTTGACATCTTAATTTTCGGACTTCACGTAAATTTACTCTTTTTTTTTGGGGGGGTGTTTAGAACTTTTTTCATAATTTTAAAAATTTACTCTTAAATTTACAGCTTTTATTCATAAATTGCGACTTTTTTTGAAAAACTTTTACAATTATTCTCATAAATGTACAACTTTTTTCTCATAATTTCATGACTTTATATAGAGATATTTTGGACTTCTTTCCTCATAATTTTTCAAGCATTCTTTTAAATTTGTTTCTCATAAATGTCCAGTTGTTTTCAGAGTTAATTTTTTTTATCATTCCTCATCAGTTAATAAAGCAAACTTTTTAAGCCGCAAACCTTTACATTTTTTATGTAATTTTACAGATTTTTTAAATACACTTTTTAAGGAAATTTTTAAACGAATTCCTTTTTTTTTAATGAAATAGTTTTAAATAATTTGCTTCTCATAAATTTACAACTTTTTACTCTTAAAATTGCAACTTTTTTTTTTTTACATAATTTGACAACTTTATTCACGACTAGTCTCATAAATTTTTTACTTTTTTCTCACAAATGTATACATCTTTCTGATAGTGAAAATGACTACTTCTTCATGGTTTTAGGGCTTGATTTTTGTATATTTTGGACTTTTTTCTTGTAAAAAATTAAAACTTTTTTCCTAATAATTTTTTTTACTATTATTATAAAATTAAATGTTTTCTTGTAAATTAAGACTTTGTATTATTTTACAAAAATTTCTTACTTTTTTTTCCATAAAATTACAACTTTTTCTCATGAATTTATACGTTTCTTTAAAACTACAACTTTGTTCTCATTATTTTATTCTCATTAATTGATGTATTTTCTTTATTTTGATAGTGTTCCTAATAATCTCTCCTATGAAACCAATATTGATTTATGTGTTGTGATTTGGAACGATGACATTTGGGTTTTTGTGTTGTGTTTTGTGTTCCCGTGTTTTTTGTTATTGCTACAATTTGTCAAAATAAGTAAGATTTCGTTCTAAATTTGACCTTCTGCTGCACGTGGAAGCCGTTTTACTAGAGCAGCAGATGAAGGATGATTTTTGGAGTGTTTTCTGATCCCACACCAGCGTACCATCCGCGGCGCTGAAAGCCACGCCGTCCTCGTCCTTCTGCAGCGGCGGCACCACCTGGTTCCTGGACTGAGCCTGGAGGAGCTGCCGGAAGCGCAGAACGAACTCCTGCTCGGCGCCGCAGTACGGCATGGACAGCAGCCGCTCCATGACTTGGATGAAGCGCTCGTACTGAAAACCGACAGGGGTCACTTAGAGACAGTCACAACTGAACACAATCCACTGAAGGTTTCGTCCTCACGTCGTGAGTCGAGATGTTCTCCACCAACGAGGCTTCCAGCTCCTCTTTCGTGAACCACCTGCTCATCCCGAGAGAGCTGATGGAGACGGAGACGTCAGGGAGATCAACGCATGACGATCAGAGCGCGTTCTCTTCACACTTACATCTTCTGACCGTCTTTGGAGAAGAGTCCTTTGCTTCTGAGACGATCTTGGTGCTTCTCAATGTTCAACATTTTACCATAAATCTCCTAAAATGACGATAAAAAAACATGATGTGGAATCACAGAGATGATATTTTTCTCTATTGTTTCATTTCTAAACACAAACTTGCTATCATTTTTAAGATGACAGACTTTTATGCTCCGCCCCCACTGAAAGGAGGAGGTGGCTGATAAACACCCCCCCCACCACCACCACCCCATCCCTAACCCAAATCGCAGCCCCTCCCCCGGTCCTGGGCGAGAACTCATTTCCACATCAATTATTCACCAGATGTTTGTTTAATTCCTTTTTGATGGTGAGCCTAATCTGCTGCCACTCTGACCAGACACGGAGGAGGAGGAGGAGGAGGAGGAGGAGGAGGAGGAGGAGGAGGAGGAGGAGGAGGAGGAGGAGGACGTTAAATCCAGATTTCTTTGTAAAGAATATACGGCATGAATGTGATAACCAAAAAAAAAAAAGTGTTTTTTAACAACTGACTGCATGAAAGGAAGTGATATTTACCGGCTTCAGGTTCAAAACTGACAAAAGGTTCAGCAATAATCCAGACGGAGCGGAGAATATTTATGGGTTTGGGGCTAACAGGTTAATATGAAGGAGGGAGGTGGCGCTCTGGCCTCCACGGAGCGGCGAGCGGGTTAATGCCGCCGGACACAGCCGGGGGAGAGCGGCCGAGCACGCCGACGCCAATTTACACGCCGCTGCCCCCTCCTGGCAACGCAGGAGCGGAGGAAAGAATAACCGAGAGGGGGGGAGCAGAGGAGGAAAAGGTGGAGGACAAGAGAAAGCAAAAAGGGAGGTGTAGAGGTCGGCTTTAGACAAAACTCAACTACTAGAAAAGATCCTTTCATCTCGGGGGAGGGCTGGTTGATCACGTTTTAGAAGACAGTTTTGCCCTCTTATTCGTGGGGGTTAGGGGCTGTAGACATCTGCGAATATTTCAATTCCGCGAATGCGGATAAACCCCACCCCCCACCCCCCACCTCCGTGAGGAATGACAGTTACCAGCTCGTACTCATCAAAAACACGATCATTCTTTGTAAAGCATGAAACTGTTTTGGCTAAAATAGACATTTTTTAGGCAAATTTTGCATTTAGCTAATATTTCAGCCACATGCTAGCTGTTTTAGCTAATTTAGGATTTTTATATTTATTTTTTTTGACTAATTTGCCATTTAGCTATAATTTCCGCAACATGCTAGCTGTTGTGGCTAAAATAGACATTTTTCCAGTTTTTTATGCTAATTTGGCATTTAGCTAATTTTTCAGCCACATGCTAGCTGTTTTAGCTAATTTAGGATTTTTATTTTTATTTTTTTTGACTAATTTGCCATTTAGCTATAATTTCCGCAACATGCTAGCTGTTGTGGCTAAAATAGAGATTTTTTCAGTTTTTTATGCTAATTTGGCATTTAGCTAATATTTCAGCCACATGCTAGCTGTTTTAGCTAATTTAGGATTTTATATTTATTTTTTTTGACTAATTTGGCATTTAGCTATAATTTCCGCAACATGCTAGCTGTTGTGGCTAAAATAGACATTTTTCCTTTTTTTATGCTAATTTGGCATTTAGCTATTTTTCAGCCACATGCTAGCTGTTTTAGCTAATTTAGGATTTTTATTTTTTTTTTTTTGACTAATTTGCCATTTAGTTCCGCAACATGCTAGCTGTTTGTGGCTAAAATAGAGATTTTTTCAGTTTTTTATGCTAATTTGGCATTTAGCTAATATTTCAGCCACATGCTAGCTGTTTTAGCTAATTTAGGATTTTTATATTTATTTTTTTTGACTAATTTGGCATTTAGCTATAATTTCCGCAACATGCTAGCTGTTGTGGCTAAAATAGACATTTTTCCAGTTTTTTATGCTAATTTGGCATTTAGCTAATTTTTCAGCCACATTCTAGCTGTTTTAGTTAATTTAGGATTTTTTATTTTATTTTTTTGACTAATTTGGCATTTAGCTATAATTTCCGCAACATGCTACCTGTTGTGGCTAAAATAGACATTTTTCCAGTTTTTTATGCTAATTTGGCATTTAGCTAATATTTCAGCCACATGCTAGCTGTTTTAGCTAATTTAGGATTTTTATATTTATTTTTTTTGACTAATTTGCCATTTAGCTATAATTTCCGCAACATGCTAGCTGTTGTGGCTAAAATAGACATTTTTCCAGTTTTTTATGCTAATTTGGCATTTAGCTAATATTTCAGCCACATGCTAGCTGTTTTAGCTAATTTAGGATTTTTTTTTTTTTTTTTTGACTAATTTGCCATTTAGCTATAATTTCCGCAACATGCTAGCTGTTGTGGCTAAAATAGAGATTTTTTCAGTTTTTTATGCTAATTTGGCATTTAGCTAATATTTCAGCCACATGCTAGCTGTTTTAGCTAATTTAGGATTTTTATATTTATTTTTTTTGACTAATTTGCCATTTAGCTATAATTTCCGCAACATGCTAGCTGTTGTGGCTAAAATAGACATTTTTCCAGTTTTTTATGCTAATTTGGCATTTAGCTAATTTTTCAGCCACATTCTAGCTGTTTTAGCTAATTTAGGATTTTTATTTTTATTTTTTTTGACTATTTGCCATTTAGCTATAATTTCCGCAACATGCTAGCTGTTGTGGCTAAAATAGAGATTTTTTTCAGTTTTTTATGCTAATTTGGCATTTAGCTATTTTTCAGCCACATGCTAGCTGTTTTAGCTAATTTAGGATTTTATATTTATTTTTTTTGACTAATTTGGCATTTAGCTATAATTTCCGCAACATGCTAGCTGTTGTGGCTAAAATAGACATTTTTCCAGTTTTTTATGCTAATTTGGCATTTAGCTAATATTTCAGCCACATGCTAGCTGTTTTAGCTAATTTAGGATTTTTTTTTATTTTTTTTGACTATTTGCCATTTAGCTATAATTTCCGCAACATGCTAGCTGTTGTGGCTAAAATAGAGATTTTTTCAGTTTTTTATGCTAATTTGGCATTTAGCTAATATTTCAGCCACATGCTAGCTGTTTTAGCTAATTTAGGATTTTTATTTTTATTTTTTTTGACTAATTAGCCATTTAGCTATAATTTCCGCAACATGCTAGCTGTTGTGGCTAAAATAGAGATTTTTTCAGTTTTTTATGCTAATTTGGCATTTAGCTAATATTTCAGCCACATGCTAGCTGTTTTAGCTAATTTAGGATTTTTATTTTTATTTTTTTTGACTAATTTGCCATTTAGCTAATTTCCGCAACATGCTAGCTGTTGTGGCTAAAATAGAGATTTTTTCAGTTTTTTATGCTAATTTGGCATTTAGCTATATTTCAGCCACATGCTAGCTGTTTTAGCTAATTTAGGATTTTTTTTATTTTTTTTGACTAATTTGGCATTTAGCTATAATTTCCGCAACATGCTAGCTGTTGTGGCTAAAATAGAGATTTTTTCAGTTTTTTATGCTAATTTGGCATTTAACTAATATTTCAGCCACATGCTAGCTGTTTTAGCTAATTTAGGATTTTTATATTTATTTTTTTTGACTAATTTGCCATTTAGCTATAATTTCCGCAACATGCTAGCTGTTGTGGCTAAAATAGAGATTTTTTCAGTTTTTTATGCTAATTTGGCATTTAGCTAATATTTCAGCCACATGCTAGCTGTTTTAGCTAATTTAGGATTTTTATTTTTATTTTTTTGACTAATTTGGCATTTAGCTATAATTTCCGCAACATGCTAGCTGTTGTGGCTAAAATAGAGATTTTTTCAGTTTTTTATGCTAATTTGGCATTTAGCTAATATTTCAGCCACATGCTAGCTGTTTTAGCTAATTTAGGATTTTTATTTTTATTTTTTTTTGACTAATTTGCCATTTAGCTATAATTTCCGCAACATGCTAGCTGTTGTGGCTAAAATAGACATTTTTCCAGTTTTTTATGCTAATTTGGCATTTTTGGAAAAAGTCATAATTTTAATGGAATAAATTAATAGGATAATGAATTAAAGAGTTAATATTTTACATTAATAAAGATACAAATGCATAAGCTATAAATTGAAACGTTGGATCAATAAACAAAAGCTCTATAATTTGTTACATTTGAAAATATTAGTTTTTATATCATTCAATTATAGAGTTGAATAAACCATCAACTCTAAATTTTAACTCATTTTTAAACCCAAAATGTTTGACAAAAGCTAGAAATGTTAAATGTAACAAATTAAAAAAAACTGTTTTTGATCCAATGTTTCACTTTCTTCAGTGCGAGTTGAGAATTTACAAGAAAAAAAGTCATAAACCTTTGAGGCAAAAGTCCTTTTTACCAACAAAATATAAACACAACCAGTACGATTTTATTCTTATAAATAAATGACTTTATTCTTGTAAGTATATGTTGTTATTTTTTGTAACGGTGCCCTTAATACACGCTCATAAATTTCACCTTCAATGCTAGAAAAATGAAGAAGTTAATGAAGCTTTGTGTTTTGGTGCATTACTGCCCCCTGGTGCCAACATCGTGTCATAGTCAAAGTTAAACTTGTCTTTGAAAGTGATGATTAGCTACTCCATATTTATGATATTAAAACATTTTATTGCCAACAGTTTAGTGAAAGTTTCATCTGTCGTTTACTCACATGCATTAGTGAATAGAAGGACTGTTTGCCGGTGTAAAAAAGGAAGTGGAACGGCCGTCGGTCCTCCCCCCACTGCACAGCTAAACGAGAGAGAAAGAAAAAAAAAACACTCTCATGAAATCCTGGTTTTACATTTTGGGGAGAGGAAAAGAACAAGAATGTGTCACAAACCTCTTTGTTTTGGGAAAATTTCATCTGGATGCTGGAGAGAACGGATCAGAAGAGAGAAACGTCAACTTCAAACATTTCTCTGATTTCAGTTCTAGAAGCTTCTTCCCACAATAAATCATTTGAAATTTAAAAATCTAAATCTAAAAAGGTTCACCTTCATCAGGGGCCGAGCTTTCTTCTCAAACAGGCCGGAGGGGAACAGGTAAGTGATGCTCCTCTGAGAGAGAGAGAGAGAGAGAGAGGGGAAAAAAGTAACTATTTAGAAGCAGATCTTGACGTTGTTGCCGCGGCAACAGAGATCTCATTGACGGACGATGTTTGGGAGGTCAAAGAAAGTTGAAAAAAAAAAAGAAAAGTTTTTATTGTCCGGTGGTTCAGGTGGAGTTCAGCTCTGCCAGCGGGCCGCAGATGGCACCGACGAGTCTTCCTCGTCCTCTTCCTCTCTGTCGGCTCAATTAGGAAGGCAGCAGGTGCAGATTGGGGGGGGGGGGGGGGGGGATCTAAGGTTGTCAAAACGACACAAATGCAGAAAAGAAAGAGGCCGAGTGTGTGTTAAGGTGTGAGGGGCAGGAGGAGCCACACCTGTGAGGCTTCAGAGGAGGCGCAATATGGAGGAGATCCCAGAGGGGAGAGACGGAGTGACGGGGGGAGAAAAGATGGGAAAAGAGGTCAAGAGAAAATGACTAAACCGATGGAATCTAAACTTACGAAAAGTCCATTTTTTACAACATTTTAAGCCTTTATAGGTAAATGCAGGGGCGGAACTAAAGGGAGGCAGAGGGGCCCTTTGCCCCCACACTTGCCCTCCCCAATTTGAGTCTAAATTAGTCTCATTATATACTAGGATTAACAAATTATCAAAACATGCTTTTTTAAACACGAGTAATAACAAAAACAATATATGCAGGGGCTGATCAAAGGGGGGGTATTGGGGGCCTTTGCCCCAAATACATGCCCACTTGAATTTTGGAGTCAATTTTAGTCATTTTGTGTGTTAAAAAAAAACATCAATACACACTTTTTTTTAAAGAGTCCCAAAAAATAAAAAAAAGGTTGTATATGCAGGGGCTGAACTAAGGGGGCAAGAGAGGGGGCTATTGCCCCAAAACTTTGCCTCCCCAATTTTTGAGTCAATATTAGTCTCATTATTGACAAAGTTTAAGACATTTGTAAGCATTGTAGAAATAACAAAAGTCGTATATGTAGGGGCTGACCTATGGGGGGCAAGTGCGGGGCCCTTTGCTCCGATTAATCTTTTAGCTTTGCCCCCAAATAAATAATTAAAAAGGAGGTTTTGAGAGTGTGTAGGAGAGGTCTTTTTTGGGGCAAGAAAAAATGTTTTAGTTACCGTTAAATTAAAAAAAAAAAAAAACTTTTCTAAATGTATAGTTGCACGTATATTCAGATATAAATGTGAAAACTTGTTTTTTTATTTTATTTTGAAGATTTAAAAAATATATTTAATCAGATTTTTAAATCAGAAATTTAATTACAATGTTTACTAGTTAATTAAAGTCGAATTAAATTCGGATTCTGTCAGTAAAAGCCAGTTTAGTGGGGAAAAAAGGTGGATTTTTATTGATTTTAAGTGCAAACATATTATTTTTTGTTCTTTCAGTCGAAAAAATACTCTGAAAACTAGGCAAAAAAGTCCAAAAAAAAAGAGATTTAGATCAGCAGATTTCTTTTTTGGAATAAACTTAGAGAAAAAAGATGTTTTATAATATATTTTTATTAAAATATTAAAAAAAAACAGCAACATTAGATTTTTTTATGACTATGAAACTGACATTAGAGTTGGGATTTTTTAACTAAATCAAAGTGAATCATTTGACTAAATCAAGTGTGTTATTTCATAATCATCAGGAGGATTTGTCCAGAAACACAAACCTAAACTAAACATATTTGTCTTTCCGCATGAATTTTTTCGGCTGTAAAAATCTCTCCTCGTCTCCGTCACACGTGAGCGGTCCGGACTCCACGCCGGAGCGCGGGGACTCATCACTTCCCAACCTCCAGTCGGCCCAGATTTCCCGTCCTCCCAGCTCCGGTCCAGGCCCGGCTGCCGCCCGTCACTTCGGCTTTCACAGCTCGCCGCCGACAGCTCTCTTCATCGCCGACGAAGGCTCGAGGGAGAGGCGGGGGACGCGTCTGAAATCGAGCTTAACGGCTGGAGCGGAGCGGGCCGCGGGGTTTTTGCCAAAACGTCAAACGAGTGTGTTTGCGCGCACGGCTAATGATGAGAGGATGAGCTGGAGGACGACGCGCCTGCTGCTGCCAGCAGAGGTCACTGCTGCTGATGAGAGCGCCGCTCCCCAGAGTCAGCAGCTTCCTCGCCTCATTCTCTGCTGGTTTACCTCCACAGACCCAGATGGACTTAGTATTATTAGAAAATTAGAACAGTACAAATGTAAAAAAAAAAAAAACCTAAATATGGTCAAAGAATAGAAAACAACAAATATGTAATGAAGGCTAAAAAGGCTGAATTACAATGTTTTAGAAATTAAAAATAAAATAATAATTATGGTTGAAATAAACCAAGAACACAAATAAATATAAAATTGAACCATTAATAACTATTAAACCTTAATATTTCATTTTTTATAGTTTATTGTGTTTACTTTGTAGTCATTTTAAATCCTTTTAAATTTCAAACTAGGGCTGCCACGATTAGTCGACTAATTTTGCAATTCATTAAGGTTTTTTAGGCCGTCTTGGAGTTAAGCTAATATTTCAGCTGCATGCTAGCTAGTTTGGCTAATTTAGGCTTTTTTTGTTTTAAGGCTATTTTGGAATTAAGCTAATATTTCAGCTGCATGCTAGCTATTTTGGCTAATTTAGACTTTTTTAAAATGTTTTTTAGCCTAATTTGAAGTTTAGCTAATATTGCTGGCTTGCTGGTTTGACTAACTTTGGCTTATTTTCAGTTTTTTAGGCTAATTTGGCATTTAACTAATATTTTAGCTGCCTATCAACTTCAGCATTTCAGCTATCAGATTTAGCATCTTCAGCCGCCGCATTCAGACTAGCATTATCACAGGTAATGCTATATATCTAGTTTTTAGTTAGTTTAAAGCCAATGATGGTAGTTTGCACATGACTCAATTAGTCGACTAATTGGAAAAAATAATTGGTGATTAATCAAATACTTAAATAATCGTTATTTTAAATAACGCAACTCTAAACATTGTGTTTGCACGTTCCAATTGATTATCAATAGAAAGACAATAAAAGGAAGAATCACACTAAGGAAAAAAAGTGTAAAATAATAAAGACTCTGAGAATTAAATAGAGCTGTCTAAATATTGCGTTTATTGAGATTAATTACAGGCGTTTTAGAGCGATATATTTTTTAGTAGCGTTAATCTCATTTTGCGTCAGATGTTTACTTTAGCGTTATTGCACACCTGGAGGAGCATTTTATCCCGCTCATACTGTGGTCATTTAAGAGAAATATAAATATCAAATACATTTTTAGAACTTCAGGCCTGTTACATTTTTTACTTTAAATAGTTTTACTTTCTTTTATTTTTTCCAAAAGTCGACTGTTTAATATGCGGAGCGTCACGTTGCCATGGTAACAGCAACGCGCTGACGAACTGCGCTTTGCTGTAGCTCCTTTTTGAGAAAGGTGAACGTCATGAGAATTAAAAATAAAATGTATTCATTTTAATTTCAAGTTTATACAAATTCACAAAAGATTTGATCTCTATTCATTCTTGCTATTAGGATTGAGATATTAAAAAAAAAAAAAACAACTTAAAGTCCCACTACGATCATCTTTTATGTCATTGAAAAATTGTTTGCAGTGTTCTTTTAATTATGATTATGCCATTTTAAAAATATATAAAAGTAATAATAAAATCAGTGTAATTTTCTAGAACATAGCTTCTGCAGGATATCAGAAATTCACCTCTGATTTATAGACAAGAATGTTAGTGCGGAAGTAAGCCTCTGCTAATATCCCATCATCCCTTTTTTTAAACTACCTTATTCATGATTTCAACACAGAAATATTCAGAAACACAAGTTTAAGCCACATTTTAAATATCATCAGAAAAACACCACAAACAGGATCTCTCATTAAGCTGGTCTTTGAGTAGAAAAAAAGATATTTCATCTTCACAATGCAAAACGTATATTCAGCCTCTCCAGAACTGCAAAAGTACAGAAAACAAATAACCAAACTGATGGATTGTAATTTTGAAAGAAATCCTAGTAAATCGGACAAACATTGCGCTAAAGCTTTTGTTGATTCTCTCACTTAGGACTTTTCTCAGTTGTCAAAATGAATTCTTTGACTTTTATTCCAGTTTTATTAAGTCTAATTTGACATCTTATTGTTTAAGTCAGTATTTAGAAAAAAAAACAAAAAAAACTTGTAAACATGTATATAAAATACTAGGCATTTTAGGTATTTCTAACATCAAATCAGAGCAAGTCTTCACTCACATCGATGTCCTCCTGGGTGAAGTTCTCGGGGTCTTCTCCCATGATGTTGGCTAAATGTCGTTTTCCGATGTTGAACTCTTCGATCTGCTTCTGGATGAACTCCGCAGTGAACTTCTCCGGTCCTGCGGCCGCGAGGTTTTTCCTGCAGAGCGCCGAGTTCCGGCTGATGTGCCTGCAGATGACCTGCAGCACAAAATAAACATTCAGACTCATCTATTTTGGCATTGCCCTTTTTTTACAATCTTTCTGGCAAATTTGCTGTGATTTCTTCTGTTATAAGTTTGCTCTGTCATTTTCTTTACTTAGGAAACATGTACTGTTTGGCTTCCATCAACATAAGACTCGGACATTTCAACTTTTAATCAATGTATTCATTTTTCTTTTTAAATTTTACATCCAGAAATGCAAATTTTCTAACAAAATTCCTAAATTTTCCTTATTTCTGGTGGAGGCCAAACTATATGTTGAATCAATATTTTTTTCAAAAAAGGCCGTGAAATGTCTTGCAATTTGTTATCAATACAGAATATTTTAAAAATGTAAACTCTGCAATGTCTTTGACCTTAATTTTATTCACTTACTGCATGACTTTTTCTTGTTTAGTTCTACCCAAGGCATTTTATTTTACTTTATTTTGTGTTATTTTTATTTATTTACCTTTAATTGATAGTTTATAATGTTTGTATACACGTACATGGCTATTTTGCTCTTTTTTCTGTATTGAAATTGATGTTTGCATTAAGCATTCCTGCTCACTGCTAATGTTATGTTTGCCACGAAGAACGCGTTTGTTGCTTTCATTGAGTTATTAAACGGAGCACAGAAATGATGTCAATGTGATAATAAAGCTACAATCATTCATATAAACACATCATAAAACCCGACCATGAAACTAATCGATTTAAAAATGGAAAATAACAAACTCTAGTCTAGGCTAGCATGAAAATGCTAACATGCTAACTCAAGGACGGTCGTGTTTCTCTCTAAAATAGTAAAACAAAAACATTGACATGACATTCATTAGAAAAACGAAGACCACATTTACCTGCTTGCTTAACTTCGCAGTCGCTACATTCACGCTGAAGCTGTAATTCCCACATTTTAATAGAACCGGTACAGTAGAACAAACACGGGCCGCCGCCATGTTTGCAACCGGAAGTGACATCACGACGCGACGGAAGTCAAACCTGTCATATTTAGGATTTCTTTTTCTTACAAATGTACTCTTTTTCTCTTTGGAAACGTGTATTGTTTAGCTTTCACCAATATAAGATTATTTTAAATAGATTTATTGCTAAATTCTACATAAAAAAAAAAGTTTAACGTCATGCTGAATCACTTTTTTTGTCAAAAATCTGTAACCCAAAATTTTATCCCAGCATAAAATGATCCTAAAGGTTATATGTGGTGTTTTATCAAATGTGCTTTTGCGTACTAATTAAAAGCTTTATTCATTCTTACCCCTGGCACATTATTTTAATTATTATATACATATATATTTACATTATTCTTTATTTATTTTTGTATTAATGAACAATGTATTTTGACATTTTTGTACTGAAACAAACGTTTACATAGAGGTTTATTGACATTCTTTTGACTGTACAAGACAACTGGGATATCAAATACTCCGTCATTATAAAATATCAGAATAACCATTTTGCTCTGCTACGTTTTTTTTTTTTTTAACATGCTCTTGCTAATCCTAATTTATTTTAATGATATTTTTTGCTGTAGTGCAAGTTATTTAAGTCATAAGCTGCAAATTAGATGCCTCAATAAAAGCATGTTTGAGTGTGCTTTCATAAGGGGTGTGGCTTTCCGCAAAAGCTCACTTCTAATTAGCAAAAGTGACTGCCATAGAAACGTCTAATCAGTGCTTTCTATCTTCGTCTGAAGAAAATGGCGATAGATTTGGCTTTGTTTCACTGGAGCCAGAGGTAAGGCATTTCCTATGCGGGGCATCACACTCGCTCAGTCCATGTCTCAAATACAGTCAATTAAAAAAGTTTGAACGTTCCTTTTTTTTTTCCTTTATTGAACCAAACAAACAGTACTGGTACTTTATGAAAGGCAAGCTCTTTTCTATATTATCTGCTTAATAATAATAATAATAATTCTATTTCTATTGTAAGAATTCCAGTAAGTAACATTGTAAAATAGAATCACAAGTTAATTAAGAAAATAAAATATAATAATACAATAAAGGAGAAGCATAGCCCATCTGTTGACAGATTACCATTCCTATCAAATTAATCAGGATTTGCAATGTGTGGCTCTTTAACTCTCCGTTGTAGCTCTTAACTTAAAGGAAAATAACACATTTTTAATTGCAATTAGTGACTGTAAAGTAAGAAAGTTTTATAGCAAAAAAAAGGAAATTACTAGCTTCATTCAAGTCATTTACAAACAGCTGAAGGCTAAACACAAACTGAACTAAAATATTTTGACATGCTTTGTTTACTGTGCTCCACGGAATATCAATTGGAGTTTAACAAGCACAAGCAGAAGGAATATACAGCAGATTTTTTATATTATTTAACAAATTCAAGGAGTTTAAGTGTGCCTTATATTTAAAAAAATGTAGTAAGAGTGTCAATTAGCTACAATTACAAATTTCTGTCTGAAATGCACCGTAAATTGTGTGTTTTCTTTTTTTTTTAAATTACTGCTGACATTTCTACTACTACATTTGCTGTAATGAGATGTGACCTAGGGTGTCTTAAGGTTTATAAAGATCACTGAACAGATAGAGCAATATTTACGTAGCATTTAAAGCATCAATGCTTAAAAAATAAAAGCTGAAAAGTTTAATCAAAAGCAAAACCTCTTCTCTTGTTAGAACACATAAAAAAGCTATAAAATTTTGTTTTTCGCCTTTCGCTGTAACCCGACGGAGTCACCGTAGTGGATAAGCTTTGGCTTGATTTGGTGATGAGTTTTACATTACTGACACAACCCAGTATTATTTTTTTCCGGGCTCGGGACCGGCACAGGAAGACCCAGTGAACCCCAGATTCCCGGGTTCCGTTATGTGGTTTTCAAGACATTACAGCCACATGGTGCAGCCAAAAAAACCCCAAAAAAATACTGGATCCCAGCATATTAAGATGATTTCTCAGGCTCCTTAATTAAGGGTGTAAATTAAAAGCAGTCACTGGTGAAACTGTAAAGACTTAAAGAGGGCGTCCGCTTTCTTTTTTTTAATTTTTTTTTAGCTTGATGATTAGAAAAAGACAAAACTAATCTTAAAAGCATCTGAAAATCTCCATAATTTGTTGTTTGTGGAAACAAGCAGATGTGTTGGAAAACACAGTGACTCTGCAGAAATCTGATTGTTGTGCCGATTTCCTGTCTGCATTCTGCAGCCTCCATCTGCCTCGCATGTAAAATGCAGGAAACTTAACGCCAAAGGATTTTTAAAGCAGAAGATTCCGATCAGAAATGAAACAAAAACGCTCGGCGAGCGTCTGCCAAACACTTCAGCAACAGACTGTTTTACATATGTGGTGCAGTTGGTTCAGAGACGGATTAGCACAACATTTTGTGAGGTTTTTTTGAAAGTATTAACACAGGCTGCCACCTCAGTCCAACTTTGCAGGATGGAAATAAAAAAAAAAGAGGAGTTTTTCTGCTGGAGGTCTGCAGTTCATTTCACAGCCACACAAGCTGCTCAACCCACAGCTTTCTGTGTTAGATAGCTGAGCAGCAGGTGGTCCAGAGTCACAGACACAAGAACATGTTTTCCCTCCCCTTTCTCGAATAAACAAGTGCCTCTTCTTCCAAAGTATAAAAATATGACTCAAGATTATACTTTTAAAAATTTTCTTGTAAGTTTTTTTTTTTTTAACTCTCTTCTTTCAAGCTTTTCATTTCAGAACACATAAACAACAAGTAAATTTATCATTTTTTTGAAAAATCAAACAAAATTCTTTTTACGCTCATTCCATCAGGGGGCGCCACAGCAAAAACCTGAAGAGTCTTAACTAGGGACATGTACTGGATTAAGCTTCTAACGCGCCCCCTGGCAAATGATCCTTGGCTTCCCCCTAGCAACAGTCCTTTTAATGCCAAATAAGTGTCTAAAAAACAACTTTTACATGCAATAATGTTATTAATAATGAAATGAAATGGTTTATTTCAAGCAATCAGGTTATAATACATGAAATAACATCACATAATGAATCACAAGTAAATCGCTTGAAAGGGAGTGGAAGGAAGCGAACTTATATAATATAAATAGTAATAACTGCTATGTTAATCACAATTAAACGGCCCTTACTCTGCATTCACACTGGCATGTCAATTTCACTGCTTGACGCCCCGGCCACGGAGCAACCGCCAAAGATTTTCTGGACTTTATTTGTTGCCGCGTCATGGAAAACCTGGATGATGTTGAGCGAGGTGATGATTTAAATGTTTAGGAGAGCTCTACAGAGGTGCTGGAAATCATGTCGCCATGTCACCACCATATTCCAGTCCTTAACAAATCTTTCTCTTCACTTCTTTACTAAAGTCATCAATCGGTGTAACTATGGCTCAGACTTGTTTGAAATCTAGTCTTTCTAAAAAGTTTAAAGATGACTCTTTAAAATGAGAAAAATCAGTATAGAATCCTAGAATCAAAAGTCAATTAGATCACTATTTTTTTGTTCTTTTATAGTTCCACTCCAATAATTGATTGATTTATTATAAAAGTGTTCCCAGTGGTTTTTTCATTATGATTATACTGTTTAAAAAAACCAAATACAGTCATTTTCTAATATATAGTTTTTGCTGAAGAGTCAGAGTTAATCAGAAGTTCGCCTCTGAGTTGTGGCGCAGAGTAAGCCTGTCCTCATTTCCCATCATCCCTTGGTCTACACTCTCCTTCTAACCCCTAACTAACATTACAGAAACAACAAAAATGTTGAGCAATACTGGAAATATATTATTTAGAGACAAATTCCAGCTTGGATGGGAGAAAAGGAAGCAAAGATTGATCCTGATTCACAATAAATGAATAAATAAATACTCAGAAATGAAGTTTAAGTCTTAATTTTCCTTATACGCATCCTCCATTATGAGAAAAATGCTACAAGAACAAGTCAAAAACAGGATTTTCATTGGAGTGAATTTTTAGTTTAGAAGTTTTGTACTTCCAATCCGAACTTTTAGAAGCCCTGTAGGCATTTTTAGGCAAAAATAGTTCTACCAGGTCATAGGCAGCAGTTAACACGGCGCAGATGTGTGGTTTTTCCCCAGAACACAGGGTAAACTGGAGTCCCCTCTCCTCTGGGTTTGTGCTTTGGGTACAGTAGTATGTTGTGTTTACAGATCAATGCAGTGCGTCTTCACTTAGATTACTTTGATAGAGTTAGAACAGGAACACGGGGAGATTAATCAAAGTGAAGGGGCACTGACTCGCGGCCCGTGCCAGTCGATACGGCCACGTGCTTAATTTGCTCCGAGGAGGCCTGTCATCAGGCAGATGATAAACAGTGTTTGCCCCATTTTTTCGCCACAAGCGTGCTCCTGCTCGCCAAGAAAAATAGTTTCGACCTGTGGTCTCTAATTCACAGTGGGGGGTGAGAGGTGGCACATAAATCACGGCTCTGCTGGAGCAAGAGAGCCACCGTGGGTGGACTGGGTGGAGATGTTTGTTCTGCGAGCTCGGAGTGGACTCAGGTAAACCCTGCAAATGGAGCATTTATCTAAGTGACTTTGTTAATAAGTATGCAGCCCCTGTTAATGGGAAACAAACAGGCTGTGAAAGTGTTGACTTCGCTTTGAAACTCCTGGGACTGAAGGTATTTTGCCGTTTTCGTACTCAGCAATGAACATTGTTGAGTTAATACAGCTGATTTCTCAAAAAAATGATAATGACTAGAGAATAGACTTGCAACGATATGGAGTTCTGTATAATAAAGTTTCCTCTTTGAGGTGTAAACAAGTTTGTCCACTTGGGTTTTGTGGACATCTTTGTTGTTTTTGAGTTCATTGCAAAACAAACAATAATTTTTAATTAAAAACTAACTACTACCAAGGTTCAACCCCAAACTAAAATAACAAAACCCAGTAGTATAAGACTGCTGAGGACAAAGAGGAGGAAAAAGAGCAAAAATAAATAAATAAAAGAAAAACAAAATAGCATTTTTTTAAAGTATGGATTACTTAATTAACTTTTATTTAATTTAGATTAGTTGAATGTGTAAATTAATGACTGAGGTACACATAGATGATAAACTATGTATGTTTTTACATCCATGTTGACCTGAAGAAGCATCATTTGCTCAACGCGATCTAAACAGATTTTATAATCAAAGCAAAACTTTGGTAAAAAGTTTGATCTTTTATGAGCTACAAGCACATTTTCTCTTATGCTGCTCAACGTTTGTCATCAGTTGCTCAGAGCTGCACTGAACATCTTTTATTTTGAAAATAAGTTGAGCTGCTGTCAAATCACATTTTGAGAGATGCTAGGTTCTTTTCTATTTTTGCTTTTTTTCTCCCAAAAATAGGCAAAATTATTATTTTTTATTGTAAAAAAAGGTCATGAATGGAAATCAAATTTCTTCAAAGGCTAAAGTAAGACTATGTGGCTCTTTTTGGGTTTTGTTCAGTGTATTACCCATGGCCTAATCTCTCTCAACCTGTCCCAATTTATCCACCTTTTGATGTGGACACCCATTATCAAGTTTGTCCTACTCTAGCCTGGTATAGGGATCAATTAAATTACATTCAGTTCAGTTGTATTTATATACCCCATATCACAAAAGAAGAACAAATTACCTCTTTGGGCTTCATGCCGGTAATTGTACAGAAGCAAAAGGTCAGTCACAGAATATAAGCAATAGCTGATTGTTTAAATAAACTGGTTATTCCTGTCCTTAGACCCTCCTTCTCAGTAAGGAAAAACTCTTAAAAAACTTGATTTCAATTTTTGGTGTCCTTAAATTTTTGGACACGCTGGCTGTTCCCAGTAAATCAGGGATCCTCAACCCTCAGGATGCAGTAGAGCTCGCGGAATTGGTATTGGGTAGGGGGACAGGTTTGGGTACCAGTAGTGGTCCAATCCGCATCCCAAGGGTTGGACACCCCTGATTGGCAAATGGAGAATTTTTCTTGTCTGTACCAAGCAGGCCCTCGGACTGGTACTGGTTCGAGGGCCCACGATGTATTTGGGAACAGCCAGCACGTCCAAAAAGTTAGGGACACCCAAACCATCAAAAAGTAACACTGAGGGTCCCGAACCATCCATCCATATATGATTAGTTGGGATGCGTTTGGCCGGAACTCCTCCCCAGGAAGACTTCTAGGAAGTATCCGGACCAGGTGCCCGAGGCACCTCAACTGGCTCCTAGATTCTCACCTTAACTCTAAGGGAACGCCCAGCCACCCGACGGAGGAAGCTCATTTCAGCCACTTGAGTAGTACAATCAAAGACAGGGGTCCCACTCTGGAGCGAGGCCTGGGGTCGGGGCAGCCGGGTCGAGTCTTAAGGAATGGTATCACTCCTGCAAGAGAACTCAGCCGGGGCCGGTACCATGAGGTTTGGGTCAGCCCAAACCCCAGTCGTGGAGCAGAACATCCTGGATCGTCTATCCCTCTTGACATTCAAAGAAATGGTTCAATGTCTAAAGAATAACTGACTTTACTCCCAATAGATAGATTATAACACCTAAACTGTTCATACAATGGAAAATAGCTTTTATTCGGCATCTTTCAACTGAAGACATCGTAACAAAACCACGAGAAATGTTGTCAGGTATTTAGAAAATGTCTCTACTGAAACTAAGCAGAAAAATCGGTGACACAGGCCTCCTCTGATTGAGAGACCTGCTTCTAATTGTGTTCCGCAAACAGTGACGGAGAGCAAAATAACAGAGGATATCACACTGTGGAGCTCTGCCAAGTGTTTCCCCCCTCTCTCTCTCTCTCTCTCTCTTCCAAGGATGGAGTGCTGGAGAATTGAAATCTTATAATACCAGCGAGTTGAGGCTTTGCTCAAGTCATCATTTCCATGCTGCTTTACGCTGATTCCCTAATATCCTTAGCACCATGCGTAGGGATAAGCCCATCGCGCGGAAACGTGGCAGTCATGCCTATAAACCGTTCATGGCTCTAAAGAATCCATTATAGTTGCTCCACAAACACGGGGGCTCAAAGGTCCACTTTGCTAAAGCCCATTTACGATCGGAAACATATTTATATTCCCTTAGCGCTTCGCTGTAGTGGATGGAGAAGACATGACAATACATTTCAGAAATGATATCAAACTGGAAGCTTTGTGGTGGCGCATCAAAATGTTCTTAGGGTCATTGAACAACAGCTTTTAATCATCTAATTTGTATTAGAACCATGAATATTTCCTTCATTTACACTGAAATGGCAAAGAAATAAAACTTAGTTCTGGGAAAACTTCAGCTTTTTCAATATATTTCAAAGCATTTTAGTTTTTGCAAGTCCTCGTCTCTGTTTTAAGAAGGATGGATGGATGGATGGATCTTTGGGACAAGGTCCTGGACGGGACGCGGACCAGTACCCTACTGGTTAGGATACTTGGGACAGGACCTCGGACTGGTACCGGTTCGCGGCCCAGAGGTTGGGGACCCTTGATTTAATGAAAACAGCTGGCATGTAAAAAAAAAAAAACAAAAAAAAAAAACGACGAGTTGGGGACACCAAAAATGTCAAAAAGTGATGCAGAGGGGGCCTGAACCATATGACCACATATCAAGAGTTGGGAGTGAGAATGTTTTATTGCTCTAGCTGGTGCAGTGCTTTTAGGGTCATTTATCATGTTTTCCCTCTTTAAATGCAGCATTTTAAGAACAGTTTGGAAACGTAAATTGAACTGTTTTAACTAATTTTGAGTTAAGCGACTTTTCAGTAGCTTCATTTTAGCTTTTTTTTTAAAAAATTTATTACTGTTTACTAGCAATATTTTTTTATTTAGCAGTAGAAATAAATATTTAAAATATTTTTTTAACTTAGTCAATTTATGATGACCTAATAAGTTCATATTTTAGCTACTAATTTAAAGATAAACAACTTTTTTTTTCCTAAAAATTTTCAAAATAAAATTTAAATTTTAGAATTATTTAGGTTGTCTTGAACCCTTTTACTCCTTGATGTCCAGAGAAGCGCTATCGACTCAAAACGGGAAAATCCTGGAAATATCTGTGTTGAGTGAATAAAAGTTTCTTCATTCCGGAGATGCTTCCTTTTTTTTTTTTTGTCAATTTGCAACAAACCGAAAACTATGGGGTTTTTTATGTGTTATTGTCAAATTTATTATCTAAACTTAATTTAAGTTACATTTACTTAAAAACAAAATCATGTTTTTATTTATTTTTTCATAATTGGTAAAAAAAAAATGGCTTTAAAGTAAAGAAGATAATGTTTTGCTGGCTTTAAGGGTCATATTTCCAATCAGTTTTATCTGTCTTAAAAGTTATTTTATACAATGGCCACTTTTTTATCGCGGGACTTGACGTTCCAAATAGTGAAAACCGCAAAGTCGAATCATAGAAGAAGTAAGGCTGTGAAACCCCCTCACTACCTTTGATAGACGTTTGTCAAACACATTTACATTTTCACAAATATCTCTGTTCTAAACTCTCTGTACACTGAAAAAAGGAAGAAAAAAGTTAGATCAATTAACAAAAGTTGTGTAATGTGCTTTTTATTAAATTAAAATTTGAGTAGATGGTTAACTCATTCAAAAATGTAACTAGATAAAAATGAGTAATCTAAAATGTAACAAGTTACATAACTTTGTTTAACAAAAAACATGCAAAATATCACAGAAAAAAAATCTGCCAGACTGAAATAGGTGATCACGTGTTTTAGTCTTAGAATTTCGGTAACCACTTTTACCAATACTCCAATACTGAGATATTTGACATTTTCTCTACCTGACACATAATTTTATTCTTTTAGCCAAGAAACTTTTATTCTTGTAATTTACACCAGCATTCATGTCTTTCTTGAGGAAACATGTTTATATTTTCTTGGCTTCCCTTTTCGCTTTTTGCTTCCCTCGTCCGAACTGGCATCTGACTCAAAACAGAACGGATGGATAGCTTCGATGTCAGTCGCAGTTTTTGTTGCACCTGCAATGGTAGGTTGGAGGTGTGAGAGACTAGAAGCTAGCGGGAGAGAGTGTAGACAAAGAGATGATGGGAAATGAGGCAGGGCTTACTCTGCACAGACAGTCCCGCCCACGACTCAAAGACAAATTTCTGTGTGCAAAAACTATGTCCTAGAAAAGGGTAGATATCATAAAAACGACATTATTTAGTTAAGAGACCAATAGGCAAGGGCTTTTTTAAAAAATTAGATCATAACCATAATTAGAGTGGAAACTATCCCCAGAAAAACAAAAATAACCATGTTTTTTTTCTGCTGCTGTTTTTGCCTTGTATGGTACGATAGTAACCGCCTAAAGGGAAATCAAAGGAAAAAAAAAAAAATTGAAGAAAAATTTTTTTTTTTCTAAAATGCAGACTTAGGGGGTAACTTTCTACTTTATTTCTAAATGAATAAAACTAACAGTTTTTTTTTTTTTTTGGTTATTAAAACTGGATAGTAACTTGCGCAACAGATAGTAGTAACAGTTGCACACCGGTTACTATCTGGTGCGCAACAGTTACTAACTATACAGAAGTTTTTTGGGTTTTTTTTTCTTTTTTAAAACAAAAACTACTTAGTTTTTTTTATTTCCCATAAAAAAATTCTGATTTTTAACCTTCAATTTTGCAACAGAAAGTAACTTTTTTTTTTTTTTTTTTTTGCCACTTTATTTTAAATACTCTATAGAAAAAACTTGCGCAAACCAGATAGTAACTTTTTTGGTTTTTACTACTTTAATTTCTACCCCCCCAAAAAATCGAATTAATTGCTTGTGCACACCAGATAGTAACTTTTTTTTTTTCTTTTCTTGCTACTTTCATTTTACCGAAAATAGTTCTGGTTAGTAACTTGCGCAAACCAGATAGTAACTTTTTAATTTTTTACTACGTTAATTTTTACCCCAAAAATTCTGGATAGTAACTTGTGCACACCAGATAGTAACTTTTTTATTTTTTTTACCACTTTTATTTTTACCAAAAAAAATTCTGGTTAGTAACTTGTGCACACCAGTTGCTATCTGGTGGGTATCCGTTACAAACCAGATTTATTAATTTTTTATTATTTCCATTTTTGTAAAAAAAAAAAAAAAAAAAAGTTCACTTAATTTTTTTTCCCCTTCAATTTCCCTTTAGGGGCTCCGTACGTTAGGTAGTAATACACACAATCAATATTTTTTAAAATGTGTTTTTTAAATGTTTCCCATGGTTTGGTGGAGCAGGCAGTTAAGGGGTTAAAGTGGCAGACTAGAAGAAAAGTTAGTTAAATAAGGCTTCAAAGTCTGTAAGTGTGCAATGATTCAGTGTTGTCAAGCTCAACACACACACACACACACACAGATTTGTGAATCACCAACAAGTATGGTCATTGAGTGGAAATTAATATGCAGCTGCTAATAGATAAAGACATTTTGCTGAAACGCGTAAAAACAGCAGAACTGCCAGCGATTACCTCCTGGAATCAGCCTTCATCAATATCAGGATAATTACAAAGCACTCCTGGCAGCGCGTGAAATGAATGGAGCATGCAACAGATTGGGCCATAGATGTCTGCAGGTATTAGACCGCCCCCTCCTCCTCCTCCTCCTCCTCCTCATCAGTGACTCCTCAGGGGGGAGGCAGCTAGCTGAACAGAGTGGAGGTTCAGGTAGAATAACAATAAAAGAAAGATCAACTAACAGAGGGACACAACTCAACAGCAAATACCAAACAATATACTTTTTTTATAGTAGTCCTGCAAAAAAGAAAAAAAATACACAGCTAAATCAAGAAATATGAAAGAAATAGAAAATGAAAATGTTAATAGTCAAGTAAAATGATCAGTTTTTTTAAAAGAATATTTTCTTGCCACTGAACACTTCTTAAGACCTGGCTTCTAGGTTACATTACATTTTGGGTTATATTATCTCAGTAGTTCTTTCGGCTTAACTGCGTTTCTGTGACTGTGTAGCCTGAATATTAGCTTGGGTCTTTAGAGGCTAGAACTACAGAAAACAGAAAACTTCCACGTTGTGAAAGTCAAAGAAACAAGAACTGTGTGGGACTTTTGGGTTTGACATCAAACTGGAGTAAAGCTGGTGGGATAAAAGCAGACATGCGTTTGTGTCTAACACATCACGCATGCACACATACATGTGGAGACGCCCGAGGCACAAGGCAAGAGACGCTTGGTGATTCACAGTATTTTAAGGTTAAAATTACAGAAAAATAAATCAATAACTTTGATATTATGAAAGTACTTACCAAGTAAGGAACGTGTCAAAGTCAAGGCCCGGGATCATTTTATTTTATTGATATTATCTTGTGTTTATTTCTAACTTGTGTAATTTTAACAAACTATATTTTTATCAAGAGTAAAATATTGAAAATTATTTTAGTTTTAAGTTTATTAATTCTAGAATAATATTCCTGCCTTTTTATTATTCATAATTATGTTAAAAAGTTACGGCTTAAAAGTTTTTAAAATTTTGCATTCTTCTCGCTCTTTGAACTATTTTTTATTTCAGCAACATACTAGCTTTTTTGGCTTATTTGGTGTTTTCTTTTTTAGGTTTTTTTTAGGCTATTGTTTGAGTTTCGCTAATATTTATAGTACATGCTAGCTGTTTTAGCTAATTTGGGTTTTCCTTTTTTAGGTTTTTAGGCTATTTTGGAGTCAGACTCAAATTTACACGCTAGCTGTTTTGGCTAATTTAAGCTTTTTTTTTAAGTGTTTTTAGGCTATTTTTGAGTTTAGCTAATATTTTAGCTACATGCTAGATGTTTCAGCTAATTTGGGGGGTTTTCTTTTTAGGTTTTTGTAGGTTATTTTGGAGTTATACTCACATTTACACGCTAGCTGTTTTGGCTAATTTAAACTTTTTTCAGTTTTTTAAAGATAGTTTAAAGTTTAGCCATTTGTTCAGCTACTTGGTAGCTTTTAAATTGTTTTTCACAAGAAGGGCACTATTTTATTTGCAGTGTGACATGTTGTCAAGGTAATGGCTATTAAGCTTGCACATCTTTCTGGTGATGTATGAAAACTAACCAGTGGAGGAAAGTGTTATGTGCTAAATGTCATACGAAATGATCCAAAGTATCATATCGCTGCTTTTTGTCCGGATGATGAAACTAAAGTCTACAAGTAGTTTTCTAGATTACTTTTTTTTTTGCTAGAAATAGACACCATTATCTCTGTTTGATAACATTTTTATGAACATGTATTTATTCCATATCAAGCAATAAGGTAAATAAGACAGAAAGGCAGGCAACAAACTATTTGATATTAAACACAACTTGATTGTAAAATTTGACAGAGATCTATCATAGAACCATGTAACCCGTTTAGCACCATGCACCTTGTCCTATCCTACGTATGTTGATGTTGGGAATGGGGTCATCTAACCCACAAGACAGTGCGTTGAACTTTTTTTCCTCAATGATTTTTGATTTTCACTGGTGTCCGTGGCAGACATGAAACCCTGTCCACCTTCAGCCACAGTAGTCATGGGACGGATAATACGTCAATGTAAGGCTTGGGTCATCCGTACCCTATAAGGTAGCACTAGGGGTTAAAGAAAATACATATTCTCTACTGTCTTGTTGTTTTATTGAACTGTGGAATAATCTATTCCCCAGCAATCAACTGGGGTTTGAACCGGCGCCTTAATATGGAACATTCAGGCTGTTTGACCAGAACTTTTCTTTACAGGTAGTTTTAATGAACGCTCTGCAGCCAATCAGAATCGAGTACGCAGAATATGGTAAAACTAAAGGATAATGCCCAACGAGATGTCCATTATCAGAACCGTCTATTGCGAAGATCATGTGTTAAAACATGCAGAATTTTCTTGTTGAAAAAAATACCAAGCAAGTTTTTCCCTAGAGTAAAAAAAAAATGGAATAGACTACAAATAAAAGTAAAAATTTAAATTAAAAAAAAAAAATTGAAATGAAACAAAATTTTGGTTTATGTGATCATTCTTGACTATTCTTAAAGGTATAATCTTCAACAAATGGACATAGAGTCAATAATGCATGATTTCTCCATAGAATAAACGTACTGTAAAAAGATGTCAAGAAATGCTTGTAAATGTTGTTTTTTATTGATAAAAAAGTCAACTGACACTATCAAAATTCAAGTCTAAGATCTCAATCCAGGTCCTTTCCCAGACTTCTCCCACATGGAACCACTTTGGCTTTTCCTTCCTTTCTGTCCACTCAGATGGCGAGCAGGAGGCAGTATTGAATTTCTTCCCAGGCTGATGGGGAACTATTGCTAGGATTAAAAGATGACTACTATCCCCTCCTTTTTTTTTTCCATGAAGGTTTTTCTTTCAGGTGACGAGGAAGGAAGGAAACATTACATTACGCGAAGGACGAACGGGGGCAGATGTTGGCCTGTTGGAGAGGAAGATGATCTAGATCCAAGATTAGACGGAAAACGTAGAAATACGAGAAGTCTCTAGAAAATGACTGGGGGCGCCCCCCAAAAAAAAGACTTCATTCCATCTTGTCCTAAAGTGTTTCTAATGGTTTTAGTGAATGTGTGAAAACATTAGCCACCCATGGGAAGAGGCTCAAAGGCGCCCCAACACCCTTCCCTCGCTTTAATCAAGCTCTGAGGTCGCACCACATGTGACACTGTAAATTAAAGGGTTACACTACAAACCGCGGCTTGCTTGTTTTTGGATTTGTCTCGACTTTGGGTTCGGGATCCACCGACACCTTCAGGTTTGGAAGAGAGGACACAAATTAAGCCCAGATGTTGCTAATACGAGTGGATTTATAGTTGTTGGGTGAAATTGGAATGGGGAGCGGGACAGGATCTCACATGACGCCTACCGCGAGATTCTTTGGAAACGATTTTGTTTGAAATATAATATTTCTACTACATGAGTGTGTACATCTTCTAATAAGTTTTATTCCACTCTTCAACCCAAATCGAGGAGTTTTGAAGACAGTCGGACTGATTTGTGCTCTGCTAATGACGGTGACCGCACTGATTTGTCCTGTAACCAGACATCAGCGCAGGTGGATCAGTTCTCTGCTGTGAGAAATCACCAGAGGAAATTGAGGCAACACTAAAAAAGGTTCAATCTGGAAGTTTTTTTTTTTTTTTTCCTTCTTCCCTGCTACTGCTGGGCTCCTTCACATCTGGTTGAGCAATTTAACCCGCTCTGACGACTGGAAAGGTTAAACCACTAAAATCTAATATTTGCCTAGAGGGGGTCAAGACACTGCAATTACAAGGTACAATCGGCAGGGCTAATCAGCTAGTAGCTGGTACGGGGGGCTTGTCCGGGCTGTTTCTCCGCGCCTCCTGTTTACTTATTAAACCCCGTTCTCATGTTCAAGAGCCCACTATGCGGTCTCTGGCCCCAAACACCCCCCCCCCCAAGGCACAGGGGGAGTAAATTTAGCTCTCTTAAATGGGACAGCGCCACTTGGCGAGAAAGCAGCCTCTGCGTTAATCAGTGTCTGCGGCCTTTGTTGCAAAATGATCTCAAATTACTTTCCTCCAATCTGCCAGGCATTAACACCTCGGGAAGGGAAGGGATAGGTAGGGATTTGTACCCCGGAGGAGGGAAGTGCAGAGCAGTGTGTGTGTGTGTGTGTGAGGACACAGATGAAGGCCCACGAAGGCTGAAGACGGATGGATGTATTTTGTGTTTGTTGTGGGTGTATGGGTGAGTGTGTATTGTGTGTGTGTTTTGTGTTTACATATGTGTGTCTGTGCATATTTTGCATATGTGTGTATTTTCTGTGTGTACATGTGATTGTATTTTATGTTTAAATTTTGTGTATCGTGTGTGTGTGTATTTTGTGTTTATTGTGAGTGTCTAAGTCTTTTGTGTGTGAATCTTTGGGTTTTGAGCATGTCTTGTGTGTGCAAATTGTGAGTGTATGTGCCTTTTGTGTGTGTCTATGTGTGTGTGTATTTTGTGTATGCTTATTACTAGTGTAGGTGTGAGTGTGTACTGTGTGTGTGTGCATGTGGATTGTGTTTGTCTGTGAGTCATTTTATGTGTGCGTGCATTTATATTTTGTTTCCATATGTGTATTTTGTGTGTACACTTGTGTGTATTTTGTTTGTTTCTGGTGTGTAAATTGTCTGTGTGTGTGCATATGTATTTTGTTTGTGTGTGTTTTGTCTGTGTGCAAGCATATTGTGTGTCTTTTGCGTGAGCACGTGCATATTGTGTTTCTTTGTATCTTCTGTGTGTACATGCGATTGTATTATGTGTAATTTTGGTGTGTGTATGCATGCAGATTTTGTGTTTGTTTTTCTATTATGAGTGTCTTTTGTGTGCGTATGTGTGTTTTGTGTATGTCTTGTGTGTGTGCATTTTGTGTGTGTTTATTGTGAGTGTGTGTGCTTTTGTATGTGTCTCTGTGTGTATGTATTTGTGTGTGCATGTGTATTGTGTGTTTGTGTCCATTATATGTCTGTGTCTTTTGTGCGTGTGTGCATTTCGTATGTATGAGTGTGTTTGAGTGAGAACCCAGATGAAGGCCCATATAGACTGAAAGATGTGTGTGTATTATATGTGTGTGTGTATTTTGTGTGGCTGAGTATTTTGTGTGTGTATTTTGTGTTTGTGTGTATGTAATTTGTGTGTGTGTGTGTATTTTGTGTGATTATTCTTCATGTGTTTGTGTATAGGCCACAGATGAAGACCCACATAGGCTAAAGACATGCATGTGTGTGTGTCTTTTGTGTGTCTTTTTTATTTGTGTGTGAGGACACAGATGAAGGCCCACATGAACTAAAGACGCGCAGACATGCATGTGTGTATTTATGTGCGTGTGTGTGCGTGAGGACACAGATGAAGGCCCACATAGGCTAAAGACGTGTGTGTGTGTGTGTGCTGTTTACATGATTGCTCTTTGACACACATTTCCTAATTGACTGAGTATCAAGTGCAGGATTAGGATATAATATATCAGAACCGTGTGGTATGCAACACTTTTGAACAAGGCTCGGGGAACAATTACTGGTAATTAAATATATGCCAGTTACTGAAAAAGATAATTATGTCCTTGGTGTATAAAACCAATTAATTACTTTTATTTCAGCGAGCAACGCTTTTAAACGGCAGCAGAAGCCATCGAGAGCGAGAAGAATCTGCGTTTCAGACGAAGACTTCTGCAAACTGCAAAAACACAACTGGGCAACAGCTGCAAACACGCCCAGCCGAGCAACGTTTTTACCTCAGCGGGCTTTAAAGAGAGATTTCTCCACGGAAGGGAGAGCTCAACCGCCTCTCACTAAGAGGATTGGTCAGATTGGATGTGTGAGGAATCCTGAGCTTCAGCGCCGGCGACCCCTCACTACACAAAGATGGCAGCACCAGATTAGCCGTAAACCTCTCCCTCCTCCTCACGTACAAGCCCCAGCTTTTAGAGAGGTGAAAACGTACGGATTAGCGAGCGATTTGGCTTTGGGTTTCTAATGTCTAACCTGGAAATACCTGAGGCCCGTTATTGGTGATGTATTAAACCGACAGCCTGGAAATGGTTACACCGCCAGCCCGTCTGATCCGAGCGGGACGGACGCTGCTTTTCCGAGCCCAGCGCGTCTTTTTGGTTAATGTGACACAGAATGCAATGGCCCAGGCGTGCTTTCGTATTTATGCACTTCACCCCACATCCATCCCACAGGACTGTGTACACTTTCCTGATTTAAAAGGAACTTTTTGATCTTTCCCTGCTGACACGTTGGCACCATTAAGACCCGCCCTGGGGTTTGTGGGTGACAAGATGAAGAGAAAACTCCTCAAACAGGTGTGTGAAAGGGGAAAACAATACTAAAGATTACAGATTTATGCTAATTTCTGATATTTTATCCCTGTTTGTTGGTTTTTACAATGCTAACATAATCAGTTAGATGTCTTCTTTTTCTTAAATCAAAGATCAAACTGTGTTATTATTGGTTACGCATTATTACCGCCTTATCCAAAGTCCAGAGACACAATACAGGGGCGTAACAAATAATTTTAGGGGCAAAAGCTTTCATATCCAATATTACTTTTTGTATTCTTGCATTGGATAAAGAAGCTTGTATTGGGGATTTTTTAGATCTTTGACAATAATGAGATCAATATCAGAAATTGGGAGGCCCCCCCGTAGCTCCGCCCCTTTCCATACGGTTTTCTAGTGCTTCCTGACACCAGAGTTCAGAAACAGCTTTCTCTATTGAATCAAAGAGTTTAAGGTAGATTTTACTGGCCAAGTATGATCAAGTAACATGTAAAAAAATACTTGATTAGTTTATGAAATTACAATATTCGCACAAGATTTCTACAGTTAAAAATTTTAGCTTGGCTTGAAAACACAATGAAAGCTCTAGTAAAAAATATAAAAGTTTGTGTTTCAGGCTCCACGGTTCATTGTTGATCACGGACGTTGTTCCGTTTAGCACAAATTGTTTGGAAAGCCCAAGTAAACAGGATTTTATTTAGCTAGTTTAAAATTTTAGGGTAGATTACAAAACAACTTTGTCTGTAAAAAGTATTATTACAACCTTATTTCCAAAGGAAAACAAGTACAAATGTGCTTTAAAACACAAAAATCCCAACATGTTCCAAAACAATTATATAAATACATATATAAAAAAAAAAACATTTTTTTCCATTCAAAATTATGCTAAAATAAGCATAGTCCTGGATGAAATGGCATATTCTGAATTAGTGGCTTATGACATGGAGGAGTTAAGATTCCAAGTAGTGTGTAGTGTCTCTTACTGACTTACAAAAGTAAATGTTGATCATTTGCAAGGACATTTTCTTTTAGTGATTTAAACTTTGACTATAATTACACATAGTCCTGTTCTGTTTTTTGAAAGAAGATTGCGGAAGGGATTGAAACCGCAAAATTACAAACGCTAGCTTAAATGAACGCTTTATTGGGGCTTTAAGATGTCATCATCCCTTTCTACCAACTAACAGTGGCTCCAACCCAACTGCTCCATTCCACTTTTCAATGGACCTACAACCAAAGGGGGCCCCCAAGAAGTATGGTTCAGTACTGTTTAATGGGTCCAGTTTACAATGGAGACACTCAAAATACCGAGCAGGACTGGAATGCTCAAATGAGGCTTAAGAAATAAACTTTTTGTAAAAGGTTCCTTTGATGTTACTAATACTGAATGAGAAAAAAACACAATTTTCATTAGATTGATGTCTATTATCTCAAATATTAAGACATTAATAAAGATAGCTCCAAATAGCAAGCATTGGCCATGTCAGTAGCAAGTATTTAAACCAATGACTGTATGACAGTGACGTCTCATGCTCCTCACTAGATTCGTGATGTTGTTCTTTGGTATTCCACTCTTCTACTAGTTCTACATGCATTTCTGCCATATCTATTGGAGGTGGGGTACGATCATCCACTCTCTGCTTCAGCTGGTCCCAGACATGCTCTATGGAGTTCAGGTCAGGGGTCATTGCTGGTCATACTATATGAGACACTCTTGACTTCCTGTGACAATTCTGGGACGATGTGGAGGAGCATTATCATCCCTGAACACAATGTTAGGGGTGTTCTAGTGGAATTGGGGGATGATGATGAATTCCAGGATGTTTCTGAGGTGACTGGGTCACCTATCAGTTTTGCACTGTCTGAACTGTTAAACCTCCATCACCAAAGCTGGCTCTAGGGACCATGTTGACTTCACCTCGCTTTCGACCATTTCTATGCAAGTTGACTCGCCACTCTTCAGTGAACTGGACGGTAGACCATTGCTGCATTGTCCGGGTCGCATGGTCTTGTGCTCACTACAAAGTGGTGTCTTGGTATTAGTGGAGTCCCCTGTAACAGTCGGTTTTGAATGGTTCGTCTAGAAAGTATCCATCAGATCTGGTAAAAAACTACAGTTGTTTGGCGTTTGTAAACTATTTGAGCACACAGGTCCTTAGGTAGTGGTCATCGTTCCGGTCCGTCACTGGCGGAGTTCTATTCCTGAGTCTGTCACAAACCGCCAGAAGTCCTGTGTCTTGATGCAAGTCTGCTGATGACATTTTGATTCTTACCAGTTTCACCTGCTATATCTGACTGCAAACTTACCAACCTGAAGCCGTGCCATTGTGTGCGGCTCATCCGTTGTGTAGCCAGCGTCATGCGGTTTAATAATGAACTTACAATGATTTTATGACAATATTCTCTGTTTACGCCCACAAAAAGTGGAAATTGATACCACATTGACAAGGTCTTAGACAGTGTAGGTACTGGCCTCAATGAGTAAGCCACAGTGTACACAAAACAAGTTGCCTTTCACCTCAGATACAATTGCCTCCCTATCCCGAAAATCGGTGAAGTGAAACAAACACTGCATCCACTGCCTTTTTTTTTTTTTTTTTTTACAATTTCCCAAACTTCTGAGTAGTGTAACTGAAAAAGTACCGAAATAAGAAAAATAATGAGAAAAAAATGAACCCACGGCAAAAAATGTGGGAACAAAATAGTAAACATGGCAATAAACAAACAGATGTTTGCAAAACTTGTTGGAAAGTCTAAATAACTTGTCTAAAGCTGTACATGCCAGCCAGTGACTGTATATTTAGATTTGAAAAATACTCTTATATTTTAGCAAGATAAAAAGCAGCTGGATAGCTAAATTAGTGTATGGGTAGCGTGCAGGAAACCTGGGTTTGCTCTACCAGGGGGCGCAATTACCTTAATCCAGTTTGGGTTCTTCACATTACTGACTAAATATGTTGCCAAAAGGGGGCCAAGACTAGGGTTATGTCCAGATTCCTTCAATACTGTATAGCGCATTAGCCATTTTGTAGTGCTGTCCGAATATACCATTCCGAAATTGAGTCCCCTAGAAATTTCCCAAAATTCTTAGAAAAAAAAACAGTGTGCATCGATGCCCACTAGATTTTGGGAATATGGACCACAATGGATTGTGTTTGAACAATTTTTGCGCAAAAGCTTTTTTTTTTTTTTTTTGTAAATCAGATAATTTTGCACTACATAGTTTTTTTTTATTGCTACCCAGCTAGTAAGGCCCAGTGGGCATCATATGGTTTAAAAGTGGGAAAAAAAATGTGGGCCCTAAATGGGTTTGTCTGCAGTTACCGTGGTGGCCCCACCTTTGTTTGACCACAGGTGTTTTTTTTTATAAATAAAGATTGATGATACATTGGCCCCACTGACCAGAGATCAACAGCCTGATCTGGAGTGGCGGCACTCGCTTGTTTTGCTGGACCCCTTCGCTGTCCGCCGAGCTGCTGGCTAGCGTAGCAAGCCGGTCCACTGAGTTCCCACTTAAGCTAATGTGGGCAAACACAAGTGGGGCCACCACGGACAAACCGCGAATAAACCCATTTGGGGTTTGTCATTAGAATAAGCTGAAGGGAAGTCATTTATGTACAAACAAGAAAACCAACAGGCTCAGAATGAAACTTTGTGGGACGCCAGTGAATACAGAGAACAGAGACAAATGATAATCTTTTATTCTATTTTATCTATTGATAAATATGATTCAATACATTTTATTGTGTTAACAGAAATTTGAACTTGAGAAGTTTAGTCAGTAGTTTTTGATAATTTATAGTGTCAAAAGCTTTTTTCAAGTCAAGAAACACCTCCTGTATTATTTGTTGATTTTTACCTTATAAAAACCAATCATTATCTTTAAAAAGATAAAATATTCTCTAAAATTTAAACAACACAACTTACATTATAACAAAAATCAGATTTTTTAAAAATTTGTTTATATTTTAAAATATTGTTAACTATGAATAAGCCTAAAGTATAATTTTAGTGCTTTTTTTATTTACTGTAGAAGTTCAACAGATAAAAGAATGAAAATTGTCGACATTTGCAAAACACAAGGAAATTTAAAAGTATTTATGAGTTAAATGTGTCTGACACAAAAACATCAACAACAAACTCATCTTCAAATGATATATTAAAACTTAATACAAAAAACATTCTGTGAGGTTTTGTGGAACTGTAGCAGAACCATTTTGATGTTTGTGTCTGCCAAATGTTCGCCTAAAAGTGGAATTTCTTTTGTGGTGTCACAACAGTGTTTGTGTTCGTTTGGAACTAAAACTACAGTTTGCTCAGTGCAGCAAATGAATGCATTAAAAAAAAAAAGAAAAAATGCAGATTGCACATAAGTGTGGGCACCTGGACGGTTTTGCGTGTGTGTGTGTAGTCTCTGAAGCGGTGTGTCACGGCGAGCCCGGCTCCCCCTGGATCTAAGCGGTATTGACAAACCCATCAGAGCTGGTGATGCATCAACCCCCCCTCCTCCTCACCTCGCCTCACCTCTCCCGCTCGCCCCGGCGCTGTGGGGCCGTGCTGACATGCTGTCACCTTGGAAACTGCTGCCAGAACCAAGGGCCTGCTGGGACGTCTGCCGTCCGTCCGGCCGGCCGGTCGGGCGAGCTGCGGCGGGAGGTGTCACCGGTGGACCCTTGAGGATGGACGACCCCCTCGTCTCTGCTCCCCCGGCCATCGATCCGTCTGCTTGAGGACATCCGTCACTGTCGCACAACCTGAAGTGTGCGGGCAGATTTTCCCGTTCGCGATTTGAGGAATAAAAGCCGTTATTTAACCTCATCGTTTACCTCTGCAGACGCAGAAACTTCTAGAAACCTTTATCCCCCCCATTCCCCTTGTTTTTGAGTGAGTCGTTTCTTGGCAACTCCTGAATCTCAAAACAAGCATTGATGGGCACGCAGTTTTTGGTTTTTGACTGCCCAAATTTAGCCAGCCGCACCATGGGGCCCAGGTGGAATATCAGGGGTGCTGAGAGTTTGGGGTGTCCTATCCCTTCTCCATCTTCTCCTTTGATCTATTTAATGTGTCTTTGAAGTTTTATGTTGAATACTTTGCATTTACCAGGCTAGGGACAGGCACAAGCGGTGGTTTGTGCCCTGTTAAGGTTCCATATATCTTTATCCATCCATCACTACTTTTTTCTGCCCTTTACTTTATTTCGATTTGCTTTTTTGAGTCCTTTTTTGTTTTTGTTTTTTTCTGGTAATGTTGAATTTTCACATTTGGTTGGGTCATCGCGGCCTGTAGGGAGGCATTGCAACAGTGAGGCTTTGCTTTTACTCATGGTTTCTGTTGTATTTGTTCTTTTTTAAGTATTTTAATGATTAAAAATGGCCTATGCCTGTACTAGCAGGACGTAACTGATTACTTCCCTTTTCTACCAGACATTCGTCCTAAAAAACTTACCTCTAACTTCTAGTTAGTCACAGGATCATCTTAAATCTCCCACAGTAGATCCCTGCTTCTTATAGCAACTAATTAAAGCCGTTAGAAGCCGTCATTACTACCAATGAAACAAACTGAAGGCAGGGGCGGAGCTACGGGGGAGAGTGGGGGCCCCCAATTTGTCAGTCAAAATCAGTATAATTATTAACAAAGATGAAGAAATCATCAATAAAAGCTTATTTAAGCATTGAAAAAAAAACACAATTTAAAATTTAAAAATAACAGTAAATTTACGTTTAAATAAAATAAATAAACATAAAAAGGAAATAACATTTTTGTTATTCGCCAAGTTTACATTTAAAATTTTCTAGGTCCGCCATTGACTTAAGGGTTAAATTACACTTTGGATCCTTCAAATAAATGAACAAATAACTATATATACAAACAAAAAAAAAATTACAAACAAATATCTACATAAAAAAAAACAAAGCAAAAAAAAAAACAAAAATGTACCTACATAAATAAGTAAACAAACCAGTAAATAACCAAATAGATAAATAACCTAACAGATAAACAAACTAGTAAATAACCAAATGAATAAATAAACAAACAAACCAAATAAATCACTAAATCAGTTAAAAAAAATAAACAAATGACTCCTATGGAACTTGATAACAATTTGTAACAATTTGAAAAACAAAGATAAAAATGTCAAAACAATAAACCATATATATAAATATATTACAGGTTCTAAATAATAAAAAAACTGAAATTTGGAAATACAGGAATCAGATGAAGAAAATGTGAGACAACTGACAAACGCACAATAATGTAAAGCATTTTAAAGTTACCTGGGATGCTAAAACAACAACAAAAATCAAAAAATAAACAAACAAAAACATTATTAATTGTACAAATGCAACATTTTTGATATTAAGGTATAAATAAAAAGCTAAAAAAGTTGACAAAAGCCCAAAATCCAAACTTTAATCAGTGATCAAAACAAAGTGCAATAAAGATCAAAATGCTTCTCTGGACAAAAGGCTAAATGCTTATAAAAAATAAAATATTTGATTGAAAATTGAAAATAAAAATGGTTCACAAATACAAAAAAAATTACAAAAGCAATTACATTTAGAACCCTGCCTCTTTTTTTTTTTTTTTTTTTTGCATACATTTAACACAAAAGGAAAATATCCAATATAATTTGCACCCACGACGCGACATTTGCAGTTAAACTCTGACACTAATGCACCTTAAAAGCGTCTTAACCCGTCAGTTTTACTGTCAAACTGTGAGTCAGGCTGCTGATTCTTGAGGTGACGGGGACGAAACTCGAGCCGCCACTGGGTGGCGCTGCAAGGCCGAGCAAAGCTGCAGAGCACCGGCTCGCATTTTAAATCATGCAAAAAAATGGGTTTTTAAGGGAGCAGGGGTCAAATGATATAAAGTGTTTTATTGTGAAGGAATGCAGATAAATTAAAGCGGAAGTGATATTGGAGTTACTGTAAGTAAATAGGATTTATTCACTTTTTTTGTTTTTTTAAGTTGCTCTTGTGACAAATTATCTTCAATGCTGCAACTTTTCTAAACAAAGCTGCTCACAAAAAAAAAAAAAATATATTTGAGTGAGGATTATTTTTTTAGTTTATTTTAATAAATTTCTAAATTATTTTAAACTATTGATTTAACAAAAAAAAAAACTATATATTCTTTTTTTTTATTATTTAAATAAATACAACTGAATAAAAAAGAATTTGAAAAAGAAATCGAACGTGATCATCGCCCCGTCGCGCGCGCGCTCACGGGGAGGGGTCCTCTCCTCCCCTGTCTCCGTCGGCAAAACTCGCAAGAACCGTGACCTTTGACGTCCCTTTATGGACGGAACGTGAGTCGCGTCACATTTGAAGACGTCGCCTCCTCTTCTTCCCGCGTGCCTTCCCGTTCACCTGACAAATCCGGAGGCCTGAGACCATCCGCTGCTTTTGTTTCGATGTCAACATAAGAAAAAAATAAACTTCAACTGTAATTTATAAACTATTAATCCCACATCTTCGTCTTTTTCTTCTTTTTAAATGCCTAATTATTTTAATTATCAAGCACATATTTTTAAGAGTATATATATATTTTTATATATAACATGGTTCTCAACTAACCTTTTTGACTCATTAAAATAAAAATTATATATAATATATAATTAGAAAAATACATTGCAGCTACAATGTACAAATAAATCATATTTAAAATATATATTATGTTACAATGAAAATAAATTAATTATTTAGCTTAATAATTTAATTAAATTAGTACCGTCACGGTGATGTCATCAACATAAAACTATTGAAAAGTACGTTTTAAAATAAATAAATAATAATTTTTAAAATATGCAGATTTTTTACTGATTCACTTGAACTTATTAAACACAAAAATAAATGTTTTTTTCTTTTAAATTTGACATAAATTAGTGACAATTACCAGGAGGTCCTTTTTAACGTTGATCCTGTGGATCCTTCTTGAACGGCAGAATACATATTACTGCGCCTGGACCATTAAACACGGCAGAAAATATATTTAAAAACGAAGTTGTGTGCAGGTATCCCTCCGCCACCCTTTTAATTTGCGGCATAACTCTCAAAATGAGCTCCACTTTTTAAACATGACTTGTCATAGAATCTGACACGTATATTAAAAACCGTGTTTCGATATTTACAAAGTAACCTGCTTGTTTATCAACAAACAAAAACAACAACACTAAACGTTTCCAAAAATGCTTCCAAAAATTGGGACTATTTTTTTTTTATTCCGAAGGGTAAAGAAAACGTTTGGTACGTTTAATTTACCACTTTTATAACAGTCGGTGGTATTTACTTTATTATTTTTATTATAGTCATTTAAAACAGAAACATTGAAAGTGTAAAAACTTTGTTTTTTGTTGTTGTTGTTGTTGGTGTTTCCGCGCTAGCTTGTTTAGGGGGAGAACGGCACGTGCGAGTTCGCTAGAGGAGAGAACAAGTGCGCCGCGCGGGAGGCGCGCGTGCTCGCAGACTTGCAGCCGCTGCCAAAAAACGAATAAGAAGACGAAGAAGCTCCATGAAAAAAAAAAAAAGAAAAGGCAAAGCTGTGGGAGAATAGGCGGATCAAAGCCCATTATAAGATTTGAAACTCTGTGTTTGTGTGTCACCTTTCCTCACATTTTGTGGATTTGGTCTCTAAATACACACAGGCCTTTAACATACACACATGTATTTATGCAGGGAGCCAGCACGGAATTGTGGGAGATTTGTTGTGGCAAGAGAAAATCGTGTTTTTGTGGCTTTTCACAGCAGTCACATTTTTTTTTCTCTTTCCAGGAGCATTTCAGGTGTCAAGTCAAAGCAGGGGAACAAAAATCAATATAAAACTTTAAAGTTTCTAACTAAATTGTGTTAACTTTTAGTGACACTTTTAAAACAAAGACAAAAAAGAAAGAAAAAAAAAAAAAAGATGCCCACTTCTCTATATGATCATTGAATGCAGTTGCTAAGCAACGAGGATGGGAAATCATCCGCGAAATTCAAATCCTGCAGCGGGAGGACACGTTTAGTGGGTTTTGCTGAATAGGCGAGCAAGAAAGAAAGAGAAATGACCCCCCCCCCCCCAAAAAAAATAAATAAATAAACGAAAGAAAGTAAGTTTGCAGCAAAAAAATAAATAAATTTCCCATCATGCCCCTAAAACCGTACCATTCACGCCCCAAATTTCCGCACGTCAACAAATGATTTTACAATTTTATTTCCAAAAATAGTAATAACAATAAAGCAACACAAGGAAACAAGCCCCTTTTTGTAGCAGAATAAAAAAAAAATAATAAAAAATAAAGGAGAGCAGTTCATTCTAGCAAATTTATTGTGTCTCAATCAGCTTGTACGGAACCACTACTGAAATTAAATTACAATCAGGTGATCACATCAAAATATAAACCCTAAGAACAACGGTCATGATTTTTGTGCTCCTCAGAAAAAAAAAAAAAAAAAAAATCAAAATAGACTGAAATAAAAAAATACTAAAGGCAGAAAATAAGGACAGGGGAGAAAAGGTACACAAATAAATTATAATTCATGTGTATTCCCAATAAAATATTAAAACACTTTGATGCAAAAAAAAAAGTAAATAAACACAGATCAGCAGCTGATCTAGTGATCTATATTGCCGGCTTTACAGAAGATTATTATGACTTTTTTATGTTTTTTTTTTTTTTTTTCCTTGTGTGTTTATTAAAACCTACCAAAGAATACTGCTTACAAAGGGCAGCATTGATAGAATATCCACAGCACCCACTCAGTCACACTTGGCCACAGATTTTTTTTTTTTCCAGTTTCCTCAAATAAGTGCAGTCTTTTACAAATGTCTTTTTTGGAGGAATTCAAAAAAAAAAAAAAAAAAAAAAAAAAAAAAAAAAAAGGAAGAATCCATTCGTGGAGTCCAAAAAAAAAAAGATCTTTGAGATCAGGCAGTCCTTTTTTTTTTTTTTTTTTTTTTTTTTTTTTTTTAAATAATGTTGATGACAAATCCCCTAATCCTTTAGCGTGTCTTTGTGGGAGGGGGGGTTAAAAAAAAAAAAAAAAAAAAGATGGAAGCGTCGTGGATGTTGCAGTTTTTTTTTTGTATATTAGGATGAGAAAAAAATTCACAAAAAACAAAAGGAGAAAAGAAAGATGTTGGAAATACTTCCTCGGCGGTGTGTCTCAATGCGCCAGGATCACCTGGTGGAATGAACTCGTCACCCTCTGGTCGCTCGCTTCACTCGCATCTTTTAAGTAATCTACTAAAAAATGCCCCTGAAAGAAAAAAGCAGAAGGAACCTTTTAGGTTAAGACAATCAGGGCCTGGAAGAAGGTGTTTTTGCAGAATGGAGGGAGGGAAAAAGAGGAAAAACTGAAAAAAAAAAAAAATTGCAAATTTTCTGGTGAAAAATAGATAACACTTTTGCAGTCATCACAGTATCAAAAAAAAGGGAGAAAAAAAATAGTCTGTTTTTAAGTTAAAATCTATGTCTCACTGAACATTCGTTTGCAGTCCATGGAGGGGGGCGGTGTTTCTGCACTCACATTGCCGACCTGAGAGTACACATCCTCCGGCGTCTGCGCCACCCCGGGGGGCGTCATCCGCTTCTCCTTCTGCCTCCTATTGCAAAACCACACTCTGACCACCTCCTTCTCCAGCTGCAGGTTGTCCGCCAGCGTGCTGATCTCCTGCGCCGAGGGTTTGGGGCACTTGAGGAAGTGGCTCTCCAGGGCCCCCTTGACGCTCACCTCGATGGACGTGCGCTTCTTGCGCTTGCGCCCCTGCGCGGCGATCTTGTCGATGCTGGTGGGGCTGCCCGTGGAGGAGTCGGCCTCCTCCAGCCACTTGTTCAGCAGCGGCTTGAGCTTGCACATGTTCTTGAAGCTGAGCTGCAGGGCCTCGAACCTGCAGATGGTGGTCTGGGAGAAGACGTTGCCGTACAGGGTGCCCAGGGCGAGGCCCACGTCCGCCTGCGTGAAGCCCAGCTTGATCCGCCGCTGCTTGAACTGCTTGGCGAACTGCTCCAGGTCGTCGGAGGTCGGCGTGTCGTCGTCCGAGTGCGGGTCGTGGCTGTTGACCCCCGCGTGCGGGTGGTGGTGCGCGTGCGGGTGGTGGTGATGGTGGTGGTGCTCCAGCTCCGGGGTGTCGCCCCGCACCAGCGGGTGCACCAGGCTCTGCGCGCCGGGGCTCATCAGGCCGTTGACGGTGAACCCCCCCGGCTGGGAGTAGAGGAGCGGCGGCTGCTGCTGCTGCTGCGGCGGCGGCGGCTGCTGCTGCTGCGCGCCGGAGATGGAGTTCCCCCACGTGCCGGCGTGCGCGTGGTGCGGCGCCAGGTGGGGCGGCCGGTGGTGCAGAGCGGTGCCCGTGTGCAGATCGTCCCGCGCGGGGTTTTTCACGTCCTGCTGCTGCGGGCTGCCCGTCATCCCCACCGGGCTGGAGGACCACGGCGAGCCGGCTTCGGCGGCGGCCACCGCGGCGGCGGCGGCGGCTGCGGCCGCGTGCGGGAGCGACGTCACCCACTGGTGCGCGTGGCTCAGCATGTGGCCCCCGTTGCTGGCCGCCATGGCCCCCTGCATAAAGTCACTCTGCACCATCTTCACCGAGGGGTCCCCCCTGTAGCCCCCGGAGCCCGACGTCACCGCGACGCTGCCGGGCTGCATGCCCCCTCCTCCGGCGTCAGAGTGCACGATGGAGCCGGACGACAGGATGCTATTGGTGGGGAGGTAAGGATTGGACGCGGCGGTGGCCATCCCGGCTAGGAATATATTTCTATTTAACCCCCCTCCCTTCCTTCCTTCTATTTTTTACTTTTTCTTCTTCTTCTTCTTCAAATTGGATCTCATGAATTATTCAAAACTTTCTTAAAAAGTCTCTTTTTTGGGGCGTAAAATCCGTCCTCACAACATTCTGTCCATCCATCAGCGGGGAGAAAAGAAATAAAGCCCTTTGGAAGCGACCGGAAACTTTTGCGAGGACATTCAATTTCAAAATAAAATTGTCAAAAACATGATCGTAAAGCGTCCCAAACTTCAAGGAGAAAAATAAGGAGTAAATTCCCGATTTATGTCCAATTTATGGATAAAAAGGAAAAAAAAAAAACATTTACAGCGTCCCGGCTTCTTTTGTAATTCACTCGCAGAGATTTCTCCCCTCGCTTTTATTCTTTTCTCCTCCTCTCCTCCTTTATAGCTCTGTCTCTTTGTTCTGTTTTGATGTATATAAACCTGCCAAACCGCAAACTGCCGTTCAAGTACGAGCGCCGCGTCGCTCTCATTCGCTGCCTCCCTCTCTCTCTCTCTCTTCTTGCTCAACGCAAGAGGCCACGCCTCCTCCCGCTGGGGCGGCCAAGCCCCTCCTCCCCCTCCGCGCGCGCGCGCTGATTGGCTACCCCGCGGCGTGATTGGCGGGTCCGGCCGCCGACGCCTCCTTCCGGCGGTTCCGATTGGCTGGTTTTTAATTGCGGTCCAAACAAAACGGCGACTCCATAGTAAACACAGAGAGAGAGAGAGAGAGAGAGGTGTTCACAAATAGATCTAAATCCACTAGATTTATTCATAAATATCTTCTATTGATTCCAGTTCTTCTATAAATCTATAGTAAGCCATAATTCCATAAGTTTTCCTACATGGTTCTGAAAGACTAATAAAACAACTTTACTTCATAAAAAGGTTATAAAAAATAGTAATTTATTGGATTTTCAAAATAAAAGCCTGTTTTTTTAATTTTTCGTATTATACAGCTCCATAAAAATGTTCTGCCTTTAATCATGATGCTTATTATTATTTAGTAATTTGACGTCACATTAAAAACATAAATAAAAACAACTTAAATTTGGCCAACTCTGAAGTTTAAAAGTTTTGACTGGGTTGGTTTTACTAGGAAAGGACAATAAACATAAGAAAAAAACATAATTTTAAATAATGAATCTAAAAATATATACATTCAAACATGAAAACCACAATAATTGGTTTTATGAAATAACCAAAGTGTTTTAAAAGTGGTGCTTTCGTTTAAATAAATGCTTAATTTTGTTGCTTTGGAACAAAGTAAACATTTAATTTGTTGCTTTTTAATTAATTTTTCCAAAAAATAACATAAACTTAAATACATTTCTAATAAAAATCTAAAAAAATTAGGCTAAATTACTTAAATTTCAAAATAAAAGCCTTTTTAAGAATTGATTAATTCCTGTTATGTGACGTGCTGTTATACAAATTTGGAAAATTGGAACTTCAAAATCGAACTGTTAAAACTATTTGAGGAAAAATTTCAGTAAAAACTTGTAAAGGTTAATATTTAAGATAAAACTGTAGAAATGCTGAAAGGTCACCAACGGGACAAGTAGGCAATACTTTTTTTAACTAAAATATTGGCTTAAAAACACCTAAAGCTCATATTGTGTTCAGATCAAAATTAAGCTAATTTTAAGTCTAAATACTTAAATCACATTTTTAAAAAGGTTTTGCAATCTGTTTTAACTGCCAGGTTTTTTTTGGAAATAAAACTACTGCCTTTCAAGTTTTTATCCTGTGTTTTTTTATGTTCTTATGAAATCTATTTTCTTTTTTTTTTTTTTTTTTTTTAACTTTTTTACCTATTGCTTTCACTTCTTAGTTGTTTTTGAGTTTTTTTTACTGTACCACATCTTGTTTGACTGGCATCATTTTAAGATGCAATCAAAACAAAAAAACAAAACAAAACGAAAAAAATCAATCAATGAAATCAAATCACACTGTGTTTATAGACCCATTTTTTAGGGACAAAAGTAGCTCAAAGAGCCTTACATCAAAAATAAATTCCCAAGTTTGACAACGAAAAAGCAAAACAAACAAAAAAAAAAGATATAACACATGCAATTGCCCCTCCCCCCAATCTTATACAAGATAATAAAGCACAAAATGAGACGATTCTAAATCGAAATAGAAATGTGGTTTGATTGACCAAGTGGTGAAACAAAATTTTTGGGGATCTGTCCACACCAGTGACCCCCAGTGACCCCCCTCGCCCAGGTTCACTACTCAACCTCGGAGATCCTAACTGAGAAGATTCAATCACTTCTTAGTGTTTTAATATGAATTGTTGCAAAATTTAAAAAAAAATATTGAAAATTTTATGAAGCACCCAAACTTTTCTTTTTCAGAAGTTGACGTGGAGCCTCATAGAGTTTGTTTACATTCAATAGGCAGGGACCAAATCCCCCCCCCTTTCCTGTTCATTAATATATAGTAAGGATTTAGTGTAAAATGTTCCTAAAGCGCACATATAGGCAGATGTAGTGCAGTCAAAGATGCATCCTCTTTCTGTTTTTTTCCCCCCTTCTCTATTTTCTTATTATACAAAAAAAAAGGGAAATGTCCTCAAGTTTCCCGCTGGGGGAGTTCATTTATTTTGTATGCAAAGGGAGGAAAAAAAAAAAAAAAAAAAACAGACAGAAAGAAAAGGGGGGAGAGGGAAAAAAAAAAATCATCCCCAAGTATAACAAGAGACGAACAGTTAGTGCTGATTTTCATTTGCATAAATTTTCATACATTTTAGTGAAAATAATAGCGGCAGCCGAGGAGAGCTCCTGCTCAGTTAGAGGAAAGAAAATCTCAGGGAGCGGAGAGTCGCGGGGAAAAAAAGGGATAACGCAGACGGAGTGAAGGAAGGGAAGATTTTCCTGCTTTTCTTGGACACGAGGTGAGTCGACGCTTCATCTGAGGATTTCTCTCCTTTTCTTTTTCCCTCCATTTTTTTTTGTGGGGTGGGAATTTTGCTACATTCTTACACTTTTGCGCGTCATTCCTTCATTTTGATCCTAATATGATCCCATACATGAAGCTGCTGTTTTGATTCCATAGAGAATTAAAAAAAAAAACAAGAAGTGGGAATTTTTTCCGGAGGTTCCGCGAACGCATCGTGGCTTTCAGGGAGGAATTGATCGGGTGAAGTTCGGGACGGCTTTCTCCCTCTCCCCGGCCGCTGCGTGTCTAAGCCCCCGCACTCCGTATCCATGGTGAGCGCCATAAAAGCCGGAGGAGGAGAGGCGAGGGAGGGGGGGACACTGGGCGCATTCAGCCGCACGCCTGAGCGCACGAGAAGGGGAAAAAAAAAAGAGTTAAAAAAAAAAAAGTTATGAGTCAAAATGAAACATTTTTTTTTTTACCCCACTTCATTTCCACCACTAGGTGTCGCACTTCCTTAAAGGAGAATTAAAGGCAAAAAAAAAAAAAAAACCATTCACTGAAAGATCACTTTAGCACTTTGACAGCACTCTTATGTCATCCCTCAGCGCGTCTGCGCCTCTGCTTTGCCTCTTTTCAGTGTTTTCCTGCAGCTGCTCCACGCTCAAACGCCCGTGCATTGTGAGATTTAGACATCACCTGCACGCCGACTCCCTCTGAGACCCGCCGCACGTGAGGAGCCCTCATTTTCCCCGCACAATAAGGCAGATTCCTTTCCATTTTCATAGAAAAAAAATAAGCACTATTAAAAAAAACCAAAACATTTATTCTAATAGTTTGCAGCTGCAGCCAAACTTTTTTTGTTTTAATTATTGCAATTGTAAAGTTGTCTGTGGGCACCAGAATTTATTAAATTGCTCTAAACCCACATTTGTGAAGCGTGTCCAGTCGAATCAACTGAAAACGGTAATGCACACCGTTAATTAAAACATGTATATGAAGGCCGGAGAGTGTTTAGGAAATAATTTTAGATTAAAAATCAACAAAATTAAAACTTAAAACTGCTACCCTTTTTTGGGGTCACGGGGTATGTAGGTGGAACGCCCCCTGGTTTGGTCGCCAGTCACTTGCAGTTACATTTGTAAAGTAATTTTGTTGTTTAAAGTTGAATTTTATCAGAATTTACTTACTTGATCTAATCCCACATTTGTGGCGCGTGTCCATTTGATTCAGTTTAAAATGATACTGTTAATTAAAAAAAAAAAAGGGGTATACGGAATACGGAGCCTGAAGAGTGCTAAAGTAATGTTTTCTAATTGAAAATTAAACAAATTGAAGTAAAGAAAAGGCAAGAAATTGGAACTTAAAAGTAGTTTTCAGGAGAAATCCATCCTTATTCCAAATCTGTACCACTTTTGGGGTCATGGGGTCACAGGCGTGGCGCCCCCTGGTCAGGTCGCCAATCTTGCAGAGAAATTTTTAAAGTAATTCATTGTTTTAACTCACTTGTTGGCATCAAAATGTATTCACCTTCACTTTATTCTCACATTTGTGGTGTGTACAGTCAGTTTAACTTTAACTGAAAGCGATAATAAACATCATTAAATTCATTAAAAATTACGTGGCATATGGAGTCAGCAAAGTGCTCAAGTAATGACTTTTGATTGCAAATCAATAAATTGAAGTAAAAAAAATGCAAGAAACTGACAAATTTAAGTAGTTTTTAGGTTAAATCCGTTAATTCCTTCAAATCTGTGCCCCTTTTGGGGTTACTGGGTATGTAGGCGGGGCGCACCCTGGTCAGGTCGCCAATCTGAAATTTGTAAAGTAATTTAATTATTTAAAGTTTTCTGTGGGCCTCAGAATTGATTCACTTACTCTAATCCCACATTTGTGGTACATACATTCAATTTAACTTAAATTGATAATACACACCTTTAACTTAAAATAAGTTACGTGGAATATGGAGCCCACAGAGTCCTTAAGTAATGATTCTTGATTGCAAATCAAAAATAAAGGAAAAATAGAAGTAGTTTTTGGGTGAAATCCATCCATTTTCCAAATAGGTACCACTTCTGGGGCCAGTGGGTCAAATGCAGGGCGCCCCCTGGTCAGGTCGCCAGTCTATTTTATTGAAATTAGTAATTTCCTTGTTTAAAGTTGTCTGTGGGCATTCAAATTTAGAGTGTTCAGGTTATGATTTTTATTAAAAATCAACAAATTGATTTAAAGAAAAATATGAACACTCATAGGTAGTTTTTTTGGTGAAATCCATCTGTTTTCCCTTTTTAGTCATGGGGTCAAAGGCGGGGCACCCCTTGGCTAGGTCGCCAATCTGTTGCAGTGAAATTTATAAAGTAAGTTTGTTGTTTATAGTTGCTTGTGGGCATGAGAATTTATTTATTGAATCAAATTCCACATTTGAGGCGCAACACTTAAAAGTACTTTTTTAAGGTGAAATCGGTCCTCTTTCCAAATCGGTACCCCTTTTGGGGTCACGGGTTCAAAGGTGGGGCGCCCTGTGGTTAGGTCGCCAGTCTATTGTAGTGAAATTTGTAAGTAATTTCTATGTTTTTTGCAAATATGAATCAAACAAAGTGGTTGTTACTAAGTAAAGTAGAACCTCTAGAAACTCAAATATCTCGTGTTTTTTTTTTTTTTTTTTTTTTTGTCAAACAGTGGCGGTCCCAGAGGATTGAAGGCTTCAGGGAAGGAGGGGGAGGGGGAAAGTAGCACCCTCCTGCCCGAGATTACATTAATCAAAGCATTTATTTCCCTTGGGGGATGGGGCCGCAAATCACTCCAAATCCCGGTAAAATTGGATAACAGAAGCTCGGGCGCACCTTTGGGTGACCTCTTTTTTTTTTTTTTTTTTTTTTTACTTTTTTTGCCTCCCAAAAAATCCTTTAAGATCCTCCATCTGTCACCCAAGTCCAGTCAATCTCCCGCCGAACCCCCCGAGCAAGAAGAAAACACTGTTTGCTCTGTGATTATGTGCGTTGTCGGGGCAAAGCCTGACTGCCTAATAAATCAGCAAATGTTTACAGGCTGCTGATGAGGCAGTAAATACAGCCAGCCGATCCGCCGCCTGTTCCAGGTAATGCAAATAAAATAATAGGGCTGTAACTTCCCCCTTATGTGCTGTTTTTTTTTTTTTTTTTTTATTATATTTATGATGATTTTTATGCCAAAAACAAGCTAGCCGTGTCCGATGAAATTTTCAGTTAACAGAGCCAAACCATTTGTTCGGCGGGGCAGCCGGAGTCGCTGTCGGGCTGGCACGGAAGTCTCGGGCAGAAGCCGCACCCATGAACACAGCGAGGCGATCTGGAGCTTCAATCCCACTTGTTATCGCGCGCGCAACACACTGCGAGTTCGATCTTGTGAGCGTTAAGAAATGCTACTTGTGGGTAATATAGTGTGCGCTTTTCCAAGCTAAAAGTGCTGCTCAAAGGAAGCTTTTTTTATAATTTTGAGCATCAAAACCTCTCGCAGTGTAGAAAAACTTCCAACACCCATTTCCTCTGGAAATTTGCTTTACATTTATTAAGTTTGAGCAGGCCCTTTTTCATGGAGCCTATGGACCTCTCGCACGCTTTAAGCACCCATTTTAAATGGAAAACTTGTGTGCAGCCCGCATGAGCCGTCATATTCGGCATTTATGCAGCCGGAAAACTATGTGTCCATGCTGCGGCGTGAGCATCAGCCGTTATTTTGGAATTGTATGACCTATAGAAAGTCAGTTTTTTCACCTATAAATTCATCCGCTTCGTCCTCCTCGTAAAATCTTCCAGTTTTACTACCCATACAGCTGCATGAAGTGGCGCAAAGAAATAATTGAACTTTATAGTATTTTGTACATTTTTAAAGCATAAAAATTTGCTGTTTTTGCTAGCTCGGAATGCGAATCATTAGACTAGCTGTTGGTTATTTGTAGTGATTCTCCGCGCTGCCAACACTGGTTTTCGGGACGTAAAACTCAATCACCATTTGCTCTGTGCAAATATTATGTTACTCACAATGTAACTTGTAGTTTTTGCACTTTTAGAGCTATAATTAAAGACGTGATATTTGATCCATTTAAGCAATTGGATTAGCTTATATGCGCGATGAATGTAGCTGTTTTGTTTTTTTTTTTTTTACAGTTTTTTGGGGGTTAATTTTGAGTTTTGAAATATGGGATTATAACTTTTACGGTTATAATCTTTAGGGGTTTTTTTTTCTAATACTGGGTTTATCTTATATCTTAGCACACTACAGCTTTGAGGCTAAAGACATTTTACAGTTTTTTTGGCGCAGTAGTTTAAATATTAATGATTATGCTGGCTGATTTGGCAAAGCTTGAGACATGTGTAGATAAAGGAATGAAGAGTTTATGTAATTAATTTTTCATGCATTAGTGTGCTGTTGGTTTTATTATATTTTTACAGTTTTTTTGGGGGGATAATTTTTTTTAGCTTTATAAAAAACGATTATGCTAGCATATAAGAATATAAACTAAACTATTGGATAATAAGATTTTTTATCAACATTATGTTCTGATTATGAGCTAATTAGACAGCTTTCTGGGGGCAAAGTTTGACTTTTAGTATATTTTAAAAGACTGTTTGCTGTTTTGAAAATTATAAAATTTTTCATTTTTCTAATTCATCGCATTTATCAATATATTTTAACAATTTTGCTAAATGTGTTTTTGACATAAATGTAAACATTTTTACTTTTAGGAAAAATTAATAGTTTTAGCAAATATTTAGCAATATGCAAGAATATTGGAGTAAAGATCCAGTTTTCATTGGTAAAATTCAGTTTAGTTCTTTCTTCAAGCTTTTGGAAAGACATAATTTATGAAATTTAGCTTTAATTTTATTCACGCATGTCATGTTTTTGCTAAATTTATTTGCAGTTTTTTGGCTAGTTTTGAGTTTTGCTAATATTTAAGGATTACACTGGTTGTTTTGGCAAATAAGACATGGACTCTGTTTTTTTTAGGATAATTTTGAGTTTGGTTAATATTTTAGCATTATGTTAGCTGTTTTGGGCTAATTTCGACATTTTTTTCAGTTTTTTTAGGCTAATTTGGAGTTTAGCTCATATTTTAACATATTTTTTAAGTTTTAACATGACTATTTTCTATTTTCAGGTTATATCTTGGCATTTAGCTATATAATCCAAGTAATTGTTTTTTGACAGAAAAAAATGTAGTACTGAAATTATTGATGGTATCTGGAGGGGTAAAGTGTTTCCTTTTCAACATGCCAGCTAATGATTTTCTTTGCCATGTTTTTCTGCCACCAGGTCCCACTCAGTTTTATGGTCCCTAACTCTTAAAAAAATTCTTATATTTTTAAACCTTTCTGACAGGAAATCAGGAACAAACATCAACTACCCTGGAGCAGGTTATTGAAATATTTGTGTATTTTGAAGTACAAGCACCAAATCTGGCATAGATGTATCTTCACTTTAAAAGGTCCGATTGACTTCATTATTCGCTAAGCCTTTTCCAATGATAGTGGAAGTTTCTTTAAAAAATCCACTGTGGTTTTTTTTTGACTGTTAGAAGTTCTTGCAGCGGAACTTATTACAGCCAAACTCACACCAGTAGCACACGAGGGGTTTGCTTACATTGTGATTTTGCAAAGTCTTTGTGTTCCCTACATATTTAATTTTGGTGTGACAGAATTTACACTTTTTTCTAAAGATTGTCAACACTATAAAAGCCAAAATTCTTCTATTCGTTCTAATTCTTTCATTATCAGTTATTTTTAAATTCATAGAACCATTCAGAATTGTTTATAGATCATAATCGATACATCGATTTTTTTTCCCCCTCCACCCTTAGTTTTAGATGTTACCCAACGTATTGAATCGATGTGTTACAATATTTTTAATAAATCAAGGCTGAGAATAGAAGTATTGGTCTATCATCTTTAAAAAATACCATTCTCTTTTACTATTTCTCTAAGAAATGTCAAAAAGTACACATAAAACCCAGTATAAGATTTATAAATAAAATAAAATACACAAATTTTGATGTATAAATGCTTGAATTAAATGAAGATTCTCATTAATTTAGCTTTAGAAGTTTGGAAAATCACAAGCCAAAAACTTTATTTCCAATATTCAGTTTTTAAGGTATTGTCACAGTGTGGATCACTGTGCAGACAACATGAATGTTTTAGGGTTTTAGGGTAGAATTGTTAGACACTATATTGTCTGTTTTTTAAATATGTGGCAACCAAATGTGCAGACATTCGTCCGCACCGAGATGCATTGAGTCCAAAACAAACTCTGACTTCCTCTCCTGAGAAGGCCGCAGACATACAAACACGTGTCTAGAACAACATAACTGACTGTGATTTTCAAATGCACCGTCAGTGTGCAAATTGTAATTATTGGTAGTTTGCTCCAATACTGCAAGTAAATCGCTAAAAGATACGGTTTTTGAGTCTTGTTGAATTTTTTTGTATTCCTGGGAAACTGGATACAAACTAACAGCACTTTTTAACAGTCTGTTGTACACATTCTCTCTCCCAACTCGTCATATATGGACGTATGGTTGGGGCCCCCTCCGCGTCACTTTTTAAGGGTTTTGGGTGTCCCCAAGTCATTGTTTTTTATGTGCTGCCTATTCCCATTAAATCACTGGTCCCCAAATAGAGCTGGGAGATACTGAGCATTTGGGTATCGATCCGATACTGGTCAATATCACCGATATCGATATCGATGTTTTTCGTAAATGTGATGACCTCGATATAGACTTAAAAATCTCATTTGTTCTTTTCTTTGTACGTTTCCCCTTTTCAAATAACTTGGTAAACATAGAAACACAATTGGGCCAACAACGAAAAAACAAGGAACTATACAAAAATAAATTAAAAAAAAGTTTAATAACAAAAAATGGTAGAAATATAAATAATTTGTAACCTCTTAGCCTTTAAATAGAAAAATAAAAACAAGTGCAAAGTAACTTTTTGAAAACAACTCAATGCACTGTTAGATCTGCTGCTGAGATCTCACAGGACTGGCGAGCTTGGCGAGTCAGCGACTCAGCTGGGTATTTTGGATATTTTGGATTGATCTGCCCAGTCCCAACCCTCGGAACACGGTACTGAATGCAGTAACGGAGGCGGAACCGGTTAGAATGCCGGTTACGGCCCGGGTACAAGTCCCTGTGCTGGTCTGTGTCCCGGGGATTGGGGACCCCTGATAAGCGTCTGTGGTCTGGTACCAAGCGGGCCTTGGACCAGTGCCGCTCTGTGGGGACCCCTGATTTAATGAGAACAACCAGCACTTCAAAAAAAAAAAGCTTTCTCTTCTATACATTCTCACTCCCTCCCTAGGGCACCCTACGCCTAACCTTTTGAGATTTTGGCTGTCCCAAACTTGTCGTTTTTTGACATGCTGGCTGTTCCCATTAAGGTCCGAGGGCCACTTGGTACTGGTCCACAGACAGAGAAACAATGCATGCGCTAATGAGGGGTTCCCAACCCTTGGGACAAGGTACTGGATGGGATAACGGACACGGGACAGAACCAGTATTCTGACCTGATGCTTGTTAGGGTACCTCATGTCCCTAATCAGCAGACCCGGTACCTCCCGTCCCAAGGGTTGGAGACCCCTCGTTAGCATATGCATTGTTTCTCTGTCTGGACCAGTACCAAGTGGCCCTCTGGTTTGTGGCCCAGAGGTTAGGGACCCCAGATTTAATGGAAACAGCCAGCACATCAGAAAACGAGGAGTTGGGGACACCCAAAACGTCAAAAAGTGAGGGGGGCCCGACCCATATGTCCACATAAGTTAAAAGTGAGAATGCATTGGTCTATTAGCTGATAAAATTGGGACTTCCTTTGTAAATTTACGTTCCACCCTGACGACATAATGTTTTAGTTTGTGCTGCTCAGCTGTACTTTATTTTGATGATGAAAAGACAACATGAAAGGAATTTTCACTGGTTTAGTCAGTGTTCATGAAATGAGAACATTGATACAAGCTTTAGGAGACAAAAATGGCATGTAGGGATGTTGATCTCTTGGAAGAAAGAGAATACCAATAGAATTTAATTTTAAGAGCCTTACTGTTGCAGGGATTTCTAAAGAGGTCCAAGAAAACCATCAAAACTGTAGGCAAGCCATGAGATTCCATCGAGGTCCTAGAGGTCCATTTCTTCAGCAGATTGCGCCGTTTCCCAAGGTTGGTCCACATTCCTGTCAGGCTGTTGTAGGTCCTTCTGGGAACGCAGACCAGTCCTTCTTTTTGGAAGTGGAATTCTCTTTTTACGGCTTGCCATCCCGCTTCTTACACCACGTTCTCTTAAGAGGTCCAGGAAAACCAATCAAAACAGTAGGCAAGCCAGGAGATATCCTGCAGTTTTTTTTATTTTAATAAAGTCTTTGGGGATACAAATAAATAAAGCAGAGATGAGGGCATAACGACAGATCCAAAAAAACTTGATAATAAATATGCATTATGATTTAAATATTTGATCACAAAGCTACCAGATTAAGTTGAAAATTGGGAAAACTAGGTATCGTATCATCAACCCTTGTGCTATTCTAGGCATTGGGTCATCTGGACCTCACAAGACAGCATACTGAACTTTCTTTTTCAAGGATCTTTCATCTTTACTGGTATCCCTGGTAGACATAAAATCCTGTCCACCTTTGTCATGGTAGGGATCACATAATATAAGGGTGGGGTCATTTAGACCCCATAAGATAGGCATGTAGGCAAGTCAAAATAGTTCATCCCCAAGTTCTCCAAAGCACTGGTTTTCACTGAAGTTGTGAATGAATTCTCTCTTTTTGCCGCTGAATTCACAGAATCAGATGAATGCCGTCGCGACCCCTCAGCTCCCTTCCTCTGACAGCCTCCAGTCGAGAAACCAGGCGAGTTTTCTGGAAGTGTGACGCCTGCAAAAGCCTCCGCGGAGGCACGACTGACTGACCACACTCAGCCTCACACACACATTACCCCCCCCCCCCCTTCGTCACTGCTGCTCGCTCCCTCGCTCGTACCCCCCACCCCTCCCTCCCACCTTCTTTGTCCAGGCCTGGTGTGAGCGTTCAACCCGACAGTAACCACAAAGGCGGCTTTGGTTAGGAACTGGCTGCCGACCCCGTCTGAGCTCGCACCCAACCCAGGCTGGAAATAATGTATGTCACTGATCCGGAGTCCAACCGTTTTCCTTCAGTTCGCATCCGAACGGAGAAACGAATCATTTTTATCTTGTTTGGGGTTATCTAAGAAGCAACTTTCAAAGTGGATTTCAGTTTATTTCTTGTCTTGATATAAATAGTTTTCACGTCTTTCCCGCCGTGTGAAAGGTAGTGTCACATCTAACACGTTACCGGCAGTCCTTTAGGGACAAAAGCTCAACTTATCCCCCCCCAACATATGTCATCACACATGCTTGGCTTTAATATATGCTGCTTGTAACTGTCTTTCTATTAAAACCGGGGAAAAAGACTGGTGTTACAACAAGTTTTAAATCAAGGTCTTCCACATGGGAATTGTGCCTTTGTCTGTTTGAACTTTTAGTTAATGCGGGCTTGTCTTGTAAAATGAAATTACACGCAGCTCTCTGGTGCCGTGCATATTCTCCTAGTGGAACCGGCGTGAGACGGAAGCTTAGCGAAGCATTCTCTGCAGTTACGCCTGCTTTTACATTCAGCCCCACTGCGTTTTTCGCACGGATGTGTTTGTCTGAGTCCTCCTTGGATTAGTCCACAATCGCAAATCCTCCGTGCGATGACGAAGGCACGTCCCTGTGCATTGTCAGCGTCTGCACCGGTTTAGCAATGATGTGTTCGCTCCCACTGCAAAAAAAGTTTGAGTGACGGCGTTACGTAACGTTGCTCCGTTTCCCCTCAGGGAAATCACTGCGTCTTAAAGACTTTCACACAGGTGTAATGCTCAACTCAAACACCCATTATCACTGTGAGAACAAGCTAAAGTGATGTTAATTACTTTCAGATCTAAAGCAGATTTAGCACAGATAAAAAGCAAAGAAAATGTAAATATATATATATATTTATTTTTGTTTTGACTTCTATTTGGTGTTTTCTTGTTGTATGGATGTCAAGTTGGTATTGGATCAGCGCGGACCCGCTGATATCGATATTTCCACTCTCGTATAACGAAATAAATAAATAAATAAATAAAATGACAGAAATAACTGTCTATTTCTCAATGGAAGTCTATAGGATATTATTTCTTTGGACACTTCCTATTTGGAACACAAGAGGGGAGGGGTTAAGCTGTCCAATGTTTTCTTTTGTCACTCATGACTCGAGCAAGAGGTAACAGCAAAGGTAAAGCTAACATCACTTCATTAGCGAAATTATATTCCCATTAGTTAAATGGTCATTCATGGTTGTAATTTTGAATTGGGAATTTGAGATTTTGAGGTTCATGTCACATCCACTGTATTTACAAAAAATCTTGATATTGGTTTCAATATTTTAAAAACTGGCCAGTATCAGATCAGTTTTGGATCGATACCCAAATGCTCAGTATCGCTCAGTATCGCTCAGTCCGAGCCCAACTCGAAATAGGTCATTCAAAAACACAGCGACGAACGTGAACAATAAAGGTGGCCGATACTGGGAATTTGAGTGTCAACCTGATATCAAGTGATAACAGGGCTAGTTATGCCAATATTGATACCCATCTTGATACTAACATCGATACCAATATCGATACTGACATCAATACCAATATTGATACCGATATCGATACTGCCATTGATACCAATGTTGATATCGATATCAAAACAAACATTAATACTGATATTTATACGATATCGAAACAAACATCGATACTGATATTGATACCGATAACAATACCAATATCGATACTGATATTGATACCGATTTTGAAACCAACATCAATACTAATATTGATACTGATATCAAAACCAATATCGATACTGATGTTGATACCAGTATCCAAACCAACATTGACACCAAAATCGAAACCAACATTGATACTGATATTGATACCGGTATCGATATTGGTATCGATGCCAATATTGATACAAATATTGATACCAATATCAAATATAATCAAATCAAATATAATTTATTGTCCCGAAGGAAATTTGTCTTGGATTCACAGTGCAGATGACTACATTTGCACGTCCGGGATATGCACGGGATATCAATACCAATATCGATATTGGTACTGATATCAATACCAATAACTGTGCCAATATTCATGCCAATATCAATACCGATACCAATACTTTTTTCTTTAAATGTTGTACTATAGAATGAGTTTGCAAATACACATTTTTTGTCAATTAAATGTATAATAAAACACAGGTAATTAGCCAATTACAGCAATTTGTACTGAACAAAACATCAAATATAGAACAACAAAAAATCTTACAATTTCATGCAAATATGTGGCTCTTTGATGACTTTCTCCACTCTCCAATGAGGCAGGGAAGTGAGGGGCAAGGTGTTACACAGACAGCCAAGTTTGCTTGATTGTGCAGGTTTTTACTTAAACTGGGTTGTTTTTTTGCCCTATCTGGTAACACTGCAGACAAATAGACGCTCTGCTTGCATAAACTCTGGAAGTAAACTCAAGCTCTTTACTGTGCATATTAAAGAAAAACTGAAACGAAAGTATTGATCTCATCACGTATCGATACTTCACCTTGGTATCTATGCCATCCATATTCAGATCGATACACCCAGCCCTTGTGCACAATGCTTTGAGTTACAGCAGGTACAATCAAATTTCTGCCACAGCACTAGCGCTCATCGTCATCTATCAAAGGTGACGTCGGCGTCTTATTCAGGACATGGAGCTGGAAGTTTACCTGGCTATTGATGAACAGATTTTGGGGAAATTGTGATTTTACAGAGGAGCTGTGGATCCACGCTCAACTTTTGATGAGTTGTGTGATGTTGTCACAATGCCCTCAAAAACAAGTGAACAATTGGCTATTTCAATGGAAAGTCTTTATAAATCCATGTAAGCACGAGTTTCGGGCATACGCGTTGAAAACTCTTGTGTAACTATGCAAGTTTCTACGAACGTTTTCGGGCTTTACATACAAACTTGTGTTGCAAATTAAACCAGGTTGAACTTTGACCAGTCAGGGACTCAAATTTGGTAGAGACGTATGGATAGCACACCTTTTAATTCACGGAATTGCCGACCGTTTGAAAATTGATTATCCGGGAGAAATTATTATTGCGATTTGTGCCCATATGGAATTACAAGACACCAACAATGTTGTAGTAGTAACACATCCATGAAAAGTTCAAAAAGTTCAACAAACTTAGCGCTTTTCTATCTTCCTCGAAGGTCCAAAGCGCGTTATATGATATATTCCAGTTTCAGTACAGTCACTGTTAATCAGTTAGTGTGGAAGCTTTTTAAAATTTTATTACTTATAATAGTACAAAAGATTTTCAACTTTGTATTTACCATATACATGTTTATATCCTTTTAAAAAAATAAAAATACTCCTGTTAGAGGCGGAGCTGCGGGAGGGCAAAGTTGGGGAGGGGCAGCAAACCTCCCGATATTTTAGTTGAAAATAAACTAATTATTGACAAAGATTAAGAAATCATGAGTACACGCTTTTTTTGACATTGTTTAAAATAACACAAGCCCTACTGAATGAAATCCTGAGCCCCTGAAATTATTTGCTACGCCCCTGGATTGTGTGAGCTGGTCTATCCGGGCTTTTAAAATAATCACAACATGACTAAAAGAACTGCTTTTTCAATATTAACAACAATAATGAAACAGTTTGAAATACGTAATTTGATCTTTTATTTGTAATGATATTCCATTCTGCCTCCCTCCTTTAAAATATTCTAGCTTTCCCCCTGGTTTTTTACATGAGTTTTTCTACACTGTTACTTATGCCTTTGTTTACTAATACTGCTTTAAAAAAAAACAAAAAAAAAAAACATAAAATAGTGATATTATAAACCGCTCATACAAATGGTGTGGTACAAATAAACTCTATGTGTACTTGAAAGTGATGACAATTGCTAAACTACAATTAAAAGAAAACTACAAAAAAGGTTTTTAAAAAACTGTGGTTTTGGTCTTTTTTACCATGTTCTTGTGCCATTTTTCTTTCATGATGTAGGCGATGTAGGTTGAATCCTAATTTTTCCTCTACAGCTTCTCCCTACCCCTCCAAATGGATATTTATGGAAAATAGTGTCTTCCAATTCTGACTTTATTCTCGCTAGATGACGTCATCAATAAGCGTCAGTCAGCTATGTTAGCACTTAGCTGCTAGCGCTCGAAAATACAACATTGGTTCTATAACATTAAAAAGGTCAAAAATACATTGTCATTAATTACATTTAAATGCCAACTTGTGTGCAACTATTTCGAACAGCCCTACCCCTCCAAATGCCCCTACAGTTGGAGGGGCAGGGGAAGAATTCGGGTTTGGTCTAAAATTAAAATGTATTTCTGAGTATTTCTTTATTTCAAATGTGGTGATTCAGGAGCAGACGAAAAAAGGCAGTTTGAAAAAGCTTTTAGTTACGTTCAAACTACAATTGGTGGTAAACAAGCTTCAAGCTAGCAGAAGAGAGCGTAAACAAAGGGCTGATGGGAAATGAGTGGAGGCTAACTCCCATATCAACAGTCCCGCCCACAACTCAGAGGTGAATTACTAATCAACTCCTTTTACTCTGCCAAAACTACGACTCAGAAAACAACAAAGATTTCTTGATTTTACAATAGTTCAAAAATTAATCAGAGAGGGACTTTTATTAAGTTCACATGATGGTTGACAACATTTCTATTTAAGTTCAATATAAACTCAGAAAAATACAAAATAAACGAAATATGCTGCTGTTCTCAAACTGTGTATTCAACATTTTTGAAAGTCTGTCTTTTAAAATGAGCAAGCAAGAAGGAGCCAGAAAATTAACTTTGTGTGTTCCAGTGTTTTGTGTCTGTTTATCTGGTGTTTTTAATTGAAGGTTGTGAAACACATACCAATGTAGCTGCTGGTAATGATTCATTAAATGTATCACTGGACAAGTTGTGTCCAGGCGATAAACTCCAGCTCTGCATATTGCTCTATATTTTACAGTATGTGTTACACGAGTGCCCGATAAAGTAATAACAGCGGTTCAAAATTGCTGACATCATCTGAAACCCCCTGGGGGCTTAAATTAGATTCTCTCAGAGTCGCACCTCAAACATCTGTGGTATTGCCCCTAAAACTCACACGCTCAATATTCAATATGTTCCTGGCAGCTGAAGTTAGTTTTAATGCTTTTGTCGGTACGAATTATCGATTTTGATCAATTAGCTTCTAGCAGTTTTTAGCTCCATATCAGCTAGTCTTGGAAACACAGGGTTATCAAAAGCGTGACAGTAGATGCTAATAGTTTAGATTAATCAGTATTACCTTATAATTGCTTACTGCAATGTTAAAGATGTAGAAACACTGTCCTACTGTCTTTAAAGTCCCTTTCCATTCTATATTTCTCATCTATTGTAAAATCGTTCTAAGTTTTAGTTATGATTATGCAGTTTTTAGCTAAAATCAAAAAAGCTGTTTATTATGTATATTTTCAGAAGAGCAGCAGGAGTTCATTAGAAAGTTGCCTCTGGATTTTGGGGTGGGAGTGTTGCCCCATAAGTAACAATACGTTGTTGTCCCAGCATCCCTTTGTTTACACCCTCTCCCGCTAGCTAACAGACCCTCACAACCCCAGGCTAACATTAGCTAGCAAACGAAAAAGTCCTTTTTATTTGTTTTAAAGCAGTACTCTGAAACAATTTTAATCTTAAATTATTTTATACATATGCTGCAAGAACACATTAAAAACACCAAACACACAGTCTTTAGCGCAGTGGGTCTTTAACTGTCCACTACTTCCTGGATTGAAACTGTGTTAGCTAAATGAGTCCATGTAAACCTGTGCTAGATTTCTCATTGAAACACACGCCTTGCTCTCCAATAATATTAATAATAAGTGACTTAATATGAATACATTTGTTCAAGCAGATGTAGAGGTTTAAACAAAAAATGGTGTTAGCTTGTCAACAGTGGCTAACTGGTTAAGCTAATATTAGTATCCTGGTTAAGTTTAAAATGTACTAATTCTGCACCATAACTGCTAAATATTTATATTTTGTTGAGCAATTTTAAAAGCAAATCAGACACCATTTTCACTACTTTTTGGTTTTTAAACTGCAAATATGATGTTACCAATTTCCCAAAGCGCAAATATGAACATTTTACTATCATGAATCCCCTGTATTCTGACAATGAAAACTTGGACGGTTTATAGAATAGTAAGTTGATAAAAAATTTACGCGCAAATTATTCAAACGCAATGCATTGTGGTCTATATGTAGTGAGTGTCGATGCACACAAGTTTTTTGCAAATACTTCTGGGAAATTTCTAGCGAACTCAATTTTGGAATTGTAGACAAAATGTCAAACTCCCATGTGCACTGTGTAGTGAGTGGTGAAGGAATTCGGACATCGCTAATGTTAGCTTGGGCTTGTGAGGTGCTATAAGCTAGCGGGAGAGGGTGTAAAGGGAGGGTTGATGGGAAATTAGCAAAGGCCAGTTCTACCCTCAACTCAGAGGCGAATTTCTGATGAATTACCGCCGCTCTGCAGGAACTACGTCCTAAAAAACAACTTTTTTGATGTGGCTAAAAGTTGCATAATCAGCATTAAAAAATAGTTTGAGTGGAACAAGCTAAATGTGTAAGGTAAAATCTGGCGGGAATATGACTTTTTTAAGAAAACTACTTTTATTCATATATATATATATATATATATATATAAACACTACCGTGAGAAAATCCAAACATATCGTAATCAGAGTTCATAACGTCTTATATTACATACATAGGGTATAAAAGAACCTAAAACAAGTTTATATGGGTTTTCCTTGTAAATCTAACAGTAACGTTTTCCTTTGTCCCTTTTTTTTTAGGAGAGCCACAGCCCTTGGTGCACACCCTCCACTCTCTCACACACACACACTCTTAACTTCGCTCCTTCTGTGACACCCCCTCCCTCCCTCCTAGTCCCCCCTCGTCTTCCCCAATGGATACCGAGTCTCTGGAGGTAAGGGCCTTGCCTTTGCGTGTGTGCGTGCAGGCAAAAAGCGGACACGCCGTCTCCCCAGCTTCCGTTTTCCTCGGTGCGCCTGCTGCTGCTGCTGGAGTATTCACGCTCCGGGCTGTTTTCTTTGAGAGAGAGAGAGAGAGAGAGAAAGAGAGGAAGACGGAGTATAAAAATATGCAAATGCTATTGTTGAAGAGGGGAGCGAGCAAGAAGTGGGAGGGTGGCGGCGGCGGCGGTTGCTCCTCACCTCCCCCCCCTTTCTGCCACCGACACTGCCTCCACCTTCATCTATCTGTCCGTCCATTCATCCGTCCATCCAGTGCAAACAGGAATGGAGAGGGAGGGCGAAATATTACAATAAACCCCAAAGGCCGGCCGTTAGAAAAGGATGAAGACAAACCCCGAGAAGCCCCGCTGAGCGGGGAATTATTTATACATACACATGTCACTGAGGAGAACCCATACAGCTCAGGCGGTAAACGGGGGAAACAGAAAGATGGCCGTAAACTGGCGTAATTGTGAGGCCGCGCACGCCCACACAGGTGCTTTCGCTCAAGGTGGAATTACGCCGATGCGCTTCATTATGTCAGGTTCTACAGCAAACCCCTGCTCGCACTCCGAGGAAGGTCGTCTGCCCACAACATCCCTGCGCGGCCTCATCCAAGTGTTGCTTTGCTAATGATGTTAACAGCACAAAACCGGACGACGACAGTCTCCCCGTTTGGGTAATGATAATGGAATAAGAAGCGATATGTTTAAGAAGAATCTGTTTTCAAAGCCCTAATTTTTTTGGAGTCACTTAACATTGACCTATGATTCATCTGAGCATAAAAAAAAAAAACCTCAAACTCAAGGGATGAGCCAGAACTGTGTCTGCGCAACCTATTTTAAATTGTATCTTTAGGCACTTTGTTACCAGCAGCAGACACATAATTTGTTTCTATTTCTTTAGCTACATCTGTAAAAAAAAAAAAAAGAAAAAAACGATCGTCATTTGACAGGCATAAAAGTAGTATTTTGTATCAACAAGGTGTTCCCAAAGGCTATTAGTGGAAAAATGTGACTTATCTCAGCATGGTTTGCAATACAAAAACCAAACAAATGGAAACTGTTCCTTTTTTTTTTTTAAAGTAAGACCGGTGATCCAACCATCAGTTAGTTCACGCACAAACAAAAGAAGAAACAACATTATGTTTCAGTATGAGAGAGCAAATTCTAAGGGGTTCCTTCAGGAATTATTTGACTAATAAGGAAGTATTTAGTATTTCGGCAAGTCTACACTGTTTTGTTCTAAATATATAAACGTTAGAAGGAATTTGCAGGAACCTGGACCTTTTTAGAGGAAGATTCTTCATCAAAAAGCGTCAGGTTTGCAGCATGCAAGCCGTTTACGCCATCGTGAAATTACGTAAAATTTATTTAACAAACTTTTATATTTTATTTTGCAACTTTATTCTCATGAATTATGACTTATTTCTCATCAATTACAGCCGTGTTCTTATAAATTACTACTTTTTTCTCATAATTTTGCCACTTATATATATATATATATATACACATATACATATATATTTATATACATATACATACACATATATGTATACATATACATACACACACACACATATATATATATATATATATAAATATATATTACGACTTTAAATATGCTTAATTTACGAGAAAAATGCTTTAACTGTTACATTATGAGAGAAAAAAATCGCAGATTTATCACTTTAACCCTTCCGCCATCCTTGGGGTCCAGATGACTCCAACCACATATTGATGTGTGATGTCTTCCATGACAAATGTGGACAAAGGTGGCCAAGGAAACTCAAAAATCAAAGATAAAAAAAAGTTCAGTCCACTGTCTTGTGGGGTCCAGATGACCCAATTTTTAATGTAAACAAGCTAAGGAGAGCGGAAGGGCTAAAAGCCATTGGCTAAATTTATTACTTTTTTCTATTAAATGTACGCGAAAAACGCGAAAATTTACGACATTAAAAATCGCTAATTTACGAGATTAAAAGTCGTAAAATTACAAGAAAGAAACTCAAGATATGAATTTTTTTATGGCCCTAATACTCCGTTTTAAAATTCAACTGGTTAACACTTCCCATACCTCAAGGGACGCTTCCCATACCTCACTCAAATAGGAGTCCCTGATTGGTCAAAATTCAACTTTCAGTTGCATTAATTGCCGCGCACTTTGTGTGTAGAATTCGACAACTGACTTAAAAACTTGATTGCTCGTGAATGCGCATATATACACGTTGACTTTTGATTGGAAGCGGTTGCTCAAATGTTTGCTTCCGAGCCCCGTGTTAGCGTAGCATTTAGCCGTCAAAAAAGTACAAAAATATTTTCGGATATTAGCCAAGTTGCTTTGTTGTCACACTGTGAAACGTGAAACATTGGATGAATTAACACATTTTTATCATTTGTTAAATGTAAAAGTATTAGTTTTCATCAAATTACTATTTTGAGTTGATGGTTTACTCAACTTAAACATTTAATTTGATTAAAACTGATAAATGTAACAAATTATAAAATAATTGTTAATTCATCAAATTTTTGATTTTTTACAGTATGATTTTTTTTTTTTGTCCACACTAAGTAATTTTGCAGATTGTTTTTATATTTTCCAAAACAATTAATATTGATTTCTCCTTTGACCCTTTAGGGCTCCTGTAGGTCTGCACAGGGCTTAAGAAAAATGTAATGGAAAGAGTAGTGTGGGGAAAAAAAATCTTTCATTTAAAAAACCACGGACATTCCGCGCACCTTCCGCGGAGATTCCGCGCACCTTCCGCGGAGATTCCGCGCACATAAACTTCCCACTTATCTGAAACTTTTCTCCCCCCCTGTCATCCATTTCGAAGAAACGGCCATGTGGAAAAAAAAAAGAAGTCAAAGCCCATCAGTAAAGCCCTCACGCTCTCCGCGAGACTTTTTGAAGTGATTACGAGGACAGTTCAGATCAAAGAATCCGACGAGTCTGAGAGCGCGCCAAATACAAGGGCGGGTAATCACCGCTCAAGCCCCTCCATACAAGATGGCAGCGGTGCACACCCCCCCCTCCCAGCTGCTTTGCAAATGTAATGTGACACTTACGGATAAACAGATTATCAAGAAAAAGGCAGGGCGGGGCTGGGGCAGCGGAGAAATGCCTACAACTTGTAGAAATAAAGAGTGGGAGAAGTAGTTTATTTAATGAACTCTGGGGGTTGTCAGAGAAATGATGATTAATTCTCCAGCGCCGATACCGGTCCAAAGATGATATAATTTGGGAATATTAGCAGAAACATTAGATGAGGAGACAAGCGCGTCTTTTGCAAGTGAGAAGCCCAGAAGCTGTATTTTTTTTTCTTCAGTAGTTATTATGGATTAATCCATAATCCTCACCACCTAAAGTCATTTTTGTCATGGATAGAAGCTGGAGATTTTTTTTTTTTTTTTTTTGTCGGGAATATATCTCTGCTCCAGCTCATTTCCCCTCAGCATGATGTCACATCTTCCCCCCGAAACACTCCAGCTCCTCTCAGATGTAACGTTTCCGCGGAGACGAGGTGCGACTTATCAGTTTATGTAACCGGAAATTTTACATCCCGAACCCCTGTCCCATTTTTTTTTTTTCTTTTTTTCCTCTGCACATGGAATGGGATATTCAGTGATCCCCACGCTTCTAATGAATGTGAACATTACACAGGAATCTCTTTCTTCTATTTCATTGCATTTTCATTCTGTCTGAATCGAAGTTGAATGCCTTGTTCTGATTAAAAACGGAAAACCTGTGAATTTCCCTTCAAATTGTTGAATAAAGTCATCATTAGAAGAGCATGTCTGCCTGTTTTGTCCTTTAGATTAAAAAACAAAGTCCTTTTCTCTTTATGGTACAACGAGATTCAAGCAGTGCTGGAGTGTCTCACTCAGTCCCATCAGAAGAGGGGGCGTCTTTCACTCGTATACGTGCATCCTCAATGACCCTTGTGGCCCGGACAAACGTCTCTTTGAGGGCGAGTGGAGAGATGGACGGCTGGGGAGGCCTCGGCGACAGACACAGAAGGAGGAGGAAGCGAGCGTGGACAGAACCACATGACCGACAGCTTTTCTCCGTGAACCCACAAACGAGTTGCTGAACACCACTTTCAGATTGTGAAGTCCTATTTTAAAATGTTTTGTTAGGTTGAAACCCAAATTTTGTAAATTTTTAAGTCAAAAAAGAAGGAAAATCTCTTCAGTCAGTGTCAACAAAGATGCATTACAGATCAATTAAACTAAAATATTTTGAATTTGTCTACAATGACAATATTGTAAACATTTCTATTGTAAAAACCTATTATTATAGCAAATATACAATAATAATATATCATAAGACAACGAAAACTGGCTGTAAGACTTTCAAGAAAAACCAGTGAATCCCGGACAAGCCCCCAACTTAGGTCCAAACGTGTGTTCTAATTTAATAATAGGGTTATACGGGTTTGCAAACGTGTCCCATCACTTTGAAATTGTAATATAAAAGTTTATCATTACAGAAAAATACCATCAATATGAGGAGCAGAGCTCGTATGTGAAATTAGTAAGACACATTTAACGTCTCTCAAATAAAACTACATAAACCTCACAGGTATGTAAACAGAAATCACTATTAAAACAGATCCATAGAAATGGAACATTAGATCAAGGGTGGGTATAAACCTATTGTTAAAATTACAAAAATTGTTGCATGCCTGGGGAAGTGAAAACTTTTTGGAAACAAGTGGAAACCCCTCTTTCTATATACTAAGTTAACTTAAAGTACAGGTCAATGCACACCGTCAGCCACAAAAATATCTAAAAAAAAACATTCCTCATATGAAGAGTGTTACATCCCTGACTAGGGGTTAGTAAAAGGATGTAATATGAAGGTAAGAAAAACACTCAAAATATCCCAACAACTCAAAAAACCTTATATCACAAGACGACGAAAACTAGCTATAGGACTTGTTACAAAAACCTGCTAACCCCGGACAAGTCCCCAATTTATGTGCTAATGAGTGTTCTAATTTAATAATAGGGTTATACAGGTTTACAAAAACTTGTCCTATCACTAAGACGAAACTACCGTAAACATTCTTAATATAAAACCTATTATTACAGAAAAATACCATCAATATGAGGGGCATCACTTATTGTCATATTGTGAAATTAGTAAAATCTCAAATAAAATTTGCAACATCCACATCAACATTACAGGCCTAAATCGAAATCATGATTAAAATAGAAACAGAAACTGAAGTTAGATCAAGGGTTCTTAAATTTGTCAGAAGGTTAAGTGTAATTGTCACAAGTGACATGGAAGTTGGACGAAAGCATAATTGAAAAAACATCTAGAACAGAACATTTTTTGAGATTTCATTTCAACCCCTGTTATCAATGTAGGGCTTATAGCACTGATGGGTTGATGTCCTTCAAAAATGCAAGCTTAGAGAAATGCTGCGTTCATGTGGTGTTGGAATAATCGGGAAGTAGGACTGTCCGACTTGAAGAAACACATGAACACCAGGAAAACAACAAATTAGGCACCTGAACAAACGTCAACATATTTGTAGTGCACTATCTAGGGTTAGACTCCAGCAATAGAATCAATAATTTATTTCAGTTTAGTGGGCGGGCTTACGTGACACTCATACATTGCAATGGATGACTACTTTTTTCTTCTTTCTTTTAGACATACACAATTCAAAAGTCGAACACGCAATTTTAACAAAAACACACAAACTTTAAAGGCAATGAAAACTTTTTTAGTAACAGATGTAAAACTCTCCCTTTTTGACTCTATGTCAGCTTAAAGTACCGGTCAATCCACGCAGTCAGCCACTAAAATGTCCGAAAAACCTTCCTCATATGAGGACTGTTACTATCCTTGTTTATGGGCTAGTTAAAGGATGTAACAAAAAAAAGTTAGAAAAACTAAAAGTTTGCCCCAACTACTCAAAAACTCTCCCAATAAAAACTATCAACAAAACTACACAAAAATGCCCAAGAAATTAATAACTGGATCCCAACACCATACGACATAAAACAAAAAAAATAACTGGCCATCAGACTTTTTACAAAAACCAGCTAATCCTGGACAAGCCCCCAATTTTGTTATAATAGGGTTATAAAGGTTTGCAAACTCGTCCCATCACCAATAAAACACGTGTTATTTCTCGGACCCATTTTTAAAATTATTTTGTAGTCAAACTTTGATGATTTTTAACGTTGGAGTTGGGAAACAACTCAAATTGGGTTATTTCTTAATATTGATTTTGTGTCGTTTTTGTGCATTGTACTTGCAAAGTCAGAATCTTAGGGAATAACAATTCAACCTTTGCTAATTACATCCAAATCTCACCTAATGTTATACCAATGAGCTGGTTTACATGCTCTAATAAAAGATAGGACTTTAAATATCAGAAAATGCAATAAACAAAAACAACCTGGTCTAAATCACACAATCTGATTTATGTAGTGGCAAAGCCTTTGAACTTCCTGTTACATTTAGAACTCTTAGCTGTCTGTTTTTTGTTAACATTACACTGCCTTCTTTAGTTTAGCTTTTTGTTTGTACTCCCTAAGAAAGAAACTGCATGCTTTGGATAATTATTGCTATTGGTCTCAAATGATTATCTTGCATTTTTTACTATGAAAATTGTAAAGTTACAAAACTTGCACTTACATGCTGATGTTGGATTATTTTGTCTCCGTGTAACTTCAAAAATTAGATAGCTTCACCCTATACATCCCTTCAAATCATATTTGATACATATATTTTTCTAAGATCCTTATCTCATTAGAATGATCCAAAAAGTTCCCTAAAAACCCATTATACATAATTTGGTCCATGTTTTCAGCCCTGCAGTTCATTATCATTCCACTAGGGGCAGTAGAAGGTAATTTCCTGCTTGTTTCAAAATGGTGCCTCCATAAAATCACAAAAACACTCTTGGTAGGAAAAAGTTAAAAGTTCAACATTTTATGGTGAGATAAGCTAACTAATATCAGTCATTCTTTTAAATGGTCACTTGGTGTATTAAAAGAATGTAAAATTTGTTCATAATTAATTATTTATCATGCAGTTTTAACATGTTAAAAATATGTGTTTTAAATTTGAGACAGTGGGTAAAAAAGGGGCTTTTTTTCTTGAATACCTTTGTTAATATTTTTGTATCAAAACTAACAAAAAACCTATTGAGTCACACAACATATTATCATTAATTTTAGCCTTTTAGAGCCTAAACGAACAAAAGAATTCCTCCAAAAATGATTTACAGGGTTAAGAAGTCAGAAATGGATTCAATATTTGGTGTGCATGGGAGTAATTAATATAAGCTAGTGGCAGGGGCGAGTCTATTGGAAGGCTAAGGGGGGCACATGCCCCAAGGCAAAAAAATGTGCCCCCCACCTACCCCAATTTTTTGGGTTAATATTTGTATTATTATTGACAAAGAATAACATATGATCAATACAAGCTTCTATACGTATTGCCAAATTAACATATATATATATATAAATGAGATTTTGAGACTCTCAATTAACGTTGAGATTATTAATTTTTTTTTTACATTGACGTATTTCTGATTATTTAATATGTAATGGCCTTTCATTCTCCTGTTCCAAAGCCTTCTACCCCCCCATCCCACCCCTCACCCCAAAGGGAAAAAAATGTGTCTTGTGAAGAAAATTCTCTTTGAGGCAGAGACAAAACCACTTTAAAAGGCTTAAAAGTATCGTTGCTATGGACCTATCACCTCCGTGGAAGCTGAGCCTATCAACCCAAAATCTGACTTCCCAATTGTGTTATGATTTCCATTGCAGTCGTGCTGCGGGAGGCACGGGAAATGGGAACAGTAAGGGCTATTTAGTGCTTTAATTTTTTTTCTCCCAAAAAGCTGACAAAGGCAGTGAGTGCAGAGGGAAGGGGGGGAAGGAGAAACCCCTGTGGAGCTGATAAAAATATCTCATACCACAAGAAAAAAGAGAAAAAAAGTAGCAAAATAAAACAAAAAATGGAATCCGTGTGCGGAATAGTCAAAATTTGAGTCCATAAAACAAATCAACAACTCCTTCTCCAGTCCTTTCTACGTTCAGAGAAACTATAAACGTGTTCTTTTAAATGTAAATCAATGACATCTGTACATTCTCTGCTGTCATCGGCCTCATGGACGGCTGGAAGCACAGCTGAGACTTCCTCATTGGTTCAATGAGTCGACAAGAGATGTCAATTTGATTGGCCGGCACCGAGGGCAGACGGCTATTGATTGGGCGGTCGTTAGGAGAGCGCGGCCCGCCGGGAGTATCAGAGCTGACACCGTTAACACCGAAAGCTTGGCGCTTTAACGAACAGCCATCAGGCGAGCTCTATTGACCCGCCGGCTGGAGTGTGAGCAAAGGGCCGCGGCGTGTGGTGGTATCGATCCCTGGATGAGACACCCGGGCCGCATGGCGAGGGGGGGGGGACAACGGCGGTGGACTACATCACAGACAAGTAAGGAAATAAGAAAACGTAACAAAAACAGGAATGATCTAGATAGAATCCAACAAATAATACTTTTAAAAGACATTTTTGACAGTATTCAGAAGTTCTTTTTTAACCTATTTATTTCAAATTTTCAACAAAGATAGAACCAAAAAAATAAAGGACTAACTCAAAGGTTTGACTTTGGATCGTAAAATATTACTCAAATTTTCCCTTAACCCTTATAATACGTTCGGGTCAAAATTGACACTTGAAACTGGGTCCTTTTGACCCCAACACAATAATAAAATCAATCAAACTTTATTTTATAAATAAGCACTTCTCATACTTGCGCAGCTGAAAGCGCTCTACAGTTAAAAACAACAACAGACACAAAAATAAAAAAAATCCATTCCACCCCTCCCCCACTCTCCATTAACACACACATCCTTTGACCCCACGCCCAATGTATACTTATAAAGTAAATTGTAAAAGTAAAATATATACATATGAGGTTTTGTGTGATACAGATTTCCAGTTTGAGGAAGAACCAGCATGGACAAATCCCATTGAAATGGGAAAAAAAACTGGAGAGTAACAAGTCATTAGCAAAACATAAATGACTAGACGTAGTTTTTTTATTCTTGTAGCTATTGATATCATCAAACTTAGTAAAAACAGCTTTTTTGATTTGTTGGTTTGTGACACAACATAAATCACACAACTACTGTATATCAAACTTGTTAATTTGGTTTCTGCTTTTCTGGTTGATTCTTCTACAGGGGCGGAGCTACAGGGGGTTACCAAAAATCCCCACCTCCCACCCCCCCACGGTATTTTTGAGTCAAAATAAGACCCAATCCCAGTTCTTCCTTTCTCTTTACCCCTCCATTTGCATAGGTATATGTTGTGCTAGGGCTGTCCAAAATAATTTTTTATTCCGCGGGTTCCGCGTCACAGAGGACAGGTCCTTTTCTTCACGTGGGTGTGCTCTGAACCACAGAAGTTTACATTTAAATGTAAGTCATGACTTTTTGTTGTAGTATGACCTTTTTAAAGTTATAAAGCCGCTTTTGTTATGTATATTTGAGCTCTTAAAGCTCCGCGCTAACGCTAGGTGACGTCATCAAACGAAAGTGATGGCCGAATTAGAGACACTATTTTTCCATATCTCTCAGTTTGGAGTGGTAGGAAGAAAGGAAGCGTTTGCATTGGGCCAAAGTCTCCTCATTGACAAAACTTAAGTAATCATCAACTCAAGCTTCTTAAAGCATTGCAAGAATAGCTAAATTAACATTTTTAACTGAAATAAAAACAGCAACAATAATAAAGATTTTAGAAATGCGTATTTTTGATCCTTGCGTTTTTAATGACGTTCCACTCTGCCATTCTTATTTGCCACCTGTCTAAAGTCTGCCCCATCCCCCGATACAAAATGCTCTTTCCCCGCCCCTTTTTTCTCCTCAACAGTGGAAGTAAAGGGGAAACCACACCGTCGTGGGTTTCTTTCAAAAGTGGAGGAACCGCATTTGGTTTGTTTTCAGGTTTGAGTTTCATTTTATGATTGTACTTTTGTGAGTGTAAATGAAGACTAGAACAAAAAAAAACAAAGCAGGATTATCTACATTTGTTGAGCTCAAATTGTTTTCTTTCTATTTTAATACAGAATACATAAAATGGTTTTACAAACCAAATTTTAACTGTAAAGTTCTAAATTTCAAGGACATGTAAATAACATAAACAGAAACCCAAATATCTTTGTGTTATTCCACTTTTTCTAACACCTCCGCAGCAAATTAAGCCAATTAACGGAGCGTCTCACGTGTCAGTGAACGCACCGCGCGGCTGGCTCCTCAGGTATTTGACCGTTTGGCTCGTCAGGCATCTTCGCTGCAAGAGTTGGCAGAGGTACAAGTCAACAAAAGCGTGTTGGTGCCTTTAGGGACGCCTGTGCGGAAATCTGAAGAAATGCTAAAAAAAAATAAACTGAAGAGAGAGAAAAAAAAGTGTGTGAAGAACAGGCTTAATGACAACTATATTAGAAAAAATATTAGATTAGATGATCAGATTAGTTAGTAAAAGAAAAACAAAGGGATAACTTTAAAAAAATGAATCCAAAAATGTTGAATGGAATGGTGTGGATCACAAAGTGAGCTGTCAGAGCTGAAATATTGGGGAGAGAGGGGCGAAAACAGCAAATAACTGCACAGTGTGTGTGTCAGTGTGAGTGTGCGAGGCGGAGAGTGGCAGGCTGTGATCAGAGAGTGAATGAGCCATTTCAGTGGCTGCAGCTCTGCTCTCTCCGTCTGCCTCTCGGAGGGGGAAGCCGGGCGCCGCGGATGGTGGAAATGAGCTCGGCCGTGCAGTAAGTGTGGCGACCTCGTGGCTAACCCTACACTGTTTTCAAGCGCGCTCCCTTCTAAATGATGCCTACTGTATCCTGCCCAGAAGGAGGGGGACGGAGCGAAGGGGGGGCATCCCGTCTTCCCGTCTCCCTGTCCTCCCTCCTCTTCCCGGTTTATTCTCGTCTGACAGTCCGGCAGCTAAAGAATTGGACCAGTTCTGTCGTTCTGACTGCTCACTTCTGACAACAATGATTTATGAACGTACATGCATCTGTTTTTATTATGCAGGTTTAAAGAAAAGTCAAAGTTTTTTTATGCCAAAAAAAGTAAATAAATTAGACAAAAAGATGATTTATGTCTCTTTTCTTGTTTTTTTTTTTACTTCCCCTTTCTAGTATATATATATTATATATATATATATATACATATGTAAACACACACATTATATACATATATATAGTTTATATATGCATATATAGTATATATATTTATATATATACACTTTTTATATATATGATGAATATATATATATATATATATATAAATATATATATGTACACACACATTATATACATATATATAGTTTGTATGTGCATATATAGTATATATATTTATATATATACACTTTTTATATATATGTGTATTATATATATATAGTTTAACCCTCTATGTTTTTAGGAGCCTAATTAAGATGGGTTCTGATTGGTTAGCTCATTTTAAATCTATAAATTTGGAAAATTCTGCTCCACTAAGTTCAACAAGCTAAGCTAAGCTTCGGTTGCTATTTATATACAGTCAGTCAGATATGTTACCATGACTAGCATATCAGCAACATTGGGGCTAACGCATCACAAAGTAACAAAAATTACAGTAATTTAAAGAGTAACAACAGGAAAGTTGGAAGTTGACTCCACTGTTGGCCAAAATTTAAAAAATACCAAACAACCAAAAAAAAAAAAAAATGGGGCGGGGGGAGAAGGGAATGTGTGGTTTGGATCCATGGTTTGGATCCAGCTTGAGGTAACGTAGTCTCTCTTCATCTTCAATATGGACAGTGGAACCAGTTCAGACCAAAGAGGACCAATGTCTGAGTGGGAAAATGATGCTAGCATCATAAGCTAAAAAAGGCTAACATATTAAGCTAACAATCCTGAGTAAATTATTTTGAATGCCAACTACACTCAGCCACTGTTGTCTAACTTCCAAGTCCACTGGAAGGCAATACACCGAGTCATGCTAAAGCTAACACGACAACAAACTGACAATTGCAGAATCAAAGATGGGCGGGGCTTTTATATTGGAGCAACAGGGCATGATGACGTGAAACCTCTGAAATGATGTGGGACTTACACCAGTTGACCAATCATAAAATTCAACTGTAATACCTCATTTCAACCTGTAGGGGGCAGCACACAGACAGTTTTAGACTATAACTTTAAGGATTAAACGAGTTTATTTTAAATGGACAAAATTGTCAAAGCCAGCACTTTTAAAACTCCATTTATGTAATTCAACAGCCTAAAAAAGTTGATTACTTTATCAGTAGTGAGATACAAGTCAAATTTTGGTAATTAAATTACAATTACTAGACTAGAAAACTTTTTTATTCATGTTTCGGGTGTAGTGAAACCATCATCGGTGACCAAAAACAGTCATTTATTTGTGTAAACAGTTGGCTCTGTCAAAAGAGTGGAGCTAAAACATTGTATATGCAAATAAACCCAGAGTTATAAAAATATAAAATATGAGGACGACACCACAGATAAAGTAGACCACAGCACAAGTTTTGATAACCCTTTGGTGCTGCAAAACACTCAATATAACTTGTCAATACATTTGTTAAGCTTGTAAGCAGTTTCACTTTAGATGTTAATTAATCTCACTCACAATTTTAAAAAACCTTATTTGGCTTTTTGTGATTAGAAATGTGTAACTAACACCTTATTAACACATTAATAATGTTTGTTAATGCGTTAATAAAGCTTGCTAAGGAATGTTATCATAAAGTGTTTCTCAAAATTCATTCGTTTCTCTGTAACACTGATGGGTTTTTAAGGGTTAAAGGTAAAAAAAAATCTGTTTTTATTATTGTTATTAATATTAAAACAACTGCACAGTAAAAAGTGAAACATTTTAACCTATTGATAAAATTCTTTAATTTGTTACATTTAACTTTCTTAGTCTTAATCAAATTAAAATTTTGAGTTGATGATTTAGGCAATTAAAAATAAATGTGTTAATACTCGGGCTGGGTTGAAAAAAACGATTAACCGATTTGAATTGATTTAAGTTTAATAGATCAATAATCAGTTCACGGAATATATCAATCATTTTAGCACTTAAAGCTAAAGTATGCTAGCTTTAAGCTAAAGTTCAATAGAATTTCCCATAGGACGGCTATTGCTAACATTCGGTTGACCAAAAAATACATTGTTGACTAAATCTGAACATCTTACAGGCATTAATTTTTCGAAACTCTTTTAAGGAAATAAATTTTAAAGTATCTATTTGTGGTCTAAAACTTCGTTTTTTCCCCTCATACTGTTGTCTTCTTTTTGACAAAAGTGTACTTCTATAGCGCGATCGCCACCTAGTGGCCAAACTGAATCGCCCTCCAGGAGAAGCAGAACAATGTTTATAATGTTAATGATCTGAAGATTTTTGTTAGAACTTCTCCTTTACAGAACTCTTGTAACACTGTATGCTATTCACAATCTCTATTTTACTAATACATTTTACAACATGTGAACTGTATTACATTAATATAAATATATTCAAATTAAATAGTAGATTTTTAATGGTTTTTTTTTAAAACAAATGTGTATACATTTGTAAACTTAAAATTGAACTGAATTGAAGAATTGGAAAAAATAAGAATCAAATCGATTCAGGCTCTTGTGAATTGAATCGAATCGTTTATAACCAATACCAAGCTCTAGTTAATACACACCCCCCTTATAGCTCCGCCCCTTTTCAACCTTTTTTTCCCCCTTTAATAAATGCAGAGTCATAGTAAGACGTAGGAAAAGAGAAAAAATATGGATGAATACTAATGGCACGTTCAGTAATCGGTGATATTTGATAATTTAAGATGTTTAACAATAAAAGCAAAAACATTTTATTTTAGGGGCAACTTTGGTCTGGAGAAAATCTGCTTTCCTACTCCGTATTGTCATTGAGACTCCTGTCAAATCGCAGCAGTGCGTCTCCACTGTCCCAGCTGGGATTTGAACCAGGACCTTCTCGACGTGAGGCGGGCCGCTAACCACTGAGCAGCCTGAAAAGAAGATAAAAATATGAAACAATGAAATTTCCAAAGAAGCAAGCAGAGCTGTTACAAGTTAAAAAAGAAAGAAGAATCTCTCCACTTCTGTCTCTTAACAAAAGTAAACACGGTGACATCTTGAGTTCTATTCCCACCTTTAAGTATTACATATGTTTTCACAAACATGTCGTGTTTTCTTTCATGTGTAAACGCTGAACCGTCAAGTTCAGAAAATAAACTGACATGTTTTCTCCGTTAAATGTTATGATTGTAAATCTGAGTCACACTTCAATTAAAGACTTCCATCACTTTGGAAGTCAGTTTGTAAACCCTGAAAGGTAAATAAGAATAATGACTGACACAGGTGCAACGTCAAACAAAACAGCAACAAGTTAGCCTGTTTTGATTGATTTATTGTTTTTGATTAAATGCTTAATTTCGTGAGAATTGTTTTAGGCAAAAAACAAAGAAAAAAAAAAAGCTTTACAATGGTAGAATAGTGCATTCAAGTATAGAAAAATAACAGGAGATCTTCATTCCAATATTTTTGTAAATTAAAAAAAGGTGTTTTTGATTCAAATTTTTTCTCCGCGTTTTTTGTTAAATACAAACTGGCTGGGCACTGACCTCAACTGTTGTAGTCCAAAAAAACATGACAGCACAAGTTGAGGGGATCGTGCAGTCCAGCGAATTTATGCCGTGAGCTGAAGCAGACTGACCAAACTGTTAAAATTGGATTTCTACAGGTAAACTGAATTTTACAGATGTTTGGAAGTTTCTCTATTTGATTCACAGTTTATTAATGTTTTATTCATTGATGGTGGCTTGCAGGATCTCTGCAGATTACGTTGCTGAAACCGTCGATATCCGCGCAGCTGTCTACTTCCAGTCATTTCTTCCTCTACGACAAACCAGATCTCCTCGATCTTTGTGTTGCTTCCGCCTGAAGAGGACTGGTTTTCTGAATTTTCATTGTTCTTGTGCTAACTTAACAGAATATTGTCTTTTCTCAGTGTTGTTTTGTGTTGAGACGGGACGTTTCATTTGGAGAAGGAGGCGTCCGGAGCTCTGTTTACATTCTCTTTTGGTTTCTGTGCATGACAGAGGCATGACGTAAGGTGGTGAAAGGGCTTCTGGGAAATGAAAGGCATAATAAAGTGACGGTCCTGATGAACATGTATCTCTGAGCTCTTTATTTTACATATGAAACTCCGCACTACCGACACCGAACCCAGAAATAATTTTATTTTGAAAAGGTTAATAATTTTTTTATTTTTAACACCGATCTGGAAATAAATCTTCACAAGATACTTCACGTCTATCATCTTCAAGCACGGCTCTGATAAACAGACAACTTTGGTTCTTTCATCATTAATTTGCGACTTTTAATCTCGTAGATGTAAAAGTTGTAAATTTAGCCTATGACTTTTAAAGTCATAAATATACGACTTTATTCTCGTAATTTAGCAGTTATAACTTTTTTCTCGTAAATTTACAAGATTTAAAGTCGTAATTTTAAAAATAACTTTTTCTTTATAAAGTGGCCCGAAAACTCAGTCATACGTAATATATTACAGTAAAAAATACGTAAAAAACTTTGAACAAAATACATTTTAAAAATTTCAATTAAGAAATACATTAAACATTTTAAAAAGCACAAAAAATGCAATAAAAAAATAGAAAAAAAATTTGAACAAAAATGCTTTAGAAATAACAGTAAGAAATAAGAAAAAAAACATAAACAAAAATATGTTAAAAAAAATCCAATGAAAAGTGAGGGCAAACCATGTGAACAAAAAACATGGAAAATATTTCAAGTGAAAGCATCTAAAAAAAATGCGAACAAAAAACAAGAAAAAGATCTGAACGAGAACTATGAAAAAAAATTGAGCAAAAACACAAAAAAAGTGATTAAACCCACAAAAAATTAGTGAAAAATATGTAAATACAATGCAGCTAAAAAAAGAAAAAAAATTGCTTTGAACAACAATTGAAAAAATATATTACTACTATAAAAATATTGAATAAAAAATGAACCAAAGCATAAAATTTTGAATGAAAATCACACAAAGAATAGAGTAAAAAAAAACTTGAAAAAAAAAAATAAATGAGAAAACATTGAACAAAAAATATGAAAAAAATTGAGCAAAAATTAGAACAAAGTTTACAGTTTTTCTGAATTGACTAATACACTTCCATATCACATCTTTCACAGGGTTTAGAAAAAAATTGTGACATTTCATTCTTATTTTTAAACATTTGAATTGCCATGACATATTTTACTTTCCAAGACAACTTCTAGCTTTACATTTATGGACAAAACAACATCTCACTCCAAGATCCAGATTTCCAGTTACTGGGTAGTTTTTTTGTGCAAAAATGTCCAAATTGTCTCAACTTTTCGACAATTGTCATATTGCAGTCTTGTCAAAATGGACCCGTTTTCAAGTGGAAAGATGGGTCAATTCTGACCCGAACACAATATATGGGTGACAGTAGAGAGTTGTTCAAAAAAAAAAATAAAGAAAGCAGAGGAAAGGAAATTGAAGAAAAAGATGTGAAGAAAAGAAGACCCACAGCTGCAGAAAGTCATGGAGAACATTCGGCTCTGCTTGGAGCAGAACTCCTCCTCATTGGGGGGGGGGACCAGCTGGCCCGATCGCATGTGAAACTCAGACTTTGATGGTTGCAGGTAGGAGCTTTTGCCCCCCCCTCTCCTCCCAGTTCCTCTCGGTAGAGCAACAGCTCGAACTGCGGCGGCCCTCCAGCAGGCACAGGTGGTATTGCTCACTCCAATTTAGCTCAAACCGCCGACTTGAAATAGCGAGGCTGTCACAGGCAATCTGTGGCGCAAGATGGACCGCTGACTCCAGCGGAAAGAGGCTGGATGGAGTTGGTGGAAGAAAAAGGGAACACAGAGAGAGAGAGGAGGAGGAGGAGGAACTGTTTCTCCCCCGCTGAGTTCCTCCCATCCAGCGGCGGCACATGTGAGCGCGGCGCAGGCAGAGGTCGGGAAAGCCAACGGTTTATTTATCGCAGGATGGGACTGGACGCCATATGTGGGGTCCAATCTGTTAGTGTCCATCCTGATGTCCCCTGGAGGGGTGAAGGATCTGCTGATGGCGGAGCCAGACTAACTTAAAAAAAAAACCAAAAAACTCTTATTTTGATAGTCAAAAGTATTTTCCCGTTATTTCCTTTAAGAAGTCATCAAAACTACAAAAAAGTTCCACCTGGCAGTGACAAAAGAGCTCCACAGGTTTGATCTTCCACAGGTGTTAAGATCACATAGCATGTAATCCTTACAACACACGCGGGTAAATATGGACGCGTGCCAGCTCCCGCATACATGACTGTTTAGATCCTGGAAGCATTTACCCCCCATAGCTTAATCTGGTTTCTTGGAAACCGATCTCGGCCAACAAATAATCCGCGTGGAGTTTCCTTCTCTGGATTTGCAGGTGGATTTACATATTTCAGTACATTTGTGGTTTAGGCTTTGTGTAGCAGGTACATAACACGGAACTCGTTGAGTTTTTATCTATTTCTCATAGTTTCTTGAGCTTCTACTGAGTTTTCTGTTTTCTTTAAGATTAAAACAGTTTCAGAATCAAACATGACCGCCTGAAATTTGCTTTAAAAATATATAAAGTTTGCATACGTGTCATGTTAAGACATTTGGAAAAGCAATTTAGTACTTACAAGGTATTAAAGTGGTATTTGCACAGTACTTTTTTGTATTAACTAAGTACTCACTGTGTCTTTACATGGTACTTTTTTAGAACCTACAGGATCCTTTTTTTTGTTTTTACAGAGAATATACATGATAATTTTTTATGTTACTACCAAGTACTTACAGAGTATGTGCATGGTATTTTGCTATCAACTAAGTTCTTGCATAGTATTAAAGTAGTCATTTTTGTTACTACTTTGCACTTACAGAGAAAACACATGATACTTTCTATGCAACTACCAAGTACTTGCAAAGTACGAACATTGTATTTTTGGTACCAAATACGTTCTTGCATTAAATTTACATAGTACTTTTTTGTATTTTCTATTCTACTTGTTACTTACTGAGAATATTTATGAGATACGTTTTGCACCAAATAAGTTCTTAAACAGTATTTATATGTTACTTTTTTGGTTCCTACTAAGTACTAAAAGAGTATTTACATGTAGTTTTAGTACCAACTTAATTCTTACAAGGTATTAACATGGTATTTTTTTTTCACCTCCTGCTAGGAGTGTACATAGTTTTAACATGGTATTTTTATGGTACCTAAAGGGTTCTTCCGTGGTACTTTTTTGTACCTACCAAGTAGTTATAAATTATTTATATGGTACTTTTTTGGTACCTACTAAGTATTTAAAATGTACTTACTAAGTATTTAAATGGTTCTTTTGGGACATATTAAGTACCCACAAGGTATTTGCATGGTACTTATTTATTATTTAAGTATTTACTTTTATTTTGTACCTATAGGGTTCTTACACAAAACTTTTATGTAACTACCAAGTACTTACACATTATTGACATGGTACTATTTTGTACCTACTAAGTATTTAAAATGTACTTACTAAGTATTTACGTGGTACTTTTTTGGTCCCTAAAGGGTTCTTTTATGATACTTTTTTGTACGTACTTACTACTTTACACATTATTTACATGGTACTTTTTGGTACCTACTAAATGCTTGGTAAGTATTTACGTGGTATTTCTTTGTACCCACTAAGCTATTACGCAGCATTTACATGGTACATTTTTTGGTACTTATTATGTACTCACAGAAAATTAACAAGGTACTTTTGTTACCAACTAAGTTCTTACAGAAATTTTATATGGTACTTTTCGGTACCTACTAAGTATTAGAGTATATACAATGTGCTTTTTTTTTTTTTTACCCTTTTGGTACTTACATGGTAATTTGTTGTACTTACTTGTTACTTTTGAGATACTTTTTGTGTATCAATATGGTACTATTTGGTTCATAGTAGTAGGTATGAAAATACCACTTAAATAAGCACTGTACTGTAAAAGGAAGTGTTACCATCAATGCTAATTAGAGTTTACTGAGTTTAGTCAAAATAAATCACGCCGTGCTGCAGAGACATTTCTTCATTCCTTTGCTAAACTACTTTAAAAAAAATCCTAAAGGTATTGATAAAACAGAAACGTTTTTGGGAAGCACTGACTGAATCAACTTCTGTACTCACTTTGACGTTTTAGTATCAGTTATAAATGGTAACGTGTGTTAAAAACAACGTTTTGCGACGCCTGGAGGTAAACCATCTGAAGAGGTGTGAAAACCCGATTGTGCCCTAGAGTTTAATAAAATGTGGTTTGTATTTTTGAAGGAAAAGCACAGGCGCCTCGTCTCACTCTGTCACATCTTTGTCTTTCACCTACAAACCATGGAGCCGTCTTTAGTGCAGACTCTCTCCTTAGAGGTGCATTAACTGGTAATACCTGCTCCTCTGGATCCCCGGGTGCCTGATACCCAGCGAGCAGACACAGTGTTTGGGACTCACAGACAAACACACACAGAAAACGCACCAAGCTCATGATTAGAATGAGCTCCGAGAGACTGGAAGCGTTTCTTCTTCGACAGCGCGCATTTAAAGCCTTGTTGTTTTCCCCTGCAGCTACAGCCGGTTCGGATGATGTCGAGTTCCTTACAGAGGGTGAGCTTTGCTGCTTTGGCTGCATGTTAATGCAGACTACAAACATCTGAGAAGGAGGAGGGGAAAAACAAAAACATGCAAGCTCACTCGGCGAGTTGTCTTTATCGCCGGCTTTGGTTAAATCAGCTAATTTTGTAGTTGAGCGGAGGAGAACGGCACCGGGTTTATTGTGATGCTGAGAGTTTCTGAGGCCCGTCTCTTCTGAGACTCCACAATATGTTTTAAAGGCTTTGATATCACCAGAAGAAGGATATTATCTTTAAGTAGAGTTGCATGATACGAGGAAAACTTACAATGTGCATTACAGGTGATTGATGTTGCAGTATGACTTAAAACAAACATGAAGGATCACGCGCAACAAAGTGAGCATTATCAGAAGATAATGCACGGTGTCTGACACGAAGTGCGTTAATTTCTGATGTTGCACACTTCAAAGGGAATTATCCCTCTTAAACCATGGTCACTTACGAAATAAATCAAGCTTCTTAAAAGGGTGTTAATATATGATAATGCACACTTTGAAGGGCATTATCCCACTTCCAAAAAAACAAAAGGTGCAATCAATTCTGATAATGTGCAGTTCGAATGGCATTATTTTGCTTATACTATGGTCACTTACTAAATAAATAAAGCTGCTAATGGGTACGTTAACTTCTGATAATGCACACTTCAACAGGCATTATCTCGGTTAGACCATGGTCACTTACAAAATAAATAAAGCTTCAAGAAAGTGCCATCAATTCTGATAATGTGCAGTTTGAATGGCATTATTCCGCTTATACTATGGTCACTTACTAAATAAATAAAGCTGCTAGTAGGTATGTTAACTTCTGATAATCCGCACTTCAACAGGCATTATCTCGGTTAGACAATGGTTACTTACAAGGTAAATAAAGCTAATAAAAAGTGCCATCAATTCTGATAATGTGCACTTCGAAGAACATTATCTTGGTTATACCATGGTCACTTAGAAAATATATAAAGCTTCTAATAAGTGTGACAATTTCTGATAATGCGCACTTTGAAGGGCATTATCTCGCTTATACAAAGATGACCGGAGTTCCCTCTTGCGGGTCACTTCCTTCAGCTCATCTGGAGGACCTTGAGGTGTTCCAAGGCCAGCCGAGAGACGCATCCCCTCAAGTGTGTCCCGGGTCTCCCCTGGGGCCTCCTTGCAGTGGGACCTGCACAGAACACCTCCCCAAGGAGGCGTCCAGGAGGCATTTGGATCAGATGTCCGAGCCACCTCAAGTGGCTCCTTTTGACATGGAGGAGAGGAGCTCTACGAGGTCTCTCCAGGTGACCGAGCTCCTCACCCTATCTCTAAGGGAGCGTCCAGCCAACTTTCGGAGAAAAGTCATTTCAGCTGCTTGTAGTCGAGATGTCGTTCTTTCTGTCTCTACCCAGAGCTCATGACAATAGGTGAGTATTGGATCTCTGGTACTGGATATGCAAACAAGTTGATGACCTAAAAAAAAAGTGTACTTATCTGTGCAACCATGAGACAAGTGGAGGGAAGCAAAGAATGGACACTTGCAATGAACCTAAGAAGAGAAGAGAGAATAAAACATTGAAAAATAATATACTTATTCAACAAAACCTACTTACCTGCACTGAAACTGATTCAAGGCATTCGAAAAATCTTCTATTGGCCACACACATTGTCCAGGGATCAGGGATTACTGGAGAAGGGCTTTGCTCCCACAGGGATCAGGGATGGTCATGGACAGTCATTGTCACTTATTCACTTCCCAGCCACAGACAGTGTATATCCCCCGGTGTTCCAAATAGGAAGTACCTGCTGGTCCCAGAAAGCCAAAATCCCATAGACTTCTAATGGAAAATGAACAGCAGTTACTCAGTCATTCTGTTTGTCAGGATTACCATTCTTGCTCTGGTGTCTCATTTTAACATGTTCTAGCTAAACCTAGTTTTTTTGTTCATGACATATTTTCTGTATGGAAAATCATAAACTGGCCAATCACATGTCGAGTACGTGTTAGACGCTGGCCCCACCTCCAACCTTTGAGGCGTTTTTATTGATATATTCACCCAGAGCCCATATTTGGTGCTAGGGGTGTGGCTTTCAAACAAAATCACTCCTGATTGGTGAGAATGGTTTCTATAGACAATGACAACTCAGTGGCTACTAACGTCATCTTGTCCCAAAATGACAAAGTTCGTACTGCAGAAAAGTGATAACTGAATTCATTTTAGTAGAACCCAATGTAAAACACTTTCTAATGGTGACATCACAGCTTGGTAAAATGCATCTTCATTTACTGGTTGGCATGCTTTTTTCCAGATTGCAATCCGTCAGAATGTCAATATGCTGAGATCTGCAACTAATTCACATCAAAGAAGTTGCTGATTGAAACAAATTTATCTTGTATGAAGATAATTGGCGGATCTCAAACTATTTTTTAAACAACTAGTTTACCAATTAGATATTAAAGTGGACCTTTTCACAGCATTTAGTAAAACATTTTTCATATAAAAAAAACACTTTCTCCTAATAAAGCTGGTGAATTAAATATGAATATGATCTATTTTCACATTTGTTATGATGGAATATGTTGTAGTTAAATAAGGTTTTAATAGGTTTACTTTACTACTTAATTACTTTTATCAGTTATCAATGGAGAGGTTGCAGACCCCTACCCTAACCCGACCAGCTGCGGTACCACACCCAAACAGGTAACAGACGCGGTACCGGGCACGAACCAGTACCAGGTTAAGGTCAGGGTACCGATACTGGACGAGTCCCAAGGACCAATGAGCCTCCAGTGCTGCATCCGGTACCACGTCCAAGTAGGGCTGGGCGATAAAACGATAATTATTGATATCGCAATAGAACATTTTTTCGATAGAAGAATGAGTCTATCGCGATAGACTTTTATTTTGAAGGGTCTGCATAAAACACTTGCTAGCGAACAGTTTCTCCTATTTGACGATTAAAAGTTAGAGAGTTAGTCGCCACAGGGCCAGTAAGTGTTTGTATCTAATTATTGTGGGTATTAGCTCTCATTTCGGTCATTTTTTGGACTCCACTCCGCGTCCTTCGTCTGCATGAAAGGTAAACAAACGCACACAAGCCGACTTCTACCAGCAACCCCCGCTGCTGCTGCGCACCTCGCGCCCCGCGCACTTTATTACAATCAATTGTCTGTCCACGCCGAATGCATTTGGGGTCAAATTAAATTACTGTACTCTGTATTAGTTTTAACAAGTGTCAGATTTGATGGTTTCGGTCATCAGAAAGTCTGTTGCTCTGAAGCCCCGCTGAGTGTGGGAGAAGCGTCCGTCAAAACTTTTCTGGAACTCTTCGTGAAGAACGCGGATACCGAGAGATTGATTTATTTTGAAGAGCTGAATAAAAACATCGGTACACATCTCCGAGTCGGATTTGAGGAGACCTTCCATTGAGGAGCGGCCACTGTTGCACTCCTGCACCCAGCTGGCAAGAGCCGACAGGGAGAGCTATGGTAAGCTGTTAGGGTCAAAATTAACCAGAAAAAACGCGGGTATGGCAGTGCGTCACCTGGACATGTACTATGGTTAATAATACTTATTTGACATATTTAAATTTTGCCACAGCTAGTTTCAATACAACAATTAATACCAAAAATAATGAAAGTTTAATTTCAAAATTGCAGTTTAATTTGGTGGGATAACATGTGAAGGATTCCTTTCTCTCTCCAGACATGTACATGTAATCAGAAAATACATGTTTTGTTTATGTTCAATGTTCAAAATGTGTGAGTTAATGCTTTTAAGTACTTTCTTTTTTCAAACATATATTTTTAACTCTTCAAGAAAGTAATTTTAGGCTTTTTCTTCTTTTTTCTTGTTTTTTTACTTGTTACTGATCTGAAAAATGATCCGAACCATGACCTTAAAGCCGTGACACGATCCGAGCCGTGTGTTTTGTGATCCGTTACACCCCTACTAAAAACAAAAATAATTTGTAGTACATTAATACATTTTTGTTATGTGAACCCTGAAAACATTAGAATTTATTTGTAGACTTAATGCTTTGTTTTTTTATGGAACTGAAGAAACAGTTTAGCATCTATTTCATAAACTTTTGAAACTTGAAAGCTTTTGCTTTAATTTTCAGCTTATTTCATTTATATATATAGTCTTGGTTATTAAAAAACTAGTTGCATAATTTCCATTGGATCTGTTATGCTTAGTGTGATAGGAAATAAATATTTAAATTTAAACAACCTGCTGATGAATTTACATTTCATTTTTGAGCCACAAAGTGTTCAAATACAGTTATTTGGTTTAAATCGTGATCAATATCGTTATCGTGCAATATGTAAAAAGCTATATCGTGATATAAAAAATCCCATATCGCCCAGCCCTACGTCCAAGGGTTCTCAACGTAAAAAAACGACGAGTTGGAGACACACCTGAAACATCAAGAAATGACGCGGAAGGGTCCTTAACCAAACGTCAATATGTGAGGACTCTGGGAGGAGAATGTGTTGGAAAAATCACATAAGATTTACACAACAATTGCGTATAAAACATGCAAAATGTGCATAAATTGCGCAAATTGATCAGTTGAACTCAAGTAAAGATGTGTCACCCAAAAACCTTGACGGACATCTTTGGACATTGACAAATTAATTATGTATGTATCATGAACTGGATGTGGCAGCAGAGTGACCGGTTTACCAGTATCACATCTTTAAGTACCCGTGTAAAAAGTCAAAGGCCTTCTATGTTATCTAGGAAAAATACTTTGATCATACTAAATACACACTTATAAAGGATAAAATGTAGATTGTGCCTTTCATTATAAAAGTGGCCATCCACTGGGTTGTCCATCAGAAGAGAAAAAGGTAAAAAAAAAAAGTAGAAGGTTGTGCTCTTTCATCCTCTAGGTTCAAATGCTTCACTGAAAATGGAGTTTTAGACGGCGCCAACGTAGCAAACGGCCTCGGCGCGTGACGGGCTGGCACCCCCGTGGCGTCAGCAGGGAGCCCTCTCCAAAGCGCCGCACAATGAAACAAAGCTCGGAACTCACACAGAGCGCGGCAAACGCACACTTTGTACTCGGGCGCGCACACGCGGGAGAGAGGAGAGGACGCGAGTCGCCGGCGTGGAAGCTCCAGGAGCATAATGAGAGAGACGGACGGCAAAAAGAGCAGAACGTCTCTCTGAAAATGGAACGCTTTTATGTGAGAGCTCTCTCTGAACGATAAACCCCGAGTAGCAAAGTGAGTGGAAGGGAAAGGATGCAACTCGGGTCATCTTTCTACACATTTGGTCTTCTAAAAGCGGCGCCTCCGTGGTAGTCTCAGCCTAAAACACACCTACAGTCAGCAAAGAGAGTTAAAGATAAATGGCACAACCTTGGCGTGGAGCAATTAAGACTCCCTCCACGCCGGCATTATTCACATGCTCCTCTCTCCAGGGGGTCCTAGCATCACTTTGTTTGTTTTAATTATTTTCCTGTATGCAAATCGGCCGCTCCCTCATAACTGCTCCACGAGTTCCCTTGTCACCCAGAGAGGGGGGAAGAGGAAACCCGAGTGGCAGTTCTCTTCGGAGTAGTCATTGGCTGAGGTGATCAATCGTTCGCCTACATTACGGCCCCTCCTCCTCCTCCTCCTCCTCCTCCTCCTCCTTCCTTCTTCCATGTACAAGCAGCATAAGAGGTGATAATGGTACGTCGCCACATCAATCACACGCCGTGGTACAGACGGCTGAGGAAAGGAAGGAGGGAACGGGGAGTGGAGGAGAGGAGGAAATATTTGGAAAAATATTGCAAAAAAACATTCTATGATGGTTTTTACCCTATGTTGAAAACACCACTATAGCAGTTTACTACAGTAGAAATACATTAAGTTCATCTCTGGTTTGACTTAAAGAGGAAGTGAACGTAAAAAAAAGTCACATTCAAAAACTGAAGTACCTACAGCTGGAAGAGGCTTGGTGTCAAATGTCAACGCGGTTCAAATGCTCCATTCTTTTTCTTCACAGCTCTATTCCGATAAATAAAAGACTTGAGGTCAAATAATTCCATAAACAAACCGCAATTATTAATTTCTCCTTCATAACCACTTTTTAAACAATCGGTACTTCCATGTTTTGAGAAAGACTCTATACGTAGTAACCATCTCCATCCATCTTCTTCCGCTTCATCCGGGATGGGTCGCGGGGGCAGCAGTGTAAGCAAAGATGCCCAGACTTCCCTTTCCCCGGCCACTTCCTCCAGCTCCTCTGGGGGGACCCCGAGGCGTTCCCAGGCCAGCCGAGAAACATAGTCTCTCCAACGTGTCCTGGGTCTTCCCCGGGGCCTCCACTCAGTGGGACATGCCCGGAACACCTCTCCAGGGAGGCGTCCAGGAGGCATCCGAACCAGATGCCCAAGCCACCTCAACTGGCTCCTCTTGATGCGGAGGAGAAGCGGCTCTACTCCGAGCTCTCTCCGGGTGACTGAACTCCTCACCCTATCTCTAAGGGAGCCACCCTCCAGAGAAAACTCATTTCAGCCGCTTGTAGTCGGGATCTCGTTCTTTCGGTCACGACCCAAAGCTCATGACCATAGGTGAGTACTGGAACAAAGATCGACCGGTAAATCGAGAGCTTTGCTTTCTGGCTCAGCTCTCTTTTCACCACAATGGACCGGTACAGCGACCGCAAAATGGCGGACGCCGCTCCAATCCGCCTGTCAATCTCACGCTCCGATCTTCCCTCACTCGTGAACAAGACCCCAAGATATTTAAACTCCTCCACCTGAGGCAGGAGCACTCCACCCACCGAGAGAGGGCAAACTACCTTTCTCCGGTAGAGAAACATGGCCTCAGATTTAGCTGTGCTGACCCTCATCCCAGCCGCTTCACACTCGGCTGCAAACCGCTCCAATGCATGCTGGAGGTCCTGGCCTGATGGAGCCAACAGAACAACATCATCTACAAAGAGCAGAGAGGAAATCCTGTGGTCCCCAAACCAGATCCCCTCCGGCCCCTGGCTGCGCCTAGAAATTCTGTCCATAAAGACTATGAACAGAACCGGTGATAAAGGGCAGCCCTGCCGGAGTCCAACATGCACCGGGAACGTGCATATACGTAGTAACCAAATCTGGAAATAAGTTTCAACATGGGTTCCATGGCCGCTTGTTCAATAGCTGCGCGCTTGATGGACACTTGTTCGATGGCCACATTTTCAATGGCCACATGTTTAAAGAGTCACCAAACAGGGAAGTTAGAGGCTGACTCCTCCCACAGCCGAAATGTGAAAATCCAGGCTTGGAGAATAGGACTGTTATCATTACTGTAGCTGCAGATCAGGACGTGGGACTTCAATGGTTTGACCAATCACAAAATTCAAATGTTAAACCTCGATTCAACCTGTAGGGGGCAGCGCACCCTACTCTATTTTTCAAGAGTTAATTAAGTTAATTTTAAATTAACAACAAACAGCACTTTTAAAGCCTCATTTATAGAGGTCAAAAGCAAAAAAAAAAGTTGATTTCGAATTTGGTAGCCCTTTAAAGGTCCCACATTCAATGGGCATAACCCAGCAAACATTGCAATGTGGGCCACATATTGGTTGGTGGGCCTCAGGTGGGTCTGTCCGTGGGTTCCATGGTGGCTCCATCTGGGTTTGCCTATAGATTTAGGTGGGGACTCAGTGGTCTGGGTCCCTATGCTAGCAAGCTGCCCGGTGGACGGCGTAGCGAGTTAGCGAGCTCCAAAACATCTGGGTGGCAAAATGACTTACAGAAAACATGTTTTTTAACACGTTAACCCCTATGTTGTGTTCGGGTCAAAATTGATCCACTTTCAAGTTTGAAAACGGGTCACTGAAAGAGGTAAAACATTTTCAGGAAATCCGGTTCTAGAGCTTCACATGTTGGGTTCAGCAAACATAGAACCTAACAAAAACAGTGTGTAAGAAGCAAATGTGCCAACTATGAAAAAACAAGTCAAACTCAAGTGTCCAAAATATTCAAACTCGAATGCGTAACCCGTGTGACAAAATGGCTGCAAAAGATCTTGAAGAAAAAAAATGCCGGGATGTAGACAGAGTGAAGACTTGGCTCGGCTCTGTGCTCAAAGACAAGTGAACAAACTCCTCAAAGTCATCCGGCTAATCCATCTCGACAACACTGAAGCCTCATCATATCGACCCCTCCCTGAGCTACGCGTTTACTCGCACATACACACTTTTCTCCTGACAGGAACCCGACCCCTTCTCCTCCACCAGCACCAGCGGCGGCAGCTCCTTCAAAGGAAAAGAGGGAACAAACAAGGAGGAGATGGAAGAAGGTCATGGGGTAAAAGAAAGAGACAGAGCTAAAGGAAGAACAGCTGAGGTCCACCCTGTGGGCATTGCAGCCGTACAGATTCGCCCCCATTGCAACCACCTGACTACTACAATAACTGCTCACCTCAAACAACTGATGGCTTCACTAACTGACCACCCACAGAAACATTTTCTGTCAGAGACAGGAAGGAGGGAGAGCATCTATCTGAGAGACAGACATACTTTATGTATTTACGTAATGCTAACTCATAGGCTAAAGTGGTTCAGAACACACTTGGAAAACAGGAAATCACATCTTAGCTAGCAGAAATGACACGTGGACTTCCCAAGCTCTGTTCTGGGGCCACTTCTGTTTAATATTTATGTGCTCCCACTGGCCCAGGTTATAAAGAATAAAAAAACTTCTACGCAGATGACACACAGATATATATAACAATGACACTAGGAGGTCATTAATAACTGGACGTGCCTCAATACACCACGTGACTTAGCAATTTGCTTTTTATAAGCTTCTTGTATGTTAAAGGTGTTTAGCAAGAGACAAAATTTTAAAGTGACAAAGATAAAAAGGACTGAATTAAAAGTACAGTGTACACAAATGTAGCTTGTTAGCTTGATAAAGGTTTTGGTTTGGAAGTTTTGCTTGATAATCAAGGTTTTATTTAACAGCTAAAATATTTGGGAAAAATCAGGAAGAGAAACTAGAAAAGTTGCATCAATGCTAGCGTGAATGCTTTTAGCTGGAAGTAGACGATGAAGATGCTGAAGGTTTTTGCTGAAAATGGTGACGCAATTTCATTTATTTGCTAAAGAGATTTACTGAAAATGCAAAAGCTAGTTGCAAAATGTGAAATTTGCTAAAAGAAAAAATGCTGAAGTTTACCTAAATTTCTGAAAAATTTGCAGTAAAATTGCTTAAAAATCCCTAATACATGCCAATTTTGCAAAAATGTTTAGTGTGATACTTAAATATGAGCTAAACTCCAAATTAGCACCAAAAAAATCTTAGTGAAGACTAAATTAGCCAAAAAAGTTAGCTTGTTGCCATGGCTCGTTGCATAAATACTAGCTAAACTCCAAAATAGCCTTAAACTCCTCAGTAAGGTAAATTAGTCAAAAACATTAGCATATTGCTAAAATATAAAATAAATTCTAAATTAGCATAAAAAACACCGATAGATAACAAATTAGCCAAAACATGTTACTAACATAGAAGCTAAAGCTTAAATTAGCTTTTAAAAACCCTAGAAGACAAAACATTTGCCTAAAACGTTAGCATGTTGCTAAAATTGAAGCTAAACTTTTAATTAGCCTTTAAAAATCCTAGAAGATAATAAATTAGCCAAAAATGTTAGCATATTGGTAAATATAGAAGCTAAACCCTAAATTGGCCTAAAAAAAAGCACCAGTAAATAACAAATTGGCCTAAAACGTAAGTATGGCTAAACTATTAACTAAACTACAAAGGTTTTTTAATTACTGGAAAAGATGAAAACATAGCACATTAATATATATAAAGGTTTAAAGATAAATCTACTTAAATTTTTGAAATTTGAAGACTTTCTCATTCATTTCCTATGGGGCATATTTTTCTCAATATTTCAAAAACTATAAAGTTTATGAATGCCAAAAATACAAGAAGTGATTTCCTAAACGAGCTGAACATTTTAATGCCAAGATTGCTGAAATCCCTGAAAGTGTGATTGACTTTTAACCTGCTGGAAAAGCATTCACTCAAATATCTACTCTGGGTGGAGTTTACGCAGTCTGTACAGTGGGATGTGGGAGGGGTTGATTTCAGCACCCAGTGCTCATCAATAAATAAAAACTAAAAAAGCTTCCAGAGTCAAAAGTCAAAAACCAGAATAAAATTTAGAATCATTTTGGGTTTTCAAGATTAGTTAGTCAGGCCAGGAGACTTTATGAACAGTAATTTAAACAGATTTGCCAATCTGGAAACAAGTACAGTTTGTGCCTTTAACTCTGCAACTTGTTTAGTTTTTTTCAAGTTGAAGAACAATGACAAATCTGTTTCTTTTTTTTAATGAATACATTTACAATTTGAATAAGGAAAATTCAAGAATGTGTCGTTATGAATTAAAGTTTCCATTATGTACAGATGTAAACATGACTTACAAGTTATTGAAGAAATCCCACTCAAGATCAGTATTTAGGTAGCATATAAAGTGGAGCTGGAACTAACACATTTGTTTGGATGACAGATTATGATTATATCTACTTTGACTGTAAGTTAAGGTCTCTGTCTTGTTTATTTAGAACTGTAAAATGTCTTTGTTTAAAGCAATTTCACTTACATTAGATGGAAAATGACTTAAAAAAAAGATTGCCGTGAAATTATTTGAAATAAATTGTCATACTTTTAATTGTTTTAAATTATTTTGATTTGATAAGAAATTTGATTGAATTCCTTTGATTTGAAATTGTCTTTAGTGAAATAATTGGATTTGATGTGAAGTTGTTTGATTTAAAATCAATTTAATAGATTTATTTTGATTTTATGTGAATTAGTTTGATTTGAAATTAATTTAATTGAATCATTTTCCTTTTTTTTTTAAACAAAATGAATTTAAGTAGCTTGATTTGATATGAATTGATTCATTTTATTTTCAAGTCAATTGATTTGATTTGATGTTAACTTAATTTGATTAAATAAGACATATTTTTTTGTAAACGTTAACTTGTTTTTGTGTAAAAATTCCTCAGAAGGCAAAGTAACATGGTAATAAAGTTTGTCCCAATTGATATTTGATTTCAATTTTTTTTATTTGAATCATTTTTTGATTTGATTTGAAAATAATGTTATTGAATCATATGGATTTGATGTGAAGTTGTTTGATTGGAAATCAATGTAATTGATTGACTTTGATTTGAAGTTTATTTGCTTGATTTGATTAGAAACAAAATAATCTGTTTTACTTTGATTTGAAATCAATTAAATTGAATTACTTTGATTAAAAGTATATTCACTTAATATGAAAAGAAATTGTATTACTTCGATCTTAAATAAACTTAATTGATTTATTTATATTTGGAGTGAATTGTTTTGATTTGAAATAAATTCAATTGAATTACTTTGATTTGAAGTACTCGATGTATTACTTCAATTTTAAATCAATTTAATTGATTTACTTTGATTTGAAGTAAATTTTTTTGATAAATAAAGCGACTTACTTGGATTTGATGTAATTTTAAATCAATTGATTTGATTTGAAGTTAATTAGTTTGATTTGAAAGATTTTACCAGATTAACTTGTGTAAAAAAAGTTATTGAAACAACTTAACTTTCTTTTAAAGATCAAAGCTTTTTTTTTCCTTTAACACTGGCCCTAGGAATGTTGTCCTTTTATGCATAAATGCACATTATTAATGCTTGTTGATCAAATTCACCATGGCAACCAGAAAGCAGCGAGTCATCCCGACGTTCAGCCAGATGCTTCCTCTCTGTCGTCTCTTTTCTCCCCGAGCAGCAGCCTCTCTCCGGAGCTCTCAGATGCTGCAGCGCCGCCAGAAAAGTCAATTTCTTCCTGTCCGACAGTGGATTGGCTGCCCGCGGAGAGGGGGATTGTGGGAAGGCAGGGCGCCGAGCCTCTGATGTTGTGTGGCCGCTGGCAGCGTTTAGCTGCTCTGCCCTCAGGACCGATGGCCTTATTTAAGATTTCCGCGCCACGCTTGGCAGCAGTGTGCGTTTCATTGTGCCCACGTCAAGTGTGTGCGTGTTGGAACATGTGCGCACAGTCCTGCGCTCCACTGTGAAAGGGGCTGTGTGTGTTGGCAAATTTTCTGGCCTGTATGTGTGTCCCCTCTGGACAGCTGGCGTGCCAAAGCCTGTTGAGCTGTTTGTCACACTTCTCTCACTCAGGAGAGCTCAAACGGCGTGCCGAGGCCTTTTACGGCCCACAGAAAGGCAACTGCATCGACGCGCAGACGCTCAGACGTGTGCCGAAAAATTATCACACCTGAGTTCAGTTTTTCAGGAGGTAAAGAATTCCATACTTATTTATGATCAGTTTTTGTTACCTGTCAATAAAAGTTTTAATGGCCAAAACTGATAACTATTAGGATTCAAACTGATTCATTACACTGTAAAAAGTGCAACGTTGGATCAATTCCAAAAAGTTCTGTAATTTGTTAAATTTTAACTCGTTCTTTGGAGTACGAAAAAACAAAAACGAATATTTTCACATGTAACAAATGACAGAACTTTAATTATTAATTGATCCAACGTTCCACTTTTTACAGTGTAGTTACAATAGCGTATAGGAAAACAAGAAGTTAGAACTTTGATCATTTTTGGGAGTTTGCTAAAACATCTGATGATGTCATGGATTAAAAGAACTATAGGGGTTCAACAATTTATCATTTTAATCGATGAATCTGGTCTGGAGCGCCTAAGACGGCCCACTCATGCATCATTCCAGGAGTCTGCAATCTGCGACTCAGGAGCGACACGTGGCTCTAAAAGTTTTTTAGCGTTCAAAAGTTATTGTAATGGAAGAAGAGAGAAAGTAGTAAATAAGAAAAAATATCTACAAACTCAAACAGTTGAAGTGTATCACAAGTTGACACATTTTTGTGCGTCCTTTCCTGTACTACAAAAATATAAATAGACGTCAACCAGTATTATTAGATTATTTTGAAAAAAAAAAAGTGTTTGAGAAATATGGCGGGGTGACTTTGTTAGATTTACATTTCTGGCAGAGATGCACCAACAAAAGTGAAATGAACTATTTTTTTCATTCAATTACTGCTGCACTGAGATGATTGGATGTGATAAGGTGTCTTTTATTTTGTAAGGAACTTCTGTCAATTTGAAAAAAAAAGGATATTTTCGTAATTTTTGTGTTTTATTAGTTGAAATTAATACAAATTAGTGACTTATTCTTTTAAAGGTGGAAGGAAAACTTTTCATTTTCTACTACATAGTCTTACTTTAGCCTTTAAGGAATTTAGATTTGAATTCTTGACCTTCTTTTTCTTAATAATATGAATATGAAAAAGAACTTAGAAACTCTAAAAATGTTTATTTATTAATTATACAGAAGCTCAAATAACTTTTTTTTGTTTTTTTGAAGATGCTATGTGCCAAACAGGTTTATCTCATTGTAGCTAGTAACTAATGTTGTGCAGCATAAGATAATATGTGCGTTTAACTCATAAAACATCAAACTTTTTAGCAAAGTTTGATTTGCATATAAAATCTGTTTATTCTGAAGGTTGCGTTGAGCCAACAAGACATCTTCAGGTCAACATGGATGTAAAAACCTCCAGAGTTTATCATCTATGTGGATCTCAGCCATCAATTTATACATTTCACTAATCTAAATTAAATACATGCTAATTACGTTATCTGAGTAAAGTATATTAAGTGTGTTGGGAGGAGTTCGACGGATCAAGCTAACGTCCGACTCAAAACTGTTCGGCTGGATTGTTCAATATATGCTCGCCGTTTTTGAGGCTGTGTGCCAGCAAAGAGATGATGGGATATCAGCTGTGGCTTACTTCTACACCACAGCTCAGAGGTGAATTTCGGATGAACTCTTGCCGCTCTACAGAAACTATGTCCTAGAAAATCATATAAATCTGCATAATTATAATCGAAAGACCACTTGGAACTCTTTAAAACAAAACAATAGCTCACTATGTCCGAAATGTCTTATTCTCAAACATCCATGTCAACCTCTTCCTTCACGTTTGTCATTTCTCTTTTCCGGAGAGCAGATTTTTTATTTCTTTTTTTTTTTTTTTTCTCTTTCTCTTGTTGCAGTTACCAAATCCCCGCTGGATGAGTGTGAGCTGCTTTCCTAAAATGTGACATCTACTGTCGTGTACTTTTCAGAAGGCTGACATTTTACTGAAATACCGCCGCGGTGACACACTGCTCTCTTTGCAGATGCCGGAAAATATGAGGAGCATTCTGGGAAGAAGCAGTTAACACTTTTTTTTTTTTTCTCTCTCTCAATGTGAGACTATTGTATTTTTAGCAAAATTGTGCTTATTATTATTTTCTTTGGGATGGATGTGTGCGGAAACTGCTGTGTGTGATTCTTTCTGCAAAAGTATTTCTTTCTGAACAGTTGAAGAAATATTATTTTGAAAAGACGTATGTTTATGTTGTTTGTATAACAAGAATTAAAATATTATTACTAAAATATTGATTTGATGGGTGAGGTCTTAATTAATCTTTTTAATGCATATCCATTTAAAAATAAGTCCGGATAAACGTTGTCAGCTGTTGCAGCTGTCCCCTGTCAATAAAACAGACACACCCCCTACATAAAAACTCTTTATATTTAAGTGAATAATATTATAAATTATATTATTATTTGTCATTATTATACATTTTTGGCTTTTTTTTTTTTTTTAAGAAACCATGAGAACCCAATTACACGAGGAAAAAAACAAACAAAATGTAAACACTTTTTATGCTTTTCAATCTGCTTGTTTGCTAAACCATTACGATTGTTAGCCTCCACTTTTGACGTTAAAGGAAGTTAGCATTCGGTTGTTAGCCTCCATTTTGGATTAAAGGAAGCTAGCGTCTGGTTGTTAGCCTCCACTTTTGACGTTAAAGGTAAGCTAGCGTATGTTTGTCAGCCTCCACTTTTGACGTTAACGGAAGCTAGCATCTGGTTGTTAGCCTTCACTTTTTTAAAAAATATTATTTTTGTTTGCATTATGTCAGTTCTCTGGAACTGACATCATTGTATTCAGACAATGAAACTTGAAAGTAGGTGTGATACAATCAATCAGTCAGGTTTTTTTTTTTCTTTTTACTTTCTTCCCCCCCTCCAAATTATTTTGGCCTCAACCAAATTTGACCGCTTCCAGGTGAGAAAGAAATGATCCCCAAGTATCTGGTTACTGAGCAGTTGTTAGCCTCCACTTTGACGTAGGGGAAGCTAGCATCTGGTTGTCAGCCTCCAATTTGACGTAAATACAGCTAGCATCTGGTTGTTGGCCTCCACTTTGCCGTTGAAGGAAGCTAGCCTGTGGTTTGTAGCCTCCACCTTTTGATGTAAAAGAAAGTTAGCGTCTGGTTGTTAGCCTCCACTTTGACGTTATAGGAAGCTAGTGTCCAGTTGTTAGCCTCCACTTTTGATGTAAAAGAAAGGTAACGTCCTGTTGCTAGTCTCCACTTTGTCGTTGAAGGAAGCTAGCGTCTGGTTGTCAGCCTCCACTTTGACGTAAAGGAAACTAGCATCTGGTTGTTAGCTTCCACTTTGACGTAAAGGAAACTAGCGTCTGGTTGTTAGCCTCCACTTTGTCGTTGAAGGAAGCTAGCGTGCGGTTTGTAGCCTCCACCTTAGATGTAAAAGAAAGTTAGCATCTGGTTGTTAGCCTACATTTTTGACATTAAAGGATGCTAGCGTCTGGTTGTTAGCCTACATTTTTGACATTAAAGGACGCTAGCGTCTGGTTGTTAGCTTCCACTTTGATGTTATAAGAAGCTAGTGTCCTGTTGCTAGTCTCCACTTTGACGTTGAAGGAAGCTAACGGCTTTTTCCCAACGCATATTTTTCGTTTGCTCCTGATTCACAGTGATTTGAATAAAGAATTACCAAGAGACGCTAAATATCCTCCATCATGAGAAAAATGCCACTAGAAGATGCTAAAAACATAAAAGCGAGTCCTTAAACAGTTGAAATAAAATACAAATGAAGAAAAAGAAGAGAGACGGAAGGAAGTATAGGACTAAATGATAATTAGGTAGATGTTTAAAAGAAAAAGAAATAATATCTTCACGGCTGTCTGACCCATAACTTTCAAAGCTGTACATTTGGATCCATTTTACTGGCGACAGTCAAGGCAGTGAAACTCTGTCGCCATCACTAACCAGGCAGACCCCGGGAGACGGAGGTGAGCCTGAAGGGCTGGATGGCCACAGCTCCACATTTGCTCTTTTACTCGCTAACGAATTCTCTCTTTCTGATCTTTCTGTCACTTTAACACATTCTCACTTTTCTCTCTCTCGCTTTCCTTCACACTCATAGTCTCATCCGTTTTTGCTCTCTCTTTTTTTTTTCTCTCTCTCTCTCTCTTACATACGATTGCTCACAATGAGGGGGACACCTCTTGGTCGTCCCCACGTCCGGAGGCGCCTACAAATCCCATGGAGCCCCCCGCTGCGAGACTGCAAGAGTCAAAGCCTGGAGGCCCAAAGTCCCATCCTTCATTTCCTCTCATTTCAGGAAAAGGATGAACAGGAAATTCCTTGGGACAAAAAAAAAAAAAGGAAATAAAATTCAACACGGGATCAAGAAAAATCAAGGACAAGAATAAGGACCGTGTGCATGTGTGTTCCCTGAAATGCAATAGAGGAAAGGAAAAAAAAAGGCGATAAAGCGCATTAAGGGTGTTTTGGAAGATGTGTGTATGACCCATAAAGATATAAAGAGGCCAGCGGTCTAAGCTTTCCTCGGGCTTTATCCATTAAACTGAGTCCCATGGCTCCAGAGTGACAGAAAATACATAAATTCTCACCGGTTGCAACAGTTTCCTTGTTGGCCTCGGCCAGTCGGTCAGCGCACGGGTGCTGTTAAAACACTGGAGAGAATTAGAAAAGTAGGACAGAGAGGGACAAAGAATTTGATACATATACTTGAAAACATTCAGAATGAAATTAATTGCCTTTTTTTTAATGGAACCGGTCCAACAATCTGACACTTATGCCTAAAAACAAGGTTTAGATATATTTAAATAGTGCTTTTCTGCTACCATTTCTAGTAGACAGACAATAATAAAAGTGGATAGGTCCAGAAAACATAACAAATTTTTGCTTTTTATGTCATTTTTGTTGCACGCGTACTGTTATTTTGGAGTCCTGAGGGGCTGTAAGCTAGTGGGAGAGTGTAAACAAAGAGATGATGGGAAATCAGCTGTTGCTAACTTTCATGCCAACATGTTCTAGAAAACAAAATTTTTTTCACGTAAATAAAAAGGGAGAGTTTCTAAGTAAAAAGTCAAAACTTTGACCCTTATATTGTGTTCAGGTCTAGTGTGAAAACGGGTCAATTTTACCCTGAATCCTCCAGTGGGGTAAAATGGTATAGAAAATAGAAAATGTCTGGATTCCGGCTCCAAGGACATGAAGTCGACAATAAGCTGCGATTGGTCAGAGAAAAACAGTTTAAAGGTTTTTCGCTTTTACCAAATAGAAAAGAGACAGAAATGATCCAGTTGGACAAAAATACAGTATTTATTTATTTACTTATTTTGTTCTTTTTCTTGTTCTTTTTTTTAGAATGTACAATACATACAATCTACTTAAGAAGAACAGCAGAAGTAGGATGTAGACAAAGTGTTATAAATCCCTACCCCACTCTTATTATTACATATGATTGATAAAATGACTAATTAAGTGAGTATAAAAAAACCACAAAATGATAAACCATAACAAAAACAATAATACAAACAGGAACACAATATTTACATCGTGCAAACATTTATTTTTTACATTTAAACTTAAAACAAACAATACTCAAACACTTTTTCACCCCATCAAATTTGTTTGAGTGTAGTTTTCACTTTAGGTCCCTTAAAGTCATAATTTCTACAGCTATTTCGTTCATTTATAACATAAAGATTTTGCAAACTACATAGCAACATAACATTTCTGGCCTTAAACATTACCAGCAGTGTCTGCAGAGAACATAAATCTTTAAATCTGAGTATTCTTGAGTTAAAAAATAGTTTAGAGGTATGCTCATTGTAGGGAGTCACATGTATTATTCGCAATGATTTTTTTGTAGCTAACTTTGAATAAAATCGTTCCATCTACGTAAAAAAAATGTCAAAATACGTATAAAATAATTTGAGATATAGAAGACAAATATAGTTTTAAAAGTTGAAAGAATATTTGTTGAGTTTACACTTTTGAAGTAGACCTGCATTTTGCTTTACGTTTATTTCCATCTGGTATCATGTCTGGTGTTTGGTATCATGTCTGGTATCGTGTCTGGTGTCTGGTATCATGTCTGGTATCGTGTCTGGTAACGCGTGTCTGGTAACGCGTGTGGTATCATGTCTGGTATCGTGTCTGGTGTCTGGTATCATGTCTGGTATCGTGTCTGGTAACGCGTGTGGTATCGGGTCTGGTATCGTGTCTGGTGTCTGGTATCATGTCTGGTATCGTGTCTGGTAACGCGTGTGGTATCGGGTCTGGTATCGTGTCTGGTGTCTGGTATCATGTCTGGTATCGTGTCTGGTGTCTGGTATCATGTCTGGTATCGTGTCTGGTAACGCGTGTGGTATCGGGTCTGGTATCGTGTCTGGTGTCGTGTTTGGTGTCTTGGATTGTGTCTGGTATCGTGTCTGGTCTCTGGTATCGTGTCTGGTAATGCATGTGGTATCGTGTCTGGTATCTGGTATCGTGTCTGGTGTCTGGTATCGTGTTTGGTGTCTCGTATTGTGTCTGGTATCGCGTCTGGTATCGTGTCTGGTGTCTGGTATCATGTTTGGTATCGTGTCTGGTAATGCGTGTGGTATCGTGTTTGGTATCGCGTCTGATGTCTGGTATCGCGTCTGGTATCGCGTCTGGTGTCGTGTTTGGTGTCTTGGATTGTGTCTGGTATCGCGTCTGGTCTCTGGTATCGTGTCTGGTAATGCATGTGGTATCGTGTCTGGTATCTGGTATCGTGTCTCGTGTCTGGTATCGTGTTTGGTGTCTCGTATTGTGTCTGGTATCGCGTCTGGTATCGTGTCTGGTGTCTGGTATCATGTTTGGTATCGTGTCTGGTAATGCGTGTGGTATCGCGTCTGGTATCGCGTCTGATGCCTGGTATGGTGTCTGGTAACGCGTGTGGTATCGTGTCTGGTGTCTGGTATAGTGTTTGGTGTCTGGTATCGTGTCTGGTGTCTGGTATCGCGTCTGGTATCGCGTCTGGTATCGTGTCTGGTGTCTGGTATCGCGTGTGGTATCTTGTCTGGTGTCTGGTATCGCGTGTGGTATCTTGTCTGGTGTCTGGTATCACGTGTGGTATCGTGTCTGGTGTCTGTTATAGTGCTTGGTGTCTCGTATTGTGTCTGGTATCGCGTGTGGTATCGTGCCTGGTGTCTGGTATCACGTCTGGTATCGTGTCTGGTATCGTGTGGTATCGTGTCTGGTATCGCGTGTGGTATCTTGTCTGGTGTCTGGTATCACGTGTGGTATCGTGTCTGGTGTCTGGTATAGTGTTTGGTGTCTGGTATCGTGTCTGGTGTCTGGTATCGCGTCTGGTATCGCGTCTGGTATCGTGTCTGGTGTCTGGTATCGCGTGTGGTATCTTGTCTGGTGTCTGGTATCACGTGTGGTATCGTGTCTGGTGTCTGTTATAGTGCTTGGTGTCTCGTATTGTGTCTGGTATCGCGTGTGGTATCGTGCCTGGTGTCTGGTATCGTGTCTGGTATCGTGTCTGGTATCGCGTCTGGTATCGTGTGTTATCGTGTCTGGTGTCTGGTATCGTGTTTGGTGTCTGGTAACGTGTCTGGTATTGCGTCTCGTGTCTAGTATTGTGTCTGGGGTCTGCTATCATGTCTGGTGTTGATTCTGGTATCGTGTCTGGTATCGTGTCCTTTTGTCATGTCTGGTATCGTATCTGGTAATGCGTGTGGTATCGGGTCTGGTGTTTGATATCGTGTCTGGTATCTTGTCTTTTACTTTACCACAATATCACAACTTCAAATGAAAATACCTCAAAATGAGACATTTATTAGGCCAGAACAAAAAATGATGAATTAATTACAAGTCGCAACTCATAAAATTAATGGCATGACAGCACTAACCAGAATCTCTCCAAAATGATGCAGATATACGTCGTCTTCCTGGAGCAGCACACCAGAGAAATGACCACAAACAGATGCAGCAGGGGGTGATGGAGGGAGCCACAGGAGGCGGAGGGGCCACAGAGATACGGAGGTGCGTGTATGTTTGTGTGCCAGCAGAGGAGCAGGCTGTGTGAATCCCCTGACAGCCACTTGTCACTCTCCCCTCAGACCATCTGGGCCCTCTGTCTTATCCACACTCTCTGCACCAATGGGAGCTGGTGTGACAGTGGCGACGGCGGGGGGCAGGGAGGGCAGCAGATGCCAGTTTCTCCACTTTTTTGTCTCCCTTCCTGCGCTTCACCTTCCCACCTCTCTTCATCAACCCATCCTTCCTCCTCTTCCTCCCTACTTTTTCAGTCCTTCCATCCTCGGCGTTTGCAGCCAGCTGGCACCTCTTCACCTCATTCTCCCTTTGACAAACTCACAGCCATATGCTTTCTCTGACCTCTACCGCTGCATTAGAGAGGAGATATCGTTTTAACACAGCCGCCGGTCTCTCCGGCAGCAAAACGGTTCATCGGGGACTCGTAAGTCTTCCTCTGCAATATGTGGCATGAAGGTGGATTGACAAAAAAAACTTCGGAGCCGAGCCAGAAAAGACAAAGTGAGGATCTGGACGAAGCCGGTTTAGAACTGAAGGAGGATGAATGATGAGATGAATAGTGCAAAATTAGGCCTAAGAGCTCCCTGAGCTTGTGTTCAGTTTAATCAGTATTTGTCCATCTTCCTCTTCAATCAATCTCAGTATAGTTTAAAAAAAAATCCCCACAGCTCTCACAGTTCTCCTACTATAAATAGAGACACATTTGAAACAGTTTGGAGAAAAATTTGAGACAATTTCGAGATAAATGTAAAACTCTTTTAATGGTTTACAAATGTTTTTATGGTTTTGGGCCTTCTTATTTAAGTGATCTGCTTTTAAAGTATGACCCTGAGGTCCTCCAGCACTGGCCTTTTGGTTGAGGACTAAAACTTATGGTGAGGCTTCGTTCTACCATTATGGTCCTCCTCGTCTCTGGAACAGTCTGCCGGAGAGCCTCAGGGCTGCAGGGACCATCGAAGTTTTTCAAAAGAGGCTCAAGACCTACCTTGATACCCACCTATTTATGTTATTAGTTGTTATTTTGTTTATATATTTTGTTATTTATTTTATTTTTCTGGCAATGTTCCTTTGACCGAGCTGGCTCCTGGTATGATGGAATTCTCAATACGGTTTCCTCACAGCGGAGCCAAGCCTTGAGTTATTTTACAATTTTTAATTTAGAAGTTATTTTTCTAAGTATTCATTGTGTGTGGGATCATGGGTTGTATGTGTTAATGGGGGGGGGGGGGGGTTTGAAGGGTGGCTTTGTTTTTTATTGTATAAGCTTTTGTTTTTAAATGTAAAGCCCTTCAAGTTGCGTGAAGTAGAAGAAGCGATTTTTTTTTCAATAAATAAAGTTTGATTTGATTTAAAATTAATTTGAAAAGAGTTTGAGACAAATTTGAGACGTTTTGACATAAGTTTAAGACAAATTTAAGAAAATTTGAGACAACGTTGAAATGAATTTGAGATACATTTCCAAAGAATTTGAGATACATTTGAGAAGAACTTGATACAAATTTGAAACAAATTTGAGAAACATTTGAGATGAATTTGAAACTAATTTTGAGAAGAATTTAAGAATAATTTGAAATTGATTTGACACTAATGTGAGATGTTTTTTAAGGTAAGTCATATTTGGGATACATTTTGAGAAGAATTGGAGATAAATTTGAGATGGGTTTAAGATGAGTACTAGACAAATTTGAGACGTTTTTGAGACAAGTTTAAGACAAATTTTAGATAAATTTGAGAGGAATGTGAGATGAATTTGAGATCATTTTTGAGAAAAATTTGAGATGAATCTGAGATAAACTTTTTAGACTAATTTGAGATGGAGTTGAGATAAATCTGTGAATATCTGATTAAAGTATTTAAGATCCCAGAGGGGTCTGTGATTTAAGAAACTAAAAAAACATACAAAGAATTTGAGACTGTTTGAAAGGATAAACAAACAAAAAGAGTTGTAGTTGCAACAGTCTGATACAATTTTTGATACTTTTACTTCTAGGAAATAAAACACTTTTACTGTACAGTTTTTGGACACACGGACCATAAATATTACACAAGGGAAATGCTAGCTCTTGGGAACTTTCAATTAAATCAAAAATGTTTTTTTCACAGTGGTGAGCGCTCTCACCTCACAGCATAAAGTCCCAGGTTTAAATCCCGGCCGGGACGTTCCTGTGTTGAGTTTGCATGTTCTCCCCTTGCAGGTGTGGGTTTTCTCCGGACACTCTGGCTTCCTCCCACAGTCCAAAAACATGGTGCATAGGCTAATTGGCTTCTCTAAAGTGTCCCTAAGTGTGAATGTGCGAGTAATTGTGTTCCCTGTGACAGACTTACAACCTGTCCCAGTTGTACCTCAGCAGTAGCTGGGACAGGCTCCAGCGACCCCAAAATAGATATAGCGGGTTTGAAAACTTTTCAAAATCATTCAGAGATGGACGCTGGACTACAGCTGACATTGTGGAGGTCCAGCTCGGTACATTTATTTTAATTATTGTTTTTGTCACACGCGGGGTGTTGAACCGTACAGGTGCTGCAGGTTTTTGGGTAGTCGGGTTGTAGACGGGTGCGGCCGCATTTACTGATTAAGTGTTTTCTCTGACCTGTCGTGTGCAGCCTGCTGGTAGAAAAAACTGTTTATGAACATTTTTGCTCTGCAGGCTCAACCAGTGGTCCACATAATCTTTAAATTGTGATTGTGCCACCTGCATACCCAGTAAAAAAAAAAGTGTTAATTTTTTGCTATCCACCCATAAGGGTAGTTGTGATTATAAAACATAAGATGATTTTAAGCAATTGGGTTTAAGTTTGTGTGTTTTTAAATTTGAAATAGTGCCGAGTAACTAAACCTGAAATACAGCAATTATCAGCATAGCTTCATTGAGGATAGAAGGTTTCAGTTTCAGTTAAGGCTAGTTTTGAAAATTGATATTTTAATAGCAAATTTAAGAATTTATTTGATTTATTACATTATCGTTCAGCTTTAAGCATCAAACTTGAACAAACTAGTTTCAGATAGTGGCATTCTGAGGCCCCATCCACTGTTGCTATAAAGTAGAACAATGTTTATTAAGTAATATCTATGAATTATTTATTAACTGAACAAAATGTAACCCCTGCTTCCCATTCGCAACCTGTCCAGGGTGAAGCCCCGCCCTCACCCAAAAGTAGCCACACTGTACAAAGTAAATCATTGGATCAATTAACAACATTTCTGTAATTTGTTACATTTAAATGATTAGTTTTCATCAAATTACAATTTTGAGTTGATGTTTTTTTTTCAACAAAAATTTTTAATTTGATGAGAAAAAAAAGGAACAAATTAATGAAATTTTGTCAACGTTTTAAGATTCAACGGTTAAGAAAATAGATAGATGGGCAAACAAAATATAGAATTCAATTCTAATGCTTAAAAAAAAAAAAAATTAATTAATAATAAAAATGTAATTGTAAACATATTTGATACATTTGTTTGGTAAAAAAATAAAAATTTAAAATAAATTTATGATATCAGAATATTTTTTAATCCATCAAATAAAATGTATCAATTTAAGAAAGAAAATGTTGCTGACTGAAGCCTTAGTCATCTGGTTAGTTAGTTATTACTTTTTTTTTGTTAAGAAGTAATAATATGGCAAGAAATATTACTTTGAAAGAGAGTAACAAATAAAGTGTCAATGTAATTGTCAATTCTATATTAAATTTTTTTTTCCAAAACTTTTTTGTCTTGCACACTATATATCGAGTAAAATGTTGGATCAATTAACAAAAGTTCTGTAATTTGTTACATTTAAATGATATCAAATGTGACTGGATGGTTTAAATTGATATAAACTAATAACTTTAGATGTGTCAAATAACAGAACTTTTGTTAATTGATCCAACGTTTTATCTTTTTACAATATAGCAAAGAGTGAGCATTTTATCTTTCTAAAAAAAGATCATAAAGTTAAATAAACTCACAAATTAAAAAAAGAAGTTGTAAAGCTATCGGTTGGGGGGAGGAGCTACACTAAAAAAAGTGAAATGTTGGATCAATTAGCAAAAGTACTTTACTTTGCTACATATAAAATTGTTACTTTTAATTAAATTAAAATGTTGAGTTGATGGATTACTGAACTCAAACATTTTTAAACGAAAATGTTGCTACCTGAGCTAACATTTCACTTTTTACAGTGTAGAAAAAATTGATATGGAGAATTCTAGCAAATTTACTATTTCTGTTTTTATTATTTATTTTAAAATATTAATTTAGTTATTTTTACAATGTTCAAGGAATTGATATTTATGAATTATTTATCAATATCCAGACTTATATTGACTCAAAAGTTGTGGGGGACCAAAGCAATTCTCCGGGGCCCCCGTAGCTCCGACCCTGCTGCCAAGTAAAAATTTAGATAAATTGGTGATAACTATACATTTTTATGCAATAATAATATCAGTTTGATCTCCATCTTCATCACAGAGCTTCTTCGAGCTTCATATACTAGTCAGAACCTATGATAGTAACTTTAACCTCGTTAATGACACTTGAAGGTTTCTGGGTCAAAGCAAGTCTAATTAGCCTCTGCTCAATTCTTTTTTTAAGTCCACCTTTCTTCCACAACTTCACTTTTTTTTTCTCTTCTTCCTCACATGCCTCCCCTCTGTGCTCCCTTTGTTCTCGAAGGCGCTCGCACACTTCTCTCCCCCCGTCGTCTTCGGGGAGGACGGCCCATCACCATTCGAGACACATAAGCGGTCCCAGCCTGGAGTGACAGCCTCACGCGTACACAGGAACCCACTCTCCATCCGCGCACGTACGCACCCCACTCTCCATCCGTCACATTTACATTTCAAACTGCCTGCGCTTCCACCAACACATCCATTATTTACCAGCCTCTGGCCAAAGAGGATAGCACCGTATCCACACTCCCCAGGTATCGTGAGTGTGTTGGAGAAGGGGGGTTTGGGGGGGGGGGGGTTGCTCCAACCAAACCTACTTCCCTCAGCAGCCTGCAATTATATTTATAAAAAAAAAAAAAAAATCTCCTCCTTTTCTTTTTTTTAATTTTTATTTTAATCCGTTGGTCACCTTAAGACTTAAACATTTTTTCCAATGTTTGCAGGCAGGTTTTGTTGTTTGTGATTCATTCAAGAACATAAATTGTGAAAAAAATTATTTTTTTGCTGTGATGCTACGTTTACAAGTGTTGGTTGTTCAATATGTGCAATGTCAGGAACGGTGTAAAAATCGGAAAAGCATGGAACGGCAGGGAGGGGCTTCTTCTACCATTGCCATCTGTTTATGACTCCACTGTGTTCTGATGTTGGAAACGTTGATGGTTTGTTTAAAAAAAAAAAAATCCACAATAATTGTTCAAACATTGCATTGTGGTCAATACTCGCTATAGATAAAGATACAAAGATATAACATAATTAAAATAATTAAAGTTTAGCATGAAATACAACAGGGGTTTATTAAGTATAAACCCCTGTTGGGACAGTAAAATCTGTCCAACGCAAGAGGCTCTCAGCCCGTATCTGCTTGCTCAGCTGTTGGACAGGACAAGTTAAAAAAAAAAAAAAAAAAAAAATATTCGCTATTGTCGTCAAGACTTCTGGGAAATTTCTAATGCATTCCCGCCCTTTTTTAACCAATCTTTATATCAATATTGACAAAGATTACAAAATCCTCCATACATGCTGTTTTAAGCATTGCAAAAATAACATTTAATAAAATTCAAATTGACATAAATTCATGTAAGCTTGCCTAACAAATTAAAATAAGGTGTTTTTATTTGCAACCCCTCCAAAACCTTCTGCCCTCCTCTATGTACCGTATATCGATAATTCATGTGAATTAAATGGTAAGGTAGATCCAAGGTGGAATTATATAAGTTCACTTCCTTCCAAGAAATCTTTAACAGGCATCTTTGATGCCTAATTATTGTGCGTTTCACATGAATTTGTGTGGATGTAAACAATCTCTGTTGATTGTTTATGTATTATTTTTGCTTTGACTGCTTGAAATAAACCATTTCTAATCAAATCAAAAGGTCCACAGTGCTCAAATGCAACATGTAAATACAGTAAAAAACTCTTTTTTTTTAGCAGTCCAATAAATATTGATCACAAACTTTTTGGCTCGCACAGGGAGCCAAAATCCAAAATGCACTTTAGGTCGCAAACCGAACAAGATAAACATTCATTGAACACCCTAAAACAAAATTTTTAAAAGTTTAAAACCGTAACCTTTTAACATAATTATGAACTAGATATATTGCAATACCTGTGATAATGCTAGTGTGAATGCTGTAAACTGAATTTGGCCGCTAAAGATAATTGCTGAAATCACTGAAGCTAATACCTGAAAACGCTAAAGCTGATAGCTAGCTAAATAAATTAGCTAAGTGGTAATAAAATTAGTCTAAAAAACATTAAAAAAAAACCCTAGGTTAGCCTTCACAGCTAGCATGTAGCTGAAAAAAATAGTTAAACTTCAAAAAAGTCCCCAAAAAACTGAAAAAAACCTAAATTGGCCAATATAGCTAGCATGTAAATATTAGTCTAACTCCAAAACAGCCTAAAATACATGTAAAAGCCTAAATTAGCCAAAACAGCTAGCATGTAGCTAAAATATTAGCTACACTCAGAAATAACGTGAAAAATTTTAGAAATGGCCAAAATAGTCCAAAAAACTATAAGAATGCGAATTTTAATAATTTTTTAAAATCTTTTTAACGCAATTATGAACAATATGAAGGCAGAAATATAATTATCAACTTAAACCTTTAAATAAATATAAATATCTTACTCATACAAGTTAAAAATAATTGCAAGATAACAGCGGGCCATTAATAACAATAAAATCAAATGATGTGGAGGGCCGGTTAAAATTACCCGAAGGGCCGGATCCAGAAGATGATATAAAACGTGGTGAGAAAACTTATTTCAGAGTTTATTTTTCCATACGATCAGTCGTCCACATACTCCATTACTCTATGATAACGAACACTTGTCAAGCTTTATATCTTTCATAATAAATAATAGCTGTTGTGGGCTTGTTTGCGTTAGTTCCGTAAACAAACTACAAAGTCGCACATTGATGACATCAGCGCAGCAATGTGACACGTGCCGCGTACAAATATTCTATGTCCAAATTCCTTCCCCACTCACTGAATATTGCACTATATAGAGCACTCCACATTTCGTAGTGCTGTCCGAATCTACAATTCCAAAATCAAGTACACTAGAAATTTCCCAGAGGCCTTTTCCAAAAATAAGCGTGCATTGATGCTCGCTAGAAAATATAGACCACAATGTATTGAGTTTGAACAATTGTTACAAAAAATACTTCTTTAAATATAGTTTTTTTTTCAATAAATTATCCACATTTACGCATAAATGAATACAAATAGACGTCGAGTGTTTTTATTGATTCGATTATCACTTTGTGAAATCGGTGATGTCATACGTGGCGTTTAGAAAAAACGAAAACAAAGTAGTGACTGAATTGTTTTTAAAATCCAGAACAAAAGAATACATTTCTTAGAAATTAGGGAGGGAGTTTGGACATTGCCAAAGACGGCTTGTTTTACAGTCTATGAGGGTACACAACAATATACACAGATACTAAGACCTGCACTGGCAGATTAGAAATGTGATTGAAAAAAAATGTTTTCTGTAATTATTTAATCGCGATAAACGCGATAATTGGACAATGCTAATTATTAATCTCTCCTCTATGATTATATTTACAATGGTTGGTACGTCAGTGTTTGAAAAGGACGGTATCCATACGTCACTACCAAATCTGAGTCCCCTGATTGGTCAAAGCCTAGCTGTTTGGCGTTCAAGCGGTCCAACGTTCAACTGGTTGAAATTTCAGCGCGCCTTTAGTCAACGCCCGGTTTGTCCGTTGAGTCTGAGAACAGACTTGTTAATTCAATAGTTTTGATCGCAGATTCGTGTACTTTTACATAGACTTTTCATTAGAAGTTGTTTTATCCAGTTTTAACGTATCTCACAGCAAAAAAACCAATATATTACTTCAAAAACTGACGGTAAATACCAATAAGAAACATCAAATTTTTCTAGAAATTTTGGGTCATAATTTTTTTGTTGTGTATTCAATTCCCAGTTATATCTTTTCATCAAAGACAGAAAGAAAAATCTTTTTATAGCCGGCAAGCTGCATCAACACGTGTTTGTATGTCCTCGAGCGTTCATGTGATTCACGCTTCCCACCTTGACCGCCGTCTTCCAGAGTGCAGCCGCTGGTAGCACACGCTGGTTTGAACGCGTGCGTCAAATATCGACAAGACGAGTGAAGCGACACATTCTGTCCATCTCGTGCACACCTCCCTCTCTGCGTCGCTCTAGCCTGGCGCCTCTTCACACCTCCTCCGCATGAGGTGAGATCTCAGAACGACGTGTTGGCTTTCATTTGTAAATCGATTAAGGGATAATTTAATTTTTTTGCAATAAATTTAGGCTTTTGTTTTTATTTTTATTAAATATTAAAAATATGTGTCAGTATTTCACACAAAAAAAAAAAGACTTTAGACTCTCTGTGATCTAAACATACTAGCACATAGCAACCATATGTAACTTTGTAAGCTAACAGCTAACATTTTCTAAGAATGGTCCAGGTTTTCAGGTGTCAAATAAATAAGACATGTTTATAAACATTTTTAGAAGGTCTTATAGTCCTCCCAAACTTACTTAACTGAAAACATCTCTTTCATGAGATTTACAAAAAAGCAAAAAAAAGTTCCATATCTGTTAGCTTAAAGAAAATAAATATTATGCTAATGTTCTTTCGTGTTTTATTACATATATGTATTTTAATATGAAGCTATTTTAAATGTGTGCACCTTATTTTGTATCAGAGTATAAAAAGAGCTTATGTTCAATTAACATGCTAGCATGTTAGCTAGCTAGTTCTCAAATTATATATATATATATTTTTTTGGTTAGGCAATATTATCATCTCTACCCTTCAAAAATCTAGCTTATAGCTAGCATAAATAATAAATAGGTTTATAAGCCAACAGCTATGTCAACTTTTTCGACTTACCTGAAAACGTCTGTTTCTTTAAATTACACACAAAAACTAGCTTAGGCGTTAGCTTATAGAGAACAGGGATAATGCTTTATTCTTCTTAGTTTTATTATATAGTTTTTAAACTAAAGATGATAGTCAGCTAAAATATTAGCTAAATGCAAAATTAGCCTAAAAAACTAAAAAAAAAAAAAAAATTAGGTTAGCCAAAACAGCTAGCATGTAGCTGAAATAATAGCTAAATTCTAAAGTAGCCTAAGAAATCTTAGTAAATGCCAAAATACACCAAAAAGTTGGCATAATGCCAATTTTTTAAAACTTTAAAACCATTTTTAACATAATAACATAAAACTTTTTAGCTTAAACTGTAAATAACTTTCATTATTTAAAAAAACAAATATTTTGTTAAAATTAAACAAGTCAGAAATAAGCACAAGCTAACATTAGGCCATTAATAACAATAAAATGATCCAGAGGGCCGGATCCGGCCCCCGTGCCTAGACTTTGACACATGCGATCAAGAGTATTTACATTCGACAGTGTCGACTAACAATCTCTGCATGGGGCTCCTGTTGTACGTTTCGGTGATTTGAGCAACAGCTAATGCTAAGAAAATACGCATCATTGATCGTCTGATGACTTCCCTTTGATTCTTTTTTTTTTTTTAATCAAAACAAATCATGTTCGGACGGCACTTCCAAAGACTGAGGTCTGAAGCACTTCACCCTTTAATTGACACGGATCCAAAAGCTCTCACTGTGAACTGGAAGCCTCTCGCTTCATCACTGACACACCAAAGGATTGTGGGACGGCTGGCCAACTGTCTTGGCAGCTGCCCATGTGGCTGTCTGCTGCCACAGCGATGAAACGGTGTGATGTTCGCTCCAGCAGGCCTCCCATGGTTTCTGCATCAGGGAACCTCAGTAGCACACCTTGGCTGGCGTTCGACGCCGCCGTCACCGCCGCCATGAGCATCAAATACCACATTTTTGATCCTTTCTGGATCATTTTGCGTTCTTCTCACGGTGGGATTTCGGAGACGTCAGCGAAATGAAGACGCGCCGCTTGAAGCTGTGGACAGCTGCCTGTTCCTTCACACCTCGGCGGTCTTATTTAACGTGTGATTCTGCTTTACAGAACTTACCTGATAACTGATGAGCGCACGTACTCCCATATGTTGGGTTCTGTTATATAACTAAAGGATGGACAGCAAAAAAAAAATATTTTATCAAACTAAATCAGAAAGTTCACCTTTAAAGCTTGAAACTATAAACCCGACGAATCCCGCCTGTCCGCTCCAACCAATAGTGGTCGTTTATTTTCAGCACAAGGTACAAATTAGCAGGAAGGAAAAATAGCTTCCAGACGAGTGGAAACACGTGAAGTTGATGCATGTCTTCGACATGTGTGACCACACGCTTGCCGAGACCGTCCTCTTGGCACGGCTGCAGTCCGCGCGGCACCTGTGCGTCCCTCCGTCCGGCCCGCTCTGCTCCCGCGTGCTTGTTGTCCGCACAAATAGAAAACCACCACAGCACCTGGGCATTTTGAGTGCACGCAGGTGCTGTTCCAAAACACAGAAAGACCACATGCGTGTCCACGTTCGCAAAGTTTCAAACCGCTTTGAGCTGACACCTCAGGGGCAGGGAGGTGGCTGGGTTCTCCTCACTTAACTCTGATTTGCAACTAAAGCCAGACCCGCGTGGTCAGCTCGGGACGGACTGCTGGCAGATTATGCACAATTAAACACCTGTAACTTGTTTGTTGGAAAAAATTTACATCCTCTCTGGTAAGTTTACACAAAAAAATAGATGCTAAGGATTTTACTTTGTAAATAAAGCACATTTGTGAACTTAGATACATAAATTTAAATAAATAAATAATATATATATATATTTAATAGTCGTAGCTAGCTAGCTGCTAGCTTTAATAGTTGTTAGCAAGCTGCTAGCTACTAGCTTAAAAAAATCATTAGCATTCTGCAAGCTTTAATAGTTGTTAGCAAGCTGCGAGCTACTACCTTTAATATTCGTTAGCTTTCTGCCAGGTTAAAAAATCATTAGAAAGCTGCTACCTACTAGCTTTAAATCGCTGTTAACAAGCTGCTAACTACTAGCTCTAATAGTCGTTAGCAAGTTGCTAGCTACTACCGTTAATAGTCATTAGAAAGCTGTTCGAAACTACCTTTAATAATTGTTAGCATTGTGCTAGCTTAAATAGTCATTAGCAAGCTGCTACCTACTAGCTTTAATAGTTGTCATCAAGCTGTTAGCTACTAGCTTTAATAATCGTTAACAAGTTGCTAGCTACTACCTTTAATGATCGTTATCATTCTGCTAGCTTCAATAGTTATTAGAAAGATGCTAGCGACTAGTGTTGACAGTCATTAGCGAGCTGCTACCTACTAGCTTTAATAGTTGTTATCTAGCTACTAGCTGTAACAGTCGTTAACTAGCTGCTAGTTACTACCTTAATAATTGTTAGCATTCTGCTAGCTTCAATAGTTATTAGCAAGCTGCTAGCAACTAGCTTTGATAGTCATTAGCAAGCTGCTACCTATTGGCTTTAATAGTCGTTATCAAGCTTCTAGCTACTAGATTTTAATAGTCTTTAGCTGCTAGCCACTAGCTTTAATAGTTGCAAGCAAGCTGCCAGCTCTCCTATTCTAGCTTTCCATGAAAGGTATCCAACTTTAAGACAAATTTTGCTTGTTTATACAAAAGAAAATATAGTTGCAGTTACTAAAACAAAACAAAAAATGACAAGAAATATTTTTAAAAAAATAATCAAACCAAAGTAGTTTAAAGTACCTGATTAAACATTTTAAGATTCAGGAGGTAAAATAATGATTAAAGATCCAACAGGGTAACATTATTATTTTCCAACAATACACACTGACTAGCTCCAATATTGCTCGCCATTGTTGTTTAACCAATAATGTTAGCTTGTAGTAGTGAGAGGATAGTGGGAGAGAGTGTAAACAAAGGCATGATGGGAAATGAGGTCAGGCTTACTCTGCACCACAACTCAGTCGTTAATAGTCGTTAGTGAACTGCTAGCTTTCCCATCCTAGCTTTTCCTCAAACTTGAGATTTCAAAATCCAAAGCAAAGACAAATAATTTTGTAGTTATTACAAACAAAAAGTAACAAGAAATAAAAAAAAAAAAAAATCAAACAAAAGTAGTTTATAGTTGTTCATTAAATGTTTTGCAATTTAGGAGGTAAAATGGAGACTAAAGAGAGTAAAAATTATTAATTTCCAACAGTATTGCTCGCCATTTTTGCAGCGCTTGCGTTAGCTTGTAGTTATGAGGGGACGTTCGCTAGTGGGAACGAGTGTAGGATGATGGGAAAAGGGAGCAGGGTTACTTTACGCCCACAATTCAAAAGCAAATTTCTAATGAACAACTCTTGCTCTACTAGAAAAGTATTTTTTTGTTTTATTTTGGCTAAAACAGTGTAATCATAATTAAAAGAACACTGGGAACACTTTTAAAATAGATCAAAAGATGATCGGATTTTGACTTGGAAAAAGAAAAGAAAAAGGTAGTAAATGTTATTGCTTATATATAAAAGAGACTAATACACTTTTGTGGCGCCAATCCTGAAATATAACTTCAAATATTGTTTAAATAGGGTAGTTAAATTATTCCGAAAAAAGTAAGTTTTCCAACTTCCCTGCTGCCAAAAAGTTGTCACCTTGAGCAGAAAATTTCCAATTCTGTGTCAAATATTTCATGTGATGTTAACAGGTCTCGGTTCACTTGTAAATTGAGAAGTGTGAACCTCCATGAGCCAAGTTCAAGAATGCAAGCGGGTAAACTTTTTGTCTGCAGGTGTGATTGCACCTTTTGCTTCTTTCAAATTTAATCCCATTTTTTAGTTTGAAAAAAAAAAGGAACCCGTCAACTCGCCTTGGATTTGCTGCTTTTTTTTTTTTTTTTTGGTCACATTAGTCAACACGGTCCTGTGACTACAGGCTGTTTACAAAGCAAAGCCTCTCTCTTCTCTGTCACGTCGAGCTGGGACTGGTGGGGCGCCGCACAATCAAAGCCTGCCGAAACACACGTCATCCTTTCAGGGGGTCTTTGAAATCTGGCCCTCATCCGTACACGCGAGTGCATCACGGCGCATTAGACGGTTTGCGGAATAAATATTTGACGGCCGGCAAGATGCACACAGCTGTCCCCCCCCCTCCCTCCTTTTCCCGCCCCGCTCGCCGGGCTCCTGCAGACAGAGGGCTGGTTTGAAGCTCAATTGTGCATTTTGCAGATAAAGTAGCAAAACTACTAGAGGCTGTGTTCAGAGCGCACGTTGCCAGGGCAACACTGCCAGGGAGAACAGGTTCTCCATTACTACTTAATTTGGCCGCTTTAATTGCATTCCACACAATCTGCGACCACAGAGGAGGAAGAGGGAGAACCCTGGGCGGAGGGGCGGTGGGGGGGGGTGGGGGGTCCGGTCCTTCTCGGGAGCGCTCACTCCAAATGAAACGCAAATGGCCCTGAAATTGTCTTTATTGCCGTTTGTGTTGATGGAAAGTGTAGTTTAAGGATGAGCCGCAACATTAAATTCAATTTTGGACGATTCCAGGAGGGCATTGTCTTTAATTTTAGGACAATATTGAGAGTTGGATAGTGCAAAATTACTTTCAACGTTCAAGCTTTTCGCCTTTTGTAAAAACACACACACACGAATGCGAGCGTTCCCATCCCTTTGAACCTGCGCTGCCCCGACAGAGCGCCGGCCCACAATGCTTTTCTTTGGACAGGGTTTGAAATGATTAGTAACTGTTGAGCCAGTGTTTTGGGGTCCCTGACCCCCAGCGCTGAAGTGCCACAGACACTGGATTCAACACAGCCCCAATTATCCGCCACTCTCACCAGCCACTTCAGCGGCCCGTGAACTCCCTGCACCAGGGGAGTAAAATGTTTACGGCGTTTTCTCTAGAAAAAAGCAAGAACTGTACCAAGCGTGTGTTTAAAACCACGGTTTCATGGTCAGCCCGCACGGTGTTCACACCGGACTTTTCTCTTTATTTATTGTTTTCTAGCGATTTTCCATCACATACAGTTGAAAGAAGCTTGCTGGGAAATCTTATCAATGGAGTAATTTGGGTATCGATCCGATACCAAGTAATTATAGGGCTATTTTCTTGAAATTTTTTTATCATAGAATGATTTCTTTCTTCACATTTTTTGTCAATTAAATGTTTATTAAAATAAAGGACAGACTTTGGCAAATATAAATGTTAATTAGCAAATAAAGCAATATGTACTGAACATAACGGCACAATTCCCTTATAAGAAGAAAAATAATTTTCATTTTTTTTTCTGTTTCGGGTTATGAGCAGACGTGTGTTTCAAGATCTCTCAAGCTTTTTAAAATCTTGAAATATCACAGAATTACTGCACTAATTATCCCGAAAAGCAAAACCATCCCTGATTGTAGGACAGCTAAACGATCATACATGCCTTGCAATGAAACACCAGTGCTGTCCAATCATGGTTGTTGAGATCGAGGCTCATGCTGGTTTTCCGGTATTCCTAACCTCAATTCCTGCTGATTATCTGGATCAGGTTCAAATACTGATTTACTCAACATATCAGCTAGTAATAAGTAGGATGGGGATGACAAAAAGAGGGGTGAGGGCTTTGTGGGACCAAGATCTGGAAGGACTGGTAGATGGTTCTGAACTCTAGTTCGCCTAACTTGAAGATATGTGAGGCTCATACGTACAAGAATGTGCTGAACAGTCTTTAATCCACTTTTGGCACATGTCATTCACACAGGACTGTCACAACCCGATACTAATGCATTAGCTTACACCTGGAAGACACGTGGTAGGAAATGGCTTGTTCTGTCTAAGCTCTATTGCGATATATGAAAGACTTGGTGTTATATTCAAACGATTGGCACTTTTGCCAATTTTAAGAATGCCATGCTACCAAATCCTAGTACCTGATAGGACATACTTCAACCTGGTTCAATCTGCAATGGTCATGGGGTTTTGTTCATAAAGTCCAAAATTGGTCGTTGAAAGTTGTTTAGCTACACGTGAACCGGTTCAGTTTTCAGTGGAGGGATTAATGGTCGGTTGTTTTGACTCACTGACTTAAAAACGTGTGTAGCAAAGCACAAATGCTAAAGTTTTGAACTCGGATGCCCTTTTGTTCATGTGAGGGCCGCATAGCGGTTTTCTTCTCTGATGTGGGGCTGGGATCAGTTTGTCAGCAAGGATAAACATGAAACATTTCAAGTCTTTTATCCAAACACAACCAGATAAGAGCAAAGACTGCAGAAGACGGAAATAAAAAATCACACTACGTGGGCCTTGATTGCATGGCCGAAATCATGCATCTCTGTTAGTGTTCAGGGGGCCAGGTCAAAAGTGTAGGCAGTGCGATCCGGCCCGCGGGCCATATTTTTGGGACTCCTGGCTTGAACGAGTGTTTCCGAGTCTGCATTAAACCAACACATCAACGTATATATGGACGCATGATTCGGGCCCCCTCCGCACCCCTTTTTGATGTTTTAGGTGTTCCAACTCATTTCTTGACGTGTTGGCTGTTCGTAAAATTAAGGGTCCGCAACCCTCTGGACGCAGTACCAGATGCTGTGTTGGATGCAGTACCACACGAGGAACTGTACTGGATGCATTATGGGTACCCTGGCCCTGTACCGATATCCTAACCTTAACCGCTACTGGTTCACAACCGGTACCACTATCGCGACTTGCTGTCTGTCGGCCTTCGGGATGCATTGCCAGACGCGGAACCAGTACAGCTTATGGTTAGGGTATCTGTCGAGTACTGGTACCGGTCCGTGTCCCGAGGGATTGGGACCCCTGATTACCGTATGCATTTTGTCCCCGTTTGTGGCCAAGAAGCAAGCGGCCCTAAGACTGGTACCAAACTCCTTATGTTTCGGGAAAACCCAGCATGTCAAGAAAGAAAGAGTTGGGGACATGCAAAAAGTCAAAAAGAGACTTAGAGGGGTCCCAAACATGATGATAAACATGTCCAGTTAGTTGAATATGTTGCATTAAACTGCTTTAACACCTCAATAAGCATAAATGTCTTATTGAGGTGTTACTCACAGCCGTATGAAGTTGATATTGGACGTTCGTATTGCACTAGTAACTAGTTTCCAAGAACCTCCAACTACAAGATCAATTTCCTATAAGCCCCACCCCCCATGTTTTGCAGATTGTAGCAACATTTCTTTATATCTTTAAACGTATAACACATAATTTTTAAACTCTAAATGATAAGAACGACTTGTTTTGGTTAAATTTTGATGGTTATTTCACCTATAAGTTCAGTTCTCATGAGGCGTAGCTTCATTTGTTTCCCTCCCGAGTTGCCGGTTGACAGCGGTGGTATTTTTTTGTGTGTTTGTGTGCAATGGGATATCTATTTGATAGGGACTTTCACTTGATGTATGGAGGGAGTGGCTTGGAGTTTTGACCCCTGCCACTCTCTCCGACCTGTCCTTTGTCTCTTCTCACCCCAATCCCTTTGCCCCCGTTACCTCAATGCCTCCTTGCGCCCCCCAACTCCCAACAAAAGGACCTCTTGGAAGAGGAGGAGGTGGTGGTGGTGGAGGGGCATCTCTTTTATGACTTCTTTGCCATTTTTCTCCCACATCTCGTACGGGTTTTTCATCCCCCTGCCTCATCCTCAGGAGTTGAGGGGGGGGGGCACCATTTATATCGTTGCCTGGGAATTTAGGCCCCGTGGCCCCTTTTGTTGGGAGGTGAGCTGGGGCAGCAGCGGCTGGGGCGGGGGGCAGAGGAGGTCTGCTCTTTGTTCCCGCTAGCCAAGTGGGTTTCAGTTCCCACAGACTCGGGACCCGGCGGGGGGGCCGTGGCCCCCGTTGCATGACAGAGATGAGGTAATGTTTACAGGGCAGCGGGCCCTCACACACGCTGCGCTCATGAATGGGAAAGGCCAGCATCCACACACAAGTGAACACAGACACACACAGGTGTTAAACCGAGTAAAACTGGGAAAATATTTTCAGACTCGGATGGACATCTGACCTTTGAAATAAAAAGTTTCTGCCTCGTTTTTCTGTATTGTGTAAGTGTTTTATCTACAAGAACATATTTGTTGTCAAAGAAGCAACAGTAACGACTTTTAGACACAAACAAACAAAACACAATTAAAAAAAAAAGTTTCAGTTAAACATTTCAAAATACTAACACACTAAAAATCAAAGTCTGATATGAAAAAATTAATATAAACAACCTAAAATGACAGATAAAAGTAAAAAAAAAAGCAACATAATCCCAAACTATCACCCTTCCACCTCCGTGCCTAACAGTTGCAGTGAGTCCACAAGTGAAACATTGGACCAGTTAAGAAAAATTCTAAACTATGATTTATTTTAAATAATTAGTTTGTATCAAATTACATGTTTACACTTAAATTACATTAATTGATGAAAACTAACATTTTTAAATGTAACAAGTTACAGAAATTGTATTAATTGATCCAATGTTTCACTTTTTGCAGTTTAAAAAAGTGCTAAGTACCAATTTTTCTATTTTTTTTCCCTTATCAGAACATTCAAAAGAATGCATTTCTAAAATAAAAATTAATAAATCAAACCCTAAAGTTCTGAATTTTGTAGAGCGGGAGAAGGCAAACTTTTTAAATCACACAAAGGATTCTAATATTTGACAGAAAGCATGGACCAGAAGCAGATGCGGAGAGTTATTTTGGTAAAACGATTTATTAGATGCAATCTGGACACAAATTTTATTTAATATAGATTGAAAATCATCCTATATTTTTTTTATAATTATATATTTTGGAGTTTTCATTTCAAAGTTATGGCTTTTTTTTCATTTATTTGCCAATTGGACCAACAAGTTGATGTCCATCAGGGAAAAAAAAAAACCAACGCAAACTTAGAGAAATGCTGCCTTCATGTGGTGTTGGAATAATTGGAAAAACGACTGTCTGACTCGGAAAACACACACGAACGTCAGAGAAACATCAAAATCTGCACCAAAACAAAGGTCAACTTGTTTGTAGTGCAACATCTATGGGTGGACACCAGCATTACTGGGAAAATAAAACATCAATAAGGACTATCTATTTGATTTATTCTAGTTTGGTGGGCCGTAGTTTACTTTTGTAGAGCTGAAAATGCAAATATATTTTTTAACTTTAAGCTCAAAGCAACATTTTTTTAAACTCCATTATCTTGGAAAAACGGCAAATAACTTTTCTTGTACTTAAAATTATCTTAAAAGAAGCCTTATTTGAATTCTAAATTCATGGCAAATATATATATACATATATGTTCTTTGTTTGACTTTCAATCAAATGATGAAATGGGCAAATGTGCTCAATACAGGAATGAAAGATACTTCTGATTTTACTGAAGCTAAAAACCCACTCAATTTATTCATTCAATTAGTTGTGAATCAGGAACAGACAACAAAATGCAGTTTATAAAAGTGTGCAGCATGTCATATCTTATTTTGTAAGAAGTATGTACACAAATATTTACTTACATAGACCGTTGCTGTCATCCTTATTGCTGTCTTGTTTTTGTTTCCTTTATACAATCGATGTTTAAAAAAAAAAAAATCATATGTCTAGAACTCTGTGTTAATTCTGTATTTAAAAAAAAATAAATAAATAAATAAAAAAGCCGCTGTTACAGGTGCTACAGTCGGTAAGTTCCGCACTCCACTCAATACCGTCTTTGTTTTCCTGGTTCAAGCTAGCATGGTTCAAGCTAGCATGTAGCTCGTAACTGAATATATATATATACACTATCTAATCTCCAAAATAACCTCAAGCACTTTTAAAATAAGCCTAACTTAGCCAAAGCAGCTAGCATGTAGCTAATATATATATTAGCTACATGCTAGCTGCTATATATATATATATATATATATATATATATATATATTTATTATTATTTTTTAAAAAGGTGTTTTCATGGGTAAACACCACCAGAAACACTTCTTACATAGATTAAAATAATTGATAGGAAGCTCTGGTAACATGCAGGATTAAACAAAAGTGGAAAAAACATTAAAACCATACAACATCTGAAATAAAACTGTATGTTATCTGGTCAAAACAAACGCTTTTGCAGTCTAAGTTCTTAAGCTGAAAAACTTGGCACGCTTTGAGTCTCTATCTCGATCTTCAACCTCTGGCACTGGTTCAGTTTTCGTGTCAAAGAAAGTAAAAGTGATACTTTTCCATCAAGTTCACACAGTTTCTCCTTTAAATTTATTCTCAAATGTTGTCTTTTGACGAAGAGTGGAGATCTGTAAACGTACCAGCAGTCCAGAGAGTAGTGAGTTCTCTATATCTGCCCTCGAACGCGGAAACAGCCACCGCGGAAGCCCAGCTCGACGCGAAAAGTTGACCTGGAACGGAAACAAGATTAACCCTGATCCCTGGATTCACACATAAATCCTCTCAAAGTGCAGAAACACGGGCCAGGCCGCGGATAATGATTACACATCCCTTCATTAGCATCATATCAGTGGTATGGATTAGACTCAACAATGGCAGCTGTTGTTGGAACCGCTATCAGGCATCTGGCTGGCAGAGGGCAGGAGACGATACACATTTGTGGGGACAGGAGTCGCTAAGCTGCGCGAAGACGACGGCGCGGGGCCTTTCCCTCGCTCGGAGTACGAACTTCAAGAGGAAGAGGAGCGAGATGAAAAGATCTGACTGAGGAAGGAAAGGAGAGCAGCCGGGTCGGGCTCCGTCAATAACTCCGCTTGCAGTTCAGCTGCTGTAAATCGATCCTCTACAATTTCACCTTGTGACAGCCAGAAAAATCACTACAGAGGTGAAGAAGGGAGGAAAGCGGAGGTGTGAGCGAGGCTAAAGGAAGAAAAGATGATGCAAGGCGCGATACACTTCAAACTTCAGAGGTATAGAGGCTGCTTACAGGACTTTTCATTGAGGCTGTGGGCGATGAAAGAGCTTCCTGTTGCTTTATTTGTTGGGGGTTTTTTTAATTATTCTGGGAAAAATTTCATTTTAAGAACTGCATGCATCTTAGGTTGCGGGCCAAGCAGGATAAACATTTATTAAACACTCTAAAACCCAACTTTTAAAACATTAAAAATTTAACTTTTTAACATAATTATTCACTAGATATATATAGCATTTTCCGCGATAATGCTAGTGTGAATACTGTAAGGTGAATTTGGCCGCTCAAGATGCTAATGCTGATAATTGAAGAGGCTGAAATTGATATCTTAAAACTGAAAGTTAATAGCCAGCTAAAATATTAGCTAACTGCTAAATGAGCCAAAAAAAAAAAAAAAAAAAAAAAAACTAGGTAACCCAAAACATATAGCATTTAGCTGAAGAAATAGGTAAACATAAAAATAGACTGAAAAAAGCCTAAATTAGCCAGCTAGCATATAAATATTCCTGATAGAGTTGTACATACTTGATAATTGTTTGTACAACTCTATCAATTACCCTAACTCCAAAATAGCCTAAAAAAATTTTAAATTGTGCATAAATTAGCCAAAATAGCTAGCGTGTAGCTGAAATTTTTGCTAAAATCCAAAATAACCTAAAGCACTTCTAAAATAAGCCTAAATTACCAAAAGTGGCTAGCATGTAGCCAAAATAGTAGCTAAGCTCCAAAATGGCCCAAAACAACTGAAAAAAAGACTAAATTAGCCAAAAAAGCTGACATTCAGCTGAAATATGAGTTAAACTCCAAAAAAGCCTAAAAAATCTTAGTAAATGCCAAAATAGTAAAAAAAACAAAAAAAAGCTAGTAGAATGGCCATTTTTAAAAGTTTAAAAACCGTAATATTATTCCAGAATAAATCAACTTAAACCTTACACCAATTAAGATACTGCTGATGCAGTATAAAATGCAAGACAGTCAAATGTGAAGCTTTTTATCAATAGGATTTAAGTGCACCACCATTACTTTTCCCATTTTATTTGAAAATATAAACAACATTAAAGTAGAATCCAGAAAAAAACTCAAAACATTACAAATAAATTGAGCTTTTTATGTCGTTTTTTAAGATGTGAGACACAAAACACATAATTATAGATAATTTTTATTGTTTTAAACTGCATTTGTTTAAAAACTTTAACCCCTTTAGAGTAATTAACCAAAATAAAATACTTTTAATGCTTTATTTGACCAACAAGGCAGTAAAAACACAAATTTAAAGATAATTTCTATTAATCATTTTGCTCTGTGGTTTGTAATATTATAAAGGCAAAACTGAAATAATTAATCGTTCCTTTTTTTTTAATCATTAGCATTTTTCTGAGAATTAGCATCTTTCTTTTAGACGTAAAGAGCCACAAGGGGATTCAAGAGCCACTTGAGGCTCCGGAGCCACAAAGTGCAGACCCCTGGATTTAGGGTTAGGATACCGGGTACGCGAACCCAACCATCGGGTCTGGGTCCCGAGGGTTGGTGACCCCTGATTCGTGCCAAATGACCCTTGGACCGGTATTGGTTCGCGGCCTGGAGGTAGGATACCCCTGATGTAATGGGAACGGCCAGCACGTTCATAAAAAAAATTGGGGACACCTAAAACGTCTAAAAGTGGCGAGAAGGGGGCCCAAACCATACGTCCATATAAGACAAGTTGGGAGTGAGAATGTGTCGTCACTTCAACCTTGTACAGGCCGTTTTTTGAGAATACTGCCTAACGTTGGACCGGTCCACGACCCTACATGACAAGTTTTTAGTTTCAGGTCAGAGAAACGTCACCAATGCGAGTTCCCCGTCAAAACAGAGCTGTGAAATCCTCCGAGCCTCACCGTTAATGAGCCAGACACAGTCGCGGTAACAAAAGGGACAATGGCGGCAATTTCCCCTTTTTCCCTTAATCATCTTCTTTTTCTATGATAAGGATGTAACTAACTGCGGGGGTGAAGTTACATTCTAATAAAGTCAGACGGTTAATAATGTAATCTTGAATTACGTCGTAATTACCCCCTCTTAGTCACTGGGGGATGCTCTGTAATTCAATCACCGGCCCCTGCGATAGTATACAAAAAAAAAAAAAAAAACCTGCTGCATTATCGGGGCTATTTTGCAGTGGGAATGAATAGCCCCTATACCCAGTGACGCTCCTGCTCGGGGTAATTAGACAGCACAGCCTCCTCGGCTATCAGCAAGGTTATCCATCAGGACTCTGCATGTGAGGGTATCTCTGCTTTGACGTCTACAGACCTGTGGATATTTCTGGGATTCAATAAGACGTGGAAATGCAAATCTGGCTCGTCTCTCTGGTCCTGTACCCCCCCCCCCCCCCCCCCCCCAACCTCTCAAATGAGAATGAAAAGTTGTCCTCCATGAGGACTTGGCGGGAGGAAATGCGTGGGAATTGTTTTCCGCCTCCACGTGGGACCCAAACACAATTTGTCATTTATTTTCAAGAGGGTGATTTCTTTAGAGGCACAGCTTGCCAGATATTATGTGGCAGGGAAAATCTAATGCCCCCTCAATAGGTTTTCCCCGGGAAAAAAAAAAAAAGGAAAAGGAGGGGTGGAATTAGATTTGTCGACTGGGAACTTCATTTGGCCGGATCGGGCCGCGAGTCGGGAGGAGCAACATCGAAGGGGAGCAGAAATGAAAATCCATACTGCAGTGCTGAATCAGCAGCGCCTCCTGTCCCTTCTTCTTCTCATTCTTCTAACCCCCCCCCCCTTCCATCGCCAGAGCACACCCCGCCCCCTCCGTCTCCGAGAAGACACTGTCACCCTGCTTCTGCAACCTCCTAGTCAAACAGAAGGGAACAACACGAATAAATAGGCTCCTATTTGCCCCCCTCCCAAGCCCCTTGACCTCATCTCAAGGGGGGCCGCCGGAGAAGAGATGGATAAAATGCGTGACAGGCCCCAGCAGAGGGGGCAGGTGCAAGGGCAAGTCGAGAAAAACAGGCACCAGTAGCAGTTGGGGACTTCCAATTTGTGTTGGGTAGGACTCCAGAAGATGAGGTTTGGATGGACTCTACTGCCCCCACCTCGGCATAAATGGCCTCACACCCCCTCCCCTCTCGCAGCACAACAACAAATAGATTTTCATGTCACGCTGCCAGAGGGTTGACAAGAATATACACACCTCCCGAGAACCCCAACCTCAAACGCATCTGTGCATGGGTAGTCACGGCGACAGCGGGTCCATCGGTTCACGGGAGGAAAGAAGTGTAATAAATCTGACGCGGGCGCTCTCGTTTTTCCGGCTGACAGCCGGCACTCACCCGTAAGTCAGCGGTTCGTCAGATGGATGGTAAAGAAAAAGGCAGGAGAAAGGGCAAACAGGCAGGTACCGTCCAAGGAGGTACAAGCGACGAAACTGTCTCACTATGACCAAATGTTTCAACAACGACGGAAGTCCAACGTCAAGAGTGTTCACATTGTTGAATGTTGGCTTCCAATTCTGGTCCAAGTTGAGATAAAGAAACAACATTGGCTGCATATACCATATTTTCTGGACTATAAGCAGCACAAAAGAATAGAAGGTTCATTAATCAATCAGGAAGTTTACATCTCCTCCTTGAAGTATGACATTCGTCCGTCCTGAAAGACCTTTCATATTTACGTTTGGTTAAGGACTCCTCTGTGTCACTTTTTAATATTTTGGGTGTCCCAAACTCGTCTTTTTTTTGTCATGTTGGCCGTTTCAGTTAAGTCAGATCTCGGTTGTTTTGTTGGGACGCAGTACCGGATGCAGAACAACCTCAGGATGAGACTGGTACTGTTGCCTAAGCCTATCCTGGTCCGCGTCCATGTTACCATGTCCGGAAAGGTTACTGCTCCCAGAATTGGTACTGATCTGCGTCCAGTATCGATCTGCATCTACAGTAGTACTGATATGTGTCCTGTATTGAACCACCTCTGGAATCGATCCTTGTCCGGTACCTATCCGTATCCAGTACCAATCAGCGTCCAGTATCGATCCGTGTCTGGTGCCAGAATAGGGTTAGGGTAAGGGTCCCGGTACCGGTTTGTGGTCCGGAGGTTGGGGAGCATTGATTGAATTGAAACAGCCAGCATGCCAAGAAACGAAAAGTTGGGGAATAATATGTGACATATATACATACATATGACATACATATTGACTGGAATTCTGTTTCAACAAGTCATTGTACTGGCATAAAGCTGGAGAACTGGGGAAACAAGTCCGGGTCTCAAAAGGAAAACTTCTGTTTTGCTTTCAAAATAAAACTTAAAGCAATTTTATTTTATATTCTAGGTTCTTGCCCATGCATTTCCCAATGACTCTGTGATGAAGGAAAGGATCTGGTGTGTAATTATTCCGCTCATCCAGTTATTTATTTAATTTTTTTACCTTATTGAAACATTTTATGTCATTAAATTCTTCTACTTACTAGTTTTTTATGTTTCATAGCATCACAACAAGCAGAAAATGAATTTGTTCTTACAGGCATCCTCCTTCGCTGCTACACACCAGCAGCTACAAGGAAGATATTGTGTGTCTCTCCGGGGAATAATAAAGGTTTGAATAGGAGTTCCATTATCCAGTGGAGATTTCCAGAGCAGGCTCTAAGTAGCTCATTGGCCGGGTCAACCCCACAGGTTCTGTGTTTTTAGTCCTTCTAGATCATTTAACCAAACGGGACGGTATTCCTCCAGTCCTGGCATATGCTGCTCTTCCTGTCAGGTTACACTGCGGTTTATTATGTCGCTCTTTTTTGGTGTTGGACTGATTTCCTAGGCAACGTGAAGTGGACGGTCTCTATGTTTGGGTTGGAGAATTAGATCTGATGTAGTTTTTCAGATTCCGGCTGCAGGCCAATCAAAGCCAAGACTTTTACTTTGATTTGCTGCTTCTGGGATTCCAGCCACAGAAAACACTGTTCATGTGACGTTAAGCCAACACAGCTGCTTTTCTCCACATTTGGTCTAATATTTAATGTTTTAGTGTTTTACTGTCTTAACAATCTAGTCAAAGTCTATTTGAGGCTGTATCTCAACTCTGAACTGACTTTTGAATTGAGGGTTCAAAATAAGTCGGAAAAGCTCATGAAGTCTTTGTGCATGAAGTCACCAAAGGTCACTTTAGTTCTCTGATGCCTTCTTTTCCACTGAGCGGTACAATCTGGTATTTTGAGCGTTTCAATTAAGAAATCGACCCATTTGGTCAGACGAAACTGTACAATTTTTGGACCCCGCTGGTTGTAGATCTATAGTAAAAGGGTAAGGAGCAGTTAGGACAGAGCTACTGTTGAAACTCGTTAATTGGCGAAAGGTGATTTCGTCAAAGGACTAAGACTTTCTGGGCCACAGAAAGAGAAAAATGGCACAAGTTAATCAGGCCCCTCGGGACGTGGACCGGTATCCTAACCCAGTAACCCAGGGTTGGGGACCAGTGATTCAATGGGAGCAGCCAATATGCCAAAAAATGGCAAGTTGGGGACACTCAAAACGTCAAAAAGGGATGAAAAGGTGGCCCAAACCATACCTCCATATATGTCAAGTTGAATGTGTAGATATAGCAGACAAGCAGGAAGCAGCTGTTTACTAGTGGAGAGGTTTAGTGTGAAATATTGGGGTACAAATCTTGTGAATCTCACTCCAGGCTTTTTTTTTAACAGCTCTATTCTGATACATGAAAGACTTGGTAACATAGGATTCCGTCCAGGCACAAATTGCAAATATGAATTTTGTCCTTCATGATCAATTTTCAAACTGGATTAAAGGGGACGTCATGTGTTCATCACTACCAAATCCAAGTTCCTGATTAGTCAAAATGAAATTTGCGTGGCAAGACACTATTGGGAGACTTTTGAACTGGGAAGCCTTAAATCCATTTGTATGCGCAATTACATAGACCAGGTGTGTCCAAATCCAGGTCTCGAGGGCCAACCTCCTGCTGGTTTTCCAGAAACCCTGTCTTATCTGCTGCTGATTACCTGGATCAGGTGTGTTTGGCTACCAAGAAGCTTCAGTGCCAGGTTGGAGAACAACATTTCCATGACCAAACATGACTTTTTGGTCATGTTTCATGTTGCCCCATCAGCAACACCAGTTCCAGGTTAATTAGGATTCACACTTTTCTTCATTTCAGTTAATTACCCCTCAGTCTATTTAAGTGTCATGTTTTCAGTTCTTCTTTTCCCCCTCCTCCTAGGTTTTCAAGGGTATCTGGGATCAGCCCTTTTGGAGAGGGGTACTGTGAGGATTATGGACTTTAGTTTGTTTTTGTCCAGTTATGTTATGAATTTTGGCCATGTTCTGTTTTGAATTATCTTGTCCCTCAGTCACATCAGTTTCAGGCTTGTCATGATTCACAACTGTCTTCATTTCAGTTAATTATCCTCCGTCTATTCAAGTATTTCGGTTTCAGTTCATACTTGGAATAAACTGCATGTTTTGTTCAGTCAACATTTTTCTTTCTCCATGGGTTCTGGTCTTGTTTCAGTTTATTTTTTTTACATTTTTAGTTTCTACCACCAAGCCGAGCTGCATTTGGGTCCCTTATCCGCCATTCCTGAGCCAATAACTGATGTCAACTCTTAGAGAAAAGTCATTCAGTCGCCATAAAATATTAACTTTTTGCTCAAAAACTCCCCGTCAGTCATGTGGGGTGTAATTTTACAACTGGCACCTCCAGATTACAAATGTGGCCTTGTGGTGCCATTTTGGGAAATGTGACCGTAGTCTTAGAAAAGTCAACATGCTATTTTTCACTTTTATATTAAAAATTTTAAACTAGAATATAATTTTGTTTAATTATGAGAAAATTTTAGCTTTTGACATTTATAAATAAAATCCCTTATTGTGGGCATGGAGATAGAACTATCATAATCAAGAGTTGTATTTAGTCTGTTCAATTTCTGATACAAACTTTATGGAATTAAATTTAAAAAATGTACAAAAAATATTTTATGAATGTTTAAATGTTATTTAATTTGAAGAGTTGTTGCTCAAATTTGATATGATAAAAGGGGAATTCCTTTGATTTTGTATTGACTTATAACACGTCATTTAAGTTTTTTCATTGACTTGTCGTTCATTAGCTTGACTGCACCTGTTTCTTTTGCTATCACACGTTTCTCGACCCCAAAAATAAATTTATTTGTCTGCTGGATGTGCAACAATTCGCCTTCACTAGCTCTGTACTTGTTAACAGCCCCCGATCGCCCCTTAAGGGCAGGAATAAAAGGAGGCTTTGAACTGTTGGACATCTTGGAAAAATAACAAACGTGTGATGAAAGCATTAAGTCCAAGCTGCTGAAGGTTCTCCTGCCTTTAGTCTCGGCGTTGTCCCTAAATAGAAATGAGGATCCAGCACATAGCCGGTGTCATAAAAACCTCAGCGTCAGGTTAAGCAGCTTGAAACAAAACAGCTCCGGACTCACATATGGTTCCTATAGTGTGTGCACATGTCAAGTTAATAGTATAAACAGGATTGGCTCCCTGTCTGAATGAAATCACTTGTTTTATGGCCCGCCGCCGAAGCCATCGCAGTTAAAGTCGCAGCTGCACACGTCGTAAAGCATCCGAATCAATTTGCTTCAAAAACACGGTTCTCGCCGTGTGCCGTCCTGGGTGGGTTTACAGATATATGATGCGCCTTCAGCGACAAAGAAGGAAAAATCGCTGGCACCTGGCCAGCCCATTTGTCCGGCTGGATGATGCTGCGGAAGAGGGCTCCCCTCCCCCGCCGGCCGGCCGGCCCGCCAATCCGCTTGGCGTGACCGGAGTACAGCTTGTAGGGCATAAATCAAAAATAATTCCACGCGCGCCTTGAACTCTAACCTCGACCGAATTCACGTCAGAGGGGAGGCATGACGCCACGCGGGTGCGCGCGCGCTATTAGTCACCGCTGTCCAGATTGAGGCTACCGTCCCGTCTAAACGCTCTGTCTTTATGAGCCATTAATCTTCCGCTCTGGCCATTTTCATTACCACCGCACTCTGCTCTGCAGCCAGCAGCTGTGTGATGCTGCGCGGTGGAAATTAATAACCCACCCATCTCTGCCTTACAGTCAAGCCCCCGACCAGCCCGCCAAGGGCCTCACCTTTGATGGAAGCTAGAAGGAGATGAGTTTGAAACCCTTTTCTGCATTTGCCCTGCTGTCATTCGACTCCCATACCGACGTTTAAAATTCTCCAGGTGCTTTGATGCAACGATGTATCGAAGAGTAATGAGGAGCAACAGACAAAAACAGGATGGTGGGAGAACCCGCATCCTGGGATTTCTAAATGAATCGAAGGAAAAGGGGTTGAAAAATCTGTTGAGGAAGCTTCTCCTTTGACATATTTGGAGATGATTGGTATGAAATCCAATTTGCAGAACAGGTTCGTGTCGTGGCACAAAGTGAGCTCATTTGGTAAGACACATTTATTATCGGTCCCCGCGAGAAGACTGACTACCGTCGTCAAGACAGTCGGAACTGAGAAGTTGTAAAATTGTTTTTCTGTGTGCCATCAGAGGGGAGCTTTTCTCATTTCCTGTTGGAGGAGTGCAGTGCATTGTGGGCAACACATATAGGCAGTTTTGCGATATGAATCGCCGCTGGTCATCCATCATTTTGGGATAGACAAAACAATCAGAAGCACAGAGGAAGTAACTTTCTTGGACAAAGTTTGTGTTTCTTATGGGTTTCCATTCCAGGCTAAAGATGCGTCCGATCTTCAAGCCGTCAGCGGTACGTCAAAAACCCGGACTCAAACCGCATCTAGTCCAAACACCAGAACTTGAAATTGTGAAAGGCACTCAGTCAGCATCCAGTCCGGCCTCTCCGGCACTATGAATCTGTTTTGTTGGCTTCAGATTTTGACGGGAGCGAGCCAGGGCCCCTTTTTTTTGAAGTTCGGGCAAACGAAACGACTTAAACCGGAAATTATGAGAGAAAATACTACCTACTCTCCACGATGATTTCACCCTGGTGTAAACATTATATAATTTCCACTGACACAGGGGTCACAAAGTGAGACCATTTCAGTATTTAACACCATAGACGACGATCCACCCCCCCATTCTTGATGTCTATCCTATATTTGACATATTTCTATGGATGTAAACCTCTGTTGGTTGATCATATTGCACATGCATGATTCTTTCTTAATTGCTTTAAATAAACCGTTTCTAATCTAATCAAATATAATCTAAAACTGCATCCTTTTTATAAAGATAACATAAAGGACAGAGACATCTGTAGCCAACTTCAGTCACATATCCCAAAATGTCACAGTGCAGCGACCTAAAAGCAAGTTTTTCAGCAAGTTTGACAGGTGGAACTTGTAATCAGGTGGTGGCAGTCTCATTTTTGCATGTCATGTGGTGGCTGCGGAGGTTTTAAGAAAAATTAAAAATTTTGCTGCGAACAATGGTCACCCAGGCCCATTCTGAAGGTTGCACCCCAGTCAGGGGGGAACATATGGTTTTAAAGTGGGCTGAAGATGTAGGCCCCTATTGAGTTTTTCCGCAGTTTTCATGGTGTCCCCACCTGAGTGGTTTGGCTCCACTGCCCAGCCCTGGGCAGTAGAGCTTGGTATGCTGTGCACCGGGTGGCTAGCTAGCGTAGCGAGTCAACCCACTTAAATCAATACTGGTAAATACAGGTGGGGCCACCACGGAAACTGCGAAAAAATCCATTTGGGGCCCACTTGGCCTTGCTGGCTGGATATGATGAAAGTCCAGTGACAGGTGGTGAGGACGCTATTACGAAATCGGGCGATAACTGGGTGGCCACAGGTTGATGGCATCAGGGATTGCCAACGGGAAGCAGTTCTGATTGGACAATATGTAAATGTCTCCAGATGGCAGCGGTCCATGTCAAGTGCCTCCAGTCGCCTGGTAGCCCGGAGATTATATATCGTCTACATTCATGACCACACCAACGATTTTCAAAAATTATTCAAAATTTTCAGTCTGAACACACCATAGACATAGACACTCAGAAACATACTTTCTTACCTGAATGCCTCCTCAGTAACTACCTTGCACCATGCCTCTACTCTACCAGACTTGGTCAGTGGTCAGTATGAATTAGTATACTCTTTCTCTCATTGCCTTGCACTACCCTTGTAATTCCTGGTCAATGATTGAAGAGATCTTGAAGAGGCAATGTTTACAACCTTTGGTTCAAATCAAAAATGTCCGGCAGTCTGAATACAGATTAAATGCAAGATTCAGGACTCGATCCAGACCCACAGACTTCTCCAGTCTGAATACACCCTTATGTCCGATTGATTTGAGATCAGCGAACAATCAAAATGAATATGCAAGAGGTACATTTTCAATTTTTGAAAAGGTTCAGGACTCGGACCGGACCCGCTGAAGACCCCTAAATAGCACATGTGAGCACAGAAGTCTTGTCCTTATTTTGATAGTTCTCTCGGTTTGTTAATTCCTTTGCAGATCCAACAATGAACTTGCATCAAGGTTGCAATCATCTATTATGCGTAGAGAGCTTACACACAATGAATTTATGGCCGTCCCGACAACTCTCACGCTGCCTTTAGTCACCCTGACAGTTAAAAATGATGTTGTCCTCCTCTCTCCCGTGACTTTCCTGGACAGCGAGCCCATAAACCACAGAGATTAAGGAGGTGTTCTCGCCATCTCCCCTTGATGATATCATTGACAACAAAAGAGGGGTTTTTTTTTTTTTTGCGATGATATCACACCAAACTCAGCAGTCAACAATCAATCAAACGTGAAAGCTTTTTATCCCACGCATTGAGCAACGAATTGACCCAAGACTGGATTCTTGGTGCTTGATGGTAGGTGGTAGTAGGGGTTCGGGGTGGGTTTCAAATCTGAAAAAAAAAAGTTCAGCGTAGCTTCAGGCGTTTAAAGTCGAATTTGACCTGTCAACCTCCGGGTTGGCGTGGTTCTTGGCCCTGGGTAAACGGGCGATTGGCAAAGAGCCACTGCACGTAGGGTGGGTTCCTGGGGGTTCAGGGTCCCGGCCTGTTCAGTTCATCGATCTGCAGGGACCAGGGAGATCCCAAGGTCTGACCGCCCCCTCTTCTGTTCTCCCCCCCGTACATCATCTCTCTCCCTACAGGCTTTCAACAATCAACTGCAAGTGGAGGAAGATGGAGTGCTGGAAAGCAAAAGCTGTTTTTCTCTCCCTTCTTCACGGTCTCGCCGTGGCACTGAGAGGCTTCAGGGAAGGTGTTTGTGCTTCAGAGTGGCTTCAGTCAGGGACCTATTGTCCCCCCTCCAGAGGCTCTCAAATCAATACCTCATCTCTCCGTCTCTCTCTCTCTACAAAAAAAAAAAAAAAGGGACGCCACCAAGGAAAAAGGCCCATCGACTACACAGGACTCACTTTCATGATTCATGCCACTGAAGAAGAGACGGACGGAGAGATGTGAGGCAGATGAGGGGGAAGAGAAAGTGGCGAGGAGGAAAGAGAGATGGGGGAGAGAACACTGTGGGGGCCCACGCTATAAAGACTGGAGGAGGGAGACGCGACCTTGGGGTCATCGCTCTTCTTAGCGCCGCACACAGCCGGCCTATCTATAGCCGCCCAGCTAAACCGCATTGATCTTATTGTCTTAAAGGAAGAAAGGGAGTTTGATCCAAGGAGGCGTTTGTACCGTCAAGCTAACAGCATCACAGCTAATGCCGAGTATAGCTCGAAATGTTTGTATGACAATATTTGAATAAATCATCAATAGACTTTTTTATTGGAGTTGTGAATTTCTCCACTTTAAACAAGTCTGACCTGCAAAATAACCCTAAAAATGCAATGTCAATGCGCGTCTAAGCCAACAAAAATACATTTGACAAAAAATAAGAATAGTTTTAACCCAGGAGATTTTTAAACTGTAGATAACCTGTTTGAGAAGCATAGAACGGGGGGCCCCAAACTACGGCCTGCGGGCCAGATCCGGCCCTTCTCTACGTTTGGCCCGGCCTGCAAACACTATCAGATACGCATAATTGTTTTTTTTCTCTCAATCTGGCCAACCCACATGAAATGAATGTGTCTTTTATATTCCAAATTTGTGTCTGAACTGTGACAGGAGAGAATAGACTCTTTATTGATTTAATTTTTTTTTCCAGTGAAGATTAAAGAAATAAATTATTTAAAATTTGGTCCCACATTAAAGAGGAAAACATTTATGTGGCCCTCACAAGAATAAGTTTGGGGACCCCAGCATAGCGTATGGGACATTGTTCCAGATCAGAGGTACAGTATCTCATAAAAGTGAGTATACCCCTTACATTTTTGCAGATATTTATTTATACCTTTTTCATGGTACAACAATGCCAAAATGAATTTTTGACTAAATGAAAGGTAGTCAGCGTCCATCTTGTAAAACAGTGTAAAGTTGTTTTTTATGCAAAATAAATCATAATAGACGCAAGAAATCGCCAAAAACCTGGTAGTAAAAGTGAGGGGTGTACTCACCTCTGTGAGATACTGTAAATAGCCATATCTTATTTTGTGACACATGAAATAACAACACATTAGACGGGTACCCAACGTGAACTGGTAGCGGGTTAGGCGTCCTAGTACTGGACTGGTTCTGGTTCGGGATCGGGTGGTAGGAACCTGTGACTTAATAGGACTAACCACAGCACGTCAAAGAAGGACGAGACGGGTAGGGGTCCTTAACCAAAAGTCAATATGTGACGACTTGGGAATGAGAATGTGTTGAAACATGAGTATGAACTAGACCGCGGCATTGTGGATACGATACATGCAATGGCAGATCGCTGTGAAGTAAAAACCAGTCTTAAGGACATAAAACCTTTCTTGGTTGCCATAGAGATTGCATTTTCAAAAGAACATACTGGTCACAGCAACTTGTGTTCAAGTGGTCACTTTAAATTAAAAGTCTCTGTAAAATGTCTGTAAACCTTCATTTTGGGCTTACACGGAGTTCAACCAGCTTCACTTTCAACTGGTTAAATGTCACACAGCTGAACTATGACCAATCAAAAAGTCAGATTTGGGAGTTATGCATGGATGGCGTCCTCTTCAAAACACGGAAACTGTTGTTAACATAATCGTGAAGGAGAAATTATAGTAAATGATACCAAGGCTAAATCTGAATTCTTCCACTATAACTTCTCTCTACCCTTATAGTTAGCTTTCCAAATGGAGAGATATGGAAAAATGGTGTCTTTGAATTTGGACGTCACACCCACTCGGGGACATCATCAAAAGTCGCCAGTCAGCTTATGTCAGTGTGAAGCTGGTAGCATTGGGACATCAGTTTTATACCGGTGGAGGGACACAGAACTCAAAGTCCCTTAGCTCTACCCTTACTAAAGTATTTCGGACACCCCTTTCCCTTCAAATGCCCCTTTAGTTTGAGGGGTAGGGAGAAGCCAAAGGGGGAGGGAAAGAATTCAAATGCGGTCCTAGTCGTTTGTATGCCGAACTTCAACTGTGAAAGAAAAAGACTGCGACAAGATTCATGGGATTTACAGCACTTTTGCCAATTCCCAACAAGTCTCTTCCATCTGTAGGTGGTGGACATGCGCTGGTAGACAGGAGAAAAGGAGAAAGAAGACGAAATTCACTGCCTGACCATTGTAAACACCAAATGCAGGCCCGGCTCTGGGCTGCATGGTGCCCTGGTCGAAGAACGGAATTGGCGCCCCCTACAGGCTCTTAGATCCAAACGGTCCATCTTAGGATCTAACCAGGAAACTCTTGGTTTAAAAGTACTAACTGACTGCACCACTGATCACAAGGAAAGTAGGAGGATTTCAACTGTTAAAGGCGTTAAGAAAAAAAACAAACAAAAAAGAAAAAAAAAAAACCCATCTTCCAAAATTTGACCAAAAGGCAGAGGGGAGTGAAATTTTTAAGTTGTTTTATTGCCATTTTTTTAATTATTACTTTTTTATTATTTTAGCCTGAAACAAGTGTTATGTCAAACTGTTTAAAATAAATATGTTTATATATAATCATTGTGATTCGGTCCCCCCCCTGCAGATGGAGCCTAGGCGGCCGCCAAGTCACCTATGCTGAAGGCCGGCACTGACCGCATGCTAAAACTGCGGTCATTACACCGCATGTAGCGCATTCTCAAACGCATATTTGATGTGAGCGTAGCTGAAAACCTCCGAAATGTTTGATGGGAAGCCGATTCCTCCAGGTGGTTATTGTAAAGGATGCTGAACACAAAAAAGGGCAAATTAAGCAGCATCTAAAAATGTCTAACACAACCACTCGTGGTTTGTAAAGCCTTGAGTTGACGGCACCTGCTTGGTAATTTATACTCATTAAATACTTCACAAATTAGGGTTTAATGAGAGAGCAGGAGACACATTTGTCCGTCCGCATTTCAGCTAAAACAACAACAATGAAAAGTAAATAAAGTGTCAGTAAACCGGAAAGCCTTAGATTAATAAGGCCTATAATACATCCTCAGATCCACCATTTCCACACTTATTTGTCGTGTAATCTCGTGTCTCGACCTCCACACCGTGGTGTCATCTCCACGGCTTCTCCTCCACCATTTTTTTTTTTTTTTTACAGCTGTACGGCGGATTAAGCCTCACACGAATGTGAAATTTAATGCCGCCTTCCGCGAGGGGGAAACGTCTTTATGGATTTTTCTGCACAGGTGTCTCTGCGTGAGCGCGCCAGATAGAGTTATGGAAGGAGCAAGAAAAAGATGCTTTAATGGAGGTATGCAAATGCGGGCGAGCCCCGTAATCCCTCGGCTAAGTATTCCACCGGAGATGTGGACCGTACAGCTGTGTATGATGTGGATCTGAACGTCTTTCAATCCACCGAGTGTGAATTAAGCCGGGTGTTTCTTCCACCGACAAATATCTTTCCTACTGGCAAATATTCAACACTTTCTGCAACATATGCACAACGTTAAAAGGATATTGCTGTTTATATGTGTGGGAGTTTGTTTACATGGTTTTGGGTCACGCCACAACATTTTTTTTTCTTAGTAAAGCTTGGTTCCAGGTTGGAGTATTTTCTTTCCAAGTGTTTTTTCATGGGGTTTTATGTTAGAATGTCTCTGTTGATGACTGTGTCCGCCATGCTGATTAACTCTGCTTATATGTGCAATTAAAGGGAATTTTTCGTATGTATGCATGAAAAATGGCTCGTCATAGTGCAAAATATTTTTTCTTTTTTTTTGTATGTCAGTAGATTTGGACTCTTAGATATAGAGATGAGGAAAAAAAAAATGTAGTGAGAGTGAAGGCCTCTCCGCTCGCCCCCCTGCTGCTTGTTTAGATCAACAACTCCAGCTGAGGAAGTGGCGGGAACACAGAGAGGCTGGCGAGGAGAGCGGGACGCCGGCCGGCGGGACTATCGATGGAAAAGACGAGGTTTTGTGGATGACTGCAAACGCAACAGCAGACATATTTTTAAATGACCAGGGGCGGAGCTACAGGGGGGAAAGGGGGGGCCCAATATCAGTATTAATAATGACAAAGATTAAGAAACCATCAATTCAAGCGTCTGAGAGCATTGCAACTATAACAGTTAAAGACGCAATAGTAGAAATATTTTTCTGAATTATTAGGGGCGGAGCTACAGGGGACCCCAAAATTTTTGAGTCAATATCAGTATAATTTTTCAAATGATCAGGGGCGGAGCTATGAGCCCCCCCCCAACACACACAGTTTTTGAGTAAATATAAGTATCAATATTGAGAAAGATTTGGAAATCAGCAACACAAACTTCTTTAAGCATTGCAAAAAGAAAAATTTAAGGTGGAGAATGCAACTTTTTTAGGCTATTTTGAAGTTTAGCTAATATTTCAGCTACACGCTAGCTGTTTTGGCTAGCTTAGACCTTTTCAGTTTTTACGCTATTTTGGAGTTTAGCTAATGTTTCAGCTATACTCTAGCTGTTTTGGCTAACTAAAACTTTAATCAGTTTTACGCTAATTTAGAGTTTGGCTAATGTTTCAGCTGCATGCTAGCTGTTTTGGCTAACTTAGATTTTTTCAGATTTTAGGCTAGTGTCAGGTATCAATGTCGACAAAGATTTGGAAATCAGCAACACAAACTTCTTTAAGCGTTGCAAAAAGAAAAATTTAAGGTGGAAAACGCAACAGGAGAATTATTTTTAAATGATTTAAGGGCGGAGCTTGAGTCAAAGTCAGAATCAATATGGGCGAAGACCAAGCTACTTCGAGCAATTTAGAAATAACAATTAAAAGGTGAAAAACACAACAGCAGAACTATTTTTTCAAATGACCAGGGGCAGAACTACGGGGGCAAGAAGGGGGCCCAAGTTTTTTTGTCAATATCAGTATAAATATTGGCAAATATTTACATTTGGACACACAGTTTTTGAGCCAATATAAGTGGCAATATTGACAAAAATTTAGACATCAGCAACACAAACTTCTTTAAGCATTACAAAAATAAAAAAATTAAGGTGGAGAATGCAACACCAGACTTATTTTTTAATGACCGGGGCAGCACTACAAGGGGCAACCCAAATTTTGGAGTCAATATCAGTGTAAATATTGACCAAAATTAAGAATTCGTCAATTTAAGCTTCTTTGAGGGTTGCAAAGATGACACCTTAAGGCAGAGCGCGCAACAGTAAACCTGTTTTTTAAAATTACCAGGGGCGGAGCTACAGGGGGCCCCCAGCATCAGTATCAGTCTTGACAAAGATTTAAAAACCATCAATTCAGTCATTTTTAAGCATTGCAAAAAATAACAATAAATAAATAAATAAAAACATCATATCAATATTCATACTTCATTTATAGACATCATAAGTAGCCTTAGTATTAGTTAAAGTCTGAAACTTAAGCCTTTCTGCTTAAACTTAAATAACACAATTTATTATTTTTTTTTACCAAATTTAACAAGGTCACAAAGAAAAAGCTTTAGATTGATCAATGGTTAAGTCATCGTATATTAACACCAGTGCGTTCATCTTATGTCAATACTTTAAAGACCCACTCCAATGAAAATAATGTTTTTACATATTTTTGTAGCATTTTCTCATGCATTTTACTAAGAAAATTATGAAATAAAATTAGATTTTTAACTTGTTTTTTATTCTAATAAAGTCAAATCTGTTGCAGATGACTTCACAGATACTAAATGAACGTAACGCTTTTCCTTGAACAATTGTCTTTTTCAATAACAGCATTTTGCAAACTTTTCCAGTACAGCTTTATACTTCTTTTAACTTTTCATATTCTTGAATATCACTGCAGAGTAAAACTGTTTATAAACAGAACACACAGAAAGGCAGATAAGCCTCTTTAGAATACACATAGAAGCAGAACCACACGAATGAACACAGGCAAACACAAACGCGTGCACACCCGACACTCCTCCAATCCCATTAAGATATATTTAAGGATGTCTAATGGAAATTGATCAGTCATTAAGATGATTCTGGGTTAATCCAATTAATCAATGCCTGCTGATTAAGGATTTATCACAACTCCCCCGCCCCGAGCAGACCACATTGACACTTCACCGTCAGCCGCAGTTATGGGAGAATGTTAAACAGGTGTGTCACCTTCAGGTCGGAGAGACTGAGACGGCGAAAACATTTGAAGATTAAGCCAAGAAATGTCAAACTTTGAGCTGTGGAAAAGTTTCTGTAACTTTTGCCTGGTAAATTATGCAATAAAATTTTAAAAGAGGACCACATTTTTTTTAATCAGGGCTGTCACGAACAGTCGACTGATCGACGAATAATCGACTATTAAAATAGTTGGCGACCAATTTAATAGTCGATTAGTCGTTACTTTATATTATATGGAGTCAAAGTTTAGTAAAGTTGTAAGTTATAGTGGCAAGTAATGCTAGCTGTTTGGACAATTTTGGCATTTATTAAGGTTTAATTAGGCTATTTTGGAGTTTAGCTATTATTTTAGCTGCATGCTAGCTGTTTTGGCTATCTTAGACTTTAATCCCTTTTTAGGCTATTTTGGAGTTTAGCTAATGTTTCAGCAACATGCTAGCTGTTTTGGCTAGCTTAGACTTTTTTCAGGTTTTATGCTATTTTGGAGTTTAGCTAATATTTCCTCTGCATGCTAGCTGTTTTTGCTAACTTAGAATGTTTTCCGTTTTCTATGCTAGTTTTGAGTTTAGCTGATATTTCAGCAACACGCTAGCTGTTTTAGCAAAATTAGACTTTTTTCAGGTTTTACGCTATTTTGGAGTTTAGCTAATATTTCCTCTGCATGCAAGCTGTTTTGGCTAAATTAGAATGTTTTCAGTTTTTAAGGTAATTTGGAATCTAGCTAATGTTTCAGCAACATGCTAGCTGTTTTGGCTAGCTTAGACTTTTTTCAGGTTTTATGCTATTTTGGAGTTTAGCTAATAATTCCTCTGCATGTTAGCTGTTTTTGCTAACTTAGAATGTTTACGGTTTTTTAGGCTAATTTGGAATCTAGCTAATGTTTCAGCAACATGCTAGCTGTTTTGGCTAGCTTAAGCTTTTTCAGTTTTTACGCTATTTTGGAGTTTAGCTAATATTTCCTCTGCATGCTAGCTGTTTTGGCTAACTTAGAATATTTACAGTTTTTAGGCTAATTTGGAATCTAGCTAATGTTTCAGCTACATGCTAGCTGTTTTGGCAAACTTTTTCAGGCTATTTCGAAGTTTAGCTAATATTTCAGCTACACGCTAGCTGTTTTGGCTAGCTTAGACTTTTTTCAGTTTTTACGCTATTTTGGAGTTTAGCTAATATTTCCTCTGCATGCTAGCTTTTTTTGCTAACTTAAAAAAGTTTACAGTTTTTAGGCTAATTTGGAATCTAACTAATGTTTCAGCTACATGCTAGCGGTTTTGGCAAACTTTTTTAGGTTATTTTGAAGTTTAGCTAATATTCCAGCTACACGCTAGCTGTTTTGGCTAGCTTAGACTTTTTCAGTTTTTACGCTATTTTGGAGTTTAGCTAATATTTCCTCTTCATGCTAGCTGTTTTGGCTAACTTAGAATGTTTTCAGTTTTTAGGATAATTTGGAATCTAGCTAATGTTTCAGCTACATGCTAGCTGTTTTGGCTAGCTTTTTCTCAGTTTTTAGGCTACTTTCGCATGTAACCCTTCCGTTCTCCTTAGCTTGTTTACATTAAAAGTGGGGTCATCTGGACACCACAGGACAGTGCGCTGAACTTTTTTTTTTTACTGATTTCGGAGTTTCACTAATGTCCATGGCAGACATAAAATCCTGTCCCCCTTCGTCCACATTTGTAATGGAAGAAATCGCATAACATTATGTGGTTGGAGCCATCTGGACCCCAAGGAGAGCGGAAGGGTTAAGTAATATTTTAGCTATTATATCACCTTCAGCGTTGTCAGCTATCAATCATCTTCAGTGACCTAATTCAGTTTACAGCATTCACACTAGCATTATCGTAGCTAATGTTATATATCTAGTTTTTAGTTATTTTAAAGCAAATGATCGTTAAGATGTGTGCTTTACATCCAGTTTGTAGATGACTCTATTAGTCGATTTATCGGAAAAAATAATGTTGGATTACTCGACTATTAAAATAATCGTTTGTGGCAGCAGTAGTTCTAATAGAGTGAAATGTTGTGATTTAATGGTATTAAATATGATGAAAGTTGGAGTACAGGTGTTGGATTTTGGTCCCTTGTGTGATTGAGTTTGACACCCCTGGGTTAAACTATCAGGACAGAGGAAAGGGCTAGTAAACCAAAAGCAAAAAATAAAGATAACGATTAAAACTAAACCCAAGAATATTGGACTGAGATGATAGCTGACGATGGCAAAAAACAATCCATGTGACCCTTGAACTGTAAAGCCATCCAGTTCCAGCTTTAGCTTCTCTTTTGTCCACATTTCTGAACAATTACAGGCTAGAACAGAGAGAATAAAACATAATTCGATTTAAAAAAAAATTTAAAAGTACTTTAGGTGAGGATGCACGAGTGTATAACCTTACCCATCAAATGCACACCAGACAAGTGGGTGTTTTTCATGTTTTTTCCCTACTTAACCCCACCTATCCACACATGTTTAAAGGGTTTCATTCTGCTAAATTGAGTTTAAAAAAAAAAAGGCCAAACTGCACTCATCCTTTTTGATGGTTGAGTACGGTGCAAAAAAAAAAAAGGCCAAGAACAAAGGATTTCTGTGCAACATAAAGCACCAGATTGCATTATTTACCCCCTCCATAAACACGTTCCTCGTGCCACCTTAAAAAAAAGCAGCCGTAAACCAGTTTTGTCAGCAGTCCTCTTTAAAAATAATAGGCCTTAAAGGACCGACTTTCCAGAGAAGCGCCAAAGGGGGGATCCGAGAGAGGCATGAAGGGGCCGTTCCGCTTACTTCATAAACTTGTCACAGCTCCTTCCTGTTTTATCATTTTATTTTCCGAACAAACGCGATTATAAACCCCCCCCCCTTCAATCGCATCCCTCACCGATGGCCGAGGTCAGTTAATAAATATGAGTTTCCCCACCCTAAAAAAAAAGTGCTGCAGTATTAAAATCGGCACCGGAATAAAATATGGATGAGGCCGCTGCGGAGCTCCAGGTGTGTCAAGTGTGATTTAATATGAGGCGGGGGAAGGGGGGGGTACGGGAGATTACCGACGCCAGCTCGGAGACAGGGAGACTTCTGACCTCTGAATAGCAGCCAGTCAGTTAACACTAGAACGTCCACAATATCCTACCCCCCAGAGTGTCCAGAGCACTGCCAACTGGCTGAGCAGGTTCAAACTGCATTATTTACCAGCCTGCAATTAGTCACCTTTCAATTGTAAATGCACCATTACTGACCTGAATGCGTGGATAACGACAGGGTAGTTATGGGTGGGGGAGATTTTCTGCTTAAAAACAGCCTACAAACTCTGGCAAAGTTAGACTCTCAGTTAGTCAACTGAAAAGCAAAGATGCCGAAGTTTTACAACACTGAGCAGGCTTTGGATATGATCCTGAATCAAGTCAACCCTTGCGACTCTGAAGGGGAAGAGATTGCCCTTCAGCTGAGCTCAAACTCTGATCTTTCTTCTGGTAAGATTTACTAAACATCTTTTTTTCACTTGCTGGTCATGGTAGATGCCTAGGTGGAACAGTGGCTTGGTGGTAAGCACTCTTACCTCTCAGCAGGAAGGTTCCCAGCAAAAAACCTCCATGCTGAGAGGCCACAGTATTGACCGAGCCGATGGGCTGCTTATGGCAAATATATTGTTAGAAAAGATGAAAACCATTCTAAATGGATACAAATGAGACATATGAGATATTTTGAAATTATAATTTCAACTAGGAGTCTGAAAATGACTTTAATTTATTTGAATATTCTTGTAAATGTATAAAGACAACTTCAGAATTCACAAAATATTGAATTTTCATTCATTTTTAGTGGGGCAGAAATTTCCCAAAAAGTTGAGTAGTTCTAATAATGAATAAAACAATGAAGGGGTGAAACAAAATATGATATCTTTGCATTGATATAACGTCGCTGGAGGTTTTCGTGGCTCACATCTCAGAAATATGATCGCAGATGAGGAGACTTCACCACCACCAGTAAAGCGAGGTCGACTGGAGACGCATGCTGCAGCAACAGAAAAGGCAAAAGATGGCACTGTGTGGCAAGAAGAACTGGTTGGGATGCCTCTTCATCACAGCCCAATTGAAGGTTATGCAGCAGAGGGAGAGCCAACTGCTTTGGTCAGAAGCAAGGTTTCAACTCGCTTACAGAGTTTCCTTTGTTTCATCACCCTGGGCATGCTTCGGATTATTCAGGACTGTACTGTTCAGCATGGACGCCAGACAGAGGATGACACCTGGTTCATGTCCATCCCTGAATTGATGGCATTCATTGCCATCCTCCTCTTACGAGGGGTTATCAAACTTCCCTCCATGCAAGACGCATGGTCGGCAAAAATGGGAAATCCACTGATCTCCAAAATTATGGCCAGAAACCGCTTCAAAGATATCATGCGGCACATACGCTTTGATGAGAAGAGCACACGCATCGAACGAGCCTGTACGGACAGATTTGCTGCAATCTCCAATGTCTGGGGGTCTTTTGTTGAAAACTGCATCAAATCTTTCAACCCAGGGAGGTATATCACCGTTGACGAGCAGCTGTTTCCAACAAAAACTCGCTGCTGTTTCCTCCAGTACATGGCAACAAAACCTGACAAGTTTGGGTATCAAGTTCTGGGTAGCATGTGACCTGCAATCACAAATAATGTTGTGCAACATCAATCCCATATTCTTGGCAAAGACCCTACTCGTCCCACAGGGAGAGACTATCAGAAAATGTGGTGATGAAGCTTATGGAACCATTCTTGGACAAAGGGAGAACGGTTTCCACAGACAACTTTTTTACATCTGTACCACTTGCCCGACGACTGCTCAGCCGGAAGACCACCCTCCTTGGCACGGTCAATAAGATTCGCCGGGAGCTTCCTGAATCTGTCAAAAAGACTTTGGACCGCAATGAATTCAGTACTCAGGTATGTTGATATATATCAAGGCACATGTGTAATCAGGTATGGTAAAAGTAAAACATAATAAAAAAAATTTCTCCTATTATTCTTTAGGTTTTTTCAACCTCTGGAGCTACACTGACAGTTTATGCACCCAAGCGGAGAAAGACTGTCTGCATTCTGAGTAGCATGCACAGCGTGGTTGAGGCTGGGGATACCAGGAAAAAAAAGCCAAACACAGTCACAGATTATAACAGTATGAAGTGCGGTGTAGATGTGATGGACCAGATGGTGCGAGAGTACACTGTACGCTCAGGAACACGGCGATGGCCAATCGCTGTGTTTTACAACATGATCGACATTGCCGCACTAAATGCTCACATACTGCATCGTGCATGTACTGGAGTAAAGGAGAGACGGGCAGACTTCCTGGTGGAGCTCGCAAGCGAGCTTGCACACTCGCATGTAGGAGCTGAGAAGGCAAGAAGGGACAGCTGTCTTCGACGACAACCTCCCACACCTGGCCAAGGGAAAAGGGCAGTGTGTCAGGTGAAAAGTCGGTGCAAGAGCAATCATGCCACAGTGCGCTGTGTTGATTGCTACAAGTATACCTGTGGCACATGCAGAAAAGAGACGGTGTGGCAATGCCATGTGTGTGCAGACAATGTAGAGGGCTGAACTAATTTTATCTACATGATGCAAAGAGTTGTATATTTGTACATTTTGATTGCAGTGTTGTGTATTGTAAAGAAGTATCGTTTGGAATCGTGTGCATAAGCAATAAATGAAAAAAAAAAAAAACTGCGTTGACCTCTTCCAAAATGTCACTCAAAGAGTGACTCAAAGCTCTCAAAGAGAGCTGAAATGAAGTGAAAACTTGTCCAGGCACTTTGCTGTTTCCTTTGTCTTGCATCCTAATTAGAACAATGGCTGTGCTGTTTCAATGCAAACAAAGTAGAAAGCTGCTCTTTAGGTATGCAAATTATAACTAACATAGCCACTTGGCAGTCCTTTGGCCATTGCAGGTAGAAATGCCAGATGACCTGGCCACGGACGTTCAAGTGTTAATACTGTTGAGCTGAACCGCACAAAACAGCCACTTGGGAGGGCTGCCCAAATCCATCAGCTTTACTGATCAAGAAGCAGCACGCGTCAATCTCTGGCCAATCTGTCAGCCTTTGTAGGAGAACACTCTCTTGGTCGGCAGGGTGTCGACACGGACGCTTTGAAGCCACGGTTGGGTTTAACCTGATTGGTTATGTGAATCACATGAAATTCAGTATCTTTTGCGCGATTCACGGTCAGTAGGGCTGTAACAAGTATCCGGGGGCTCGGGTAAGACGTCCAAGATCGCAAATTCGCGATCTTTATAAAAATAGTAAATTGTTGTAAAATATTATCAAAATAGGCTCTTGGGACGATGAATTTTTGCTCTGAAATACAGATTAATATTGTTTTTTTTTAAGCTTACGAACTAAAACAAAGCCGAAAAAGCAGCGGTACCGCCACCGAAAGTGACAGTGAACTTCCGGTTTTCAAAGTAAAACTAGCGAGAGCTTTTTTTTCGTTCAGAAACTGAGACTGAAGTCCCGCTCACTGACATAACTTCTGAAAAAAAGAATTAGCTTCAACACCAGAGCTTTAGCTCTAGTGCTTACATTCGTTTGGTTATGATAACTCTTCAACAGTTGACGCAAATAACAAAACTCCATCTTATTCTGAAGAAACGCAGCCTCACGCTGCTGAAAGGCGGACGTAATCAACGTGAATCAGCTGATTCTTCTGCGGAAAAAAATACTTTTTTCATTCTGGCTCTGTACCAATATGAAAAGCTTAGATCAAAAAATGTTTAAGAACTTTGTGGATAGAAAACTGTGGAGAGAATTATCAGGTTTTGCTTTATTATTAGTTTTATCCTTATTTTTTTATGTTACTACGGACTTAAATGAAGAAGGTCAAAAGAAAATAAAAAAAGTTTAAAATGACAAACAGCATTTCTTTCTATTTGAATCTTTGTGTTTTTTAATCAGTTTTGTTGGTTCTGATCTCCTGTTTTAAATAAAAGTATAAATAATGATTAAATATAAATAATTTCAATTTTCATCCATCAAGTAAACAGACATTCACAAAGAAATAAACATGATATTAAAAAGTAAGAATCGTGGTTTGATTCGTGAATCAAATCGGCACCTGAGCAACGATCCACAGCCCTAACGGTCAGTGAAGCTGAATTCACACCAGACGCGTCAGAACTTGCTAGCTTGCTACGCTATCTACTGCGTGGCTAGCTAGCGTAGCACTCACTCCAACTCCTTCAGTGTAGGTGAGGGGGTGTCTGGTCACACGCAGGATGGCGCCAAAAACAATCTACAACCCCAAACTGAAATTTCGCATCTTTAGCCGTTTGCGTAAGTGGAAATTCCCTAAACTCTCGAAAAACCCTTTTAAAAATTATATTTCGAAAACTTTTCAGAAATACAAGCTTTTAAGCTATTAAACTGAGGCAGCTTCCGTTCGGCGCCCTTGTTAACCTGTGGTACCGGTCTGCAACCTGCAAGTCCAGATCCACATGTGGCTCTTTTATCTCTCCATTGTGGCTCCTTGACCAAACATAAAATAAGTTCTGACCCTGCCATGTCCACTGTTGGAGTCAGCAGCTCCCCCTTACCAAAACTACCTAAAGAAAATAAATAAACTAAGACTACCAGGGTCCAAATCCAAACTAAAATAACAAAACCCAGCAGTGTAAGACTGCTCAGAACAAAAAGAAAAAGAACAAAATATAGCCATGTTTTAAAATAAGGATTACATAATTAGTTTTTATTTAATTTATATGAGTTAAATGTATAAATTGATGGCTGAGATGCACATCGATGATAAACTATGTAGGTTTTTACATCCTGAAGACGTCTAGTTTGCTCAACCCTACCTCCTGAATGCACAGATTTTAGATACAAAGCAAAACTTTGATAAAAAGTTTGATCTTTTTTGAGTAAAAAGCTTTTTTTGAACACAAAAAATAAATAACATTTGAGAGGTTCTTTTTATATTTTTGATGTTGTCCATTCCAAAAGTAAACATATTTCATATTTATTATTTAAAAAAAAAAAAGAAAAATATTATAATGCAAATCCAAATTTCTGAAGCCCAAATGGCTCTTTTACTGTTAAAGGTTGCCGACCCTTGCCCTTTGGTGTGGTTCAAACCAGTCAAGGAATGCCACGGTCCTCCGCGGAAGGCTCGAGCCGTGCAGTGGATCGGTCCATTTTGTGCGAGAGCCACAAGCAATTCGTATCAATTCTGACAGGAAGTTACATCAAGATACATGAGAAAATCCTGCTTGTTTTTCAAATTTGGGTTTGTTGAATTGATATTTGACACTTAGTTTGTATCAATGACTTACCTGATGGAAAATTGGTCTGCAATTGTTCCTGCTGCCAGTGCAGACTCTTTCTAGAAAATGAAAACCCTCTTGTTTTTGTGGGTTGTGAGGGTTTGGTGCTCAGAGCTCAGGTTTTTAGAGGAACACTCAATAATGTGTAAACAGATTAAAATACCGCTTTGAGGTTGTTTTTGGAGATTAATAAAGATTATAATACAATTAAAGAGGCCTTACCATGAAAATTCTACCTTTAGAGGTTTTAAATGCATTCTACTCTTCATTCGTCTCTATAAAGAACCACAAAACGGCACTTTGATCATTCATTTAAGAGTAATCCTCTAAAAACCTGCACAATCTGCAGCAGCCCCTCCCATACCCACGAAAACGAGCGGTTGGAAACGTGCCGACGTAAGATTGTTGCAAACAGCTCCCTCTGTGCTGCAAGCTTCGCCCCCAAACTACAACGAACACACCCCCGCCTTCTCCGCGGAGCTGCGGAAGGAGATAACTACCTTCCAGTACCAGGAACCGCTGCCGGACTCATTTTTTAAATGTAGTCTCGCTTCGTTTCCAAGCGGACTGGACTTCGGTTCGCTCTGAGATTCCTCAGTCTGAGTATGAAACGAACCGAGAGTGGAACAACTGAATCAAAATGGCCACCGTACCCGACAGTCACGTGATGCAAACACGGTAGAAATGAAGTGATTGGTGAGCCGCGGACAAATGTAGAGCATTAATTGTCATGTTATCCAAAAGGAAATAATTGAAATAAATAAATAACAACTGTTTACTTGTTGAAAACATTTATTTTAACGCTTTTCTGTGTCTCCTCCGCGGCGCACGCCAGCTGCTGCCGTGAAAGCTCTATTGTAGTTTCAACAGAATTCTCTTAAAAACAAACCATAACACCACAACGACGAGACACAGAAACTTATTAAAATGTGGTGGGATGAATTCATTATCATTTAACGTGATCCACATTGTTTCTACCAACACGTCTTTTAGCGTGTGTATCTGTAGCGTTACGCAGGATTCCTCCGCGGTACCAAACCGCGTTGAATCTTCATACAGACTCTCAACATCCATCTGCGAAATAAAAAGTTTGAAAAAGGGAAAAATCCAGACAAGATTCTGCGGACCGCAGCGCATCCATCTTTAGTCATGTAGTTTTGTTTCCAAAGTTTGTTCACGCTGAAGAGGCGGGGTTTAAGGATGACATCAGTAAATGGGCAGAACCGACAAAGAGCGAAAGGCGGAGAAATAGAGTCTTTTTTACTTCCGGGTATCAAAACCGGCCACAAAAATGACTCATATTTCATAAATAATTTGTCTTTTAGTGTTCCAAAGGTCATATATGATCATTTATATGGATATAGTTTACTCTGAAAGGCTTGAAGAAAGTCATGGTAGGGCCCCTTTAAGTGTGTTCAAAAAGAGAAAAAAAAAAATTAAAGTTCTCTAAGATAAAATGAGAATACATATTAAAGTTTTACAATGAGGAATGTTTGTGTTCTTTGAGTTTGCTCTCCACTGATGGAAAAGCAACCAGCAAGGAAATGAGTTTAGTTGGTGTTGCAGGAGCTGTGGAGCATGATTCCAGCCGGCTCACTGGTTAATCATTAGACATCGTTCTCTCATGTATTCAGCACTTTTTTTCTTCTTTTTTTCCTGTTCTTTCTCACTTTGTCCTCCCCATCTCTTCCATCTCTGACCCCCGTCTGTCACTTCCCTTCGCGCATCAGTTCTCCTTGTTTGTGTGAAAGTGACAGGCTGTGCAAAGTGAGCGCGTTTGGAAAGGGAGAAGAAAGCGGCGCCGCGCGCCCGCTCTGCGGCAGGGTTTCCGCTCCGAGAGCTACCTCGCACGCCCTCTAAATCTGCTGAGTTCTCCCTTCTCCTCGTCTGAACCCCAGAAACCTGCCTCTCTTTCAACTCCAAAAGCAACGATTTCCATTTTCTCTACTTACACACAGAACAATGAAAACAAAAAAACCCCAGCCGTGACTCAGCGCCGATGGCCCACAGACACAACTCACCGGGCGGCTGACCTTCGGTGACCGCTGCAGAGCCAAGCGGGAGCAAGCCCACAGGTAGTCGTGCGTAATTCCACTTCCTGCCCGCGGTAATGGCTCCTGGTGACCTCTGACTGCAAGAACCAAACCCATCATGCCCCATCAAGCTCACCCAGATCCTCACAGCACTTTGATCCCTGAAGGTATCTGGGCAAAGGGCCATAAAACTGGTTCTCCTTTCCATTCATTTGAAGAGTGACCTTAATTTTTGTCTTCCAACATGGAACAGTTTGTACCTGCAGTAGAACCAGTAGGTACAGTAGAAGGGATTCCACTCAATTACGATTCGATATTCATAATAAAATATTGATTTAGTCACAGATTGGTTTCTTTTTCTTTAGTCCCACCTACATTTTTTAATTTAAAGTTGGATTTTTTTCACTAGAATGAATGGCTATTTATCAATATTTCTTGATGGACCATACTGAACCTAAAAATGTGTTACACACTGTAAAAACAGGACCCCTAGAAAGAAGTAAGAAATTCTAAAAATTTTGTTTAAAAATTCTTGAAATAGGAAACAAAAAATCTAGCTACTTAGACATACTTTGTGTACTCTAACTGGTCATGCTCAAGTCCTGAATCTTGCGTTCGGTCTGTATTCAGATTGTTTTCAACCACATATTTCCGCTCCAAACCGAAGCTTGTACACAAAACCATGTGACTAAAGATCTCTTCAGTCATTGGCTAGGATTTACTGGGGCAAGCACTGAGGGAAAGAGTAACGGAAATCCCAAACTTTATATTTGACTGGTCAATTCTGAACATTTGTATGTATAGGTCAGGTAATACATTTTCATAGCACACAACAAGAAATTACTTAATATTCTTGACTTTGAAGAAAATGAAAGGGGATAAAAGAAGAAAATTTATTATCACATTTACCAATCAAACTATTTTAACCAAATATTTCTCTTTGTAATACAAAATAATTACATCAAATGGTTGGAAAAAGCAACAAAAGGTGATTGATAAAAACAAAAAGAAACATTAAAGGGTAACCAAACCAGGAAGTTGGAGGCTGACTCCACCCACAGCTGAAATGTGAAAATCCAGTCAGAGGGGGTGGGGCTTGAGAACCGCACTGCTATCACTACTGGAGCTGCAGAACATGACGTCAGACTTTTTTTTACAAAATTCAACTGTAAAACCTCATTTCAACAGACGCTTTTTGACTATATTTTGAAGAATTAAACAATTTTATTTCAATTTGTTCAAAATGTGACTATGACCAACAGACAGCACTTTTAAAGCCTAAAAAAAAGTTAATTTAGGCTTTGGTCACTCTTTAAATAAAAACATCAAAGTTAGCTTCCACTGAGTGTTCTGTTTGCATGCGTGCTGTAGACCGCTAGCGTGTTATTACGTCATTGTAGTGAGAAGACTAGAAAAGTAACAAGTTCATCCAGCAGCTCGTCTCTTTCTTGCTTCACTTTTTGTACATCGTAAAGAACAGGAATTTAATGTTGTTTGAAAGAAGATTGCTAGCTTAGCGTTATATTGGGGCTTTCTAATGAGTTGCTGTGTCTTGTCGGTGCTCCACGTTTGTCCGTAGCTTGTGGTTCCTACTCGGTTTACATCCCACAATGTCCGGCTACGGTGGCCATTTGGGTCCAGTTGTTCCACTTCGAGGATGGAGCCTATTTAGACTAAAGACAAACCGAAGCTCAGTCAGATTGGAAAAAATACAGGGACCACCTCAAAAGACGGGTTCCAGAGCGGTACCTGGTCCTGGAACAGGGTCCGCTTGGGTGTATTCAGACTAGAAAAATGTTCCGAACTCTGGTTCACTCTAAGCAAACCAAATGTGTCCAGTCTGAATACACCCTAAGACTATTGTTAAAACTTTATTGACAATATTATGTCTTGCAAAAAATAGATTTATCAAGCTGTTAAGTCAAAATTTGTTAAGTATATACTAGTACTGCTTGCTGTCACTGGTCGCTGGTTCAGGAAAGACGACTAGAAAAATAGGACAAAAACATATAGCTTTGCTAGCTTGTATCTAGCGTCTCTTTTCAACTGTCATTGGTCCTACAACTTTTCAGCCAAACAAAGAGCTATTTTACGTCTTTTAACTTAACTTCAAAGTCTCAAAACTCCCCAAACTACAGCCCACGGGTCGGATCCGACCCTCTTCCACATTCTGTCTTGGCTAAATTAGACATTTTTCCATTTATTTATGTTAATTTAGCTATTAGCTTCATCCTAAGTATTTTTTGCAATTACAGGCAAATATTGTAAATAATAAATTGTTCTTAATGTTTTTCCTGGTGAATTAAAGGTTATGAAATGCTAAGTGTTTTGGCTAATTTAGACTTTTTTCCGTTTTTTAGGCTATTTTAAAGTTTAGCTAATATTTCAGCTACATGCTAGCTGTTTTGGTTAATTTGGACTTTTTTCCGTTTTTTTTAGGCTATTCTAAAGTTTGGCTAATACTTCAGCTACATGCTAGCTGTTTTGGCTAATTTAGACTTTTTTCAGTTATTTAGGCTATTTTAAGGTGTAGCTAATATTTCAGCTACATGCTAGCTGTTTTGGCTAATTTGGACTTTTTTCCGTTTTTTTAGGCTATTCTAAAGTTTGGCTAATACTTCAGCTACATGCTAGCTGTTTTGGCTAATTTAGACTTTTTTCAGTTATTTAGGCTATTTTAAGGTGTAGCTAATATTTCAGCTACATGCTAGCTGTTTAAGCTAATTTGGACTTTTTATCAGTGTTTTAGGCTATGTTGAAGTTTAGCTAATATTTCAGGTACATGCTACTTGTTTTGGCTAATTTGGACTTTTTTCAGTGTTTTAGGCTATGTTGAAGTCTAGCTAATATTTCAGGTACATTTGGCTAATTATGGCTTTTTTTTTGGTTAATTTGGCACTTCGCTAATATTTTAGCAAGCTACCAACTTCAGTGTTTTAGCTATTCTTAAAGCATCTTCAGCTATTAATCTGTCGCAGGTAATGCTACGTATCCTGTTTTTAAAAATGTTTTAGCATTATTTTTTCTATGAAGATTACAGAAAGGAATTATTAATAATATGGTTATGTGTGGCTTTCTGGAAAACCATGAATCTTTACGTTTAGGGTTTGATTGCTACGCTTTTTCTGTTGGCCCCACATTAGTGAAAAAACAGTTTTTTGGCCTTGATTAGAAAAATTTTGGGGACCCTCGCTCTAAAAGAAAAGTATTTCAATGTATATTGAGCCACAAATACCCAGGAACAAACTTCTGTGCACACACTGGCTCCCAGCTAGCTGGAATGACACGTTAAGGATGTATTAATTCATCTCTCTAAGTCTCCTTATCGTGTCTGCTGCTGCTTGGCCATTCATTAATAGTCCTGTTTTAATTAGCTATTAGTGAACACACTCCCCATGTCAGAGATATGAGATTGGGGACTGGGGGGGGGGTGGCGGTTGTAGGAGAGTGGGCTCCGTGGAAGTACGGCGTCGGGGTTGTGCAGTCTTCAGCGCCGACAGCTCCATTCTCCCTCTGTGGCGGCAGAACAATTGGCAGGGACACGCCGTTTCAGCGGGGCTCCTCCTCATTACCGGCCCCGCTGCTCACTTGCGAGCCGAGTCATTGTACCGCCAGACAATGGCGAGCCAGGGGCCCCACCCCGCACACTCTCTCTCTCTCTCTCCTTGCCACCGTAGTACATCGCTGGTTCGATACAGCGCGGACGGCGGCGGTCAAAGTCCGAGGCAAACAGAACGGGGTGGGGGGGGATTAAGACTAATTAGCATGAACAATAAAAACAAACAAACACGTCGATGGGGGAGGAGGGTCACGGAGGCAATCCCACTGTCTCGCTTCATTAGCATTGTTTACTAAGTGACACAGTTGCTTTATGATAGCAGAATTCCTCCTCTACACGCCACGTGTGCGTCTGCGATCCAAATCAGCCCCATAATTTATCATCTGTCAGAATTATACATGATTGAATTAAAGTTCATTTTTTTCCCGTATCAAACTGTCTGATAAAAAATGGATGTTGCTGCCGGCAAAAGCGCTGAATAAAAGAAGGAAGAGCTCATGGAAGTTAGCGAACTGAGACAGCTACTAAATACTGAGTTCAAACAAGAGACGAGTGGTTTTTTTCAAGGTAACACAGAATGTTTTATTAACCACCACTGAAATGTATGAGGACTATTACAACACTGAGAACTACTGTAGGGAAGGGGCGGAGCTACGGGAGGACGTGGGGAGGCAACTTGCCCTTCAATTTTTGACCCAATACTGACAAAAATGTAAAGAAACTGTTAATACAAGTTTCTTCCAGCATTTCAAAATTAATAATGTTTTAAATGAAGTCTCGAGACCCTTCAATATTTTGCTGCACCCCTGTATTGTGTTGTAAAATTAGTAAGTAAGGAAAATTTATATTTTTGGAAAACTCTTTAATAACAACTTGTCAATGAACTGTTTGGAAATTATTTTTTAATCTTCCACTCACCTATTCTCATTTACCACCCTTTAAAAACCCCACAACGCCACCATGTAAAATGCTCTAAGCTCCGCCCCCTGCTGTAAAGTTAAAGTGGGAGGAAAAAAAACACTAAAGTTGATTTTATATTATCTTTTATTATTCTCTCCAGGTTTGGAAAAGTTTTAAGAAATTTATTTATTTATTTATTTAAATGCATTTATTTACTTTAAGTTGTATTATTAATTTTATTTATTTATTAGCATTTTTATGGATTTATTTACTTATTTATTTTTCAAATGTAGTCATATTTTTGTTTTTATTTAATTAAGACATTAATGGAGAATTTTTTAAAATTATTTATTTAATTTATTCATTTATTTATACTTTCACATCAATGTATTTATTTATTTTTTAATTTATTTGTTTATTTACCAACATTTCTACTGATTTTATTTTTTAAGTTAATTATTTTATATTATTATGTTATTGTATTTATTAAAAATTGTATTAATTTATTTTACTTATTCTTTTTATTTATTTATTTATTTATTTTCAATAGGCCAAAACCCATTATTAGGAGAATTCCCATAAGATCACAAAATTTACATAAAATATACCAAAGAAATACAATTATATAGTAAGAGTTAAAACCAAGATAAAGTAAAATAAAATAAACTTATAAATGTATTATTTCAAATGTTCTTTTTTTTCAAGATCTCACAAAAATCTTAAACTTGTTGCAAAATGTTCAGTTTTTTTTTTTTTAAGTATTATCGTACACTTTTTAAAAAAAAGTAGTTTTGAAATATAAAAATTTAGTAGTTTGAACTATAAGTGAAGAAAATCTGAAGTCCATAAACATTTTTATGTGATTTTAGAAACTTCATAAGAGTGAATAAATAAAGCCAAATTTGGTACAACCCTGCAATAAATGGTACGGTCCAAAATTCATCACAAAATGACCCATTTTTGATTTTTTTTTCCCTCACATTTTCAAAATCTTTTGAGTTTTTTAATCCAGAAAATATTTTTTGGGACTTTCGAATGACTTCATGATGAAAATGTGTTAATCAAATTCCAATTAAGACTCTAAATGATCAATTTATCAATGATGCTTCATTTTTAGCAGCTTTTTTTTCTCTTTCAAAACTTAAAATTATAAGATGAATTTTTGTGTGATTGTTGAACATTATGGTGCTGCACTCACAGTTCAATAAGTCATGAAGATAAAAAAAGTATTGATCGTCATGCTAGATGTATAAATATTAGTGATGAGATGATTGATGATAGGATTTTTAAATCTCTTTGGCATTGCAGAAAAAAAATTGCATTTGCCTCCGAGTGTCACCAATAGTGAAGGCCCCCCCGGGAGGAAGCCCATCGCCGCATCAGTGGGGGTGTTCAGTGAAAACTGGGCCAAATCAAAGTGATTAAGGACCTGCAAATCAATACCGCCTTTATATTAGATTTACTCAGCCTGCTTGGATCGCACGGAGTCAGCAGAAAGATGGAGGGAGGCTGCGGCTGAATTGAACCCAGATCCAGCTAAGCGTCGGCAGATTGGCTGCTGGTATAAATCGTTAGGCTCACATCAAGTCTTTGAGGCGTGATAAGATAATATAATCATCTTTGAATGGAGGGGGCGAGAAGAAAGTTGAGGGCTGTCTTTTGTTTCTGCTGAGCTCATAACTTCAGTGTTTCTGAAGATTATCAATCTTAGACTTTGGAGCTTCGCAGCTTCACATCATAAATGTTGCCCGTTTGGATTTAGAAAATAGTTTTTTTTCTTTTAAAATAACAAAGTATACGTTCTCATTCTGTTCCTAAAATTGTTCAAAATGGTGGTAATGCATGCAACGTAGGACATGGCGGGGTTAACTGCACTATTTACAGTCTCCTCCCCACCCAAAATTGGAGATTAAACTTTCTGATGATAATGCATGCGCCTTAAATGGAGAGAGATTATTTTACTCTGCACAGAAAAGAAGGACCGCAACAAACGGTCCAAGGACAGTCCACTATGGGGGTTCCCACCGACCCACAGACCGAATCCGGCCCACCTCCTCATTTGGACCAGCCTCCCAAACACTATCAGACATGCATAACTTTTTTTTTACCCACTTAGAACATGACATTTTTACAGCTCAATACAGAGAAGCTTGCTACGGTGGAGCTCGCCATCATGCTACAATGGATATTGCTAGCATGCTACAATGGAGCACGCATCAGGCTACAGTGGAAGTTGCTAACATGCTACAGTGCTAGTATTGCTGGAATTGCTAGAATGCTAAAGTGCAGCTCGCATCATGCTACAGTGGAAACTGCTAGCATGCTACAGTGGAGCTCGCTATCACGCTACAGTGGATATTGCTAGCATGCCACGGTGGAGCTCGCCATCATGCTAGAATGGGGATTGCTATCATGCTACAGTGGAGCACACTATCATGCTACAGTGGATATTGCTAGCATGCTATGGTGGAGCTCGCTATAACAGTGGAGCTTAGTAGCATGCCACAATTGAGCTTTCTTCAGCTGAGCTTGCTAGCATGCTATGCTTTCCACTGGTGAGCTGGTAAATATAGCAAGCTAACCCACTGAGTCCCCACCTACGTCAATTTGGGAAAACACAGGTGGGGCCACCACAGAAACTGCAGACAAACCCATTTGGGGCCCTCTTGGCCTTGTTGGCATCACTGACAGACCAAAACGAACCTAATAATTGAAATTGACTGACAAGCAGCTGTGTGTAAAAACACCTCAAGTTTGAGAGTGAAATGAACTGCCTTTGATGTGCACAATTTGAGGAGGGTCAGAACCTTAAGGAATTCATTGTATGCAGATGATGAGAAGATGTGACTGTTTTGAAGATGCAAGATTCTAAGCACTTGTGAAAATATAAAATGCAAAAAAAATGCTAAATCTAGGGTCTGACCATTAATCTGTGGACTGAGACCCCCCCCCCCGTGCTCCTAATGGGACGTAGACACAGGTTTCAACAAGACTGAAGTCCTATAGACTTCCATTGAAAAGTAGAGTGTTATTACTCAGTCAATTTATTCATCAGAACAATCATTCTTGCTGTGATATGTTCTTTTTAATATTTTCTTTATTTTTTATATATATATTTTTCCATATGCAACTCATTCACTGACCAATCACTTGCCTCAGTGGGCCACACCTTGAAGCGTACTCATGATTGGCAACATTAGTTGCCAAAGATTTCATGACTCAGAGTGACTCAGACCAATCACAGTAGGTCTACGAAGTTTCATGTCGAGAGGACCGGAGGTGGGGCATTTTCTATAGGTAATGTCAACACATGGTTTTGTCCAGTAAAATAATACGTGTCCATGGTTCTGACCTCAGTCCACAATGATCACCGGTCACAGTCACTTGCGTTCAAGCGGTCACTTTCAATAAAAGGTCTTTGTCAGGGGTGTCCAAAGTCAGTCTTCGAGGGTCGGCCTCCAGAACCCCTCCGTTATCTGGTGCTGATTACATGGATCAGGAGTGTTTGACCAATTAGGAACTTCAATGTCAGATTGGTTGGAAAACATGTAGGACACCCGCCCTTGAGGACTGACTTCGGACACCCCTGGTCTATGTAACCCCTGGTCTATGTAACCATGCATATATGGGTGTTTCAGGGTTCCACATTCAAAATTCTTGCATTTGTAAGTTTTTAGGTCTGTTTTCAGGCTCTACGTACAAAACGGACAATCATTTATCACAGACTGGGAGTTCAACCAGTTCCTAAAACCTGAAATAGCTGAACTTGGACCAATAGGGGAGTTGGATTTCGTCGAGACACTTAGGCGGAACTTAGACGCGGAAGTGGCACTTGTTGTGAACATGATTATGACGGGGAAATTCTTATATATATATTGGAAAACAGATGTCTTGGTCAATGTGAATGTAGCCCAGTGTGAATGTAGCCCTATGCTATGTTCACACCAGACTCAGAAACATGCATTCAAGTGACCTCTTTGTAGACAAGCATCTACAAGTGTTTCTGGCTTCCGTGTTCAGGACTCTTGCGTTTGTGCATCCCTACGAGAATCTGTTCTCGGGCCCTACGAACAGGTCAGGGGTTAATTGAAGCTAACCCTGTTTAACTTTGACCAATCAGAGACTCGGATTTGGTAGTGGCGTATGGGTAGTGTCCTCTTCAAAACACAGAAGGGCCAACCGTTTGAAGGGTGGTTGGCGCCCAGCCGGAACACTATGACACCAAATCTTTCGTACATCGGAATCGAGCTGTGCAAGAAGAGATTCACAATATTTGACATTTCACACAAAGCCTCTTCCAACTGTGAGTACATTTTCGAGTATCGGGGTAGCAACAGTCCAGTATAAACACCGTGTGCACATTAGCACATTCTGGAACGTGCATCCCGTGTGCGTAGCTTTACCGGTTGGACAAAAAGCATCATGAGTTGGCAATTAGGTACCCTGAGCATGTGCACTCACGCTCGTGCGTGCAGTGTGCCGTTACTCCCCATCTCCATGGAGACACCATGTCCCATCGGTCACCCCACCCCACCACACACACAGCCTACCCTACCCCACCCCGGCAGTGTTTGTCTCACAGTAAATCTAAATTGCAGAGAGCAGTTAACCCCCTCACCTCCTCCTCAGCCAGCTCCCGGGCTCCGTGGAATCTCCGCAAAGTTGCCGTCCGTGTGGGAGGAAAGAAGAGGAGTGGGTGAAAAGAGTGTTGGCACACAACAGAGCTGGGGTCATCTGAGCAAGGGGGGGGGTGTCTTTGCAGTGAAGATAAGCAATAACTTTCCCTTTGCTTTTATGCGAGGAATCTTTCATGTTATCTGGTAGTAGTAGTGGTGGTGGCGGGGTAGGGGGGGTGTGTGTGAAGGGCTCCGATCTGTTTACAGCTCTGATTGGAATTACACAATCAATTACCAACTCCTGCTGTGTCCCAAATGAGCCAGCCCAAAAGACAGGGGAATTGGTTAAATGTTATTGTTGGGAGGCCATTATCCAACAATCGCGGCTGTTAATACAAGAAAATGACATTCATTAAAACGCTCAACGGGAGGCTCCCGGGGGCCAGGCTGCAGCTGACCCCCCATTCACCGGCCGGCTTTGTGGGCCCTCGTCCACTGTGGGGAGGAGGTGGTGTGTATGGGGGGGGGTTGTGTCAAAAGCGCAAAATGCTCGTCTTTTGTTGCCGAGTGGCCTTTGGTCCCTCTTCGCAGTCATGTGTGACAAACGAGTAAATACCGGAATGTTTTTGAGCTTGACGAAAAAGTGTTTGACGAATAATTACATCATTCTGTGAATGACAGTACCCCCCCCTCCCACAGACGTCCATGTGATCCTGCAGTAATCAGGCCTGAATCACACTTATTTAGCTCTATATGTATATCAGCAGCACCTCAGCTAATAAAAAAAATAATTTTTCGACTAAGTGCATTCCCAGTTGGTGATCTACTAAGGCTAAAGTTAAGGTTCAGACGCGGAGAGAATCGGTCATTTTTGCTGCCGGATTTCTTTGTGCAACTATCTTTAGCATCTTTCGCAGAGTAAAAGGCCCCCTTTGTCTGGTTCTGTTCAGCGAGAGGTCGGCAAGAGGAAGACAGCCGTGGCCTTGTTATTTCTGTTCTTCCTACAGGAAACGAGAGCCGCTTGCTTCACGAGGCATAAAAAAGAGAAATGGTTCTTTACGTTTTATTTGGCTCTTGATGTGGAAAGCGAAAGCAGTGAGGAGACCATCAAAGTGAACTCCACTGTGTTGCATTTTGGAAGCATTTAAAATATCACTCCTACTATTTTTTTTTTTAAATCTTCAGTAAAACTGTTTCCAGTAGTGTTATAATTATGGTTATTCTCTATTAGAAGAAAAATGCTACAAGAACGTGTTAGAAATGGCAAAACTACAAGTTTTATTGGAGTTGCTCTTTGAGGACAAGTAAAAAAGTGGGGTTGTTCACTTAAAAAATATATAGTTTCAACTTTTCCTTATGCATAAAAATCAGCCACTTTTATCAAAACTGTCTTTAAAAATACATCTACAATGATGTGACGTTCACCAAAAGATGGCGCTTTATTCTTTTACAAAATATCTTGAAAGAAAATATCGCCTCATAGAAATATCGCGATGCTCAACTTGTATCGATTTAAAATGATGTCAAAGCGATATTTAGTTTATTATTTATAGGTAAACATATTGTTCAGCATCTTTCTTTTGTTTTTTCCACTCAAACCCCCTGCCACTAGTTGGCAGCACAATATAACGAACCTCTTTGACCAGCTCTACAACAAAACAAAACAAGATCTCTAAAGGAACATTTCTTGTGGCATGCGAATCCGATACATGCTTTGAGCCTCGCACTTGTTATTAAATGAGACATGTAGAGTGAAATTTAACTAAGGATAAGTACTGAAGTGAAAAGATTTAGTTGCTTCGTGGCTCACAGTAGAACTAGGGCAGAGGTAGGCAACCTTTAAGAGTAAAAGAGCCATTTGGGCTTGTTTTCTACTGATCAAAACCTAAAAGGAGCCGCATTGACTCATGTTAGCCTTTAAGGAATTTGGATTTGCATTCATAACCTTCTTTTTTTCTTAAATAAATGTGAATAATATCTATTTTTGGCCCGAACAAAAGCAAATATATATATAAAAATAAACTAGCATAGCAGGACAACTTCAGATCCCATAGACCAGGGGTCTCAAACTCAAGTTACCTTGGGGCCACCGAAGGCGGAGTCTGGTTGAAAATTGAATAATTTAAGTAGCTGCCAGACCCATTGGTGCTCAAGACAGCTAGTCTTGCAATGCCCACCCCCAACTACTTCCAAAGGATGACAAATGTAGCGTTTTACAGCCTCTTTAAACAATATATTACAATATCAATATTTTGGCACATCCCTAGTCCTTACCCTGTGCCTGACCTCAGTCCTGATAAAGTACAAGACTGTCTCAGAAATGGCGTTCCCAATAAAACCACTGGTGTGAATTAGTGAGAACCTGCTAAGTAATTGTGTAGACAAGATGTGCCACAAATTATACAAGATATAAGTAACAGAAACACATAACAGAGAAAATTATATATTACTAGATATTAGTAATTCTAGATACAGATAGGGACTAGAGACTAGACACTAGTACTGGATACAGAAAGAGACAAGATACCAGTAGTTCTAGATACAGATAGATAGGGACTAGAGACTAGGGATGTCCTGATCAGGTTTTTTTGGGCCCGATCCGATTCCGAGTCATTGGATTTTGTGGATTTGCTGATACAGAGTCCCAATCCAATACTTTTGTAACACATTTAAAACATTAACAAATTGAATAAATAGATTTGTCTTGTCCCTTATTTATATTTCATTAACATTATTTTATCATTAGAAACTTAAATAAAACACTTCAGTGAAGTTCTTAAGACATCGTATTTCGGTTTTATTATCAGAGGAGTCAATTTTCTTAACTTTTATTTCTCTTTCAGATAAATAAAACAGGCATATCAAAGGACAGCTCGGGTCCTAAGGAGTTAAATCTCGGCGCTAGCATGTAGCAGTTAGCAGCTGCCGGTTATCCATTTGTCTGTCTGCAGCACGAAGAGCTTAACATTAAAAAGAAACAAAACTCTGTCTTTTCTTGTTGAAATGCCTTTAGAGGTTGTTGTTTACAGACACTAACTGTCAGTTTAAAGCATTTTCAAAAGAGTTATTGATCCCGGAAGTCTGAATCCGTGATCGGCTAGCTAGCTAACTTTACATCAGTCCTCTGCTTGAACTGTTGTCGGTTTCTGCTGCGTTTTCCAGGAATAACATTTTGTGATCTGTTCTTGACATGCAGACTTCTAGTGGATGATTTATCCAGAGTAATAAGATTGAAATATAAAGCGCTGATCATAATAAGAATAAATGAAATATCCGATCCTGATCGGACAACGGAGCCCGATTCCGATCGAGTCTTCAAACACGTTATCGGGCCTGATTTCCGATCACGTGATCGGATCGGGACATCCCTACTAGAGACTAGACACTAGTACTAGATACAGAAAGAGACTAGATACCAGTAGTTCTAGATACAGATAGAGACTAGAAACTAGTAGTACTAGATACAGAAAGAGACAAGATATTAGTAGTACATAAACAGATAAAGACTAGATACTAGTAGTAATAGATATAGAGACTAAATACTAGTGGTGCAAGATACAGAAAGAGTCTAGATGCTAGTCGTACTAGATACAGATAGAGACCAGATACTACTAGTTCTAGATTCAGATAGGGTCTAGATCAGGGGTCTCAAACTCAATTCAGCCGGGGGCCGCTGGAGGCAGAGTCTGGGTGAGGCCGGGCCGCATCAGGATTTCCACAAGAAAATCGCTGATAAAACATTCCAATGTTCTCAAATATCTTTATTTTTAACACAAAATAATGAATGAATTAAATTAATTAATTTTAAAAAATGAATTAGAAAATCAATCATTAATAATCAAAATAATAACAATGATCATACAGCAGACACAGACGACTGCAGAAACCACATATTGACTGACTGACTGCAGCAGTGTTTCTCAAATGGTGGGGCGCGCCCCCCTGGAGGGAATGCAAATAAAAACATGTTTACATTAGTGATGGATAGTGTGCATAATCCTACATAGTAAATTAAATACAGCAAAAACAACCTAAAACTCAATTTACAGTGAATCAGTGCGAAAGAACTGAATCTCTGAGAAAAGACCATCACTACTGTGGAGGGAAACAAGGAAAGACTTGTTTTTATTTTGTCTGGAAGTTTTGGAAGTATTCTAAAAAAGAAAGAGAAAAATTAATACAACTGATTATTTAGAAGTTTTTATTATTATTATTATTCTTTAATGATAATAAAAGTATGATATTTTGAGGAGATATATGTTTAACTTGAGCAAATTAACTGATACTAATGATGTTTGCAGCTGAAGGGGGGGGGGGGGGGGGGTCTAAGAGAAAATACCTGACAAACACTGGACAAGAGAAAACTATTTTTATTCAGTTTCAAACGTCTGTATTTACAGAACCTTCTTCATTTCTGAACTTAGAGCAGCGCGATCACTGAAAGCTCAATGTAAACACACGTACACCAGAATTCCTGGCCTCCGCGTCGGGAGCGCGCGTTGCTACGCAAGTTTTTAAATCTGGTCTCAAGCTCTGCGCACAAATCGGGCGCGCGCTGAGTCTTCAACCCTGTTCAATATTTCACGCACAGTCGCAGCAGCGCTAATGATAAACACCATAGAAGAAGAATCTCCTCTCTATTGCTGCGTGCGTGACCGCGCTGCTCCGGTAATTCTACTCGCTCGCGGGCATCACTCACGCACGCGGAAGTAGTGAGTCTCTCTCGCGAGGACTTTTTCTTTTCGTGGAGGAGGAAAAAGCGCTCGCGAGGGTCAGACTTGTCCGCGCGGAATGTTTGATGCGTGCGCGGATTGTCGCGCGGCGTCAGGAACACGCTTTTTGACAAGCGGCAGGCTGTGTATCACATGACGAAAGAGGAGAGGGGCCCGCAATCAAGTTCAGTGAGAAAGCACCTACAGCAGCTTCATCGCTCCTCCTCCGCCCAGCTGACTGGAGGAATGAATTCATGAGTGAGGAGGCTCGGACAGCCCGCCGATGTCCCGCCCTCCAGAACCATATACCTTACCGTGATTGGTTCGTTCAGCTCTGCACACAACAACTGTCATTCATATCAGCCTTGCGGGCCGCACTAACAGTAATCTTTCATATGAAGACGCGGGCCGCAAATTATCATCCCGCGGGCCGCAGATTGCCCGCGGGCCGCGAGTTTGAGACCCCTGGTCTAGATACTAGTGGTTCTAGATACAGATAGAGACTAGATACTATTAGTTCTAGAGTTCTAGATATAGATAGATTGACTTGAATCTACTAGTTCTAGATACAGATAGATAGAGACTAGATACTAGAGTGAAAAAGAACTTGCGGTCAGCCCTGGTATCATGTACAGATTACAAAAACAAGAGGGGAGCCACAGGAGTACCGATCCCAGTGGTATGCGGTTGAGTACCAGATCAATTCGGCGCTCTTGCCAGGTCTTTGGCTTATTGAACACGCAGATTGACCCTCCTGAAGATAGCCTCGAAGCCAAACGCTGACCCTTGGCACTTGAGCATCTGTCGGATTCCGACACAAATCAATTAACATCATGGAAATCAAACACTTTCTCGTGCGTTCGTTTGGACAAAAGTTAACTATATTTCGCTGGAAAAGAAAACGGGGATCAAAGGGAATTCCGATGCAATAATAGATACAAAGCGACGGGTAAATGAAATTTTCTGGCTGCGTGTCGACTGCCTCATCAGAGAGGTGAAATAATTATCACAGGCACCTGTTATGACAAAGAACAGGTGGAGCCACGGCGTTTGTAATCTCAAATCTCAACGGATATGCCCAGGATGTGTGCGTTTGTACTCGCGGCTCGTAGTGCCAAGATGCAGCGCGTGTGGGTGTGTGTGTGTGTGTGTGTGTTAGGTGCTGAGCTAAGCCTCTGATTGAGAAACAAACCGCAGCAGCAACATGCTTCACTGTTTCCACCCAGCATCTGTCTCCAGCAGCATGGGGCCTCCACGCATGAAGGAGGCAGGAGGAAGCATCATCTCGCCTTCCTACCTACTCATTATTTGGGAGTTGAAAAAAGAAACCCCCCTCTCTCTCCTCTCCTCTCCCTCATTCTTTCCCCCCTCAGCCATCTCAGTGTGAGGCTTTTTTCTTTTTTTTTTTTTTTTTTTTTTTGGTCTTCCATCATCCTCAAGTCAGAGCGAGGTCACATCACAACACGACGCGCTCTGCTGTGAGTTTAGCGCCAGATGCTCCCCACCACTTCCTCTGCACAGGCGGCTTCTTTGAGAATCGCTGGATGAGACAGAGGAACTTTCTTTAAATGCTGACTTCACATTTGAAATGTTATGAGGGCGATGACAAGAGGAAAACAGTGGAATTCTTTTTTTCCCAATTCTGCAGGGGACCATCAGGCAGTACAGATACTTTCTGGACTGTATTCATACATAACATACTGCAGACTGGAAGCATGGTCGGAAGTACAAAAGACATTTAATGGATTTTTGTGGCTTTGAAAATTTATGTTAGGCCCATATTTCCACACAACCTTGCTTCATTTCACTAATATTGTTTTCTTTTATTCAGTACATTTCTAGTTTTACGTTTTTCTTGACGGTTTTCTCATGATAAAGTCATTTATTATCTTGTTATTGTGAGAAATAGTCATAACATATTTAAAAAAAGAAAAACAATATTCCAGGTGCTAAAATGCAAAACAAAAATGATACAAATTTTCAGAAAAAAAGTAGTTTCCAGAAAGAAAATCAAAAGAAAAAGAAAAAAAAAACCACTGAAAACAGACTAATTTCCAGAAAACAAAATGTAAAAAACAATAACAAAACATTTTTTTGGGATAGCAGAAGTAATTTCGAGAAACTAATGATGAAAAAATAACAACAAAAACAGCAACAAATGTTTCAGAAAAACAAAAGATAATTTCCAGAAATTAATATGTAAAAAAACTAAAGTAAATATACGGAAAAGAAAAGTAATGTCCAGAAATCAAAACGTTAAAAAACAACAATAAAAAAAAAAAAAACCTTTTGGAAAAAGAAAACTACTATCCAAAAACCAAAAGGAAAGAAAAAAAAAAGTTACAGAAAAAAAGAATTCCCACTAACTTAACCGTGAAAAACTAAAAAGAAAGGAAAAAAAAAAATAGAAAACAAAACTAGTTTCCGGAAACCAAAGTGTAAAAAACTACAAAATAAAAATTTTTTGGGGAAAAAAAGTAACTTCCAGAAACTAAAATAAAAAAAACAAGCAAAAATGTTTTGGAAAACAGAAGCAATTTTAAGAAACTAAAATGTAAAAACAACAACAAGAAAAGAGATTTCAAAAAGTCAAAGTAAAAAAAAAAAAAAAAAAAAATTAAAAAGCGTATTTCCAGAAACCAAAACCTTAAATTAACAAACAAACAACATTTCAGAAGCAAAAGTAATTTCCAGTAAACAAAATGAAATGTTAAAAATGCAAAACACAATGAGAGACCAGGAGATGTACTATGGGACGTCGCTGGTTAGATGAATGATGGACAAAAAATCCTCATCCAATCAGAGATGTCCCGTAATTCCTACTTTTTCCAGTTTCTGTTAAAAAAAAAAAAAAAAAAAAAAAAAAAAAATATATATATATTATATATATATATATATATATATATATATATATATATATATATATATATATATATATATATTATATATATATAAAAATAGAGAGTTAACTTCATTTACAAAAGTGAAGTGATTTACATAGTTTCTACTGAGCGGCAGCCATGGAGGCGGGAACGATCTCCACTTCCCTGGCCAGTTTTTTCCTGGGCGGCCATGTTTGCCCCAGGCCCTTAAACTGTCCAGGTGTACCCCGCTTTTGCCCATCAGTAGCCGGAACAGGTTCTGATATAGCACCAATTACTAGAAAGGGATATAGCAAAAGAAAATGGATGGAAAATAGAAAAAACAGCTAAGCTAACATGTAGCTAAAGTAGGCTAAGCAGCTGAATGTAGAAACAATAAAAAGAAAAAGAAATCAGAAAACAAAAAGTTGAGTATTCAGATATCACTGATTTTTTAAATTTACTTTGTTGTTTTTACTGCTGCAACAGTAAACTGCTAGTTAGCCTACTTTAGCTCAGAGTTAGCTTAGTTGTTTAGCTTAACTTGTTCTTAGTTGATGTCATAACAATTAAAAAAAAAAGGTTATATATACACATAAAATTACATGTATTTAAATATAATTCAAAAAATAATAAATAATGGGAAAAAAATAAATCAGACAGCGGTGCTGTCATTGCCATACAAATGTTAGCCTAAATGTTAGCTTTTATGAGTCTAATGTTAGCCACTCTTTGCATAGAGAGATGATAGCAGTGGATTTACCTGTGCGATGGCAGAGTTGAATGTGTGGACTTGTCTTTTCAAACCATCCATGCAAAGAAAGAACTGTAATCTTCCAGACTACATGTTGTGTTGAACTTGAGCCGAGCTGCTTCGCCCGCTTACATTGGCGCTTTTCCCCGGCACTACACACAAACACTTTTAAGTTTATCACTAAAAAAAGTAGAAAAAGATAGTGCTGAAGCTCTTCTGGAGTTTTTTTTTAAGGAAAACTACCAGCCTACATCCAACTATGACTCCATTTTCATGTAAGTCAAGACGCTCACTGTGGATGTCTTGAAGTGTTGGAATCAACCGGTATCATTGTAGCTAAACCGAAACCCCCGAGCTAGCGAAGTTTAAAACAAACATTTAAAAAATAAAAAGCTGTATTAAAACAACAAACCGGGAGGTTTTTCTTGAATAATGGATTTCCTATAACAAGTTATTTCCACATACATAGAATGCCCTCTCTAGATCCTAGGCAGCTACTGACTTTCTAATGTTAGAAGGAGGCTGGTCATATACTATAGCACACTGCATTTTATAATAATACATTTTTTGAGCCAATCAAGCATCCTTTACATTGAAATAGCATTAAAATAATTATTCACAATACTATACTATACTATACTACACTACACTACACTGTACTACAGCACTGTCTTTTTCTGTACTATACTATACTATACTATACTATATTATACTATACTATACTATACAATACTACACTGCACTTCAGCACTGTCTTTTTCTGTACTATACTATACTATACTATACTTCAGCACTGTCTTTTTCTGTACTATACTATACTATACTGTACTACACTACAGCACTGTCTTTTTCTGTACTGTACTATACTATGCTATACTGTACTAGTATTTCTATACTACACTTTTCCACAGCACACTTTCCAAAACTATACTGCACTATACTTAACAATGCTGTACTATACTGTTCTATACTTGACTCTATCACATCACACTTCACTATACTATACCATTCTATACTAGACCATACCACACCACTCTTTACTATACTACACTATACTTTACTATGCTATACTGTACTACACTATTCTATGGTAGACTATACCGCACTACACTTTACTATAGTATATTATAGTCTAGTATGGTATAGTACAGTATAGTACAGTATACACCTTACAAGTCAGTCGAGGTTAATTTTGGCGTTCGCTTGAGTAGCTTCTGCTTAGAGGGTAAGGGGAAATTTAAGGATAGTATACAATACATCACATTTTAAAGGTTCCAACTAAAAAATCTAGGGAGCAAGCAGTTTATAGTGGATGCAGATGATGAAGACTCAATAAAACAAAGTTGGGTATTTGTGGAAGTTGCCACGTCAAAGCAAAGCGACAGAAGGCAAGAAACTGCTTAAAAAAAATAAAGGGTTTGTAGGGTAAAATCATTTCTTGTTTGACACTCCTGCTGTATACGAAATACCAGAACCCAAATCTGAAAAACAAAAAGGAGCTGATGCACGACCTCTGTTGTTGATCCATTTGATGTAGTTGCACCGTCTACACCCCCATACTCAATGGAAACACTAGCTTGAATCGCCCGGATCTCTCAGTGAAAACCAGGCATTAGCTGGAAGCTGGAATTTCAGGTTTCCTTCTTTGAAATCGCTCCACAAAAAGAGGAAAACTACACGGATTTAACAACAACTGAAGACGTTTCTCTAGAAACATGAATCACCCAGCATGCACAGCCAAATCCCGTCAATTCCTTAGACGCATCTATCTTGGCCAACTAGTTTAATCTTATAACAGGCCTGGAATAAAAAGAATAAAATCGCAACTGAGGTGCTTCCAAGCGAGTCATCTCTAGCAGCCAGCCCAGCTATCATTATCTGTTAAAGAGCCTCCTTCCCTATGGATCATCATTACGAGGCGCATTAGAAAATACTTTGATTAAACTCCTCTAATCCAGCGCAGACAGCTGCAGTCCATTCACAGCTGCCTAATCTCCCCGCCGCTAAATACAAGAGAGACAATGGGCAACAAATGACAACTTACGTGAGGGGGGGGGGGATATAGAGAAGGGAGAAAACAAAGAAAGAAGAGGGGACGGAGACAGAGCCGGTTCTTCTATCAAAGCCGATGGAGGGCCGTATCATGCTAGGGGACGGCTGGAATGAAAAGAAGATCCAAAAAAAAAAAGAGGAGATTCCGAGGTTAGGGAGGGGGAAAAAAAGTGTTGCACGCGGAGGAACGATCTCTTCCAGCGCAACTACAAACAAGGCGCTGATGGGAGCCGCAATCAAGATGAGAGTACAGAGAAAGAGAGAAAAATGAAACTACTCCTCAATGGTACAAATCACGGCGGGGAGGTTATCAGGGCCATCGGCAATCACTATAATGACAACATGGTGTGACATGATAGTTACAGCACTCAAAGAAAATCATTCGCCCGGGCTGGGGGAAGAGATAGGCAGGCGGGCAGCTTCATAAATACCGGTCTAGCTTGGAGGATTTTCTTTTTTTTTTGTGTGTATTTGTTGGCCTCTGTTTGCGCGTTGTCGGGTGTTTAAGGTGTGTAGCGATGGAGTGGCGGAGGATGAGCGGGCGAGTATTTGCTGATTGTGTGGGATCATCGAGGAGGCGTGACCGAGCCGATTCGTTTGTTGTTCTGCAGAGCGGTTCGGTCGTCGCATCAAACGTGATGCGGGGTGTCGGCGCAATCTCGCACAGGTGCCTTATCAATGCGCGGCACACTGACAAAGTGGCGTTCCATTAATCAGCGGTGGCAGCGCCACCAGCTAGAATCGAGACCGTGTGAACTTCGCCGAACCGCTAATGCGCGAATTTGCAGCAATTTGTGTCAACCACCGGTATTTACACTGATGGAAATACCTGTCACGAGCCTTTTGCATCTGATTAGGCAGCGCCAGGGTTGTTTAACAACTCCGCATAAATCTGGAACCTTCCATACCCCCGGAACCACACGTGTTTCCCAAAGTTTTTTCAGCGCCAGGCTTTGTAAAAAGGCGGTTGCCTAGCAGCTCGACAGGGAGGACGGCTTCACTCTCACTCCGCGGTAAATAGTCTTCTTGGATATTCTCTGTCACTTTCTGACTCTTTGAACTCAAAATAAGAAATGGAACAAAAGGCACCAAAATGGTACAACGTCAGATTTGTTTGCTAAACTCAAACTGCCGGTTGCTATGGAAACGTTCCAGAACCCACCTCCTCTGATTTCCTCATAAGAGTCGATGTACAATAAAGTTACTTAAAACAATAATCTACATTTGTGACAGTGTTTTTCCTGTAAAGTCATAACTCATAAAGAGTAAAGTTGACACATTACAACAGGTCACATTTCCCATAAAGCACTGGGTTCTTTTAAGGCACATGTGTCAAAGTGAAGGCCCGGGGGCCAGATCTGGCCCTCCGGGTAATCATATCCGGCCCTCCAGATCATTTTATTGTATTGTTATTAATGGCTCGATGTTATCTTGCACTTATTTCTAACTTGTGTAGTTTTGACAAAATGTATTTTTCTAAATTAGTCTAAATTAAAAGTTATTTAAGATTTAAAATGATTTCTTCTAGAATAATATTCCTACCTATCTATTATTCTTAATTTGTTAAAAAAGTTACGATTTTAAAGTTTTAAAAATTGGCGTTATGCTAGCTTTCTGGACTATTTTGGCGTTTACTAAGAGGTTTTAGGCTGTTTTGGAGTTTAGCTAATATTTCAGCTACATGCTAGCTGTTTGGATAATTTGGGCTTTTTTAATTTTTTTTTTTAGTTTTTTAGGCTACCAGTGTTTTGCTATTTTTTCAGCTACATGCTAGCTGTTTTGGCTAACCTAGGTTTTTTAGGCTCATTTGTCATTTAGCTTATATTTTATCAGCTTCAGCGTTTTTAGCTATTAGCTTCAGTGATTTCAGCTATCAGCTTCAGCATTCAAATTCAGCTGACAGCATTCACACAAGAATTATTGCAGGTAATGATGCACATCTACTTCATAATTATGTTAAAGAGTTACGGTTTTTAAGTTTTAAAAATTACGTTTTAGAGTGTTCAATAAAGCTTTATCCTGTTCGGCCTGCGACCTAAGGGTTTTTTGGATTTTGGCCCCTTGTGTGAATGAGTTTGACACCCTATTGTACATACAACAATGACAAATGAGATCTATCCATCCATCCATGGTAGTGATGCACGATATTGACTTTTAGAACTGATACCCAATATTTTTCGGCCTCTTGCAGCCGATACGATAATCAACCATTGTTTTTTTTAAATACTTGAAAAATAAAAATGTAAGTACAAAGTAAGAGTGTATGACTCTTATGTATTCCAACTAATTTTTTCAGAACCAGTTTTACTTGAGCAACAGGTAGTACAAACGGCTTTCTCAGTCTGCCGTATATCTATAAAAATATAAAGAGTGCATTTTAATGATCAGAACAAATGTTAAAACTTTACCTTACATAGCAATGTAACGAGGAGTTTTTTTTTTTTCATTTAAATAATGAAGAAAATACTTTGTTTTAAACTGGTGTGCAAAATAAATGGCTTCTCATAAAAATAAACTTTTATATTATTTTTGATAGATAAAAGGCGGAGCATTCTGCACACCTGACTGCTGCTGTTTCCATCTACCATGCCAATGATTTAAAAAAAAATTGAGTATGAAATCTTGAATATTCTGCCGTAGCGTTAGCCCTTTCTTGGTAAAACATGTCAAAGATCCTGAACAATGACTGAGACTGATGTTAGATATACAAATGAACACTTTTACTTTAATGTCCCGCCCCCATCATCTTTTCATCAGTCGTAAAAGCGTTCCCGATGATCTTTCAATTATGAATTATTCTTATAAATAAGAATAAAATAAACATATTTAATAAACAGTCACATCACAAAACCAGTCATAAAATAAGTCATAAAGACAAAACTAAACATTTACAAACACCAGTTGTGTATTTAGTGTAATGTGAGATACAATTACATTGATAACACAGTATTTTCATGTTAGCTTGTAACTATTTGCATTTTTCAAGAAGGGACTTAATTAAAAGGAAAAAAAAAGTATATTTTACTCAGGAAGAGTTCAGCCTGAAAATCATTGGCTGGACTCATGTGCTCCGATTTATTTCTTGGAAAGAGTCGGAATTAACATTTGGAGCAGCGTGGATGTGTGTAGCACTCAGGGTAATTTTGGTGAGCCGTGCTGAGGTGCTCTTGGATGAATCATACATGGACATGCTCTCAACCCCCATGCTGGGGAATAATGAGACCCAGTGAAGTGAGGAATATGAACACACCTCATCTACAACAACACCTCTGTCTCTCACTCGCTCCCTTCACTCCTCCTCATCCTCATCCCCCCCCAATCCTCTGATCTCCCCGCTAAGGTGTGCGGGGCGGCTGTTTGCGGTGTGAGCGCGCATGTATTACTTCTTGGCCACCCCGCGCAGCCGGCGGCGGAACGGCGGCGGAACGGCGGCGTCCGCAGACGCCCGTTGTTATGCGGGTGAATAATTGCGCTCAGAAAAGGGAGGAGGTCCGGGTTAATGCAGCTCTGCTAAGGCTGCTGGCAGGGGTCAGGGGTCGGCTGATGAGAAAGCGCACCACTAGCGCCGGACTCTCCTCGGCATGTGTGTGGGCAGCGTGGAGGTCAGGACTGCAGTGAGTCACGCAGGCCTACGCACACAAACACAACGCAGCAAAAGCTCCAGACCACACACTTCTCAGAGTGTGAGGCGTTAGCATGTGGGGCCACCAATCCCGCCTGAAAAACAAAAGCTAACTATTTTCCAAAGAAAATTTGTTAAGAGGGGCGGAGCTACACTTGCCCGCTCCCCAATTTTTGAGTCAAGATTCGTCTAATTTTTGACAAAGATTTAAAAAATGATCAAAACAAGCTTCTGTAAGCGTTATGAAAATAACAAAATTAATATTTTAAACATTAATAATGATAAAACTGATGTTTTGATGAAAATGTCTGGCTCCACCCCTTTCCTCTAAAACAATTCAAGACTCACGATTCAAAAGGTTTGGCTTCCCCCAAATGGTTATTAAAACAACAGACAATTAAGATTAGAATTGTTTACAAATGTATAAGAATTTATCAAAGGGAGTGAAAATGGTAAATAATCAAAATAGTGATTCTTTCGGGAAACCCCTCCCCCACAAATAAATTCTTTAGAACTTATAAACATCTTAAATTCAATCCAAGAATTATCTTTCTCTTTTGAGATGATTTTACACCTAAACTAGTTAGGAGGAGCTGGCTGGAAAAAAACAAGATGGCGCCCAAACGTCATTAGCTGGAAGCGGAAGTCCACGCCCCGCCCCCTCTTTTTGCGTTCAAAAATATTTATATAGTTTTTTTTTTTTTTTCTTGAAAGACTAATTTAACTGACCCTCTAACAATTATATATTTGTCAATTTTAATCTTTAAAGTCTCCCTCCAACTATATGTTTACTTTCGTAAATCATTCCCATTGATCTTTCAATCATGACTGTGCAGTTTTTATCCAAAGTCAAATAGCCCCCTTTGTCATTTTTAAGACATATTTTAGGCCCAGCAACAGTAGCTTATTAGAAGCACAATTCTGGGTTGTGGTTGGCTCGGAGCAACACCTCCCTGTGTTCGTGTGCTAACGCTCTAGCTTATAGCCTCAAGCTAGCATTAGCGACGCAAAAATAACAACAATATTGGATCAATCCAGTCGTACTGTTTTAAGCCAGAATCGCAATTCACTCAGTCACTCGTGTTGAACGCTCATCATGTCTCCCACATGTAAGCGCTAGCGGGCCAAAGTGTGCACGTGGGGGGAGAGGGGACTTTGGCACACTTTGAACACAAAACCTTTTATTTAAATTTAAAAATGTAATAAAAATGCTATAATTCTGAAAACTTCTGCTTCCTTCTAATGATGTTTGGACGCCATCTTGTCTGCAGCATGACCTCCCTTATAGAGGTCTCAGGGCAGATAGTCACTACTTAGCAGGTCAGGTCAGTCTCCATTCGTATTTCACATTTAATGAAAAGTGTGTTTGTTTTAGGGAGTCTTATGAATGACCGTTCCATGCTCAGCTAACAAATGTCTTTATTGGGTTTATTTTAACAACAATCAGGCTTGTTTATGCCGTCCAGTTACTTATCAAGTATTGGAATAAATATATTCTTAAGAATGTTGATGAAAAAAACCCCCAAATTTTATGGAATTATTATTCATGTATGTGCTGACTACTTTTAAATTCCCTTTGCGATTAATAAACCTTTTATTCTATTATATTTTAATATATTGTATTCTATTCTAACTTTAAACTTTAAAGTCTCTTTTTAGTTTTTTAAGTTTACGATATTCAGTAATTTTACATCTTGTTCTTTTTAGTTTTTTAAGTTTACGATATTCAGTAATTTTACATCTTGTTCTTTTTAGTTCTTACACTTGTAATATCATGAGTGTTTTTTTTTTCCATTTTATTTTTTTTTTAAGTATTTTATCTTCGTGGCAAATGGACCTTGAGTCTGTGATAAACTATGTAACTCAAACAATTGGAATGTTTCGATCACCTTTATCATGTTTACGTATGATGTCCGTCACTCTGCAACCAAACCTTTGCAGACATATTTTTATCAAGTTCAAGTGCTAGTTTTGTTGTAAAAAATACAGATAAATGGGATTTGGGTCTGGGTTTCAAAAATAAAAACTTCAGTTGTACTTTCAAAATAAAACCATTTAAAATTTCATTTATAAGGTGCTGTGCCTATGTGAAAATGCACTTTAACACCATAGATTAAATTACTTTCCCCATGGATGACAAAAGCTTATTTCTGGAATTACATAAAGGACTCAAAACATGGATTTCGCCCGATTTCACCATTTTTGGGAGCAGACAACATTAATGAGCAGTGATTGGTCAAAGAATCAGTCACTAAAATGCACCCGATACTCTTAATGAGGCATTCGATTGGCCAATTTATAATTTAAATAACTTGTGAAAAAATATATATATAATGAAAAAAAAATAGTTTTAGCAAGAACATGTTAAAAAGAGACACCAGAGCAAAAATCTTTACTCCAACTTATAGAATGACAGAGCAACAGCTGTTTATTTTTCAATAGAAGTCTATGGGATTTTGGCTGCGGGTACTTCCTGTTTGGAACGCGAGGGGGGAGGGGATGATCAGTCCAGTTTTCTCTATGAGTCTGATTGCCAATGATTTGAATGAACCATTCGACAAGGGGGTGGGAGGACCAACCGCTCCTTCAGAAGCAAGCGGGGGAGGGGAGACGGACAAAAAACGGAGCGCGGACAAACTAGCATAAATCCAGCATTATAGCGGGAATTTTGTCAAAAATTGAACATTTTAAAATCTAGAAATGGTAAAAAAAATTTTATCTTAATTTAGTTTTTGATGTTTTTCAAAATATTAGTTTTAGAGTAAAGATAAACACCAATGAATCAACTTTTTGGTCAAACGCTACCAACTTTTTGACCTTGTGTTTCACTTTTGGTCAAAGTCACACCACCAGGACAAAGAACAAAAGGTATATTTTCCATCTCAGCGTCATTTCCCGCAGTAACACAGACCTTCTCCTCCTGGATAACTCCTGGTCACCTCTCCCTGCTCTTCGCCCCTCCCCCAGCTCCTCGCAATCATGACAATGATGACTATCGGGGCAGCAGTCGCCGGGACTCCACCGCGCAGAGACGGCATCAGTCAGAACCCATTTACATAATAACAGCTCATCATTCAAAAAAAAAAAAAAAAAAAACAGCTTCATACAGGTAAACACCAGAGGAGTGGCCAACCGTGAAGGACAAAAAAGCTCAAGAAAGGAAGAACGGGTTTCTAGAACTTTCCCGGCTGAGTCACCCCTCCCCCCTCCGCTGAATAAACACATCAGTCTATAAAAACCAAATTAAACTCAACTGAGACGTAATTCTGAGCTGCTATATACCCTGCCACTTAATCATCACCTCTTACCTTGAAGCTGTTTACTTCAAAAGTGTGAAAGTTGTTGCCGATTTACCTGGAACTCCCAATTAATTGCACAAACGCGGGAGTGAAATTAATGACGGCATTAGCCAGGCAGAAATTTAGAGTCGCAAACAGATCAATGCACCCGCAGAACCGGAGTTCATTTAGAGGCAGGACTTTAAAATCTGGAGTTTTCAAATGGCTAAAATCGTCTGTTCTTTCAGGTGAAAAAAAGCTCCAGTTTTCAATGTTTATACTTTAGAAGTTTAACAATTGACTTTATTTTAACACTAATTTAATTTATATATTTTTTTATATACAGACAAACCCAACCAGCGACCAAATACTGTAAAGTGATGACTAAGCCTTCCTTTGAAATCATCTGATCATAGGAAAAGTCTGCAGTTAAACTCTAGATGAGGAAAAATAGAGAAAAAAACTCAAAGTTGGAAGTGATGACAGATCACACCAAGAACTGAAATACAAGTTTGAAACCACAAGTTTAAGCTAAATATAGTGTTGAAGTCCTACTTCAATCAACTTTTCACTGGTTTTTAAAAAGTTGCCATTGGTATTTTTAATTGTCGTTATGCGGATTATGATTGTTTTTGCTGTAGTTCTAAAACATGACAACATATTTTGACTGGTCACTAAGTAAAGCCCCATCTAGTGAGGGCAGTTGTGTAGGAACTGATGTGGTGGTGAACATCCAGAAGGGGGACACTTCAAGAGGACGGACTTATAGGTAGCCGGATGTAATGAGCTAAAATGTGTAAATAAAGCTATAGTTAAAGAGAATTGATGAATTTATCCCTTTGGGATATGAATAAAGTTCAACTCAAAGAGCTACAAGAGATTCCAAAATCCTTGGTCACGACACGCTCAGACGTAACTCCAGGTGAATGTAAAATTTGTTTTATATACATTTTTCATGTCAATCCAGCTGTTAAAAATGTAAATTAAAAAAGTTCCTAAAAAGTTTATCTTTATTTATTAAAGATAAATACATATTTAATAAATGTCTGAAAGTTGGAACGTATATTTATAAATATTTCAATGACAAAAGTAAAGTAAAGTTCATAAAATCTATTAATGAATCAATAAACCAACCAATCAGTCAGTCAGTTCAACCCAAATCAAACTGAAACAAATAAAATGAATTAAAAATAAATCAAGCCTTACCAAAGAAATCAAATCAATTCCAACCCTAACAAATTAATCACATAAAACTTAACCAAACCAATCAAATCAAATCTAAATCAACCTGTCAAAAGCAATCAAATTAAACTAATTCACATCACACCTAACTAAACCAATCAAATGAAATCAATTTGAATCTCACCTAACCAAATTATTCAAATCCAACCCAATCAAACCACATGAAATTAAATCAAACCAATTCCCAACACACCTAACTAAACCAATCAAACCAATTTGAATGACAGCAAACCAATCAAATAAAATCGAACCCAAAAAAATAAAATTCAATAAAATCAAACCAATTCACATCACACCTAACTAATCAAATCATGTCACACCCGACCATATCAATCCAATCCAATCAAGTCAAATCTAACCCTATCAAATCAAATGACATTAAATTCAACCAATTTACCCCAAACATAACCAAACCATTCAAACCCAATCTTATTAAATCAAACAAAACCTAACCAAAACAACCCAACTAAAAGCAAACTCAAATCTAACCAATCAAATTAAATCAAATTATTTGTATGGCACTTTTCCAACTAGCTTAATTCAATATGTTCAACATAAAGCACATCTTCCAAATTTTAAATTAAGAAAGCCTAAAATTAATGAAGAACACTAATTTAACTGGATACTGAAGTGGAGACCCCCCCAAACTCATGTCCACCGTACCACAAGATCCCCCAGATTAAAGCAAAGAGTCAGACCTGCAACAACTCTGTTCATGGACAAGACTAAATCACTGTTAGCTCTAAGATTTCTCTAGCAAAGACATTATAACATATACTTCAAAAACTTGAAGTATTTAGTACAGAATTTGTTCTCTTGCTCGGATGACGGCACTGGGAGTTTTCATTTTCTCGTATCCAAACTGCAGCTTGACGGCGTCTCCTCGGAACTTTTCGACCCCCCCCCACCTCTGCAAATTCGACGGTATTAAAACATCTTGATCCCTCGTGTAGTCAGAATGGGCATGAAGCCAAAATGCACACGGGCTCTCAGCTTAGCTTCTCCACACCTTCCTGTACGCGTGACAGGATATCACCAGCAGCAGCCACTCAACCCCGGAGCAATCTCTCCTCATCTCTGCCGCTCCTCGCGGGGCCTCTCAGCATCCACTCCTTCCTCAGACTGCCTCCTCGACGCCTTTTCCATCCCCGTCGCCTCTCACATCATTTGACATCAAAGGGGCCGCGACAAGTCTCGCTGTTTACCCTCCCTAGCAGGCGCTCATTACAAAAACATCAAAATAAGCCATGCAGAGAGGCAGGGCGAATTAATGATCTGCCTGTGCCACCGGTGCCCCCCCCCCACACATACCCACACCTGAGCGCTGCCACGCCACTTCCTGTAAACGTGGTCAGAGGAGAAGGAGGGATTTGACCAATGATTGTTGGGAAGAGGAACCAAAAACTGATTGAAAAATCAAAGTGGGAACGCGTTATGACGCGGCCCATACATCAATCTTACACAGGTTGATCTGCAACACATGGGTCCCTCCATGCATGTAATGCCGGGCTTTTATTTTGAAATTAATTCCTAATCTAATCTATACAGCCCTATTAATAACTATTATAAAGCACTCCCCAGTCATGAATTAATCAGGGATTGGTAATTAGTGTAAAATTTAAATGCATGTTGTAAACCCACATCGAGTGTCTGGCACTAGACGGAGGTGCCAAGCCATTGCTGTACTAATTAGTTTGCAATTATGTTTAATAAGTTCTGTGGAAGCCAATCATCTTACAGCCGGGGAGCTGGGCTCTTCTGATACAGCCACCAAGATGGAGGAGCGTCTTTAAGGATTCTCCCGCCAAGATTTGGACGTTTATGGGAAGTTTGTGGGCATGTCCCCGACTTCCCTCCTGCTGTGTGTTCCCAAGGAAATTTCCAAAAACAACTCATTGCTTTCCAGTGTGAGGAAGTTTTCCAAAACAAAGTAAAAGTCCAACAACTTGTGGAATGAGGGTTTAGTGGAATTCAACTTTTTTTGTTAAATTAGGGAACAAATATTAAAACATCATTGGCTAATTTAGGCTTTTTCAGTTTTTTTTTTTGTGGCTATTTTGGAGTTTAGCTAATATTTTAGCCACATGCTAGCTATTTTGGCTAATTTAGCTTTTTTAGGCTACTTTACTCTTTAGCTAATATTTTAGCTACATGCTAGCTATTTGGCTAATTTATGTTTTTACAGTTTTTAAAGCTAATTTGGAGTTAGGCTAATATTTCAGCTACATGCTAGCTATTTTGACAACTTTAGTTTTTTCTCAGCTTTTAGGCTAATTTGGAGTTTAACTAATATTTCAGCTACATGCTAGCTATTTTGGCTAATTTAGTTTTTTTAGGCTACTTTACTCTTTAGCTAATATTTCAACTACATGCTAGCTATTTGGCTAATTTAGGTTTTTATAAATGTTTAAAGCAAATTTGGAATTTAGCTTATATTTCAGCTACATGCTAGCCATTTTGAGAAATTTAGTTTTTTTCTCAGCTTTTAGGCTAATTTGGAGTTTAACTAATATTTCAGCTACATGCTAGCTATTTTGGCTAATTTAGTTTTTTTAGGCTACTTTACTCTTTAGCTAATATTTTAGCTACATGCTAGCTATTTGGCTAATTTAGGTTTTTATAAATGTTTAAAGCAAATTTGGAGTTTAGCTTATATTTCAGCTACATGCTAGCTATTTTAAGAAATTTAGTTTTTTTCAGGAGTTTAACTTATATTAGGTTTCTCATCTTCCCTTTGTATACACGCTCTCCCACTAGCTTATAACTCCTCACAACCCCAACCTAACGTTACCAGTGCAACAAAATTGAAATTTATTAAATGTAAATTGACTGATGAGGACATTCAGCTCTATGTGAACGCACTACATGAGCCAACTGACATGACACCAGATACCGAGTCCCCCGATTCCCACCAAAAACAAGGTAACAGGTTTCAGAGTGGTCCGGTCAAAGGCACACCTGTGCATTAATCATGCTGTCTAATAAGCATCTTGATATGACACACCTTAACACACATCAACTGTTATGAAGGAGAAAATATAACTTAAGCTACTTTTACTCACAGATAATGGAAGATTTGGGCAATTTATTTTCATAAGAAGCCTAGCTTGAGCTGTTTTGGGGTAAAAGTTACACTAATGGATAGGATCAAATACTTTTTTCAAGCATCTTTCAAAAATGTCTGTGATTGTTCTAGATTAGGACAAAAATCTTTTTGAATACATGCAATATTGCATTCAATTTGATGAATTCTAAGGACTATATTAAACAAGAGTCCAAAACCTACAGTTAGTCTTCAACCCGATAGTCGATTCGTGAGATAAAGAAGATCCATCGCTCCGTCCTTCCATTCATCCATACATCTATTTTTCAATATATCAATCCATGCATTAATCATTTTTTAACCTATCTATTATCTTTCTTTCAATCCATCCATCCATCCATCCAACCTTCTTTCTTTCAGTCCATCCAACTATCTATCTATCCTTCCTTCTTTGAATATATCCATCTGTCTGTCCATCCATCTATCCTTCCTTCTTTTACTCCATCCATCCATCCATCTGTCCGCCTATCCATACTACCTTATTTCAATCCATCTGCATCATCAATCTGCCCAACCATCCATTCATCCATCCATCCATCCATCCATCCATCCAACCATCCATCCTTCTTTCTTTCAGTCCATCCACTATCTATCTATCCTTCCTTCTTTTAATATCTCAATCTCTCTGTCCATTCATGCATCCATCTTTCAATCCATCCGCATCGTCCATCCATCCATCCATCCATCCATCCTCAATATATTCACCCATTCATAATTCTTTCAACCCATCCAACATCCTTCTTTCAATCCATCCATCCAACCATCCATCCTTCTTTCTTTCAGTCCATCCACTATCTATCTATCCTTCCTTCTTTTAATATCTCAATCTGTCTGTCCATTCATACATCCATCTTTCAATCCATTCATATCGTCCACCTATCCATTCATCCATCTTTCCTTCTTTCAATCCGTCCGTCCATCCATCCTTCTTTAATCCATCCGTCTGTCCATCCATCCTTCAATTAATCCTTCAATTAATCCATCTTTTATTCTTTCAATCTATCCATACAGGTACGTACATCCATTAATCTCTTAACACATCTATCCATCCATCCATCCTCTTAACCTGCTAAATTTCTTTTGGGGTCAGAGTTGCCAGATCCTGTCCCAGCTGGTGTTGGGTAAAGGCGGAGGTCCACCCTGGAGAGGTTGCCAGTCTTTCACAGGACATAAAGTGTTTTTACAAACAAGTAATTCATTTTTTCCGTCCTCCTCGTGAAGCAATAGCTTCTGATGGCCACGTATTAGTCTTTAAACCTCTCACGGCTCGCCACAAAGCCCCCCCCCCCTGAGCTGATGGCAGTGCGTCGGGGCCTGACGGCAGGCTTCAGCTGGGCCTCTTGGCTCAGGCTCTCCCCTCAGATAGACTGCGCACGCGTGTGCGTGTGTGCTAACAGTTGCCACCATGCCATTTGGACCGGCGCCTGACACCCTCCGTGTTAATAAGAGTAATCAGTGCCCCCATGCCTGCTAGCAACCTCCGCCGCGCAGCAGAAACATGGCAGCGGACCGCGTCGCCACCTGAGCGTGTTTACCCAAAACACGCCTCCCACGCCGCACACACACACACACCTCGCTGCGGCTAATGAGGGGGAAATGCAGTCGATGGCGGAGAATTGATCAGCATTGTCCAGCGACAGCACGCCATCGATTGGGTTTCCCCGCTTGTAATGCCTCATTAGCTGCGTCTTCTGCACACATGAGCAAACACACAATCAGGTGTGATGCATCGCACAACAGGCGAATCAGAGCTACAATTTCAAGCTTTGCTTCAATGTGTTTCGCCAGTGAACCTGTAGCGGCAGAGATCTGGTAATATCAAAAACCAAATGAGCATTGAGGTCTTTAACTAGTTTAGCATCAGTTTGTTTTGAAGGAAGTAGTAAAAGCCCAATCATTATAATAACTAAACAAAGGGGTCATCTTTAGGGGTAACAACATCTTATTGTCAAGTCACAGTTTGAAAATATTAGTGCATTTTCTTTGCCAGGGTTCAGGAATTTTTCATGTAAATTGGCCAATAAAAAGTTTTTAGTCCTGAACTGTACAGGTGTTTTAAACGTGTTTCCCCATATGAACAAATCGTACACAAAAATCTGATATTATGTACATTAAAACTGTCTAATGGGTGTTTGGCTATTAGCTCAAAATACATTGGAAGTTGATTTCAAGGGAGTCTATTTCGAGTCTATTTCTACAATTGTATGCCAATGCGTAATGGTGCATTAGAAAAAAAAAATGGGGAAGGAGTTTATATAAATATACACCTTGTGTGTCAAAAGATCTATAAGCAAAATATGTCATAACATAAGAAGCATTCCACTCTTATTTGTTTCCTCAGCTGTTGATAGATAAGTAAAAAAAAAAAATAAAGAAAAAAATTGGGTTATATAACCAACACTTTACTAAATGGTCTGCTACTATTAGGGATGTTGTACCAAAAACCAGTAATGGTTGGTACTAGTACCATGTCATCAACTTCTTGACATTTCATGTCCCTAAGTGGTTGTTCCTATTAAATCACGGGTCTCCAACCTCTGGGCCGTGAACCAGAACCGGTCCAGTACCATGACAAGTAGCGCACAGGTACCAGAACTCGACGCGAACCAGTACCGGGTTAAGGTTAGGGTCCTGGTACTGGGTTAAGGTACCAGTACTGGACACGTCCCAAGGACCAGCGCGCATCTGGTACCGCGTCCCGAGGGTTGGGGTCCTTTGATTTTACAAATAGCCAGGACGTCAAAAAATGACGAGTTGGGGACACCCAAAACGTCTCAAAGTGACGCGGAAGTGTCTTTAATCAAACGTTAATATGTGATGACTTGGAGATCATTTTTACCAGACCAAATAGTTTGCACATTAATGGTATTGTTAACAGTACCAGCATGGTGCCAGTGGGGACACGCGTGCGTTACTAGGGCTCTGAACACAAATATTCCTCTGCTGACAAGTGACAACAAAATCAACAAGGATGGAAGAGTGGTTGCGTGCAAAAAGGTCCAAAGTGTGGCTGTGATTTTCCATAGTAGTATCAGTCAAAGGTTAACAATAGTTGTTTTCAAAAAATTGGAGTTTACTTAATATTTTAGAAAGATGCTAATGTTTTTGGCATATTTTTTAATCTACTGAGGTTTTTATAAGATAATTTAGAGTTCAGCTTCTATTTTAGCAACAGGCTAACCTTTTTTTAGCTAGTATTTAAGCAAAGTGGTAGCTTTTTTGTTAGCTAATCTGGCATCTACTGAGATTTGTTATGCTAATTTGGAGTTTAGCTAATATTTTATCTACTGGCTAACATTTTTGACAGTTATGTTTACTTAGGAATTTTAGGATATTTTGGAGTTAAGCTACTATTTGAACAAAGTGTTATATTTTGGGCTATATAGCAACAGGCTAACATTTTTGACGAATTTATCTTACTGAGGAAATTTTGGCTATTTTGGAGTTTGTAACTAGTATTTAAACAACAAGCTAGTTTTTTTTTTTTTTTTTTTTGGCTAACTTGGCATCTACTAAATTTCTTGGGCTAATTTAGAGTGTAGCTCATATTTAAGGAATACACCACATATTTTTGCAAAATTGGAATGTATTAGGGATTTTTAAGCAATTGACCATTTTTTTCAGAAATTTAGGTCGACTTCAGAGCTCTTTCATAGTTCTTAAAGGAAATCTACCGTCTTTTATAAAATTTAACATTTCGCAAATAACTTGAATTTTCAGCAAATCCCTTCAGCAATAACTTTCAGCAAGAAGTATTCACACTAGCATTATCGCAGGTAATGCAACATTTCTAGTTCCATTTAGTTTTGATCTTAACAGCTGAACTGTTGGTCTGCTTGAAAACTGCAGACCTGTCCCTGTATTTACCCATTATATGACATTTTTATGCTCAATCATGTCTTTGACCCATTGTCAGTTGCAGTTAAAGCAATGATGACAGGGACAATGAGGCTAATCACAAGAGCCCTCCACTCGCTCTGTCTGAATTCACCGCCACCGTAAGACTGAGGGGCTTGTTGTGCCCACAGAGCACCTACGTTTCATCAATATTTTCTTGGAACCTTTGTGTTTTACTTGGCAATCACATCGCTCTTCATAATTCATGCCCAAGTAAGTGAGGAGCTGATTTATTGAGAGCATCTGCTGGCGGCTCTGGACTGAAACGCAGCTGTGCACACCGAAAAGCAGCAACCAGACTAAAGCGGTCCTGAAACGCCATCGGTTATTGTTTATGCTTGGTGCACGTCATGGATCACGGAGATGCTTGTCAAAACTCGTGTTTTAGTTAAAAATAATAAGGTCTCCATCAGCAAGGAATATACTGGTCAGTGACAACAATATTACTCATCAATGTCAATTTAAAACAGTCATTCGGTCAAAACTGTTGGATAGGTTTGTGTTTTTCTGCATTTAAGTTACCATTGAGACCCCAATGGGAATTAAAATTCAGATTTCTAAAATGTCCAGACAGACAATTCTTTCTTTTCGAGTTTTCTCTGAACTTGACACTTCAAAACAATCCAGTTTTTCTTCCCCAGGAGCTCATTAACACTTAAATGGAATTTACCATTGAATATATAAAACACAAGGAAGTCTCCAGAGACAAATGTTAACCTATTTTGAAACCTGATTCTCAATCTGTTTGGCAACCAAAGGACAATAAAAAAAACTCTAGCTCTTGAAATAAAAGCTGAATTCTCACAATGAAACACGGCAGTGGGAGTATAATGGTGTAGTAATGTAGTTTTGCAAAACAGGACAACGATTTACAGAATCAGTAACTGTTTGGAAGTTGTATAAATTAAACCAAAGACTAGGCAGCTCTGCCTTTCTAATATTGTATTCCTTAGAGTTGGGATTTTAGTCATTCTTGATTAAAACACACATTTAATACCTTGACCTCATGGTTGTATAGAACTAGAATATTGTAGCTTCACATTTTAAAGTCTAATAATATGAAAAAAAATCCAATTGAAGTCCAAAAGTATAAAATAATATCTAAAAAGTGAAAATGCACACTACAGTTACCATATCGCCTAAACTTGGGCAGTTTTCTCAAAGTACCTCGAAGTCTTCACAGCTGAACTCACTTTTTGATCTGAACATTGTGAAAAATGGAGACACGGTTTGAAAAATTGCTCTCATTGTCATAACTTGATCAACATCTTTAGGGTTGGAGAACACATATAGAAATGTGTCATCTGCATAGAAGAGGACTGCCAAATTAAGTGTTACTTTTCTATGGGAATCCTGCTGAAAATGCCTGTTTTTATTAGTTGTGTTATCATTTTGGTCTAGTAGCAGCAAAGATCCAAAACCTTTCTTTGAATTGGCTCAAAACCTGTAGAAAGAGACAATAGTGAAGAAGTTCATACCATGTAACAAAGATTAAATACCACACAGGGAGCCCAAAATAATTGGCAAGAGTTATCTGATTTGTTAAAGAACTAAAATGATGAACTGTTAAATACATAGAGAAGGTGAGCTCAGTCATTTAGCAGATGTAAATGAATGAGAGGTTGGACATGACACAACAGAACTAAATGACTGCATTTCCACATCCTTCCTTCAGAAAATACGTATAGTTTTATTGATGGTAGTTTCTTAGCCTTGCTCCCCGACTGTCATAGTGACATGACATTAATGATGAAAATCATTTCTGAGCTGGTATCTGCACAAAACTGTATGGATCGTAGCTCAGATTTTGCTAGAAAATGTTTTTTTTTTTTTAAATTTGGCTAAAAAAACGGAATACTCAAAATTAAAGAACCATTGGGAATTATTTTACAATAGATCTAAAGATTATCTGAGTGTGGCTTTAAAAGTTATTTTTGTATTTTATCCAAGGATAGTGTTGTCAACGATTAACAACCCCTATGATTACGTGACAAGTATTGCAAAAACCCCTCCAACCCATGCAAGTGTCTATTAATCTATTGACGACCTTCAACTGTGACTGCAAAGTGCAAGTGAGAAAAAAAGACACTGGTTGTTTTCACCATCACAGCGAAACAGATTTCAGTGGTAGCTTTTCAGGATGCCCGTCCTGACGCAACCCTGTATTTTATCTGGACTGGGGACCGGCACAGGGAGACCTAGACTTGAGCCCCTTTGTGGTTACATACCCAGCCAGCAAGACCAAGTGGGCCTCATGTCGTTTAAAAGTGGACAGAAAATATGGGCCCTGAATGGGTTTGTCCACAGTTTCTGTGGTGGCCCCACTTGTGTTTGCCCACATTGGCTTAAGTGGGCACTCAGTGGGTCCACCTAATGGACAGCGAAGCTAGCACCACTGCTAAGGATCAAGCCTTGGTAGTGGTCAAACCTGCCGTTTCCTGGAGAGCAAAGCCTTTGAGGGCAAACTCACGTGGGATCACCACAAAAAATTTGGACAAACCCATTCGGGGCACATATTTTTTCTCCACCTTTAAACCATATGAGGCGCACTTGGACTTGCTGGCTGGGTAGTTAGGCAGTAGCGTGACCAGTCTTCCCTGAGAATCCACACCGGGTTAAACTCTTTGCGCCCCTGGCCAAACAAACCTTGGTTTCCCACTTGCCAGTCCTACACCTCTCCTGGTTATGTTAGAAATTCAAAAACTTTAACATTCTTTTCAATTATAGATCTTGAACTCTTGGATTTTGAGCTTTTGTCATTAAATTATGAAAACTATTTTGCAAACTTCTGTTCAAATTTGATGCTTTTAGTTGTCATTTGAGATTTTAAGTTATCTAATCTGATACTTGGTTTGGGAAGGGGTTAAGAGAGGGTCTTTAGACCATCAACAAATATGAATGTGGTCTTTGGTGTATCAACACGTAAAGATTCAACAGTAGTGACAATAAAGACGGACTTTTTGTTTAATTGGCAAAACCAATTCATTCTTACTCCCAACTCGTCATGTGTGGACAAATGGTTCGACTCCCTCCACATCTTGTTTTTAAATGTTTTTGGTGTCCCTAACTCAGCATTTTGTGACGTGCTGGCTGTCCCATTAAATCGGGGATCCCCGACCTACAGGCTGCAAACTGGTAGCAGTCCAAGGGCCGCTTGGAACCACAGACGGGGAAAGTATGTGTACGCTAATGAGGTGGCCCCAACCCTTGGGACACAGAAGTGGTTCAGCATCCGTTACCTCCTCCAGTACCCAAACCCAGTGCCACGTCCCGAGGGTTGGGAACAGCCAGCACGTCAAGAAAGTTGGGGACATCCAAAACATTAAAAAGTAACGTGAAGGGGGCCTGAACCATTCGTTCATATATGACGAGTTGGGAGTGAGTATGTGTGGGTTAAATACTACTCCTCCCATATGGGTGTATCTCCAAACACACTGCTAGTTCTCAGCCAGACTACTGCTTCCCTGAAGGCTGTAAGGATGAAAAACATCCCAAACACACTGACAAACTAAATGTGTGCAAACCCCTGGAGTCCTCTGTGACTGGATTCCCTAAGAAAACATTTGCTACTCCTCTGAGAATGTGGGCAGCTTGCAGTAAACGCTAGGACGATGGCGCCTTTGGGCAGAGGGTTCTCTCCCACTGAAGACTCCCTCCAGATTTCCCATAGATTTCCCCACTTGATCCGTAGATTGAAGCAGCAACAAGCAGAGAGAAGTGAAAGACTCCCCCCTAAAGCCTCCCTTTTGCCATTCGCCTTTCATCTCCCAGCTTGTACGATCCAGCGATTCAGAGCATCCCTCGGAGCAGAACATGTCAGTCCAAATGTGTGTTCGCCCATTAAGGCCCGGACTCGCCGCGTCAAGCTTTCAGCTGTCCTCTGAGCCAGCCGTGACGACTGAACACATCTTTATAGCTATTACCGGAGGAGCGCGTGTCAGTCAGTAGAAGTAGGGGTGTGTGGAGCACCAGAGAGGGCAGATCAATCAAAGATGTCTGATTAAGACCAAGAAGGCAGGTTCCCATTTCCATCCAAACTCAAAGCAATTCTACCACATGTAGATTGGGTGCCACTCACCCGCAGGCTGCCTTGTGTACACGGACAAACACATTAACCACAGGGGCCCATTGCCATAATGACAGTAATAGAGCAAGCCTGTTGACAGACAACAGAATAGCACTTTGGCCACAGGCTGACAGAGAGGGAAATAGGGAAAGAGATTTCCAGGTTTCCTTAGAGGTCTTTCTTTTCGTCCCCCGTCGAAAAATGCTCATTTGCTGGGGGTGTGACACTACGAATAGGGGGGCAATTTCGCTCCCATCAAGTGTGTGTTTAATTTTCCATGTCCTGTTTTTACTCATCCCTCAGGGCCACTTGAAGGCTAAAATTGATGTTAACGTCTCACTTGGTTGTACAGTTTCGGAGCTGGAGGCCCTCCGTCCTGCATGACAACGAACTCATCCAGAAAGGTAAGTCTCTGTGTTTTTCTTCCAGTCAACACATCTGGACTTTTCTTAAAGCTACCTCCAGGTATCATTCTGTTTTAGTATTTGTATACCCTTTGAGTGATGTGAAAAATGTGTCTTGTACAGACTTTTATAGCCAATATTTTCAAGAAACGTGACTTTTTATTCCACCGTTCTGTAGTCTGAACTATGACGGGAGAGGATAGACTATTTATTGGTTTGATAGTGATTAACATTTAACCATGTTTTAGGCTAATTTGGCATTTAGCTTATATTTCAGCTCCATGCTAGCTGTTTTGCCTAATTGAGGCTATTTTTCATTTTTAGGCTATTTTTAAGTTTAGCTAATATTCAGCTACATGCTAGCTGTTTGCGCTAAATTAAGCTTTTTTTCAGCTTTTTAGGCAATTTTTAAGTTTAGCTAATATTTTGGCTACATGCTAGCTGTTTGCGCTAAACTAAACTTTTTTCAGCTCTTTAGGCTATTTTTAAGTTTAGCTAATATTCAGCTACATGCCAGCTGTTTTGCGTTAAATAAAGACATTTTCATTTTTTATGCTATTTTTAAGTTTCCTAAATATTTCAGCTACATGCTAGCTGTTTGTGCTAAATTAAGCTTTTTTTCAGCTTTTTAGGCTATTTTTAAGTTTAGTTAATATTCAGCCACATGCTAGCTGTTTGCGTTAAATTAAGCTTTTTTTCAGCTTTTTAGGCTATTTTTAAGTTTAGCTAATATTTAGCGACATGCCAGCTGTTTTGTGATAAATTAAGCAATTTTCATCTTTTTATACTATTTTTAAGTTTCTTGCTAAATTAGGATTTTTTCTTTTTTTTTGGCAAATTAAGCATTTTGCTAATGTTTTAGCTAGCTATAAGCTTAAGCCATTTCAGCCATTAGCTTCAGCATTTTTAGTCATCTCTTTCAGCATCTTTAGCTATCAGCACTAGTATCTTCAGCAGCCACATTCAGCTTACAGCATTCACGCTAGCATTATTGAAAGTAATGCTATTTTTTTTAAAAATCTTTCAGAATTTTTTTTCAATAAAGAAAAAAAAAGAATTACTTAAAATTTGTCTATGCGTGGCTTTCTAGGTACCCATAAATATTTACATTTAGTCTGTGATTGCTAAATTGTTTACGTTATCCTACAAACTGACCCCAGCTCCAAATCAGGGAAGAAAACAGTTATGTGGCCATGAGAAGAAGAAAGTTTGAGGACCCCTGCTCTAAACTCCCAACAATCCAGTAACTGTAACTTCTAATAACTATTAATTCTAATAACTAATTCCCTTTTTTATCAATCAATTGTATTCATGGAAATCAGGCAGGAGTGTCAAAACTTTCTGCAAAGAGGGCCAGATTTGGTGAGGTAATGTTTGATGGCCAACGAATTTTAACATTATACACACTCACTATCTAATGAACATTTCATTGCACTGGCATACTTTTGATTTCTTCTCATCGCAAACAAAACTTTTTTGTAAGAATTACTGACAATTTTCCACACAGTTCCTTCCCAGCTAGCTTGTCGTAGCTTGCATGTCTCGTCTTCTAGCGCTTCCGGAAAAAAAACACCATTTCTTGGTATATTAGGGAGACCATGCTGTTAATAGTTTAGTACAAGGTATGCCAACTTCCACTTGTCCTTGAAGTGGTAGCCCTGACTGTCAACTTTTTTTGTAATCCATCAAAAGAATTTATTGGATTGAACAACAGGTGCTGGGCGACAGTGAGCATTTGGATATCGATCCGATACCGATCAATATCACCGATTTTGATACCAATATCAATATTTTTCATAAATACAGTGGATGAGACATGAACCCCAAAATCTAAATAGTTTTTATCATTGCAAATGTTTTTACTTTTGTAAGTTTCCTTTTTTGAATTGCTAACCAAAGGAAGATTTATGCCAAAAATCAAGAGGGACCTGGTTGCAGACAAGATGGCGGCTAAACACAACAATAAAGTCATCATTTGCCAGAAGTGTAAATGTTGCGACTGTAGTTGAAAGCCCAATTTGCATATATATACTAGAAGATTCCTAACCGTAACTCTAAACCGGTCCTTGTATTTTTCTAGAGAAAGAGCATGTTTGGGTGTGGACTTTCAGCTAGCGATGCTCTGGCGCCATGTGGTTGTCTGCGGCAAGGTCCTCTTGGTAAAGCCAGCAGCCTGGAGGATGCAAGTTTGGAAAACGTGTTGTTAGCATGTTCTCTTAGCATTAACGTTAACTTGGGGTTGTGAGGGGCTGAAAGCAAGAGGGAGAGCGTGTAAACCCCATGTGTCAAAGTCAAGGCCCGGGGGCCGGATTCGGCCCTCCAGCTAATTATATCCGCCCCTCCAGATCATTTTGTCTTATTGTTATTAATGTCATTTATTGTTATTAATGTCATTAATTGCGCTTATTTTGCATAAACATATTAGTAATATTAGTAAATATTATAAGTTTATTTAAGGTTTAAGTTTATTTATTCTTCCTGTTTTTATTCTTGGTAATGTTATAAAGTTCTGTTTTTAAAGTTTTAAGAATTTAGTTTTAGTGTGTTACGATAAACGTAACACACAAACGGGATACTGTTTGACCCGAAAAATAAGGTATATTTTGGATGATAAGGATGATGGGAATTAAGTGCAGGCTTACTCAGTCCACAAAAATTCACAGGTGAATTTCTGATGACTTCCCGCTGCTCTGCAGAAACTATGTCCTGGAGAAGTCTATGTAAAAATCTAAGTTGTAAGTCCCGTTGACAACATGAAATTAATTTATTGAGACTTATACGACAAATGTTTTATAATTTGCTCCCATTTGCAACATTTAAGTCTCTTTTTTCTCAGAATAAGACATGATTTGAATCTCCAGTGGCTTCAAGTTAGCATTGTTTCCATTTTACCTGCCGTTCTGAAGCTGCACGACAACTTTTTTTTTTACATTTTTTTTTCTTTCTTTCTAAATCTCTCAGCATCAAACGCCATATCTGCATTCAGGCAAACCTCCAAACTCAGTTGCACAGAAATCCTCCCCCAGCAGCGGGGGTCCAAATCCAGCCTGCGCTCCCCCCCTTTGATTCATTTCAGAGAGTGGCCTGCCTGGATTTGACTCCGCAAAGTCAGAGAGGTGTAGCGAGAGTGAAGGCGGAGGGAGATAGGGAGGTTTGGGGTATTATTAGGATACTATGGGGAAGAATGCACTTGTGTGTGTGTGAGAGGCAGTAATCTGTTTTTCCCTCTACACTCCTATCTTTCAATCTCTTTCGCTCTTCAAATACAATACACAGCATGGCCCTGCGGGAGGAGGAAAGCAAAAGCAGAAAAATCAAAGCAACGCCGTCGTTTAGTTATGCAAAATCAGCAGAGTATATTATTTGTAAACCTGGGCGAGTGCTTCAAACAAAGCGCGATTATTTATCTTGCCTCCTCATTGTCTCCTGTCCTCTTTTTTCCTCGTCAAGAAGATTACTTAGCAGGCTTGTTTAGTTTCAGTCAAAATTGCGCACACCTGACAGCCCCGGAGCGAGCGGGGGATTACCGCCGCGGCGCTCGTGCAGGCGACTTGTTTGTTTTCAGCCGTTGCCAACGAGAGCGCGGGCGGGCGCGGCGGCGGAGGGGGGGAGGTTGGGCCTCGGTGTCGGCGGACCTCTAATTTGTTCCGCCAAGGCAGAAGTCGGCTAATGCAGCACACCTGCTATCCCTGCACCATCATTAACTGGTGCGGAACGGCGAAAAGGTCAAACATAAACAGAGAGATCACAGCGGCGGAGGGAGGCGGGCGGACACGCGGAACGGCAGGGGAGGGAGGAGAGGAGAGCGGTAATGTGGGGTTGATGAGTGGGCGTGGGCTGTCCAAGCATGGCGAGATGCATGATGGGAATACTTCACACACCCAGAGTCGTCTACCTCCGATCCCTGGTAACTAGCGTTAGCGTAGAACAGGGGTCCCTAAACTACGGTCCGCGGGCCGGATCCGGCCCTCCTCCCGAAGTGTCTTGGTTAAATTAGACATGTTTTTAGTTTTTAAGGATAATTTGGCATTTAGCTAATTACTCAACTACATGCTAGCTGTTTTGGATAATTTAGCCTTTTTTTTCGTTGTTCAGGCTATTTTGAAGTTGATTTTTTTGGCTAACTTTGAATTTTTTGAGGGTTTTCTTTTGGGCTAATTTGGCATTTCGCTAACATTTTGGCTAGCTATCAGCTTCATCGTTTTCAGCTAACAGATTCAGTGTTTTTACCCATCAATTTAAGCATCTTCAGCTTTAATCTATCCCAGGCTATATATCTAGTTACTTAAATGTTTTAGAAATTTTTTTAACGAAGATTCCAGAATTGAATTATTTTAAATTTGGCTATGTGTGGCTTTCTGGAAAACCATCAATGTTTACATTTAGGCTGCGATTGCTACACTTTTTTTGTTAGCCTACAAACCGACCCCGGCCCCACATCAGAGAAGAAAACAGTTATGTGGCCCTCACAAGAAAAAGTTTGGTGACCCTTGGTGTAGACAAAGACTAGCTAGCTTACTGCATCGCAGATTTTCACCTGACAGAGACGATGCTACTCGGCCACTTTCAATTTATGCCCATTCCCAGTGTTCTTTTAATTATAATTGTGTCGTTATTAGCCAAAATCTAAAAACCAGTTTAGTTTTTTAAGACATATTTTCTGCAGAGCAGTAAGTCCCATTAGGAATTTGCCTCTTGACTGTTGGTTGGCTGGAACACCCCTCCAAGGTAGGCACCCAATAGGCTTACCTCTCTGTGCAAAAGAGTAGCGGCTCTACTCCAAACTAACTAACATAAAATAATCAGTCATAAGCGTTGTCTGTCTTTTTGCAGATGATGTAACTTTGTCCAATTTTCACAAACACTTCCTTGCTGAAAATTGCCCAGATTTCCTCCCCATGTGAGGAAAAATGGTAGAGTCCATTCCTGTCCGCTGACCTTCTTCTCAGATAGTATTTGGCCAATTCTCACTAAATAGAAAGCGGGACCCATGCCAAGTCCTTCAAAAAAGTCTCGCTCTGCAATCTAAACAACAGAATACTGATTACTCTCTCGTCCACATCGGCAGTGCGGCAAGGCAACAGTGCCAAGACTCTTGTGGAAAATTCAAAACAAGTGGGTGTTTATCGAGTAGCAACAAACACATTAACACCAAGGTGGGAGAAATGGAAGCTGAAATGGCAGCTCGGTGGCTGTGGGTTAGTCAGCATGTGCGTGCGCTGGCTTTTGACATTTTTACATCTGTTCATTTGTCTCTTCCCTGAAAATCATGAGCGAATTTGTCCGTTTGACAACTTTATAGCCTGTTGTACGGAAACAAGACTTACAATGTGACAATTCGGCTGTCAGCAAAAACAACTGTGTGGCTTCACCCACTGTGACAGACGTTACATGATGAGATGGAGACTAGAGCACGTGTGTGGGTGAGGAACAGTGGTCTTACTGGGTAGTAGTTATTGCAGAGCTGACGAAGAGCGGTGAGCGAAGAAAAGAGGGACAACAAAGAGAAGCAGGTGAAATAATGTTGGCTCCATCTTGAAACTTGAAAGACCCTTAAAAAGAAATACTGAACGTGTAATTAGAGGCCATACAATTGTAGAGTTTCGACTGGAAAAGCCCATTGGTCCAGTCATGAACCTTATGTTTGTTCTGTATTCAGACAATGTTTAACCGCATGTTTCTGTTTCAAACCAAAGCTTGTAAACAAAACCATGTGACTAAGGTTTCTTCAGTCATTGGCCAGAAATTAGGAGGGCGGGGCAAAAAAATGACCGGAGATATAACTCTTTTTACTTCTTGGTACGTTGAAGTCATGCTGCAAGACGGTTACTGGGAGGGGAACATCTATGACGATACGCTCATGAGTTTTTATGACATAAAGATTTTCGGGAAAACAGTGTGAGAAACAATGTGTATCATGTTAAAAATACTTTCAATGAGCCTAAATTCAACCGACCAAATTTCAATAAGTTGTCTCATTAGCTGTGTTTACATGGTCCCACGTTATCGGAATAAACACCTGATCAGAATAAAATTTGGATCACAAATTTCTTTCGATTAAGATAGGTGGGATATCCCGATGGTTGATCCAGTCGAGGTGCACGTAAACTGTTCAATTCAATTGTGGCTCATTGTATTGGGAAAATTATTTATTCATGTGTGGCGTATGTAGACGTTTGTTACAATCGAATAAAGTTTTTCAGGGCCCATGTGCACAGTTCTATTCTAATCCGATCTATGACATTTTGTACATGTAACCGCAGACATTATTGCTCCACTACTCTTTTTTCGACCCGTCACGACCGGCTGTGGTGGCCATTTTGGATCAGCTGTTCCCCTCCGAGTGTGGAATCTATTCATGAAACCCAGAGCAAACTAGGGCTCAAGTGGAATAGAACTGACACCATTTCAAAAGATACATAAACATCAGACATTTGAGCGTGGAAGCCCAAACTCAAATTTACATAAACGTGCATTTTTTTGGCCTGTGTGGACGTACAAACAAAAATTTAAGCTAAAAAAAAATACCTCTAAATTTCAAAGCATACACTGAAAAAAGTGAAATGTTGGATTCATTGATAAAAGTTCTTTAAGTGTTACATTTGAAAGTATTAATTCTTATTATCATACAATTTTGAGTTAACCAACATTGTAATTTGATACGAAATAAAAATGTTATCCATAATTTTACTTTTAATTTTATTGATCGAACATTTCACTTTTTTCAATGTCAGAACTGACTCAGTTTGAGTCTTTAGAAAACCAACCTTTGGTGTTCGGTTAACAAAGGGTAATAAATGCTGATTGGGAGAGCAAGAGCTTCATAATGTTTTTGATCACCTCCCTGAGCAGAAGTTCCTCTCATTAGGAAACATTTTTTAATTCCACTTCCTGTTCCCCACCAACCGCCTTGAACTCAACAGAATCCTTGTTTTTTTTTTTTTTCTGAATCTGCATCACCTTCAGCTTCCACCAGCCCCACCTCGAGCCTCGGCGCGCCCCCCCCCCCTCCGGCTGCTCAGCGGGGCGCGCCTCGACAGGGTAGCATTCTGCCGCTCGGGGTGGTTCTCCGGGGCGAAAAGCCAGCAGGGTTCTTCTGAGCTCAGTGTCATCTTTGGCTTACATCACCTGACACAACAGCAGAAGACGGGAGCGGGGGGTGGGGGGGGGCAGAAGAAGGAGTGGATTTGTTTCACTCCGTTAATGCACTGCTTATGACAGCTAAGGTGGGAGGGGGGGGGGGTGACTGAAAGAAATCGGTGAGGAGGAATTACCGCCGTTATTCGGCTTTCCGTTTTACAAACAAACGGCGTTTAGCTTCGGCATATAAACGAGTGGATTGTGCTTGGAGAGGAAAGGAGAAGAATAGGGGGAGCAATCAGTGGCCGGCGTGCACGTGTGCGCACTACTTCAGGGTGTGCGTCTCGGTGCGAGGCTCCGCGCTGAGCCAGCCGCTTGAAATTATGCAAGCGAGTAACAATGAGCAAATTGAACCGCCGACACACAAACACACACACACGCACCGGCTTACTGCAAGGTCAGGCTCAAAGACAAGGCAGTAGGGGCGTTTTAGCAGTGGGTGGGAGTGAAAAACAGATCATGATAAATTGGCTCACATTTTACAAAACGCTGCCCTTAATGCACCCCGGCTAGCTGTGCCCGCTAACCCGGCGCAGCGGCTGCTTTAATAGCAGCAGCTAGCCATTTGTGATATATGAAAACCAGGCTGTGGCACTAATTGTGCAATTACAAAGCGGAAACGGTGTCGTGTTGAGGCGGCGCGGAGAGGAGCGCAGGATTGTGCATCTCCCTCTTGTTGATCGTTTTTTTTTTTTTTTTTTTTTTTTTTTTTGCAGAGGACTGCGACCAACTGCACAAATCAGCAAACCACAGACACGAGGGCTACGGAGCATGAGCAAGAAAGAGTTCAGTAAGACAGGAGGGTGCGAGGAGAGAGAAAATGTCTTACACATTGTGGTGAATGAACCACCAATTAGGTGTTAGCATGTATTTTTTGCTCTATACACATAGAAACGTAGGTTTATATTAGGGTTGTAAGGAAAAATCAATTCGGTGATAAATCGCCATATTTCATTTGGCGATAATTGTATCGATTTAAAACGCTTGCAAGACTATATATAAATATTTATTTATGAGCGTCCTTCAGCGTCTTACGTTTATTTTTCATACTGTAAAGCCCATGTGTTAAAGTGAAAGCCCTCCAGATCATTTTATTTTATTGTTATTAACAACCCGATGTTTTGTTGCGTATATTTTTCACTTGCATAATATAAAAATATATATTTTTACAGAGAGTAAAATATTGAAAGTTATTTAAGGTTTAAATTGATTTATTCTGGAATTATATTCCTGCCTTATTTTTTAAATTATGTTACAAATTTACATTTTAAAACATTTTAAAATGAAGTTTTAGTGTCATCAACAAAAGATTATCCTGTTTGGCTCACGATCTACGGTGTATTTTTTTTCCCTTGTGTGATTTGACACCTCTGCTTTACAGGCTCTGGAAATATTTAAATTAGGGGTCAAAAACTGTGACCTCCAAGTCAATATTTTGCAGCCCCCCCCCACCTTAATATGAGAGTTCCATGTCTACTAATAGCCTTGTATTTGCTTTCTGATGTTTCAACTTCAAACTCTGCATTTGCTATCGTTGTTGGATCTGGTCGCTAGAAAAGTCCTTAGCGACAGTTGCTAGCATCGTTAGCTTCTGTCGACATGAACAAATGTTCAATAAAATTGTTCAGTAGACATAGACAATGGACCAAAGACATAGACTGTGGACGCAAAAACATTTTTGGCGCAAACAGAACACCATACAGCCCTAATTTGGTGTTTAGCTAATATTTCAGCAACATGCTAACGTATTTAGCTAATTATAAATGAATTAGCTAATTAATAAATGCACATTTTTGGGCAAAAAATTATAATAATGCATGTTTGACTTAAAACAGACTAAATTTAAACACATTCTATTATCCTTTATTTTGAAAGTTTGTACACTCAAGTTGCTGTTTTGTGGATCCTGCCACAAAGGTCTTTTAAAAAGCAGCAGAGAAGGCAAAAAAAAAAAAAAAAGAACACATTAGCTCACAAAAGACTGCTGATTTCCGGTATAATTAGCATTAGCCGATGCTGCACTGCAATTTAGGAGGGTCAATGATATCTTTGCTATCCCAGTACTTGTTTTGCGTTTAGCAGTAGCTTACAAATAAAAGCCAGTAACTGTCTTGGCTCCCATTGAAAGGCCTTTTTATTGCAAAAAATGTGAGCAACTTAGCTAGGAACACACTTGGAAACTGTGACACTAAAGTTCCTACACCCATTTTGAGTGCTTGGGCCATCGTTCCGTAGTGAATCTGAGCAACTCTCTATTGCCATGATTATGAAGACTCCAGCTATAGTTTGTTTTAAGCAATAATTATTATGATAATAGTGATATAGGAACATGTAATATTCTTTCTAGTGCTAAGCATTTCAATTTGACACACTGTGTGAGAGGCCCCGGGCAATACAGGTGACTTAAATAGTAATCTGTATTAACAGTATTTTCTTTGAAGAGCTCTTGTAGTAGTAATAAAACTCTGATTAGAGGAAATATTCTTGTTAACATTATACTAAAGAGTTCTGGTCATTAGCGACAAATATCACCATTGTCCTAATTATGAATGGTTGGGCAATATTAAGAATCTAATCACTTTTCAAATAGTGTTTCAAATTATTACAGTAATTGTTACTATATCATTTTTTTTTTTTGGTTGTGTTAATCTAACTTCCTTGTTGGACAGTTGCTTCTGTAAACTTTGTTAATGTCTGATAATGCACACCTCCCAGAACTTTATCCTGCCTGTACCATGATCAGCGACAAAAAAATAAAAAAAATAAATAATGATTAGAATTGAAACTTACGTATATATATATATATATATATATATATATATATTATATATATATATATATATATACACACACACACACATACATATATATACATACATATAAACAGCATTACATTTTATAAAACAAAACCAATTTCCAGAAACAAAAACTAAAAAAAAAAAAAAAAAAAAAGTAATATCCAGAAAACCAAATGAAGTATTAAAAAAAATTTAAAACAATGACAAACTGGGAAAGATAGGTACTTTGGGACATTGCTGATTGGTCGATAATATTCAACAGTAATGATGCATAACTATCATCATCCAATCAGAGATGTCCTATAGTGCCTAAATTATCCGGTTTCTGTTATAAAAAACAAACATGTTTTAGAAATCTTAACTAAATGTTAAAAAATTAATCTAGAATATGGATGTTTTACCCACACTTCATAGTGGGGCTGGCCTAAACCAGGCCTGGAAGAAGAGATCCACTGATTGTTAACAAATCATGACAATTCTTTGATAGCACCTCCTGGATGTTTTGGTCAACACCTATGGCAAAAAGAAAAACAAGTTTTCCCATTTGAAAAAATGTGCTTCATTTCTCACCGAGCAGAAGGAAATAAAGCAGATGGTCACACGTTACGTCTCTTCACCTTACCAGCCCACGAGGCCGCTCCCTTGGCGAGCGGCGTACCAGCTCCTCGACATCTCCGCGGTGTGACTGCCTAAGCGCACTTCTATTTATCTCCTGTTTCACTGAGTCGCAGCTAGCTAGCACGATTGGCTTGACCTCCGTTGGGCTCACATTAATTTCACCTCGCTGTTTCTGTGGCGTCGATTAATAAAAAGTGACTAGGTTTTCAGCAAATGAACACATGCTGATAAATGAGGGCCCGCGCCTAATTGCTTGGTAAATTAAGAGCTCGCAATCGCGGGGACGATGTGTGCCGCTTTTTAATATTTAAAAACTCATTAAGCGCGCAAGCGTTCTGCTTAGTTGGGCAAGCGTCATGGCACGATCACCTTTAGGTGCCGTTAACGGCCGTGTGAAATGTCAGCAGGAGTTTCAGGTTGGGGCTCAAAGTTTACCACTTTTTTTTTTTTTTTGTCCCGCTCCCTCAAACGATAACAGGACGAATAAACGGGCGCTCTAAAGAGACATCACACATAAAACCAGGCTTGCGGCACACCAATTTTTGACTGCTCCCTTCATACGGTTCTGCATCTGCACGTTGAATCGAAAGCCGTCACGCGGCGCGACAAATTACACACAAACTCTCTCTCTCTCTCTCCCTCGCCAACAAACACACAACCCAAATGTCATGCACCATTTGGAACACGGAGAGCTGCGAGTGAGAGAGGGGAGCGGGCGCCGGCAAATACCGAAAGTATTTATTTTTCTCCACAGATGAACAGGACGTAATCCTCCAAATATATTTAGTCGTGTTATGGATTTGTTGTCACTTAATTTGCATGACAACACACTACCTTTCAGTGCTCACGGGCGGCAATTGCGGCTCCGATATCATCTTTATTATTATTGAGCCGTAATACGCCGCTACACAGAGGAGGGAAATTGAGCAAGTGAAGCTGGGAGTGGAGGCAGACACTCGGCTTATGGTGATGGATCGCTTTCAGTAATTTCTCTTTATTATGATTGGCCAAGATCAATATTTTAACAGTTTTGGTTTCGGCCTTCAGTACAGTGCTTAATATGTATTATTCATGACCTTTATCAGCATGCAGGGAGGCAGGGATGCGGGGTGGGGAGTGGAGAGGAGGGCTGACATTTTTCAGTCCGAGGCAGGGAGAAGGCCTGCTCTACCAGGGACATGAATACGAGTGTGTAATGGACACAAATGGCTGCGCGTCCGTGTGTGGGCGTGCAAGAGCGGCCGCATCTTCAACGGCACTTTTGCCGGCTGAGAGACTCGTTAAAAGAGAGGTTCGTCCCTTCTGTCACCTGTGGCAGAATACAACTAATAATTGCGTGTTTTTTTTTTTTTTCCATTTCGTTTAATGGTGTTGTGTTGACTTTGCACAGCTCAGGGGGAAGTCGTGTTTTTCTATTTCAGTAAGGCAAAAAAAAGTATTTGCACACCCTGTGATTTTGGCAAGTTCTCCCACTTAGAAATCATAGAGAGGTCTGACGTATTTATCTTTGGTGTATATCCAGTATGAGACATAATCTTAAAAAAAAGCATCTGAAATGTGGTATGTTACTGCTGCAAATAAGTATTTAAACACCTGAGAAAATCAATTTTAATAGTTACAATAGCTTTTGTTTTTGATCCAAAGGTCAAACGTTTCCTGTATTTTTCACCAGATTTTGGTCCACTTCCCCTCACAGATCTCCTCCAGATATTTCAGCTTCTAGGCTGAGAAACATGGAGTTTGAGCTCTTCTCCTAGGAGTTTCTTTTGGATTTAGGTCCAAAAAAATTCTCACCCCCTACTTGTTACATATTGAAGCTTGGCTAAAGACCCTTCCGGGTCACTTTTTGGGTGTCTCCATCTCGTCAACCCTAAAGGACGTGGTACCAGATGCGGATTCCATCCACTACTGCTACTTCAACCCAGTATCAATATTTTATTTTTCATCTTCTTAGCCGCTTTCCCTTTCCCTGAATGGGTGAAGGTAAGGTATACCCTGGACAGGTCGCCAGTCTGTAGCAGGGCCTCAATCACACACCCATTTACACACATTTAACCAATTAACCAATCAAGCATACTTTTAGATGGTGGGAGGAAGCTGGAGACCCTGGAGAATACCCACGCATGCACGGGGAGAACATGCAAACTGGTACCCAAACCATAACCCGGTACTGATTTGCGTCCGGTTCGGGTCCGGAACCGCATCTGGTCCGGTGTCAGGTTACCAGTACTGGGTTTGGGTGCCAGTGCACTACGCGTCACGTAAATGGACCAGTCCTGGTTTGCGGTCCGGAATTTGCGCCCTGGAGGTTGGTGACCCGCGATTGATGGGAACAGTCAGTATGTGATGAGACCCCACCCCTCACATACGAAACCTCCAAACCCCTTAACGTATATGGATAGACATTGGGAAATAGGCTGAAGACAGAAAAGGTTGGTGGAAATCATCTTATAAGGCCACACATTTTTAAAAGGATTTATTGAACTTAAAGTTCACTGAATGTTTAAACAATCCAATACTTAGAGAAAACCTAAAACACCCATTCACACACCAATGGCGGCTCGCACTATCAACCACTGGCACCAACCTGTAACTACAAAGGGGCAATGGGTGGTTCGGTGTCAACAATCAATGCAAGTAATGGCAATTTACCACAAAGTCAACAACTTTAAAGCATGGGGGTGGTGGATTTTGTTTTGTTTTGTTTCTTTTTTTAAGGTGTAAAGGCCTGAAAGGGTTGTAGTCATTAAATAATCACTAAACCTTTTAAAATTATTTGTGAACTTATTTTTCTCTGAATACATTTAAATTGTCTTAAGCCAAATTTTTGAAAACATAGTCTAAAACTATCTGTGTGCTGTTCCCTACAGGTTGAATTGAAGTATTACAGTTGAATTCTGTGATTGGTCAAACCATGCAAGATTCAGAAGTCTGACGACATGACCTGCAGCTCCGGTAATGATAACAGTCCTGCTCCCAAGCCCCGCCCCTCTGACTGGATTTGGGATTGTGGGTGGGGTCAGCCTCCAACTTCCCTGTTTGGTTACCCTTTAAGTCAAAAGTGTCCAAATCCAGGCCTCGAGGGCCATCCTCAAGCAGGGTTTCCAGAAATCCTGTCTTAGCTCCTATTGATTGCCTGGATCAGGTGTTTCTGACCAATAAGAGGCTTCAATGGCAGGTTGTTTGGGGAAACATGTTGGACACCAGCCCTCGAGGCCTGGACTATGACACCCCTGAAAAGTTGTATGTGGTGTTTTGCCATCATGGCATTGTAGGGTCAACCCAGAACCACAACTGGAGAAGGTAAAGTTTATACTGCTTTATTTCCCATTCTCTTAAACATATTGAATACACCTTAGATATGTCTTATAGGAGCAAAGAAAATTTTTACAAAACCTGAATTGATTAGAGCAGGGGAGTCCAAATCCGGGCCTCGAGGGCCGATTTCCTGATGTTTTTTTTTTTTTTTAAGAAACTCCACCTTATCCACTGTTGATCACCACTACGTCTCTTTTAGCCAATAAGGAGCTTCAGTGGCAGGTTGGTTGGAAAACATGTTGGACACCGGCCCTCGAGGCCTAGATTGGGACACCCCTGGGTTAGGCAATGATGCAACAACGACGACTCTTCATAAATTTAGTGAATTTACAAACGTAATTTGGCCTGTAACCCACAAACTTCCAGCTCCAGCTGCTTTGTGCTACACATCCCAGACTCGGTTCATATTCCAGGTCAATCACCCCCCAAAAAAACGGAGGAGAGCAGAAGAAGAGACATTGTACCTCCACATCAGATAAAACAAGTCAAACTCACTACGGTTTGCGAGCCGGCGGGAGAAGTGTGTGGGATTAGAAGCGGTGACATATTCATATCTGACCAGGCTTAAAGCTGCCACATGGGAGGCTCTGTCGCTATCAAAGCTGCAGGAAATCAGCCAGAAAGGGAAGAGAAGCGGTGAAAGAGACAGGGATAAAGAGACACGGAGGTAGTGTAAGTGAGGAGACGGAGCAGCACAGAGAGGATTTCTCACAAAGCTTTTCAAAAAGAAGAATCTTTGTACCCCGTCTTCCAAACCTGGTGCCCTTCTTTGCCTCAACCCTCTCCTGGTACTTAAGTCCCCATGTGGACTGAACGGGAAGCAAGTCCCAGAAAAGTTTGTCTGAGGGAAGGACGGGTCGCCGTGTGGCTGATTATATCAGTTTCAGCGGCCGACTGGTAATGGGCTCCTCTTTGAGCAGTCGCTAACCCCAGCTCCCCCCTGGCAGCTGCCGAGAGTGGAATTAATCAGGCCTTCTGGGAGCCTCCTCCATCCCCTCTCTGCAGGCGAGCCACTCCGCAGTCATTTACCAGCCAATCCCACTGTCAACTCACTGTCATTTAGGCCCTTTTCAATATGCCTTTTCTCCCCCCCCTTACTGCCTGTAACCTCACTCTTTCCCTCTAGTCTTGAAAAAAATGAGAAAAATGGAAACGGGTGACAGATTAGCCTAATGCCGGGTACTTTTTATAGACGACCTATTACAATCCTTTGCATCGGGCTATCAAACCCTACAACTAATACATACAAATTTTCTATCAAACCGTTCAATAATTATGAACCAGTTACTGAGTAAATACTATCGTCGAAATACAAAAGAAAGCATACTTTGTTCATTCCCTATTAAAACAGCTGGTCATAACCACCAATTACCAAGGATAGGCGTCCTTGAGAGGCACTATTGGACTAGCTGCACTTATGAAGCTACTTAAATTACTTATTGTATTGAACTATTACACTACAAATGAAATATACAGATCCTGCATCAAACCGTTTAGCATTTATAAACCAGTTCTTGACTATATACTGTTGTCAAATAGTTCGCAACACAAAAGAAAGCCAACTATCTGCATTCTCTATTGAAACAACTGTCCATAACCACCTATGACTGTGGTTAGGGGTCCTTGTGGGGCAAAGTTGGACTAACCGCGTGCATAAAGCTGCTTAAATAATCTATTGCAATCCTTTGTTTTTGACTATTACCCTACAACCCTGTCATGAACTCAGTAGATCGTGACCGAAAGAACGAGATCTTGACTACAAGCGGCTGAAGGGTGGCTGGGCGCCCCCTTAGAGATAGGGTGAGAAGTTCGGTCACTCGGAGAGTGCTTGGAGTAGAGTCGCTCGTCTTCCACATCAAGAGGAACCAGTCGAGGTGGCTCAGACATCTGCTCCGGATGCCTCCTGGACACCTCCCTCGTGAGGTGTTACGGGCATGTCCCACTGCCTAGAGGCCCAGGGGAAGACCCAGGACACGCTGGAGAGACTACATCTCCCGGCTGGTCTGGGAATGAAGTGGTCGGGGAGAGGGAAGTCTGGACATCTTTGCTTAGACTACTGCCCCCGTGACCCGGTCCTGGATGAGCGGAAGAAGACGGATAGACCCCACAATCAAAACACATTTTGTATCAAACTGTTCAACAATTACGAACTAGTTACTAAGTAAATACTGTGGTTATCCTAAATTTGAAAGAAACCCAACTTTATACATTTTCCATTAAGACAACTGGTCATAACCATCGATTACCGTGTATAGGTGTCCTTGAGGGGCACAATTGGACTTATAAAGCTGCTTAAATGACCTGTTGCAATCCTTTGCATTGGACAATCATATTTTTTGAATAGACTGATAAGAAATGTTTATTTTTTGTTTGAACCAGTTATTGAGTAAATATCGTCGTCGAATTACAAAAGATACCAAATAACTGGTCTTTACCATACCGTAGAAAGGTGTCCTTGAAGGGCTCGATTGGACTGGCCGCACTACTACAGCTGTTTGAATGACCTATTAAAATACTTTGTGTAAGACTATCAAAGCTTAAAACTTAAACATACAGATGTTATAACAAACCGTTCAATAATTATGAACCAGTTGTTGAATAATTACACAAACACAAAAGAAAGCCAACTTTTTAAAATTCCAGTTTTAAACAACTGGCCATAACAACCAATAACCGTGGTTAGGGGTCCTTGAGGGGCACGATTGGACCAACCGTGCTTTTAAAACAGTTTAAAAGATCTATTGTAAACCTTTGCTTCGGACTATTACCCTACAGCCGGAAAATACCAATTTTGCATCAAACCATTCGATAATATTAAACCAGTTATTGAGTCAATACAGTTGTCGCATCGTCCTAAATACAAAAGAAACCCAACTTTGTACATTCCCCGTTAAAGCAACTGGCCATAACCACCAATTACCGTGGATTGGTGTCCTTGAGGGGCACAATTGGACTAGCCGCGCTTATAAAGCTGCTTAAATGACCTATTTTGGGCCGGGAGGCAGTCTGTAGAGCAGCTCGAAGGTTAGATTATCCCATGATGAAATACAAGGCTTCCTTGCCACAAATGGAGCGCCACCAGGCCATTCCTTCTCCCCCCTCGTCTCTCTCTCTCTCTCTCTTCCTCTCTCAACAAGGCAGAAAAATATTCATGAGTAAACAAAAGAAGTGATTTGAAAAATGGCTTGAGGAGAAAAGAGATTAATAAAAAGCATGAATAGTGCATTATGGAAGGGCTGAGGAGCCCTGCCATCTCGTCGGAGATTGCATTCGGGCTTTATTAAGAGCGCTGCTCTTGGTGGTAGTCAAGAGCCATAAAGAGAGGCGACGCTTCAACGTCTGACTGACAGTCAGCCAGAGGGAGAAAGTTTGTGAAACATTTTCCCGCAGCTTAAGAAACGAAAGACGAAAAAGTCGGCTGGAAACCGCACCGAAGCGGCTCCCGCCTCTTCAAGCCGTGACGCGTGACAAGAAGCAGACCGCCGGTTGTGCGCCAAACTGTCCTCTGAGACGAGACCAATTAAGATAAGCGGCAGTTAACAGGAAGTGCTTGTTTGACATCCTGTCACATCGACAAAGACGAACAAATTTGGACTTGTGCTCTTAATGGTAAAACTGGTGATTGTCAGATTATTTACTCTGCGCATTTGGGCAAGAAGGGAATGTGCTGTGTTCCCTTCAGTCCAATCAGTTTCAAAGACCAGAATAATACTTCCTCAAGCAGAAACAACCATACGGAAAACTGCAGGATACTACAGATATTAGAAGTTGCTTCACTATGTCTGTTTCCAATTCCTTGTACAGCTTAGACCTTCTTCAGATCATACTTAAGGTATGTATAGCTTAAATCTTTTACACTACAAACTATTTTATTTTAAATTCTGAACTGATGCTTTATCATTTTCTTCAACGTTGCTTCATCTACCCAATAGAAAACCAAATAAAACTCTGTGCTCCACTCCATTCCAGTACATCCACTGTATTGGGCTCTCAAACCGGCGGCCCGCGGGCCGTTTGCGGCTCCCAAGTCGATACTTAACTTAACATGAATTTTCAAAATGTGGATAGAGAATATATGATCATTTTGACGTGAGCCGTATCGGACATATTTGCGCCTTATAATCCAGTGATCCAAGTAGTGTGAAAACTATTATAAAATTTTAACAATAATTGTATACATTACTAATTATTTTATAAATTAATATATATATATGACACGAAAAATTATCTACAGTGGTATTTTTTTACTTCTTCTTTTACTCCACTGACTTTTGTTACATTTTACTAACCCTTATGTTGTGTTATGTCCTGCTGCTGCACCTTAACCCATCCCCTCAGTCTGCTCACCTGGTAGGTGTGGCCAATGCTCCTTGATTGGCACCTGCTAACTATCTAAGAAAGAGGAGGCCCCACTAAGGTAAACAGGGAGCAGAGCAGGAGGCAGTTGGCTTTGAGGTTTTGTTGTGCTGGTTTTGTTCTGTTCTTTTGTCTCTGGCAGTCTTATATTGCTGGGTTTTGTTATTTTAGTTTGGGGTTGGACCTTGGTCTTGATTTGTGGACTTTGTTTATTTGTTTTCATTAGGTAGTGTTGGTTAGCCAGCCTCTGACTGACTTCCTGACTTATTTTATGCTTGGCTGGTTCCAAATCCCTTTTGGTTTGCCTTTTTTTTTTTTAACCTGCACACCAATTATTTTACTTTTTTTTAAAAATTGTGTTATTTTTATACTTACTTGGTTTCCAGTTTTTATGTTATTATTAATTCCGTTGAGGTCAAAATTAATCCATTTTCAAATGTTAAAAATGGTCAATTTTGACCCGAACACTAGAAGAGGGTTAAAGCTAGATTTAAATTAGGACAGTAGATTCAAAGCAGCTCAAAAAAAATCATAAATGAGCTAATTTTTGCGTTTCTATGATACCTCTTAGCCCTCCTGTCGATACACAGAAAACCGCCAATGGGTAAGGACTGGGGCTCTGGCCAGAGGGGGAGTTGGGATATCCTCCAATGTAATCTGTCACCTAAATAGGATTTAAAGCACTAACGCAGAACTGCTTCTGACTTTATTGTTGCAAAAATCGAGACTCTTCATACTCCCAGAGAAAGCGAGGGACACTGCATTCTTGAGGATGAACCAGAAGCCTGTAAGTCCTTGGTAACCCTATGCAGGTGTAGAGGCGAAATCCTGTTTGTTTGGGCTTGGTCCCAGCTTCCAAGATCCCAGAAGGGAGTGAGCTCTGCTCGGGATCAAACCTGAGCCTGGGGTTGGAAGGAGGAAAAAAAAAAAAAAAAAAATTGCTGGTGTTTATTGTAGCTGTGTTTGCCTGGAAGTGACTGGCAGAAAGCACGCACGGTTTGTCAAAATGAACAGAGGCCAGAGGCATAAAACAGACAACCTCTTCATACAAGGGAGACGACTGGGACCACACTTACTGCGCTTGGAGAATTACACAAACACAGTATCCGTGTCTGAAGCTCGGGAGACACTCGTGAATTCCTGTACATACATACCCCGACTCCATTAAGATTCCCATTCCGGTAAAGTTGGAATTAATTCCCCCGTATCGGCGTCTGAATGTGCGTGAATGAGATAATGACATGCAGCCTGTGTAAACAGACGCGCTAAATATTTGACGAGGCAAGTTATCAGAGTAGGTGTAATGCGGAATTTCTGTGCTGGTCAGGGGCGGAGCTATGGGGGGCAACAAAAAGCTTTACACCCCCACAATTTTTGGGTCAATATTACTATAGATGTTGATGGAGATTAGAAAATTAACTACAAAAGTAATAATGCTAGTGTGAATGTTTTTTGCTGAATGTGGTCACTGAAGATACTGATGAGATGTGCTTTAATAGGTAAATATTGTCCTGAACGAGCTGAACGTTTTGATACCTATATTGCATAGGTTTGGAAATTGCACAAAGAATTTGAAGAAATTCTTAAAAAAAAAAAAAAAAAAATTGCGTAGAAATTTTAAATGCAAAAACGTTTGAATACCAGAAACGCCAGCATGAATGTCCTGAACGTACTGAATGTTTTGATGCTAACTTGCCTTCTTTCCAGAAACCGCACACAAAATTTGAAAAAATTTTCGAAAATCGCAAAAATTGCGACAAATTTTTAAATGCATAAAAGGTATGAATACCAAAAGTACAAGCATAAATATCTTGAACATGCTGAATGTTTTGATACCAAACTTACATACTTTCTAAAATTGCACAAAAAATTTTCTGACAAGTTGCAAAAAATTACGAATAATTTTAAAATGTTTAAAACAAAATCATAAATGTCCTGAACGTTTTGATACTAAACTTTTCGTAAAATACAAACAATTTGAAAAATTTCTTAACAAAAACAATCACAAAAACTGCGCAAAATTTGAAAATGCATGAAAGGTATGAATATCAAAAACAAAAGCATAAATGTCCTGAACGTCCTGAAGGCTTTTATACCAAATTTGCCTCATTTGCTGAAAATGCACAAATAATTTAATCAATTTCTTTAAAAAAAATTTCATACACTTTTAAAATATTTACTGTTAGTATAAATACTAAAACTATTCATACTTTAATGTCCTGAACATGCTGAACAGTTTGATATCAATATTACACATACATTTGAAAGTACACAAAAAAAGTCAAAATATTATTTTAAAAAATCGTAAAACTTTTAAAATCAAAAGTGTATGAATATAGAAAGCAGGGATTTCCTGAACAAGCTACAGTTTTTTATAGCAAAAGTTTTGCAAAACTTTAAAAATTTGTAAAAGGTAAAAAGTAAAAGCATGAATGTCCTAAATAAATGTTTTGATACCAATATTGCATAGGCTCCAATAATGCACACATTTTTTTTAATTCTTGAAAAAAATTGTAAAAACTATAAAGCGTCTGAATGCCAAAACTACAAGCAAAAATGTCCTGAACAGGCGGAATGTTTTGATACCAAACTTGCTTTTTATCGGAAAGTGCAAAAAAATTAGAAAAAATGTATTTAAAAAAATTGCAAAAATTTTTTAAAACTTCAAAAACTGTTAAATATATGAATACCAACAGTAAAAGCATGTCCTTAACGTGCTAAATGTTTTGATAACAAAATTCCAGAAATTGGTAAAAGGTGTGAAAGAGTTTATATATATATAAAAAATTTTACAAAAGAATAAAAAAATGAACAATAATAAGGAGAAACAGAACCACTACAGTGTGAATGCTGACTCAGCGAAATATTGAGACTTTTTTTACGTAATGTTTTTTAAGATTACTTTTTCTTTTTATTGAATTTTCAGATTTTACAACACAAAAACAAAGATAAACACGCACAGGATCAGAATTTAAACTACCTGAACAAATACTACCATTAACAAAACTAAACTAGCTAAATAAATAAAATAGAACAGCACAGAAATCCAAATCCTCAACAAAATGGCAGCAACTTGAAGTTCCACATATCTAAAATAAGGAAAGCAAGTGGAAAAAAAAAAAAAAAAAGAATATTTTTGTTATTTTCCACCATACTGTTGTCATTTGTTCCAGCTCCGCCGCCGCTGCTAGCACGTTGATAACCAGGACGTTCTTTAACCTGAGCACCTCCAATTAGAGGCTTGGAGAATGAGATGGAGGGGGGGCGTTGGCGGAGGATTTGGGGTATTGCTTTGACCCGCCCGCTTTAGTTGGAGGCGCAGTGCAGAGGCTGAGATGTGGCGGCAGGATATGGCGGAGGAAAAACAGGCTCAGCCTCAGATGGCCAGAGGCTGCCTGTGCCTCTCTATCAATGCAAAACAGACTACTTCCTAGGGCTAAGGGGACATTTCACTTTTTATAAGCTTCCTTTCTTTGTGAGAGGGGGGGGGCGCTACAATAATTTTGAAGCAGAATGAAGAAAAGGGGGGGAAAAAAATGAGCGGAAAACAAACGGGGGAAGCAAACGGGAGATGAAAAGCATCTTTAGGATGCCGGGAACATCTGGTTTCAGATTTGAGAACCTGAAAGGAAATTGCAAATAGACAAAACTCTTATGTTTTGATTTATTTTCTTATATGGCGGCTGGCAGAAGCCGGCGCTCGTAAACGCCGCGGCGGAGGCTCGCGTGTGGGGCGCGAGGAGCTCGCTCTCCTCTACGATTGATTGATTGATTGATTGATTGATCGACGCCGCCTCTGTTTCACCAAACTGAAGGACTATTGTAGACTCCATGAGTGGACTTACAGAGGAGATTTCTACAGTTCTTTCAGTCAGACTCTTATTAAGCTACAAATACTTTTCTTCTAAATCCACAACGGGAAGAAACTAGAAGCAGAACTGATTCAATAAACCAAAAAGTACCAAATATTGGTAGATTTTAAGGACTACAAAATCAAACAGTCTGGGCTCTGACTCCTATTCATAAAAAATATAAGATGACCTGCAGTTAGTAGTTGATACGCCATTATATCATAGATATATATCAATATCACACATTAGATCTGTGTCTGTTTATGTCTTCATCATGATATCGCCGATCTGTTTTGTTCTTCCTTCTTAGTTTGTTCACGAATATTAAAGAATAAAACGTCAGGGGAGTTTTCAGTAGAAATTTATGTTGGGAAAACTTTTTGGTTTTCTTTTTCTGTATTTTTTAAGATTTTACTTTTTATGTAGTATTTTGCGTACTCTAATATGTTTTCTTTGTATTTTTTAATTTTTTTTTAATTTTCAAAGTAAAGATTTTAAATTAGGTTTTTTGTTTAGATTTTTTTCAATTTTTTTTAATAATCTGGTTTTTGATATATTGTGTTTTTTTATTTTTTATTTCATGTTCTTTCTTGTTTTTGATGTCGTGTTTTTTGTTTTCAAAATGTTTCTGTTTCCATTTTTTATATTTTTTGTTGTAATGATCTGATTTTTTTCTTTACAATTTCATTGTTGATAGGATATTTTATGTTTTGATATGTTTTTTCGTTTGTTTTAACAATCTAATTATTTTTGGGTTTTTTTCTGTTAAGATTTTCATTTTCTTACAATAAAGCATTTTTGTGTTTGGGATAGGTTTTCTTTGGTTGATATGTTTTTTGTTTCTCAATAAATGTATATATATGTATTTTTTTATTTGATGTTTTACGTGGCTTAATTTTTTTTTTTTTTTAGTAATTTTTGTCAAGTTGTTTTTTTTTACGAAATGATTTTTTTTTTTAATCGATGATGCATTTTTTTGCTTTTCAATATTATGTTTTTTTTCGGTATGACTTTTTTAAAAACATTTTTGTTTTTTGATATGATGCTTCTGTGTTTCAATATGTTTTTTTCATTTTTTTCCACTCATTTTTTGAAAAAATTGTATTTTTGTTCGAACTACAAAAGTTGTCGTCCTAAAATGAGTAGATAAGGACGCGTCTAAAACTTGCAGTGACAGGTGGCTGGTTCACTTTAAGAGAAAGATTAATTATATCAGGGATTTCTGTGGAGTTTTTTTCAACAAGAATGAATACTTGTAACGTTTTTGAGATTATTTACGGTAATAAACTGAGAAACAGCTATTGATTGTTTGAGGTTTTTCTGTGTACTTTATTGACGGTCCCTGCTTGCCTCAACAGCTGCAAAAACATCAACATCAAGACAAATCTCAGAACAGGTGGAGCCTATTAATTGAAAAACTGCTGTAATAGGTTTTTTTTTCTTTTTTCTAATTATAAAAAAATTGAACATAGTTCCCATTTAACTTTGTTTTTTTATTGAATACAACACGCTTCCACAGATTCATGTCTGTGCCTCCAAACTGCACCAGAGTGTTGCAACAGGTTACCAGCTCATGTGTTATTAAAGAACCCACATAACCCAGATGGAACATGTGGTGCTATTCTGACCCTCACGGCAACAACACTGCTAAAGCGCCGCTCTCAATGCAGTGTAGAGGCGTCGAATGACCTCTGAACTGGCCTCCAACTGAAGAAAAAAGGTAGGTGGACTTCTGTCTGGAGAACGCTCAGGTCAAATGCAGGAGTTACCAGGAACAGATGAAAGAAGAAACAAATATCCTGCTCTTTGGCAAATGTGAAACAGAGCGCGCTCAGACGCAGAAATGTGCGCTCCGTGTGTTTGAGTATTGTTAACGCATCTGGATAAACCAAAAACTGTAGATGCTCAGCATAAAATCTGAGTGGCAAAGGTGGAAAAAAGGAGAAACGGAGGAAATTGGTGCGTTAAATTAAAGTTAAGTGACCTCTACCCCTTCATGTTCTAAACCAGGGGTCCCTGAAACACAGAAATCCACCCCTTCTCCACATTTGGCCCGGCCCGCAAACTGTTTTGGCTAGATGTTTTCCAGTTCTTTAGGTTAATTTGGCATTTTGCTAATGTTTCAGCTACAAGCTAGCTGTTTTGGATAATTTAGGCATTTTTCTGTTTTTTTAGGCTAATTTGGAGTTTAGCTAATGTTTTAGCTTTATGCTAGCTGTTTTGGCTAAATTATATATTTTTCCAGTTGTTCAGACTGATTTGGCTTTTAGCTGATGTTTCAGCTACATGCTAACGGTTTTGTATAATTTTATTTTTTTTCAGCTTTTAGGCTAATTTGGAGTTTACCTAATGTTTTAGCTTTATGCTAGCTGTTTTGGCTAAATTATATATTTTTCCGGATTTTTAGGCTAATTTGGCTTTTAGCTGACATTTCAACTACATGCTAACGGTTTTGTATAATTTTATTTATTTCAGCTTTTAGGCTAATTTGGAGTTTACCTAATGTTTTAGCTTTATGCTAGCTGTTTTGGCTAAATTATATATTTTTCCAGATTTTTAGACTAATTTGGCTTTCAGCTGATATTTCAGCTACATGCTAACTGTTTTGTATAATTTTGTTTTTTTTTTTTCAGTTTTTAGGCTAATTTGGAGTTTAGCTAATGTTTTAGCTTTATGCTAGCTGTTTTGGCTAAAATATATATTTTTCCAGTTTTTTAGGCTAATTTGACTTTTACCTGATATTTCAGCTACATGCTTACGATTTTGTATAATTTTATTATTTTCAGTTTTTAGGCTAATTTGGAGTTTAGCTAATGTTTTAAGTACATGCTAGTTGTTTTGGCTAATTTAGTCTTTTTCCTATTTTTTTTGCTATTTTGAAGTTAGCTATCTGTTTTGGCTAATTTATTCTTTCCTGTTTTCAATGCTATTTTCAAATCGAATATTTAAGCTACATGCTAGCTGTTTAAGCTTATGTAGTCTTTTTTCCTGTCCTAATGCTATTTTGATGTTAGCTATTATTTAATAATATTCTAATATTTCATGCTGGTTCATGCAGGTTTCATGCTACATGCTAGCTGTTTTGGCTAATTTAGAATTTTTTTTGGTTTTTTGCTAACTTGGCACTTCACTAATATTTTAGTTAGCTATCAACTTCAGCGTTTTCAGCTTTTAGCTTAAGTATTCTTAGCTATCAATTTAAGCATCTTCAGCAAAGAATCTATTGCAGGTAATGCTTTATATTTAGTTTTTAAAATGTTTTAGTTTTATTTTTCTATAAAGATTACAGAAATTAGTTATTTAAAATTTGACTACGTGAGCCTTTCTGCAAAACCATAAATCTTTAAATTTAGACTGCGATTGATGCACTTTTTCTGTTAGCCAACAAACCGACCCCGGCCCCCCATCAGAGAAGAAAACAGTTATGTGGCCCTCACAAGAAAAAGTTTGGAGACCTTTTTTCTAAACAGGAAGCACCCGCTGGCAAAAATCCCATAGACTTCTATAGAGAAATAAGCAGTTATTACTCAGTCACAATAACTCATTCTTGCTAATCACTTCTTTCTTACATAATACTTTTTTCAGTAATACACGTTACACAACAGGCCAACCAGAAGCTTGTATAAAAATCGGAGGTGCCTCGCATATGGTTTGGCAAAGATTTCAGGCTTGGGATCGCCACAATGAGACACAGACTTGCCCCGTCAGCTTGATCTGATATTTGGGTAACACTTTGCATATCGTTAACAAAGATAGCTAATACATTTGTTAAGCTTGAAAGCAGTTTATTAATTTGGCCTTTAAAGACAAAGGTATCACTTTAGATGTCAATGAATCTTACTAAGCATGTCATTAAACTTTATTAGGCTTTTTGTGCTAATAAATGTCTTACTAACACCCTATTACCATATCTTTTTTTAAAGTGTTGCCAATATTTTGTGATTTATGCAGCAAAAAAGGGCAAAACACTGCCACTCGGAATGAAGTTTTTTTTATTTTGAGAATTTCATCTTTATTAGAAGATTATTGGCAAATATAATAAAAACGAAAAAATAAGTGTGGATATTAAGCCACAAAAAACTGTTTTAAAGATAAAATATTGGAACAAATTATACACTAAAAAAGCTTATAAAGGCTCCAAACTACTAAAAGTTTAAGACAGGACATAGTATATAAGTGCAATCTTTTTAATTGTCTATGAATCCAAATTTGTATTATAACAATGGTTGTATAAAAGACTTTTTAAAGTTTTCTCCTTTTTACATTATTTGTTTAAAAAAATAAATAAATAAGAAAAGGAAGCAGAATTTGCTAAAAACCTTGTTTTCCCCCCTTCAGTCTCACTTAATCTCCTCCATAAAGCAGATCCTCCCGAGCAACACTAACCCATAAAGAACGCGCCCTGACAAATGCTGCACACGCCGACAGATGGGCGGAGGTGAATCGGGTTGTCTCCTTCCCCACTTTAGAAAAGCAAAGATTTACAGCAGCAGCTTTGGCAAGAAAACAGCAGCCGGCAACATCTGGAAACCTGTGAAGTCGAGGCACGGTCGGTGGCGAGGGGTGGCTAATTTAAAGGTAGTAAAAGTGTTAGCGGGAGAGGAGTGATGGACAGCTCCATTCCCGGGCCGCGAAGACGCCGCGGAGCAGCCCGCGCAAAGCCGGGGGTCCCGGCGGGGGCCCGCGCTATTCCCTCCAGTTTTAGATTTATTAGCCCCGAGAACAAGCCGGAGAGAACAACAGAGCAAGACGAGACAAAGGAAGAGATTAAACAAGACAGGCAGTAAAAGGGAGACGAGAGCGAGCGGGAGAGGATCAATCAGGACTCCCAACAATAATGGGGCTGTGACACCCCAATCACCGGCGAAATCTAACTGTAATTTTGTTTGCTTGCTCCGCGATACCGGCGTAATTGCTACGATCATTTACGGCCGGCGACAAATCTAGCCAAGGATTATTGTTTTCCTCTGACTGATATGAACTACTCCATTTGTTACGCCGTCGGCAGAGCGCCCGCCGCTTCCCGCAGACTCTTTCCGAGGAAAAACCTGAAAGAAAAGTTGGATTTTTGGAATACCTGTCCAGATAAATCATGCATATGCATAAACCCCATATGTGCGGTGGGAGGACAAGTGGGCGACTCCATTCCTGCAGAAACATATCCATCCCCAGCAAGCATACCTAAAGACTGGCTGCTGTTCAACCACAGGAACTTTTTAAAAAAGATAAATCCTTCCTCTGTGGTTCGAGAAGTTTGTCGCGAAGAAATTTTATTTTTTTTGTGGGTGTTCTTTTTTTTTCATTTGGGGAGTTAATTGCTGAAGAGAATTAATTAAAAATGTGAACTTGAGAAGTGTATATTGATTACTGTAAATATTCTCTGGAGTTTTGCTCCGTTAATTGAGGAGCATTTTGCCTGGTGCATCTTATTACGTGGGCTTCTCCATTTGTTGCATCCCTGCCAGTATTGATTTTTCTTTTTTTGTGTGTGTGTGTTGATTTTTCGGTGTGATGGAATGCACTACTGAGGTTTCAAAAAATGTCTAAAAATACACAAGTAGCAAACTTGTATAGACAGCTGGTATGGAATGACTTCTGAAATCTTTCTTTCATTTTAACCATTTTAATAGAAAATACACATCCTGTCGACATTTGGAACAAAATCACGCCAGTTTGCAAATGCCTTGTTTCCACTGATCAGTACAGTCAGGTTTACAAAAACATTACAAAATAGACCCATTAAGCGGGGCCAAACTGTACCATTTTTGGGCGCCATTGCCTAGCCAGCAAGGCCAAGTGGGCCCCATATGGTTTAAAAGTGGACAGAAAATGTGGGCTCCGGATAGATTTGTCTACAGTTTCTGTGGTTCCCACATGTGTTAGCCTACATTAGCTTAAGTGGGGATTCAGTGGGTTAGCTTGCTAGCCAGCCGCCCAGTGGACAGCGGAGCTCGCTAGTTTGCTACAGCGGAGCTTGTTCGTTCAATACAGTGGAGCATTCTAGCTTGCTACAGTCTAGCTCGCTAGCTTGATAAAGCAGAACTTGCTAGCTCGCTGTTGATGAGCTTGCTAGCATGCTATAGTAGAGTTTGCTAGATCGCTATAGTGGCGCTCACTATCTTGATACAGTGGAGTACGCTAGCTCGATAAAGCAGAACTCGCTAGCTCGCTGTAGAGGAGCTTGCTAGCATTCTACAGTAGAGCTCGCTAGCATGCTACAGTGGCGCTCACTACCTGGATATAAAATAGCTCATTAGGATTTTACAGAAGAGCTCGCTACAGCAGAGCTCGATACCGTGCAACAGTGGAGCTCACTAGCATTCTGCGATGGCGCTTCCTTCAGTGGAGCTCACTAGCTTGGAATAACGCAGCTTGCGAGCATGCTACGCTGTCCACCAAGTGGCTGGCTAGCGTAGCAAGCTAACACACTGAATCCCCACTTAAGTCAATGTGGGCAAACACCAATAGGCCCACCTCAGAAACTGTGGACAAACCCATTTGGGGCCCACATTTTCCGCCCACTTTCAAACCATATGGGGGCCACTTGGCTTTGCTGGTTGGGAGGTAGTAGGTCAGGGGTGTCAAACATATGGCCGCATAGTTTAATCCAGCTCTGTCATGAAGAAAAAAAACATATAAGGGATGTTAAAAAAAGCAAGTTTCTAGGCCATTCCTGTGGCAAGTTGTGGTCATTTAAAGAAATGGCTGCAATGCGCATTTCCGCCACTAGGGGAAGCAAAGGAAAAGAAATACTGGCATAACAAGAGATCAAGAAATAAACAGTATTTCTTTGCAAGGACGTCATCATAAGATGCAGTTGAATACTCTGCCATCCTCACTGCTGTTCAGTTGCAATAAAATTATCACATGTGACACCACAATTACCAAAATGTCACCAAAAGATAATAAAAATATCAGCTCTAATGATAATAATAATAATAATAAGTGATTAGACTACTAAGTTGGATCAGGCATTTCTTCCAACTGAGAAAAAACAAAAACAAAGCAACAGATAACAAGTTGACCGTTGGTCATTTTACTGTCATGTTGCTGGTCCGGCCCACTTGAGATCAGACGGGTTGAATGTGGCCCCTGACCCAAAATGAGTTTGACACCCCTGTTGTAGGTCCATAGGAAGGGAATGGCGGTGCAACTGTTGAATCCCGTAGATTGCTGGATTGTCCGGATAATTCTAATCCGAACAGTACCGTCCTGAACGGTCCTGCTCAGCGGAGACGAGGCTGAAGAACCCAGTGAATAGCTTTCAACAGCAGTCTGGTACTAACAGTCTTTCTAGACTTTAGTCATATCTATGAACATATTTTTTTAATGTTATCTATCCAAAAAAATTACATAATTTTTTAGATGACCAGAAGGGTCTAGAACTGGACAAATTCCCAGAATGGTCAAGACAATTGCTTCGTTTCCACAGAGCAGTACGGTCCAGTCTAAAATGGTCAAGGCAATTCAGGTGAACGTTTCCAACTTAAAGTCGGTCTGTCACTGTGGATGAGAGACTTAGTCTGATGTCATAGGTTTGCGTCATCATAGTGCGACTACCGCAAAAGCATAGCTATTAACAAGACTTTTAGAGGTCATCGCTTGGCTTTTTGTACTTTTTTATATGAAGTAATGAATGTTGTTTGAGAGAAGGTTGCAGGTAGAAAAAAGAAAACACCCACTTTCTTGGTGCTTTCTTTTGTCTTACTGATCTCCTGCCAATCAATGGATTTGATTGTGTGGCGACACAATTCCTGGTCCGTTCCATTTTTCTATGGACCTAAAAATAGTACAGTTCTCTCTTGTTTAACAGGTCTATTTTATATGGAAATGCTCAGAGTACCAGACCGGACAATACCACTTAGTGGAAACAGGGCATATGCGTCCAACCTATTAGCCCATTTTCAAAAAGGCAGATACAAGCCATACAATGATTGTGTCTTTCCTTAGATAGCTTAGGGCTACCTTAGAAGTGCGATATAAAGTCTGGCCAATTGGAGGAATTCTGGTAAGAGTTGCTACTCCTCCATGTTGAGAGAAGCCAGGTAAGGTGGCATCGGACAATGCCACCTGGATGCCGTCCTAGTAGGATACCACAGCCAGGTCCAACTTGGAGGATCCCCCGTACACACGCTAGAAAAATCATACCTCCCACCCATCCTGGGAACACTTTATGTTCTTCCTGTAACAGCCTCTTTATTTAGGGACTCCTCAGGTCTTGAATCCCAGAAAAGTGATAGCGTATTTTCTGCACTATAGTGTGCACAATCATTGAATGATCTATTTTTGGATTTGTCGAATAAGTTACCCTGAACTACAAAGCAAATTAAGTGAGACAAAATAGTAAATTAAAATTGAACCAATGTGTTCACAAGTATGTGTAAGCAGAATCAGCTAAATAAGAAGCGTTAGCCATGTAGGGCTAGCTATATAGGCAGCGTTAGCCGAGTAAGCAAAATTAGCTCTACAAGCAGTGTTAGCTGCAGAAGCACAGTTAGCTATATATGCGGAGTTAGCAATGTAAACAGCGTTTGTCACATAAGCATCTTTAGCCATGTAAGCAAAGTATGCTAAATTAGCAGCGTTAGTCGTGTAAGCAGCAGTAGCTACATAAGCACCGATAGCTGCGTAAGCAGAGTTAGCCACGTAAGCAACATTAGCTATGTCAGCAGAGTTAGCTACATAAGCAGCGATAGCCATAAAAGCAGTGTTAGCTCTATAAGCAGTATTGGCTGCAAATACAGCGTTAGCCATTTAAACAGCATTAACCACATAAGCAGCGTTAGCCGTGTAAGAAAAGTTAGCTACATAGGCAGCGTTAACCGTGTAAGCAGCATTAGCTCCATAAGCAGTGTTAGCTACATAAGCATCGTTAGCCATGTAAACAGCATTAGCCATATAAGCAGCATTAGCAGTGTTAGCCGCGTAAGCACCGATAGACGTGTAAGTAGTGTATGTCGCGTTAGCGGTGCTTGTTTGCTACATGTACCGCTAAAACAAACGGTATTGTAACTTTACTAACTCCCAATGTTGTTAGTAACACGTAACAAAAAAAAAACTCAGTCCAAAACTACGAAATTAGCTCCATTAGCCTGTTCACAATAACTCCCCACCTTGTTTCCACCAGAATAAAGCTATGTACGGGGGCTGCAGATTAGTTTTTTTGGACAATAAATAAATTTTTAAAAACAGTGTTTAATAGTCTGGAAAATGTAGTCAATTGTGAATGAATTGATATAGAAAACACTGTTAACACTTATGTTGTATTCAAGGAATTTCATCATACAGACTCTATTTTTTTAAAAATAAAGAACAACACAAATGTAGATAAAAATGTATTCCTAAGAATAATCTGTGTTCTCTTTTATTTTGTTTTGAATTGATTATTTAGTAAGTAAAATGTGTTGCTTAAACTATGAATCATCATAGATTTGTATCTTGCCCTCTAGTCTGATAGCCTGCTAGCACATAACCATGAAGGTGTCCATACTTTTCTATAGAAAATCTGTCTACCTGACTATCCAACTTCATTCATTTGATAGGAGGCTTTACACAGAACCCCAAATCAAACTGATGCACAGTTTAACCCTTCAACCACATGCCACATCCTTAATGCCCCCTGTCTAAGTTAACCTTGCAACACGTCCACACTCGGGGCCCCTCAGAGAGACGGCGGACAGGTGGAAGACTGAGGCCTTGTAATGAAACATGACTGCTGAAGGGTGAACCGTCACATGGAGCTGCAGCATCAAGCCTCCGCCCTTCCTCTGAGACGGATGAGATGAACGGAGGGTGCGTGGGGGGGGGGGGGGGGGGGTAGAGGCAGGTCAAACAGACGAGAGAGAATCTGCAGTGTTGATTCAAGGAAATTCAAAACGGCAAAATGAAAGGGTCACATCAAAAAGTGTATGAACTAGTTCCTGGAGGAAAAGAGGAAGATGGAGAATCAAAACGAGGTAGACAGGTAGGAGAGAGATTTGGGTTTTAAATAGAGATAGAGAAAAGCAGGGAGACGGTAAAGAGTGAAATAGAAGGGTTTGTACATCAATAAGATAAAATAGAATTCTATTCTATTCTAAATTTTCGACCATTGAAACACAGAAAATATGTGGAAAAGTGAGAAAAGTTTATTCATAGATTTATGAATATATGATCCCTACTGGTTTCATTAGGGTAGGTTCATTTGAGCGCTCAGAAATAGAAAATTCAGAAATCCACTTTAAAGAATTTATGTGAATTTGTCAACATCTCAAGTAAGTATTTTAACCCTCTTACCAGAAAGATGTATTCTGGCAGTTGTGGCTTATTAGAAAAAACACAGAGATTAGGGATAGTTGATGATCAAGTTTCTCCACATATCAAGAGATCTTGGTCCATTGTTTTGGTCTACTCTTCTTTGCAGATGACTTCCAAATTACCAAGACGTAGTGTCTGTTGCTTGGCAACTCTCTCTCCTTAGATTTACTATAGAATTGAGGTCTGGAGACTGGCTGAGTCACTCAATGACCTTGATATGCTTTTTCAGTCATTCCTTGGTTGCCTCGGATGTCTCTTCCTGGTATTCATCCTGTTGGAAAGTCCATTTTAAGCCTCCTGACAGGGGATAGGAGGTTCATGCTCAGGGTTTGAAAGAACATGGCCTCTTCCATCCTCCAATTGATGTGGTGTATTAGCCCTTAACCCACCATTAAAGCCTCGCGCTCCCACTAAGCAGTCCGGTACGGGGGAGTAGTAGTAGTAAGGGGCGGTCCAGTGAAGCCTCGCTTTCATTGAGTGGTTTGTCTTCATAGCGCATTCGTGATGTAGACCGCTAGCGTGCCATTAAGTCACTGTAGTGTGACGACCAGGAAAGCAGCAACAATATAGGTCATCCAACGGCTCAACTTTTTCTTGTACATCGTGTTTAACAGGAATTTAATGTTGTTTAAAAGAAGATTATGGGCGACTCAGAAAAACAGTGCCGTAAAGAGGAAAACTGAATCGCTATCGCTATATTGGTGCTTTCTAATGTTGTCATCACTTTCTGCCAATCAGAGGGGTGCTACAGCGGCTCCGCCCCAACCGTCCAGTCCTATTTTTCAATGGACCTTCAGCAGATGGGGGCCTCAAGAGGTACGGTTTGGAACTGTTTAATAGGGTCTCAAACTGGTGGCCCATGGGTCATTTACGGCCCCCCAATTTGATATTTTGCAACCCCAGCCTTAATATCAAAGTTCAATGTCTACTAACTAATATCTTCTGCATGTCCAAAACTTTGTTCCCAAAACTTTGCATTTGTTATTGTCGTCAGAAAAGTCCTTAGCAACAGTTGCTAGCATCGTTAGCCCACTTTGTTTCACAGGACATGCAGAAGATATTGCTTAGTAGGACATAGACATTAACAAATGTTCAATAAACTGCTTCAGCAGATATAGACTGTAGACGCAAAAACATATTTTTGGCACCAACAGAACCAAAATTTGCCCGTCTGGCCCCAAGGTCAATTGAGTTTGTATCCCTGGTTTTACAATGAAAACACTCAGAACTGGACCGGACCGCTCAGTGGAAATCAGGCTTTAGATGACCGACTTTTTAGGTGGACAAACCTCGTTTCAAGCAAGAAGAGATGGCACCCCCAGAACGTACCTAACTGGTGACAAAGGGCATATCTCCCAGAGTCCAACATGCACTCAGAACTGATTCTACCAACTGGGCAATAAAAACCAAAAAGTCCGGTTGTAGAGGAACCGGATGGCCCTTAATAGTTACCCTGGACCCCATATTACCACAACACCTCCCAAAGAACACAACCAGGGACAAGAGAGAACAATTTCTCAAAATCCACAAACTGTCTATAACTCTAAATCTGGAGTCCTTTAACCCAAATGAAAGTGTACCGATCTGTGGAAGTGCCTTGATGCTTAGACTAACCTCTACATTTTAGAACCTGTTAGCATCACTGCTGAGAAATAGAAACTGTAAGAGGACTCCAGACAGTTTGAATAGATATGTTCCAACCTCGAGTAAATAGGTAAGGTTGGAGACCTCCCAGTGCTCTTTTCTGAACTGATTCCAGAGCTGAAGCTGGGAGACTTCCACTAGAACAGCAGAGAGCTCCTGTCAACTACACAAATACTCAAACACAACATTCACGATATAGTATCACTGGATTTTTCCTTCTTTTCTCCAAGATTTTCCCATTTGATCCACCGCGGTCTCTTCGCTCTGCTTCTTGACACACCCCTCCCTTTTTTTTTCCTGTCTTGGTGTTTTCCACCTTTCTCTCTCTCTCTCTCAACCAACCATCCAACCTCCTTCATCCGACCGAGGAGTGCACGCATCTACCTATCCCAGCAATACCGCTGGAGGGGTCCCCGAGGGCTGGAGTCCTTTGCTTCGGGCTGTTTGATGTTGAGCCAGTACGGATGAACCTCAGAGCGCCCCCCCCCCCCCCCCCCTACCCAGAGTTTGCCCCCCCCCCCTCCCCAATCATCAAACACCTCAGCTGGGTGCTAGGCCAAGGCTGTGGCCCTAATCAAAACACGGCGCCTCTGAGGACCCCTCGTGCACTCTAATGGGAGGAAAAAGACTAATTATTGAGGCAACCTTCAGATTCACTCAGCAGCCCCGAACACCGATACAAACTTCTCGGTGTTCAGGTGCGTTTGGAGGGTACTTCCGGGGCCGAAAGCAGACAGAAAGCAAAACGGTGCCGTAATTTGGTACTTATTTGAATACTTTTTTTTTTTAACTTTGGCATGTTCTACTTTGCTTCCAAAAGTTTGTCTTGTAATAGCGAGCGTTTGAAAAGGCGGAAAATTGAAGCAAAGAGGAGACACGAGAAGAAGGGGCTGATGCCGCCCTTGGAGAGAAGGCGAGCGCTCGATTTTCTGTTTGCTGCCATTTGTCTTGTGCTGCTAAGAGAGATCAACAGTCCTCGGCACACAGATCAATATTCTCTTAACCCGCACCTAATCTGGCGAGAGTTTCCTCCAATTTCACCTTCCCTGCCCCCCCCCCCCCCCCCCCCTCTCGCTCAGCCCTCCTCCTTTATTCTCCCTCTCCTCTCGTTTTCAGCAATCATTTCAGGGGTGACGGCCATTTTTCATGCTGCTGGTCGAAGCAGGTGACACAGAAGAGAATGTTGTTTCCCCGACGCGAGCAGAGGCTGCGCGTGCGCGAGGGGAGGAGGTGATGGATATGATGGGTTGTATTCCCCCACCCCACCCACGCACACACACACCTCCCAGAACGCCGCAGAAATAGACTAGCTGCCTAATCGGCTGCATGACATCGCAAATTCAACTCCTGTCCTAAGGCCTCCCACCCCAGCTCTCCTGCTCGTCATGCCTCACTCATCTCCTGAACCTCACAGCAACTCCCAGAATGCCGTTCAAGCTGTTGTCGTAGTCTGCGTGCCGACTTAGTGGCGTCACCTATGTAGATGATTCTATACGTCTAGGATTTAAAGCTAAAAGAGTCGGAAATGAAATACATTTTTGTTCTACTGACTTGGCATTTATGTACTTCTAAATCTATATTTTTCTGTACTTCATAGCGAATTGTTGATGTTTCAATGCTAACAGTTTTTTATCTAAAGTTTTGCTTTTGTGTTGCAGCTAACACTGCGATTAAGAAGGCTGTTAAAATGAACATGAATAAACCAACATAACAGGATAAAATGGAAACTCATGGAAAAACAGAGTAAAACAGTCAAAAAACACCCCAATCCGCCCAGAAAAGCAAAGGGAATGGTATCTTACCTTGCTCTGACCACAGTCCCAATGTGTCTGTGACCATCCCTACCATATAAAAAAACAATAAGCAATACTAAGTGTACGCAATCTATCATTAAGTACAAATATTTTTATGACTAGCTACATTAATACTGTAACATCTAAGATCTGTTTTGGGGAGCTAAACTGTCCGACGGCACTGCTTCTATCATTTGTACATCTTTGCTAGCGTTGACGTTAGCAAGTTACTTATGTCAGCAAGCTACTAGCATTGAATTTGTACTCTTTTTTTTTTGTCACTAATTAAAACATTTTTGACAAAAAAATTAAACGTTGATGCATTCTTTAAGACAGAGTTTCTTTTAATAGTTCTCGTAACAGGTTATGCCTTTATTTTTGGTGAAGATCAACTTTATCTTAAAAATACATTTTTGTGTAATTTTTGCTTAATTTACAATATGGGCTTTACTTTTAAAAAGACAACATATAAACTTTAAATTGGAGCACCACGCCTATGAGTGAATAAACTATAAGCTTATTGGGGTAGTTGTACAATACGAGGGGATGCTATGTGCAGTAGCGATGCTAATGAACGATGCTAAAAGCTTCATACAGACAAAGGCTATTTCCACATTCCTACTGTAATCCCTAACTACTAAAAAAAACGGTTTGCTGCGGGATTTCATAAGCAATTTAGACACCATTCTCACTATTTGTCTTTCGTCTTTCTAGATGCCGGGTATGACATCACCAATTTCACAAACTGAAAATCAAATCGATACGAACATTTTACAACATCTATTTACGACTCCACTGTGTTCCGATGATGAAAATGTGGAAGGTTTCTTTAAAAAATTACATTTAAAAACACAAAAATTGTTTGACCGCAATGCATTGTGGTCTATATTCGCTGATGTAGTGAGGAACAATGTAGCTAGGCTTCTGGGAAATTTCTATTGCGCTTGGTTTTGGAATTGTGGATTCGGAAAGCACTACAAAACCCATTATATAATCCATTATGTAGTGAGTAGGGGCGGAATTTAGATAGATATGTTTTTATTTTCGCAAAATCAAATATTTGATGTCAAAATATCTTTAATGCATTTGGACCGCTCAAAAAAAAGAGTTTGGTTCCCAAATTTTCAGTCTGACACTCCGTCTGACCGGCTGGTCTGGGAGCAGGAATCGCTCTTGTACCCATCTTAGAACTGGTCTTCTGCGCCCTCGCAGCCAATGACTAAAGAGATCTTTACTCACACAGTTTAGTTTACAAGCTTTGGTTCAAAACAGAAATGTCCGGTCGGAACACAGAAGTTTCAGGACTTGATCTGGACCAAATTCAGAGCACTCTGCAGAACAATGGACTTTTTCATTCTAAGACATGTCCCCACAGTATCAGCCACAATGAACGGGTTCTACAGCAACATGAAGGTACTGGTTCTGGTGTACTGACGGATTACTCAATCTTAAGGGAAAGTTTTCAATTTAACCTCGACGATAAAGGCGATGTCACAGAGTCGACTTAGTCTGTCGCCTTTTTGTTGTCAAAATTTAAGCATTTCTGCATTTTCTCTGTACCCCTAAACCCACAACTCCCAGACATCCTCTTTTTCTTCTCCGGGAGTGATTGGCAGGTTGTAGGAACAAAGGCGGCCTTTCATAGCCGCGGTCTGAAGTGAAGGACTTCTTCCACCGGCGTACGTCAGCCGCCTGGACTGACAAAGCTGGCTAGTGTATGCCGCCTGTACTCTGAGGCGAGCGCCACACGCAGACACAGCCAGAGGAAAACAGCGGCTTCGGTTACCAACGCCGGGCGAAAAACAAAGATCCTCACGTACGAACAAGAGAACGTCCTACGTAAACACCCACAAAGCCATACACTAAACAGACACATGCTGCGGGCTGGAAGTGGGCTACATATGTACAAAGATGAACACACACAAACGCACAATAGCCGCTTTATATGACTGGCTAGTGTAACAACACAAGCCAGTCCTGATCCTGGTATACTTTGCCCCACATGATCCAGACATGCTCTGCTTACAGGATTATGTCACAACTGAGATGTTTACACTGTCTGTGGCTGCGCGCGAGCAGACAGAGTCAGTTACAGCATCATTATGGTAATGCGTCTGCACTTATTGGTGAGAGACTCAAAAAACAAACAAGGTCAATACAAGTAGTATGTGGGATCAGCAATAGTGACCAGAGGTCTGAAACCTGCAGCTCCAGAGCCACATGTGGCTCTTTGGTTGAAGAAAAATAAAATAATTTTTGAAAGTAAGGATTATTTAATTCGCATTATTTATAATTACACTTTCAGCAATTTCACCAGCTTGTTCTGGACGTTACTGCTTGTATTTTTGATATTAATAAACTTTACAGTTTTTGAAATATTTAGCTAAATCTGCCCCATAGGAAAGTAAGGAGAAAGTCTTCAAATTTCTAAATTTTAAGTAGATTAGCAACAGGCTTTTAAATATATTTATGGGATATGTTTTCATCTCTTATAGTAATTTTGAAAAAAAATTTCCTATTATTTTAGCAACATACTTAAGTTTGGAGTTCAGCTTATAATTAAGCAACAAGCTAGGTTTTATTTTTCGGCTAATTATAACTCTACTGAGTTTTTTATGCTAATTTGGAATTAAGCTAATATTTTAGCAATATACTAAAGTTTTTGGCTAATTTGTTATTTATTGGGTTTTTTTATAGTTTATTTAGAGTCTAGCTTTTATTTTAGCAACATGTTTTTGACTAATTTATTTTACTGAGGAATTTAATACTATTTTGGAATGTAGCTAGTAATTAAGCAACAAGCTAGCTTTTTGGCTAATGTGGGATCTACTGGGGTAAAACGTAAAAACTTTTAAAAAAAATCTAAGTTTGAGAGATGCTAGGTTCTTTTTATATTTTTGCTTTTGTCCGTGACAAAAAAAGAAATAATTCATGTTTATTTAAAAAAAAAAAAAAAAAAAAAAAAAACAACTATATGGCTCCTTCTTGGTTTTGATCAAGCCGGAATGACTCTTTCACTGTTAAAGGTTGCCGACCCCTGCTCTAGACTGTATGAACTGGTTAAGCAAAAAAACATACAAGAATAAGTTTACTTTTATGATTTTTGGGGGGTTTGAGATGAAATATAGTTTATAACATGAGTCTCAAATTGGCGGCCCATGGGCCATTTGTGGCCCCAAGTCGATATTTTGCAGCCTTAATTTGAAAGTTCAATTTCCACTAAGTAAAATCCACTGCATGTCCATGCTTCTTTGATGATAGCTTTGTATTTGCTTGGTGATGTTTTCAGTTTAAAATTTCACATTTGCAATTGTCGATGGATCTGGTCATCACGAAAGTCCTTAGCAACAGTTGCTAGCGTCGTTAGCTCTTGTCGTTTTACAGGACAGGCATAAGGTATTGCTCAGTAGTAGATATACATGGATAAAAGTTCAATAAACTTGTTCGGCAGACAAGGACAATGGACCAAAGATATAGATGGTGGACGCAAAAACAGATTTTTGGCAAAAATGGTCCAGACTCTGCCTTCAGTGACCCCAAGGTAGATTGAATTTGAGAACTCGGGTTTATAAACTGGTATAGTTAAAGTAACAGAAAAATGTAGGTATAATAAAAACTAAAAAAGCTATTTTGAAAGTAAATCACCATATAGTAAGTACCCACTTCGATAGTCTTTTTTTAAAAATTTTTTTTTAGCCATTTTAGAAATGTCGCCAGTGGGATTTTATTAAAATTATTTTTTTTAACATTTTTTTGCCCATATTAAAAATAATAATAATAATTTTAAAAAAACTAGGTACCTATTTAATGCGGGAATAGTTCACTAAAAAAAATTGCCCCGCCCCCTTTTCCTCTTCTCTATTTCTGAGAGTTCTCTGTCTAAGCCAATTTGGGAGCTAGTAGCCCACCCAGAGTAGTTTCTGGATCTGTTTTAAACTGATTAAAATTAAATAAAATCAAAATTAAATATATTTTTAAACATTTTGTTGAAAACATTTTTTAAACAATGTATGTAATTCGAAAGGGTGCTATGGGAAAAAGTAAAATGATCCAAACAATATTAACCTTAGTAGTTTTTTTAAAGAAATGTTTCAGAAACCCAATACTTTTTTATTTGAGTATACATCTTTGATCTTTTACCCAAGAGCCCAAACGGTGCAAAATGAAAGCTAAATCAATGACACCCAATAACCACTGCATATTTCATTGAGACTATTAAACGGCGTACCTACTTGTTAGCATTGATGCATTTTTATTCTAAAAACAAAAATTATATCCATCCATTTTCACTAAGGTAGGTCCTACATTAAGAGCTATGACCTGTGGTGCTTTCTTCTCTCTGATTTGTCAACTTGAGTAAAAGCTAAACCAAAGTAATCCAGGAGTGTCTAAACCTGTTTCATGACAACTATCTCCTCTCTCTGTTTTTCATTAGAGAAACCCATCGGATTCAAGTAAGGATCAGTAGATGATGTCAGCCAATGATATCTTGAAAAGAAAATCAGTAGATCAGTCCAGCAGGATCGGATACCCCTGAAACCAATGATTGTATTAAGCTCCAACCGGAGAACGGCTAAAGCCAATAATGCAGGGACTGTTAGAAAACTGGTTGCTATAGATCAGAGGTAGGAGAAGCTCTGTTCCAATCAATCACTTGAGGGAAAAGTACTCAAGCAATGGGGATTCACTTTACTGTACATTACCTTAAATTGTATGATGTTTCAGATAAAAGTGTCTTCTGGTTGGCTTAAATGTTTAAAGTTTTATTCAGACTGGAACAGGAACCGCTCTCGGACCCATCATTTGAGGACTGAGCTCCGGTTTGCTACAAGTTTTTTTCTCAATTTGAATAGACTCCATGCTCGAAGCGGAACAATTGAACCAATATGTCCGCCGTAGTCGTACATTACGGACTTTAACCAAAGTCGTGGACGAACGTGAAGACGTTAAAATTTGCTTCTGACGATGTTTTCCCAACAATCTATTTGTCATAAACACTTCTGTAACTTGCAACGTTGATACAGACGTTTAAAGTTGGTCTGCAAAATATAAAGTTTGAATACGTGAACTATCTCGACAAGGATTGCAAAACTTCTGACTTCCATTATTCTTTCCTAATTACTTTGCCCCGCCCTTGTACTTTTTGGCCAATGACTGAGGAGATCCTTAGATGCATGCTTTCGGTTTGAAACGAAAATATCTGGATGATACAGACCAAACGCAAGGATCAGTAGTCAATCCAAACCAATGTATTTCTATCCAAAGTTATCCGAAGCCAAATTGAGAAAAACATTTTCAACTAAAAGCAATAGGATAAAACTTAAATACTGTACTTTTTTTTATTTTTCTGTACTTAGTTTTGACCGTAACAGTGTCTAAATTTGTTGTTACAATTTGCTTCATTGTTTTACTTGACATCAACCGGAGTTGAAGAGGATTTTTCACTTCCAAACTCCATATTTTAATGACTTGGATAACTGTGAGGAATAATCCATCGACAAAACCGACCAAACAACTCAGGTATAACTGAAAGCACAACCGCAGATGGTGAAACCGCCACTCTGGCACGGAGCGCTCTGGTTTCCCTACAACATTTAAACATTTGCCGGTTTAACACACTGAATAGATGCTACTGTAGGGCTGAGGAGTGGGCCTGCATCCCAGTTGGCAAAAGCCACTATTCCAGACTGTGGGCTAAGAAGCATACAAATGAAAGTAGCGGCGCTGGTCTTACTCAAGCCAAGCATCTGCTAAGCATTTTAATGGGGATCAATGGAAGGGCAAGGACAGGAGATCGTCGGGTTGATTGGCTGGCCGGCTACTGCCTGAGCTCCTGTTTACAGCCAACACAAGCTGCTGTGACCTGCCGGAGCGCTCCGCACCAGCTGATGTGTATATCGCATCAGTACGAGTAGGATGCATCCGTCTAAGGGCGTTTTATATCCACAATTCCGTAGCAGATGCATTCGAGCGTGGATGGGATTTGCGGAATTCCTGTGCGACTCATCTGAGCACGTCTGCAACAAATCGCTCAATGAGCCGTTTGTCCGTTTTCACAGCGGCGGCAAAGGAACGACTAAAGTCATGCTTCCTTCTAATAGATCAGATTAATATTAGCTAAAGTCGTCGCTGGCAGTTGTGCCCTCTTCCTCCACCTTCATCCTCGCGCCGCCTTCTTCTTCCATCTCCACGCCGCGTTTGGGTTTCACAGTCCGGGGCGGTAATGAGGGAGCGTTATGCAGTGCCATAAACGCAGGGGCTCGCCGTCAGTATGCATAAAGGATGAGACAGAGAAGATGGCGCTGGGGTCAGGAGGGGGGAGAGAGATGAGGAGGATGGAAGGGAGAATGTGTGTGCGCGCCTGAAAACGGGGCTGTCACACACACGCCGGGAGTGAGCGCTCAATGGCGAGGCTGAGAGACACACACGCCGGTGACAAATAGGATCCCCTCGGTGTCAGGCAGCGTGCGCAGCGCCCCCTACAGCCAGCCAGGGAACAAGCGCTTCAGGAATTCCTCAACAGTAAATTAAGCCTCAGTGAGTTTGAGATGAGAATTTACAAAAGAATCATCTTTTTGATCCAATACATTGTAATTTTGTCACGATGGATCAATCAAAAACATGAACAACTATTTAGGGTTGACTGTACGTCTAGACTGGGGATGGGCAATTCCTGGCCTTGAGGGCCGACGTGTCTGACATGATTTCCTAATATCCAAGCCCTACCTGGTAGGGCTACATCTAGGGTTGGGCCCTGGAGTTCGGTTCTAAGTAGGCACCTGGTAGGGCTACATCTAGGGTTGGGCTCCGAAGTTCGGTTCTAAGTAGGTACCTGGTAGGGCTACATCTAGCTTTGGGCACTGAAGTTCAGTTCTAAGTAGGTACCTGGTAGGGCTACATCTAGCTTTGGGCCCCGGAGTTCGGTTCTAAGTAGGTACCTGGTAGGGCTACATCTAGCTTTGGGCACTGAAGTTCAGTTCTAAGTAGGTACCTGGTAGGGCTACATCTAGCTTTGGGCCCCGGAGTTCGGTTCTAAGTAGGTACCTGGTAGGGCTACATCTAGGTTTGGGCACCAAAGTTCGGTTCTAAGTAAGTACCTGGCAGGGCTACATCTAGGGTTGGGCTCCGAAGTTCGGTTCTAAGTAGGTACCTGGCAGGGCTACATCTAGGGTTGGGCTCCGAAGTTCGGTTCTAAGTAGGTACCTGGTAGGGCTACATCTAGGGTTGGGCCCTGGAGTTCGGTTCTAAGTAGGTACCTGGTAGGGCTACATCTTGGTTTGGGCACCGAAGTTCAGTTCTAAGTAGGTACCTGGTAGGGCTACATCTAGCTTTGGGCCCCGGAGTTCGGTTCCAAGTAGGTACCTGGTAGGGCTACATCTAGGTTTGGGCACCAAAGTTTGGTTCTAAGTAAGTACCTGGCAGGGCTACATCTAGGGCAGGGCACCAAAGTTCAGTTCTAAGTAGGTATGTTATTATTTACGCGGTTCTACTGAAACTGCAAAAAGTGCCGCATGTTGGGGCTAAGTTTTGTTGAAGGTTTACTTGTCTTTGGACATGTCACTCACTTCAACTCTCTTCAGTACTTTGAAATTCAAGCCAATCCCTTTGCCTTTCCTGCAATAGTGGGCGGGCTCATATAAAACCACTGAGCTCAGTGCTCAAATGTCTGGCTGCATCGCTGGTTTGCGCGAAAGAGGGGAGGGGCCATCGGTTTGCGGCTCAGAGATTGTGGAGCTCTGATTTAATAGGAACAGTAAACACGTCAAAAACAACAACACCCAAAACAACCATGTTAGACGCAGAGATCTTAACCATGAGTCAATATGTGACCTAGGAATAAAATGTGTTAATTTTGGAAGATGCATTGGCATTATTTTTTATTGCTGAAGTACCAAAATTGACATTTATTAGGAACAAAAACTGAAACCAAAGATCCGCTTTGGCACCAGAACCACATAACCCCAATCTCTGCCTAACCATAACTATATCCAATATTGATAATATGGTTATAGCCAATATCCAAGCCCTACTTGGTACTGATTACCTGGTTCAGGTGTGTCCAGCCAATTAGAACATGCCAGAGAAGGGTATGCTGGAAAACATGCAGGAATGCCAACCTCAAGGTCTGGAATTACCCATTTTAGAGGCCATGGGAGTTGCCCACCCCTGGTCTAGACCAGCTACTGATCTGCTATTGATTACCTGGATCAGGTGTTTTTACAGGTTGGTTGGAAGACATGTAGGATACCGCTGCCTGGATTTGGACCAAAAACGCTTTAGCATTCCGCCCTAAACGCTCCAAGACTATAATTTAAGTTAACCCCATACCATCATACTACAACCAGTTTTACCATTGCTATGGCATTCTCATCCCTATGCCTTAGTCGCATATATCTGTACGGGGTCAACTCCCGCATGGGTGCTGTGGATTTTTGGGTTCTCCGAGACTGAGCCTGTATCTTAAAGTGAGAACAACTCTCGCGACTTGTACAGCCACCTAGAAGTACACCATAGAAATGTATCATATGATGTGGTAAGTGAATGATCCACCTGAGAGCCCTGCTTTAGAGTCTTAATGGTTCCTTCTTTTCTTTCATACCCAAACATGTCAAATACTTTGTTTTTATCTGTTGCTGACATTTTTTAAAATACTTTTATAAGTGTCTTTATTAGATCGTTTCCGTGGCAAGGGCGGTGCTAGTGAGGGACAACCTCGCCCCCCCCACAAATTCTTGATTCAATATCAGTATAAGGATTCACAAAGGTTGAGAAATCATTTTAAAAAAAAAGCGTTTTTGTGGATTAGTAATAGCACCAAGGCTACAAGAACTGCTGTTTTATTTCTAATAAGAATAATAAACTGTTTTAAATCTTTGATCCTTTGATTTTTAATGGCCTTCCACTATTTTAATTCTAAAGTATCCTGCCCCCACATGTAAAATATTTTAGCTCCGCCCCTGTCTGGTAGATATCTGTCTTTGAGCTGGGAACCAAAACTGAACTAAAAATAGACTTTTTTTTCTGGTTTAAATGTCCGCTAAATGCTCGTTTGCTAAAACAGAGCCAAAAAAATTCAGTTTGTTGAATTTATTTAGTTAAAAAAAAAAGCACACTTGCAGGTTAAAAGGACACAGAAAGACATTAATTTGATATAGGGAAGCGTAGCTTTTAACTTTGTAGCTTTAACTTTAAGCCGCTGCTCTTCGCCTGCTAATCGATGTCTGGAAGAAATCCAGCTGCTCTTTCACACGCGCACACAAACACACCTTTAAAAAGCTCCCGATATCATTAGCTGTCATGTTTCACGGTGGGTAACACATCAGTGCACGGATATAAACAGCTCACCAGCGAGTCTAGAGGGGATGGGGTGTGTGCGTGTGTGTTTGTGAGAGCGTGCACTCGCAAACAAGGCTGCATGGTGAGTGTGTGAGTGGATTACACCGGGTTCACAGTGTGTACGGTTGGGGGGGGGGCAGCTCGGCTCCATAATGGGATTTCTCAGCACTTCTGTGCCGCTCGCGCACACAAACACACAAATGCACTGATCCCCCCCCCCCCCCCCCCACCTCCAAACAAGCAGGTTAGCGGTAACAAAGCAGAGCATATATCCTGTCTTAGCGGTGAGAGGTAAGCTGCAGCAGAGCTCCGGCTCACTTAAAGACACATATCCCCTCACCTCTCCTCCTCACAAAAGCCACTGAGGAAGAGGAGGGAGGGAGGAGAGGGAGGAAGGAGTGTGCAGAGGGATCAGCGACTTGAGACAGGGATGAGGGATGGTGTAGTAAAGCTGGATGAGGGCGAAGAGAGGTTGTAAAGAAGAAGCTAGACCGTACACTGCCGACTTAGAAAAAGCAGAGATTTGTTAAAAGGACTTTTATGAGCGAAGTCAAGAAAAATAGATTTTCCTTGTTTTTTTTTTTTTTTTGTGAACACTTGAAATTTGAAGATATTTGTAAGATTGTTGGACATTTTGACATTTAAATTGAAACGTGGGACAGCTAACCTGTATGAACACTATTCCACTGCAGTTATCGCGCTAACTTGCATTTGATCTGATCAGAACCAGATTATATAACTACGCAAAACTGTAAAATGAAGCAACTAAGTATAAGTTCACTTCTTCCCTCTCCTTTTCAAGTAATCAATCAAACTCTATTGACTTTAGTTAATAACTACAAAAATTAATGAACCTAATGTGACATAAGTGTGTTTAGTTTCTGTTTGTTTTCTTTTTTATAATCAATTCATTTCATATTTCTGTAATGAGTTTAACACAGTTGTGTGTTCTGTCTTGTATTTTTCATAATTAATGCTTAAAAATAAACCAATCAATCATTCACAGTTATCCTTGTGCAAATTGATTTTGCGATAATAAATTGATTAAAAATTTAGGGGTAAAAAAAAAAATCTGAAAAAAAACTTTAGGTCATGGGCCAAACAGGACAAATGTATTAAACACTCTAAAAATAGGTTTTAAAATATTTAAAACATAAATTTTGTACATAAATGTAAATTAAAAATGGCAAGAATATTATTCCAGAATAAATCTACTTAAACCTTGAATAACTTTCAATTTTTTACTTTACATAAAAATATATTTTGTCTAAATTATACAAGTTAGAAAAAAAAAAAAATCACAAGAAAATATTAATAACAATAAAATAAAATAATCTGGAGGGCCGGATCTGGCCCCCGGGCCTCGACTTTGACACATGTGGTCTAATGGGAAAAAAAAATAAACAACTCACATTTATCAAGTTTTTAAGCTTGGAGGATCTGGTTTTTAAGGTGCATCAAAATGGATATATTTCTCAAAACTGCAATGAAAACACTATTTTTTTTTTTTAAATTAACTGAGTCATGTGACCAAATGTCGGAAACCACTACACCGACAAAAGAGGTCTCACAACATCACACAACTCATCAAAAACTAAGCGTTTCAAGCTAAATTGATGGATCCACAGCTCCTCTGTAAGATCATCAACCCACGTATGCTTGCCGCTCCACGGCCCGAATAAGGCGCCAACATCTCATTTGATAGATTATAATAAGTGCTAGCGCCGTAGCAGGAATTTGAATGTATCTGCTGTACATCAAAGGATTGTTTTTAATGACTCATCATGTGAGTTGGTTTGTGTTAGTTTCCATAATTATGATTTAATGGAAAAAAGTGTAATTGCAAAATTGTGGGTTTTTTTTTCCAACCCAGCTAGCATCTAACTGTTGTTACATCAACCCGCCCACATCAGAATGCTTTAAAAAAAAAAATCAAATCTTTACTTAAAACTGGTTATATATCATAACCATAAAACTTTATAAAAGTCGTATGCTGTGTTCACACTGAACGCCATTTGTGCGCCAAATCCGCATTAGCTCCCTCTTGACACGTGTCATATTCGCTGCTCGACGCCTGTTTAAAATGCTACTAAAAAAGGACTTATATGGAATCATTGACCACATATGTCAATATATCTCATTTACAGTGCATGAAAGATAGGATGTTGAGAAATCCGGTTTATTCATTACGAGGAGTTCTACAAAAGCGTCAATAATTATGTCTCCATGTCCAGGTTCATGAGATCATTCAGAGATTCTCCCCGTACTGTGGGGTTCACCAACTACTGCAGGAGCTGCGTCTGAATGACGGATGCTTTCAGCGGTACTTCCAGTGATCTAATTTGATGATATGCTGTCTCACAATAGTGTGAGGAAAGAAAAAAATAAGAATGAAGAAATAATAAGAATTAACATAACTTTTTCCTTATTTTCACAATGTAAATAAGAAAAATATTGTAAACTATGAGAGAAAAACAAAGGGAAACAATCACGTCCTCCATATTGGTTTTGGACTCCACCCACTAATCAATGGGTAACAAGTTTAAGCTGATTTCCTGACAGGGTGAATCATCTGCAAGAGTTAAGAAATTTGAACTGAACAAGCCGCAATGCCTAAAATTCGCTGTTGCTACACCACTCGACACACTGAAAAAAGTGAAACATTGGATCAATTACCAAAAGTTCTGTAATTTATTACACTTAAATGTATTAGTTTTCATCAAATTTAAATTATGGGTTAATGGATTACACAGTTTAAAAAGTATTTTGATAAAAACAAATATTTTTAAATGTAACAAATTACAGAACTTTGGTGAATTTTTCACGTTTTACAGTGCATGCCCAACACTGAAAATGCACCATGGGACCCCATGTTTGTGTGTATGTTAACATTAACAACAACAAAAAAATTGCTGCCAATGCGTGGATTGCATTTGGTGTGAACACAGTTTTAGGCCAATAAAGATGTGGTGCAAATTTCTCTAAATGTAAAGTAAATGTAATTATTTTCCAATCTAAACCTTCTCTTACCAACAAGAAATATAGTTGGTTTTAATTTAAAAAAAACAAACAAAAAATAAACATTTGCGAAATCACTATATTAGCCAGGGCACCAAAGAAAAACCATCAAGGCAAAATTTATATTTTTATTATAATTTCTAAAATTCAGTAATTGTTGTGACTACAACTAATTTGGTTTAAGTTGTCTCTATTGTTTTGATTTATCAAATTAACCCAGAAGAGGCTAGTTGTTGCTAATGCTAATTCTTTTACCTAATGCTAACCTACTTTTTCGAAAGTTTTAGCCAGTAAAAAATGTAGTCTAATCATCGTATTTATACATTTGGCTTGATAACATAAATATTACGCAATGGAAATGCTTCTAAAGGTCAAAGATAACAAACTAGATAGCTTAGCTGAATAAATAATATATCAAAGTAATGCTAACCCCAAAATGTAGGATTTTCTCAGTTTAATCATGCTAGTTTTTTGAATAACAGAAAACAAACCCAGTCTTAATCTTTGGTTCAAATCAAATCCAATCAAACTTTCTTTGTGCTTCACTTTTCCAACTAATGTGACTCAAAGTTCTAGACATCGGCTCATCCCTGACTAGCTTCCCCTTTTAGCTAGTCACTAAAGGCGGGATCCAGTCCTCGTTCTCGCCCTCCATCCCCCCTTCGGCGGAGCGCAGAGAGGGAAAAAGCAAGCAGGGAAAACTCGCGGAGCGCCGATGCCAGGAAGGACAACTGTCCGCCTGTGCTTGTGGCCTAAGTGGGCCAAATAAAATAGCAAATGCTACATCAGGAAATGGCTAACCAAACACTCTGGGCCATGAGTCTGGGGTTGGCAGAGAGGAAGAATTTCTCCACACAGCCTTCATGACTATAGAAGTCCTTTTGTATTGAAGTGATATATCTCTCAAATTGGTTTAACAGTTACAAACTGCAAAAGATTTTTTTTTTTTTTTTTTTGCAGTATTGCTAAAAACAGTCTCACTACTAGTATTTATTTAGCCGCTTCTTTGTTCCGTAAATTCTATCATTTGGAAATAGCTATTTGTTAAAGAGGATCTGACATATTATGTGCCGGAAAGCATTTAGTGCTCAGTGATTTGGAAGCTAAATCAAATTATCCAGTCATTTTTACTATTTTCCACTCTGTGTTTGCTGATTATTGAAAAGGGCAGTGAAAAGCTGTCTCTAAAAGATACTTGCCCTTTCAAAATAAAAGGGAACTGTTAAAAGATACTTTTTAAGAAGTACTAAACAAAAAAATTACACTCACAAGAAAAACATGAAAAATGACAAATCTGACAAGTCTCGAACAAACCAAACTGAAAAAAAAAGCTTAAACTTTTAGTCACTTTCATTGTATGAAATTAGTTCAAATGATACTGCCCAAAAGGTAGAAAAGTGTTGGGTAGTAAAACTAGTGGCAAACTTTTTATGTTTGTGTAGCGCTTTTCCTGCATCAATGTGATCTTACATATAGCTAAAGTCACTACATGACTTATAAAAAAAAGTGTCTTCTTTTTTTTTACTGTTCAAATGAGTGAAAATGTTTTTATAAAAACTTAAGAAAAAAAAATTATCAGAAAATAATGTGTAATGTGTACACCATAAATAACCTAATGTAGTAGTACAAAAACACCAAAATTAGATTATATTTGGTTATCAACTAACTATCATTGTGGCAATGTTCTGTGGCTAGATTGGGGTAAAAATAAGTCACAATATCTGCTGACTTGACAATTTCCAGATCAGGTCAAAAGAAAACTAAGCAGTTTTGTATTGTTCCCAACACATTAAAACATATTCCACAAATACTCTGACCCAAAATCTGCTTTTTTTATGACATTGTTTTATTCTCAGTAATAATTGTTTATTTCTACTCCTCAGCAGAGTGCTTTTCCCCAAATCCAGATGCTCGTGAACCATTGCCATTAAGTGTTTGTGGTCATAGCCAACCATTTCAAATAAAGAGGTGTGTCAATGCTTGCGTCAAACTTTAATTTTTTTTGTAATTTTGCTATTTGAATTGCTGAAGCTGGCGTAAGTTGTTGAAAAGTACAGTAAAAAAACGATTTAGAGAATTAAAGCAGCTTATATTAGGCAATACTGAGTTAAATACAATTTTATATCACCTGTAGATCATTTAAAAGCGAGTAAAACATTTCTGAAGATTGACAATGGACTATATATTTGTGTATATATACGGTAAATCCCCCTTATTCACAAGGGTTACGGAAGACTTTCGCGAATTCGCCAAATCCGCGGATATGGAGAACCGCCCCCCATCATTATGTGTATGCGCGCGCGTGTGTGTGTATGTATGTATGCACACACATATATATATAATATATATATAGATATATATATATATATATAGATATACATACATATATATAGATATACATACATATATATACATATACAAGCATATATATATACATATATATACATATACATATATAAACATATATATATATATATATATATATACATATACATATATATATATACATATATATACATATGTATATACACACACACAGTATATATACATATATTTATAGACACAGTATATACACATATAAACACACACACAGTATACATACATATATACACACACATATATATATATACACACATATACATATATATGTGTGTATATATATATATATACACACATATATACATATATATATACATACATACATATATATATATATATATATACACATGTATATATTTTGTATATCATGTACATGTACAACCTTTTGTATTTTTACATTTAGCATATTTATCTATACATGCATAATTTATATACACACTCTCAGTGTTATTATATTCAGCATACAAATACTTCCAGTAAATATACATATATACACACTATGTAAATAGAAAAAATGTGTATCTTAACATTTTTGTTAACGGTTTAAGTTAAAGGTTTAAACAGAGCCCCAGGTTTATTTTTAAAAGTGATTTGTGACTTTTTAAAGAGGAAACCTGCTAAACTGAGGGAAATTTCACCACATGAAAGAAGCAATAACTAAACAAAATTCACGCGTTTTTCCCAGAAAGAGGGCTTTAATTAATTGCGTCTCCAGCCTCACTTTTTTCCTCATCATCACACCTGATCATGTGTAAAATGCAATGCAGGTATGTGCAGCATTGCACAGCATGTGTGACACGTTTTAGTACATTACAAATGAGACAATCAGCCAGAAATGTGTCTCTTCCAAAATACGGAGGATCATTTTAAAAAATGTGTTTCATTAATGCAGAAACCTGAGATTTTCGGTGTCTTCGGGCCTAGTGAGCGTGAAAAAAAAAAAAAAAAAAACACGGCATGTTGTAATTCTACCCGCCCGGATTCAACTAAACATGTTGGACTTTGCTTCTCCGCGCCACCCATCACTTTCACCTTCCCTCACCTCCGCGGATGAAAGAGGGAGCCTCTGTCCGAGGCTGCAGGCGACCGCCGAGGAGGGAAGCCAAAGATTACTGCAGCCACCGTTGAAATGATGGAAGTGGGTGGCAGTCTGCAGGGAGCGGAGCTTTGAGAAGGCCCCGAAATAAACGGAGCACTGTATCAGCCGGAGAACTCAATGTTCCCTTTGGATCTGACAGATCTTCAGCTCCGGTTTGTTTGAACTAAAAATGAATAAACTTGTTGTTAAAAAGATTTTTTTCCCCATCTGTAATCTATCAAATACTGCTAACAACTATTGATTTTGGTGCGACGGGTCAGAAGAAAAATTCATCTATTGCAGCAAAGCAGTCGGGAACTTGAGGGAGGGACTGGTGCATTAGTTAGTGGAATTATGTGGCTCATGGCTCCAGGTACAAACGCTCACCGGCAGGATTAGATAATGCTATTATCGGCGTGATAGTAGCATTAGAAAGAGGCATTAGCATGGATAATTCCACGGATTCAGCAGCGCGGAATCACCATTAAATCGGCGTATTATACCAGCAGAGATGAAATCCAGATATAGCAAGGCAATCGGGCTGCAAAGAATCAAACTTGAAGGTAAATCTTTGAATTACAAGTCGTCACGTTTCTGCGGCTTGACGGGTAAACAGGTGTTTAACAAAGCGCTTTCAGTGTCTTGGAAGCATGGATATTCGATTTTTATGTTTGTTTGTTTTATTTCGGGGATTATGAAATATTCTGCGGGGCGTAGAATATCATTTTTGACCTTAAAAAAATCTTCTTGTGGCATTTTTCCCATGATGGAACACATAACAATATCTAAAGAAAATTAAGCTTAAATTACATTTTTTTAAATATTTCGATGATATGATATTTAAAATATCTTTTTTTAAAAATATGAAAACATTAATTTGGGAAAAACTCATATTTAACCAAAAAAAAAAAAGTTTTTGTGCTTGGAAGAGGTGAGGCTAATGACGTATTTCACAAAACTTTTTTTTAATTAAATGTGTCATGTGACCAACAACCGGATACCACAAGATGTCCTACAGCATCACACAACTCATTAAAAGTTGAGCGTGTCATGTGGAATTGTTAGACCCACAGCTCCTACCGTAAAATCAACAATTTCCCCCGAAATCGCTTCATCTGCAGCCACTCCCACATAGCTCGCTGCTCCATGACCTGAATCAGACGCCAACGTCTCCTTTGATAGATGATAATGTGTGCATATGTGCAATGGAAATGCAACTACTGAAATCATCGTGTATCCATAGCACACACAAAAAAATATTCTTTGGAAATCGGCATATTTGTTATGTCGTAAATACGCTACAAGCCTCCACTACATCCCGATGCATCCACTTATAGACGACTACATTTACACACTTGTTTGCCTCCTCTGGATCAAAACTTGCACATCTGATTAACTCCAATATTGACCGCCATTTTTGTTGCACTAGTAATATTAGGCTGGGGTTGTGAAGTGCTAGCTAGTGGAAGAGAGAGTAATTAGATGGATGATGGGAAGTGAGGGCGTGCTTACTCCGCCCACAACTCACAGGCGAATTTCTAAAGAACTGAAGAAACTGTCCTAGAAAACAAGAGGTTTTTGATTTTGCTATAACTAGTATAATAATAATGTAAAAATCTCAAGAAATACTTTTAAAATGGCTTATGTGATGATTGGAGTGGTACTTAAAATTTTTTATTAAGTAGTTTATTATTACACTGTAAAAAATGAGACATTGGATAAGTTACAAAAAGTTTGTTAAAGTTAAAAATATTTGTTTTTTTATCAAATTACATTTTTTAATTTGAGTAAACCATCAATTCAAATTTTTAATTGAATAAATATTAAAAATTTAAATAGAACAGATTACAGAAATGTTCTTAATAGATCCCAGTGTTTCACTTTTTTCAGTGTAGCTGGAGCTTCCGTTCTTGATAAGATTTAGTATGATGGCCCAGAAGAGCAAATAACACCAACAAATTAGCAAAAAGATTTAAAGATCATAATTTAAAAAAGCAAAACAAATAATAAAAAACACAATTTCTAAAAATATCCAATATCGCTTTATGTCAAATGAGTTTCAGTTAAATTGACAGACAAACGTCATCATCAAATTAGTGACGTCAATACCTTTCCTTCCTTTCTATTACTATTTTTTTCCGAAAATGATTGGTTCGTTTATTACATATCGGTTAATAAAATGTGAAAAATTGACAAAAGTTGTTAAATTTAAAATTATTAGTTAATCTCAAATCAAAATTTTGAGTTGAGTTAACCTTTAACTTGACATTCTAATAATTTTGAATGTAACACATTGACTTTTTTAATTGATCCAATTTTTCACTTTTTACAGTGTAAAATGTAATGTTTCTTATATATTATATTTATTTAATCTAATTATTGGTAATTGTTGTGAGCTTAAAACTGTTGAGTGAATGTAACAAATTACAGAACATTTTTAATTGGTCCAATGTTTCACTTTTTACAGTGTAAAATGTAATGTGTTTTTTTTATATATAGTTATATTTTCTAATTATTGTAATTGTTGTCTTTAAACTGTTTTTCCATCAAATGATTTGTTGATGTTTTTTGCCCTTCAGGGCCACCATACACTGTAAAAAATAAAATACTGGATCAGTTAACAAAAGGTCTCTAGTTTGTTTCATTTAAAATTATTCGTTTTCATCAAATTAGAACTTTTAGTTCATGGTTTAATCAATTTACAAAAATAATTTAATAACAACTAGTTTCCTTGAATGTAAAAAATTACTGAATTTTTGTTAATTGATCCAGAGTTTAATTTTTTTACAGTGTACAATGAAAAAGGACTGATATTTACTTTAAAAAAAAAACCACAGAAATCCTTTGTAAATATTACAGAAAAAAATATAAGTAAATTTTACATAAAGAAATGTAGAGTAATCATTTTCAGTCAAGTTGTCAAGTTACTTCACGTAAAATTTTCTGTTAAATTCTATCATAGTAAATTTTATTTAAATTGAACTTGTGTTATTACATAATATAGATAATTGAAATCTGAGCTGTGGTTAAGTAATATTTAGTAAATGCTTGTTTAAATGAAGGCACAAAAATGTCGTTTCTCATGTGGAGTTCTGGCTTGCAGAAACCTGTGTGAAGGTGGAGAGTGAACGCTGCTGGTGTGGGAGGTCCGCTCTGCTCACAACAGCAGCAGAAGCTCCACAGCTGCCAGCAGATATGCCTGCGTCGCAAAAAGCGTGGCGCCACTATTCGGTCTTTCCATATTTAGCCGTTGAATATCTGAATGCAAATGAACGTGGCGGGATCGGGGAAATAAAAAGGGTGTTTTTGTTGACTGGAATTAGTGTTGTGAGCGAGCTTTCTTCTCCATTCTCCCCCCTTTCCTTTCTCTGCTCTCCAAATTACAGCTATTAAGACAAGACTGGTGTGAGCCAAACACGGCGCTCCACTTAATGTGATTTCCCCCTCCGCGCTAAGGAAGCCATAAGAGGCAGTGATTCATGGGAGCTCCATAAAAAAGACAGAGCGATGGGAAGATGTCCACCTCCGATACGCGCCCAACACAAACGCGGGTGTGTAATTGCGTGTGCGTGCGTATTATGCGTGAGATTAAAAACGATCGTTTCATTTTGGCCAGTTTTAACACTAATCTAATCCAGAAAACCCAGCTATGGCCCCTAACCTCTGCGAGGATTTACAGACGATCTTCTCCCAGTTGCACACGACTGAGGTGTAATGTGACAGCAACACGCTAGCTTTCTTTTCAACGCCCGCCGTTGGCAGAATTAAGTCTGACAGCTTTGGCCGATGCGGAGCACCCAACATCGAGGTATGAAGGTCATAAACCAGCAGATTTTTTTTCTTAAAATTAATGATCTGTCGTGGTTTTATTAAATAAAAACAACAGAGATTAGAAGATAAAAAATGTAGCTTATGTTTTTAAACAAACACAAGGAGCGAAAAATTCGACCTGACAAACGGGTTTCCGGGGCCTGCCCATAGATCAAGGCTTAATGCAGCCGCCGGCGCAGGCGGAACGGCCGAGACAAATGACAGTTCACGGAGGTGGGGTCCCCGGGCGGACGGCGGCCCCGGCCTCTGGCGCTGTTCGGGGGTTAGCCGGAGCCTACAGGACAGAGAGGCTGAGCGGCGGCGGAGCTGAGAGGCTAGCCGGCTTCGCTAATGGGTCCCCCGACAATCACGCTTGACCTTACAGGCCCGCCGCATCCATTACCAGCTGGTTAGCAGCTAGCGCCGGTGTGAACTGCTCCTGCTAGTTAGCTGCAGTTAGAGGTTAAAGCTTGCTTAACAAGGGCACAGGAGGACTTCTGTTAGCTCCAGAAGTCTCTCTTTGTGAGGGATTTGCTGCAGACTAAAGGCTCTTTTTATTAATCCAAAAATAGAGGAACAGATACTGAAAAAGAACATTAACTGAATGAGGAAAAATCTGCTACATGTTTACATTTGTGCAAAATATGCATTAACACGTCATGTGATTGACAAAAAAATAGAAAATTATCAAAATACAAAGTAAAAAATCCATTTTTTTAAGCTTAAAGTAACTTAATTGAACATAAAAGTTGTTTTTCCAAAACATAGGCACATCTGTGTAACTGGTCAAAGATTTAATGCAATATAAAAAATTAAACCTTGGACCAATTAATAGGTTTTTTTTTTTTTACATTTACGTCAAATTAGAATTTTGGACAGTGCTGGACCTGGGCATAGGCAACCTAGGCAGCCGCCTATGCCCCATCTGCTGGAGGGTGTGTCAAATCACATTGATTACATATTATTTTTTTTTATTATTACAGTTTGTCACACTACTCATTTAATGTCAGAATAAAGTAATAATTGAAAAGCAAAAATAATATAACTCAACAGTTTAAAATTCTGATGATGCGTCACCACATGTAATTTACACTGCAAATGAATTTGCTGCTTGACACTTGTCCAAAACTATGTTTATAAACTAGACGTGTTGGAGAAACTACTGTCTAGTTTTTGCCCATATCGCTACATGGAGTTATTGACGGTATTTCTCATGTACAATCCATTTAAGATACAGATGATGTCAAAAGGTTTTATTTGATCAGGTTTATTTAATTTCAGTAGCTCTATCAAAGCTAGGGCTGGGCAATACTGAGTATCAATACCACCCAATATTGGCGATATCGATACTAATATCAATATTTCTGTAAATGATCATGAACCTCAAAATCTCTATTGTTTTGATTGCTGTGAATGTTTTTTTTTTATTTTGTTAGTATCATTTTTTTTAATTACTGGATAAACATAAAAACATAATTATAACAATATTTTCAATTAAATGGAAAATATTTTAATGAATGAATGAAATTGTTTATTTCAAGCAATCAGGTTATAATAAATGAAATAACATCACATAATGAATCACAAGTAGATCATTTGAAAGGGAGTGGAAGGAAGCGAACTTATATAATCCCACCCCGACTCGACCAAAACGTTTTCTCTACATTAATTATCAATATTCGGTTCAGGACTTAATATCAAATATTAATAAATTTGGGTTATTAAGGATCTTTAATATCATTGTTGAAATCAAATTTCAAATCATCCACAACAACTCATTTATATTAATCAGTAACAATAATCGAATATTCTCATTGAAAAAGACACTTTGTGCAGATTGTTTTCAAAGAATTATGATAATACAAAAAGTAATAAGTACATTTTCATTTGCTAATGCAGTAAAAATCTAAATATTCACATTAGAAAAAGACAATTAGTGCAGATTGTTTTTATCAAAGAATGGTTATAAAAATAGAAAAAGTAATAAGTAAAAATTATCTTCATTAGTTAAAAAAAAGTACAGTTTGTGTAGATTGTATTCATCAAAGAATTATTATGATAACATAAAAAATAATAAGTAGAAAAAGAAAAAGATCAGGAATTTGAGCAGAATCAGTGCTACGTCACATTTTAAGAACAAGTTTAAGGCCACGTTAACAATCATGTAAACCATCTCCGTTGTTATGACTGAGAGACAGTGAAGGTCTCATTTCAAGATAATTGTGCTCGAGTTCTTCAGCTCAGAATCATCTCAGAGTTCACATCCAGCAGTTTATCACATTTTGCTCATGATTGCAAAGGTTTCGAATGCAGAAGCCAAAAATATGCATCTTCATTGGAAGCAATCGCTCAAACGCGGATTTCTGATAGTGCCGGCGAATCGATCCAACATATCGACAGCATTGATTTCAAGTTGGTTTCGGTATCAAATAGATATTTTTCAATCCTGTTTGAAACTTTTCTGTATCTGGAAGACAGACTCTGCTGAGTCACTACCTCACCACTCTGGTTTTAATGATTATTAAGCAGCATTGGTATTGATGTTGGCGATATTGATCGATACCCAAATGCTCAGTATTATGCTCAACACTCTGTACACTATATGTCATATATGTTCATATAGTTATATACTGCTATGTACATATACATATGTAAATCCGGTTATTTAAATTGCTCGCTTTTTTGCACATACCTGCACATAGTCTGGATACTATGATGGACAATATACACTTTCATGGTTCAGTTCATTGTATATAATGTTTCTACATATTTTTTTTTATACTTATATCGTACTTTATATTATATCTTGTATTTTTTATGCCAATTTCTTGCACTGGAACGGTTGCTGCAATTTCATTGTCCTTGCGATAATGAAAATAAAGGTCTATTTATCTATCTATTACCCAGCCCTCATCTCCGAGTCTATTGTGAACGTAGCAATACACTGTTGGCTTTGGATTTAACTAAAAAAATACAAGTGTTTTCATTGATATTTCCCAACTATCCCCCTATAAGTTTTTGATCTACAACCGTGTATCAATCTCTTCTCATGACGCCCAGAAACCCCCAAAACGTCTCATAAATCCAGTTCGTCTCTAGAAAGCAGCAAACTGAACCCCGTTATCTGGATCACAGCTCCTGACCAGGAACCGTCCGCATCGACCGTAGCCCCGCTGCGGCCTTATCGCCTCCGCAGATTGGTTCCACTTAAACATAAGCATGCAAGAGGGGCCGGGGCTGGTTTCTTCCTTCTGAAGATGATTGTTTTTCACAGAAGTGAGACGAGTAGCTCTCCCCTCAGCTTTCCGCTGGGGAAGTGGCCGCAAATCTCCCATCGCTTGTTCCCTTTGTTGATTTCCGCGAGACAGCAACGCCGCGGCGCTTATCTCCATTACAGTCCAGCGCCACGGGGAGCTTTCCCAAAGCCTCTCACCCTACGCCTTATTAGCAGCTACTCTCTTCCCAACTGGGATGCGTTATCCCGCTGCCTTTCATCCAACTCGCCGTGTTTGCTCTGGAAAGACCTCTACCAAGAGAAGGATCGTTTCTGAGGATGTTAATTTTGAAGCCTTTAAGAAGATGAGGCTCCATTGTGCTGCTTTGCATTGTGGGAAACAAAGCCGTCGCAGAAGTTTCCTCGAAAGTCCGAGAACCGTCCTCGTCTGGCCCTCCGCGCTTGTTCGTTTTCCCGCGGAGCTGGGATTGCTTTGCTAATACTTGCTACAGTCGGAAGAACGCTAACCTGGGCGCTGTTGGCGTGACTCACACCCTCCACGACTGTTCTCGACACCTCTTTCATCGGAGGCGAGCTCAAGTTAGGTGTGAATATGTTGAAAAAAAACCAAAAAACAAAAAAGCTGTTGCTGGTTCAGGTGATGATATCGCGAACCAACCAGGGTCAGTACCTACTACCCCTCAACTACGAGATTCGGTATTTAGCACCCAGGTAGAGCTGCCACGATTAGTCGACTAATCGATGACTAATCGACTATTAAAATAGTCGACAACTAATTTCATAGTCGATTAGTCGTTACTTTATAATATATGGAGTCAGACTGTAGTAAAGTTGAAAGTTATAGACATTCTGCTCGCTTTTTAGACTATTTTGGCATTTATTAAGGGTTTTCAGGCTATTTTGGAGTTTAGCTAATATTTTAGCTTCATGCTAGCTATTTTGGCTAATTTAGGCTTTTTCAGTTTTTTAGGCCAATTTGGAATTAAGATAATATTTCAGCTACATATTAGCTCTTTTGGCTGATTTAGGATTTTTTCAGTTTTGTAGGCAAATTTGGAGTTTAGCTAATATTTCATTTACATGTTAGCTAGCTAATTCTAAATGTTTACAGTTTTTTAGGCTAATTTGAAGTTTTTCTATTATTCCAGCTACATGCTACCTATTTTGGCTAATTGGAATTTTTACAGATTTTTAGGCTAATTTGGAGTTTAGCTAATATTTCAGCTACATGTTAGTTTTTGGCTAATTTGGAATTTTTACAAGTTTTTTTAGGCTAATTTTGAGTTTAGCTAATTATTTAGCTACATGTTAGCTTGCTAATTGTAAATGTTTACAGTTTATTAGCTAATTTGGAGTTTTGCTATTTATTTCAGCTACATGCTAGCTATTTAGCTAATTAGCTAATATTACAGCTGCATGTTAGCTATTTTGGCTAATTTGGGATTTTTACAGTGTTTTAGGCTAATTTGGAGTTTAGCTATTTCTTCAGCTACATGCTAGCTATTTTGGCTAACTTGGAATTTTTACAGTATTTTAGACTAATTTGGAGTTTAGCTAATATTTCAGCTATATGCTAGCGATTTTAGCTTATTTAGGATTTTTTTGTTTTAAAGCTAATCATATTTCAGATTTTCTTTACATCCACTTTGTCCATGATCCGATTAGTCGACTAATCGGAAAAATTAATCGATGATTAGTCGACTATTAAAATAATCGTTTGTGGCAGCCCTACACCCAGGTAATGACTCCCCTCCATTCCCTCTTGTTTTATTTCAATACCATCCATTATTTAACCACTCTGCCCTGCTCCCTCCTCCCCCAGATCGCGGCGCCCCGCTGACTCCCACTTCAAGGACGAACGCGGAGGAGCCGACCCAGTCCCCGTCCTCACCCTCAGAAGGCGGAGGAGAGCGCACACACATCGCTTCCCAGAAAAATGTGTAGACCCAAATATACATTGCTTTGTACTCCGGTTCAAAGTTTCCCGTCCTCTCCACAAAACATTCAAGGAGAAGGCAAAAAAAAAAAAAACACAACAATGAATAAATCATAGAGCGGCGCTCTACTGTTGCACCGTTCCTGGAGAGACAAAGATCCGAGGAAAAAGGAGCCTCGAGACTAAAAGGGAGTTGAAAGTCGAGCGGAGAGAGCAAACACCTCTTTGGTCTTTTGATGGCGCGCTCTTATGGAACATGCCATTTCTTGATTTACTTTTAAATCCATCATCAGTCGAGCTAATAATTCAACTCCGAGTGCCGCTGTGAAGCGCCGTCCCCTGTGAACACTCGAATTACAGGAGCCAAACAGTTGGAGGGCCTATTAACCAAGCTCAGGCTTTGATTCAAAGAGGCAGCCTTCTTGGTGAAACGTCTCAGATTAACACTTTTGATATCACACTGGACATTTACGTTTGGCTGCAAAATGAAAAAAAAAAAAAAAGGAGGTGGATTCATCTACACGCATGCCAATGAGTGGTAAGGTCTTACTTTGAGGATTAATCCTTTTTTTTAATATTAGTGCTTAATTCAAGTCGGTTTTACATACCGTGCCAGCAAAAACAATTGAAATTCAACCAAACGCCATAAGGATAAACATCAAAGGATTCACCAGAAGAGAAAAAAAATCTCAAGCATTTTATACTCATTTACTTTTAGGAGCGAAAAGTAAGCTCATTCTTTTAACAAAAATGAGATAAAATGTTTATCAAGTCGAAGTTTTGACAATTAGAAAAAAAGTAAAATCTGCAGTTATGGAATTGGCTATTAATCTTAATTTCATTGTAGTAGTTTTTTTTAACTTGGAGCATTATTTTAACTTTGGTACTTTCCAAACTTTGCTCTCTTGCTATGTTAACATTAGCAATGGCAACGCTTTCTAATATTTTCTTCATTAGATCAGATGTAATGTGCTGTTAAATCATCACGATGTGTCCCGCTGTCACTCTAACAAGAGTAACTTTTTAAGACGGAGCTAAAACTCAAAAGGGAGGGACTAGGAATTTTTTTTTTTAAATTTACCAAAATGAACCAAAATAATCATTTTTGTGATTTATCTTAAGTTGAGTGGGGGCTTGTCCGGGATCTAAAGCTAGGAACCCAATGTATAAAATGTGGTAAAACAAACTTTATTTATTTACATTTTACTTCTTTCTACGTGTTTTCATAACATTTTGTGATGTCATGAAGGAATTCTATGTGTTTTCCTTTCATTATCTTCGTAACTGCTTGATAAATTAGTTAATAAATTTTGCCTGACTTGTCCAGAGAAAATTCCTCTACCTGGTTTAATTTAGAAAATTAAACATAGAAATAATTTTCCTTTAATGAAAAGGCAGCTTTTAAATTGTTGTTCTACATCTGAAGGTAAGAACACAAATATAAGCCAAGAAGGTTGTTTTTGTTAAACATCTTAACTTGACTGGGGGCTTGTCCGGGATCTGACACTAAGAACCTATAGTACAAACCCAAATGGTAGTTTTTGTCATTTATCTTGAGTTGAGTTGGGGCTTGTCCGGGATCTGAAACTAAGAACCCATAGTACAAACCAAAATTGTAGTTTTTGTGATTTATCTTGTTAAGTGGGGGCTTATCCGGGATCTGAAACTAGATATCTACAGTACAAACCAAAATGGTAATTTTTGTCATTTATCTTAAGTTGAGTGGGGGCGTGTCCTGGATCTGAAACTAGGAATCAACAGTACCAACCAAAATTGTAGTTTTTGTCATTTACAGTATCTTGAGTTGAGTGGGGGCGTGTCCTGGATCTGAAACTAGGAAGCCATAGAACAAACCAAAATGGTAGTTTTTGTGATTTATCTTGAGTTAGGGCTAGTCTGGGATGTGAAACTAAAAACCCATAGTCCAAACCAAAATTGTAGTTTTTTGTGATTTATCTTGTTAAGTGGGGGCTTGTCCGGGATCTGAAACTAGGAATCCATAGTACAAACCAAAAGGGTCATTTTTGTCACTTATCTTAAGTTGATTGGGGGCTTGTCCGGGATCTGAAACTAGGAACCCATAAAAAAAAACAAAATTGTAGTTTTTGTGATTTATCTTGTTGAGTGGGGGCTTGTCCGGAACCTGAAACTAGGAATCAACAGTACCAACCAAAATGGTCATTTTTGTCATTTATCTTGAGTTGAGTGGGGGCGTGTCCAGGATCTGAATCTAGGAACCCAAACTGTGGTAAATAAGTATGCTTTCTTTATGTCTTATTCTTTTGCATGTTTCTTCTGCTCAGTTTTTTTTCATAACAGTTTGTGATGTCATGAAGGCATTCCATTCGTTTTCATTTCATTATCTCCATGGTTGCCTGGTAACTCTTTCATCTCAATTGGAATGTTGCGTAACCTCTTGTTTTTATTTATGCTTTCTTTGGAGTTTTTCTGTCTTCACGCCCATCTCTCCATAGATTAAAAATGTTCTCCATATTCTATGTTAAACATCTTTCCCTTCAGAAATAGTTAAAGACGCATTTTTTTTTAAATCAAAAGTGATAAAGGTGTTCATACAGAGCCTCCATTGATGCACTTGTCTGTGCAGGTGTGCACCTATCATGCAGAGTGTGTCAGTTAACCAGGTGTGCAAGATTCTGACGTCTTCATGCCACTCTGATGTGGTGACAGAGAGGAAAGCCAGACTCACCAGAGACGCCATCAGCAGACAGGCCAGCTCCCACCCACCAGATCCAGTCTGACTCCTCAATTTGAGATGCCGAACGAAGGCCGTCGCCGGCGTCCGCAACAGAAGAAGCCGTCGTTCCATCTATCAGAAGAGAAAGCTGCTAATGATGATGTTTTTCTTCAAGTGCACAAACATCAAGTCCGGTGAGACTTCCGTCTGCGTGCGTGCTTGACAGAAACGTCTTTATGCATTACACTTTTGCGGCGGGAAGATGTAATAATTTCCCTTGAAAACTGGGGCTAGACGCCCGCTTCCTAACGATGAAATCTTTTGATGTTTAAATTAGGATATCACACACGAGGAGCTATCCTCTGAGGGCTGCACCTTCTTATGACAAGATTAGCAGCAAAGCAAAGCCATTACTCTGGTTTATTTCTGCCCCAGCCAACTCCTAGACACAGAGGCAGGCAGCCATCCTGAGAGGGATTTGGAGGGAGGGACGGAGGTGAAGTAAAGGGGCTCGAAAGAGAAGAAAAGCAGGGGAAAACTAATGGGGTACACAGATATTATCCAAGCCACTTATTTATAGATCATCTGTGATGCACACAAACCTCGGCTTCCTACCTCTGTCAAGCTGTCACGGAGTCAGGCGCGTCAAGTTTAACATACTTAGCTGTCTGTGCTGTCAGCGCACCGTACAGCCATAAAAACTAATAAAGCCGTACCGCTGACAGGAGCTACGACAGACCATAGCAGCGTTTACCGACTCGGCTGACTGTCCCGCAGGAGCCAGAGCAGCCTGTCTGAAGAACAAGATGTTTCCCAAATACATTAACCGAAATACTTTGGTACGGCGGCTAACGCTAGCTGCCAAGGGTTATCTGTCATTTGTCTGCCTCAAAACCCAAATGAAAGTGGATTGAACGGGGACTGAGCTCTAGCCACACCCAGTTGGTAACCTCACCCAACACAATCTTCATCCCATGTGTTCTCGTACTGACGTTGGGTTAAGGACCCCGCCGTGTCACTTTTTGATGTTTTGAGTGTCCCTATGTTGTAATTTTTTCACATGCTGGCTGTTTGTAAAATCAAGGGTATGCGACCCTTGGGGCGCAGTACTGGATGCGGACTGGTCCTCGGGATGCAGCTGGTACCTGAACCCTAACCAGGCACTGGATGCGGTACTGGACCCGACCCAGTACCAGACGCGGTACCAGTACTGGGTTAGTGCAACATCCTGCTTCACCCTATTTCATTGCTTGTGTTTCTGCTTATTAAGTCAGTAAATAAGTCAGAGTCAGCCTTACCAGGAGGCTGAAGAACTGGCATTGGGCTTTAGGGTTTTGGTGTTCTGATTTTGTTTAGTTCTTCTTCCCCTCTTTGCCCTCAGCAGTCTTACACTGCTGGGTTTTGTTATTTTACTTTGGACCTTGGTAGTCTTCATTTGTGGGCTTAGTTTGTTTCTTTTGAATTAGTCTGTTTTCCGTAATAGGGAACTGCTGACTCAGATGGTCGATATGGCTGGATCAGCAGTCTCCAAGATGAATTTTATGTTTGGCCAAAGTTCCAATCCCTTTGGTTTGTCTTTTTGTTTGAACCATCACTCTAGTTATTTCATTTTTGTTCTTCTTTTGCAGGACACAGGTTTTTGTTTATTTAATAAACTTTTTTACTTGGTGTCCAGTTTTTTATGTTATGGTCTCCTTTTGGTAATTTTACCCATGACCCGTGGCAGGTTTGCCCATTGGGAATGTAGAAGTTAGGGAACTGGTGGGCTCCTTGTCCCAGTACTGAATTGGTTCGGGTCCTTGACCCAAAGGTCGGGACCTGTTATTTTATGGGAACAGCCAGCACATCAAAAAATGACAAGTTGGGGACATCCAAAATGTACATTTTTGATGGTTTTTCACCAAACACCAATATGTGGCGAGTCAAGACATTAACAAATATTGTCTAAACATCTAAGATACAAACATAAGGCCAAGTATCCAGTGTTTTCAAACCCTATTAAATGAGTCAATTGAAATGTGATCAGAAGGATGAGGGCTGTTTTTTTTTAATAGGGGTGCAACTGTTTTTAATTATTTGCAGACAGAAAAGGGAAATTCTAAATGTTCCAATTGCAAATGTTGGGTTTCACGATCACACATTTTTGGAACCCACAAGATGTTCACTGGTGTCCATGGACTACTCTTTTTCCCTCCACATATGGACATATGGTTTGGGCAACTTTTTGGGTGTCTACAACCCATTGGTCTTTGACAATAACCATTAAATCATGGGTCCCCAACCCTCAGGGTGCGTTACTGTAAGTGGAACCGGTACTGGGTCAGGATGCCAGTACTGGGTTAAGGTACAGGTACTGGGTTAGAGTACCAGTACTGGGTTAGGGTACTGATATAGGTTAGGATACCCATACTGGATAAGGGTACCGTGGGGGTTAGGATACCTGTACTGGCTTCAGATACCCATACTGGGTTAGGATTCCAGTACTAGATTAGGGTTCTGGGTTAGGGTACTGATACTGGCATAGGAGACCAAAACTGGGTTAGGGTACCGGGTTAAGATACCAGTACTGAGTTAGGGTAGTGGTACTGGGTTTGGATACCAGTACTAAATTAGAATACCAGTACTGGAATAGATTCCCGCATCAGATTAAGGTACTGGGACTGGGTAAGGTTTCTGGATCCAGGCTCCAAGGGTTGGGGACCCCTGGTTGGTGTATGCATTTTTTTCCTTGTTCTGTATCCCGTTACCCATCACCCCTCAGACTGGTCGAGATTTGCGGACAAGAGATTGGGGTCCCGTGATTAAATGGGATTAGCCAGTAATCCATAAAAAACAAGATGGGGACACCCAAACGGTCACAAAATGACACAGAAGGGGCCCGAACCATACATCCATATGTGATGCGTTGGGAGTGAGAACGCGTTGCCATGGCAGACATGAAATCCTGTTCACCGTTGTCATGGGAGGGATAACACATCATGGTAAGGTTGGGGTCATCTGGACCCCGCAAGATAGCACAACAGATAAAGAGACCTGAAAGCATGGCGCAGTTGCTCCAGGCAAGTAACCATCGGCCTTACCCCATACCTCCAGTAAACGCACCGCACCGTGCCCTCACATATCCATCCGCACGCCGCCTTTGAAACATCATCATGCAGATCAGGGGGCATTACCTGCACTTTCATGCCACAAAGTGGGCAGCTAAAGCGCTGAGAGCTCTCCAGAGCTCCACTCCTTGCACTCTCCTCTCTTCGCCACAGTTGGGGAGAAGAGTGCAGGCAGCTGTTAGGACAACAAAGAGGGGGCCGACGATGGCTTGTCCCCTCCGAGGCCCTTTTCATGCTCTCAGGTTGAGCCACAAGGGCCCACTTCACTGCCGTTAGCAGGGGATGGGAAATACATAGCATCTCTTTAAAACTGTGACCTGGCCTTTTAGTCTGGTGTGCTGGGGGCTGATTATCCACACTCACCTTTTTTTTTTTTTTTTAAATAAAAAGTCACATTTTACTCATGCACACATGGAAATGCTGGGCAGGATCAGTGCACACACACCCTCTAGGAGACAAACATCTGTAGAGCGGGTCATGTTTGTGGAGGTTACAGGGCGGAGGCTTGTGGGTTAAAGCTGCAGTACATTACGAGGGGAATCATGTTTAACCCCGCAGCCGAGGTGACTTTGAGTGAGTCACAAAGCTGCGAGAGTTGCTCATCCTCTCCTCTCGGTGAGTCAGTCCGTCAGACTCGCAGCCAAGAACTGAAGGTTCGCTTTGCCAGGGTGTCTTTTTGAAGATGACCTTGCTCTCAAGGTAAAAAATGAAAAAAAAAAAAACACTGAATGTTTTAAAAGCTGCTCAAAGTTTCATGCTCTGCCGCGTGCTATGGAGATCTTTGTCTGAGCGGTTACAGACTTCCAAAGGCTCCAACGAAACCTTGAAGGGTCTGAGCTCTCTGGACGATGGAGATTCGGGCAGAGATGAGCGAGCGAGTGACTCATCAAAGTCCATGTGTTCGCGTGCGTTCTTCAGGTCACCCTCTGGCCTTGTTGACTCATTAGCTTATCCAGTATCAGGCTGATGATGAAAGTCTGTGAAGTTGATAACTCAAGGATGGCTAGTTATTAAAATATATTTTCTGGAGGATATCTACTGTTGGGTAATCACAGTTATTGGTCTTAGGCTTGTTTTGTATTAGTTTAGTTACTATTCACTGCTCACAAAAATGAAAGGAGCACTTTAAAGAAACACATTAGATACATCAGATCTCAATCTGAAGTTGGATATCTATACAAATAACGACAGGTCAGTGTCTTAGGAACTAAAGGATGCTAAGTCTTTTAAAAGTTTTCAGCCTACAGAGGCTCAATTGTGTAGACACCATCAAATCAGAGTGAAATGAAGATGTGGCAGGCTAGTTCATTTTCTTCAAACGTCATTTCTGCAACTCAAAATGCTTTTCAGTATCTTGTGTGACCCCCACGAGCTTGTATGCATGAATGACAACTCTAATGAGACGACGAATGGTGTCTTGTGGCATTTCCTCCCAGATCTGTGTGAGGGCATCCCTGAGCTGTTGTACAGTCTGAGGAGCAACATGGCAGCGCCTAATAGACCCAAACATAATGTCCCAGAGATGTTCGATTGGGTTTAACTCAGGGGATCGTGAAGGTCATTCAATTGTTTCAATTCTTTAATCCTCTAGGTACTGCCTGCATACTCTTGCCACGTGAGGGCAGGCATTGTCGTGCATTAGGAGGAAACCAGAACCTACTGCACCAGCGTAGGGTCTGACAATGGGTTCAAGGATTTCATCTGGATACCTTATGGCAGTCAGAGAACCATTTCCTAGACAGTAGAGGTCTGTGCGTCCCTCCATGGATATGCCTCCCCAGACCATCACTGACCCACCAGCAATTATTTAACAGAAGTTCTGTAAGGTGTTACATTCTAAATTATTAGTTGTCATCAAATTTAAAATTTGGGTTGATAGTTTACTAAAAATAAAAACTGTATTTAATTTAAAAAAATAATGTTTTTAAATGTAACAAATAGATGTTTTGTTGATTGATTCCATTTTTTTCATAGTGTAGTAGTCACTAAATGCTGTTGTTGCAATCAACCAAGTATTTAGCAGAGACCACCTTTTCCAATCAAATGGTTAAAGCCGTAGATATGTTCAAACTAATAGAGCGTTAAACTTGCAATGTAATCACCCTTTAACCTATATTTTTATATGGTTTTTAGAAGCATTTTTTCATCAAAAAAATAACTAAATTAAGCATTTTTTTAATTTTTCTTTTTTCAATTTCTCATAATTCCGATTTCCCATTGACCTCAATTGTAACCATTTCTTGTTACTGAAAAAACAAACAAACAAACAAAGAAATACGAGATATTTATTCATGAACTCCCCTAAAGCTTTCCCAACAGCTGCAAGTGTTGAATGTTTGGTGACTTCTCATCTACCGAGTCAAAGAGTCGAGCGTATTTCATTTTAGACACGGATTTCTGCAGGATCCCCTTGATGTTCAGGTGTTCGGAGAAAGCATCCATTTCAAGTGGAGGAATGCCAGTGAAGCAGATTCCCCTTCTTCTTCTTCTTTCTTTTTTTTTCCACACCATCTTCAGCTTCTAATCCACGGCCGCAGACATAGCCTCATTACCGCCACATTACATGCAAATTTCCCCCCAATAAATGGGTTTTAAGTACTTGACAACCTGTCAGCCCTGGAATATTGAAACGTTCTGACGGCTAGATAAACAATCAACAATAATCACCCTATGCAAATTTGATATTTCCTGCACAATTACGGGAGTAAAGAAACAGCCACTATAAATAACCGGACGAACAAAGGCAGCTGGCATTCGTTCAGGTTTCCGACAGATACGGATGCAAATGAAAGATTCTTTAGGATGTAATTGATTCAAACGTGGCTGCGCCTCCTCAGCCTTCTTTCATTGTCTTTTATTTCCTCCTTTTTCTCCGTCTCACCGCTTTCAATACACTGAGATAATGGCTGATGTAAATGAGCAAATGGGAGAAATAAACTAGGGAAAAAAAAGGGGGATTTTTTTCTTTTTTTTTTTTTCTAATGTAGCGGGGGGATCGCTCCAAAAAATGTCGCACTTTTATGAAGTGGATTGAAGATAGAACCCAATGCAGGCTGGGAAACGGCGATCTGCTTTTGAAGGAGATTATCGAACGCCTCATCTCCCCCCTCCCTCCCGCCAAAACAGCCAGAGATTAAGACTGACAAGAGCATATCAAGGCGTTTCAGGACAGTAATCTCCTTTCTTCCCAAACCACTCATACTTTGTGCCGTCTTTACCTCTTCATCTGTGTTTCTTTGTCAGAGCTTGAAGCTTTCACCCTGACCCCCCCCCTGACCAGCAACCTTCAGATCAGGACATCCATTAGAGAGCGGGCTAACATCTTCAACCCCCACCCCGCACTCCAGCTTTCTGCCGAAGGGATCTAACTTTATTAGCAATTTTTATTCATCAACATTACATCACAATAAAACAGAGCTTTAAAGAGCCTATGCTAGCTGAGCGATAAAGCTAGCGGCTGAGCTGCGCTAGTTGAGCAGAGAAGCTAGCATCAAAGTTAGCGGCTGAGCACCACTAGCTGAGAGATAAAGCTAGCAGCTGACCACTGCTAGTGGAGCGACAAAATTAGCGGCTAATCACCGCTAGCTGAGCCGCAAAGTTGGGGGCTGATCACTGCTAATTGAGCAGCGGAGCTAAAGCTAAAGTCAAAGTTAGCGGCTGAGCACCACTAGCTGAGAGATAAAGCTAGCAGCTGACCACTGCTAGTGGAGCGACAAAATTAGCGGCTAATCACCGCTAGCTGAGCCGCAAAGTTGGGGGCTGATCACTGCTAATTGAGCAGCGGAGCTAAAGCTAAAGTTAAAGTTAGCGGCTGAAACATCAGTAGCTGAGCGATAAAGCTGGTTGAGCGACAAAGTTAGCGGCTGAGCCCCTTTATCTGAGCTTTTAATGGCTGAGCAGCGCTAGCTAAGCGGCGAAGCTAGCGTTGAAGTTAGCAGCTGAGCTGCAAAGTTAGCATTGATCACCACTAGCTGAGTGTGAAATCTAACGTTGAGTAATTGTCAGCGGTAAAGCTAGCGGCAAAGTTTGTATTTGAGTACTGCTAGCTGAGCTGCAAAGCTAAAGCTAGAGTCGAAGTCAGCGGCTAAGATCTGCTTGCTTAGCAGTGAAGTTAGCGGTCGATCACCACTAGCTGAGCGGCGAAGTTAGCGATTGAGCACGGCTAGCTGAGTGGCGAAGCTAGTAGCCGATTACCACTAGCTGAGCAGAGAAATGGAGTGTTCGTGTTCGCCGGGGGGAGGGGACAGTGCTCTTCCTGAAAGGGGGCGTTCTCAATCTGTGACATCAGCTCGTGAGAACCTACTCGTTTTCGTAGGTGTGGGAGGGGCTAGTTTTCAGAGCTTGCGTTCTCAATTTATCGGTGTGCTCAGAAATACGTAAACAGATCAAAATTCTGCTTCGGGGTTCTTTATAGTGAGAAATTATCATTATATTACGCTTATAAGCTTAATAAAAAGTTGATTTTGAATGTTATAAGCCTTTTAAAGTTAAAAGAATGGACAAAGTCACCTCCAGTGCAACTCCAGTGTCTAAATATTAAGTTTCAGACTAACCGTATCAAAACAATAAATCAAAACACAAACCCTCATTTGAATAAATAGCAATTGTTAAAAAGAATTGTTAAATGGTTAAATTAATAGGTTGTAGTTAGTTCAAATTTTGGTAGGAGCCATCTTGGTGTTGCTGGAGCCTATCCAGCTATCTGTGGGATATAAAGTCGGTCCAAAATGGGTAGATGGTAAAACTCTTTTTTTTTTTAAAGGTTCTCCTGTTTGCTAATGATCCTTATCAAAAAATGCTTTATCGGTTTATTAAGTTAGGCTTTTTTTTAACATGTCAAACAAGAGATTTAGAGGATTTTGGTCATCTGATGCCTTTAAGCCCGTATCTTTGGACGTTAATCCAGCACTGACAGCTGTTACCTTCCTTGGATCTTTTTTTTTTTTCCTCACTTTCTTTCCAGATCAGGAGCACCGAGATAAGGTTGATATTTTAGTGGAAGATCAGATCTTAAACTGCCGTGATGAGAAGGAGCGCAGACAGGCGGACGGACGGACGGTCTTGGCGGCCGCGCCGTTATCAATCACAGGGTCGCTCTATTAATTTCATCACGGCCATAGACTGTGAAAACACTGGACAGAACAAGCAACGAGGTCTCCCATTGGAAATGCATTACCTCCTCTCCTCGCGAAAGTAGGCCGCCGCTTTCACCGTCACTTCCTGAAACGGCTATCGCCATTTTGCAAACCATCATCAGCGATTGGTCCGAGTCTCTGTGAGTCATGGAAGTACCTTCCACCAATCTGAAGATAGTTTATTGTGAGTCTCCGCCTCTTTCCACGCCTCTACCACGAGACATTGGAATGTAAACAGCTTCCACTTTAATAACGGCGGCTCGAGAGAATCGTACAAGTCATTGTTCAAGTCTTTGAGGGAGAACCATTCCAACATTTGATTCTGCTGTTAACCTTTCCTGCTTCCTCGTCCTGACCGTGGTCGGGGGGAGCAGAGGAGCTGCTGCAGCTCCTCGGACGAATGTCCTCGTGGTTAAACCCGCGGGTGTTTGTTTCTGCAGGCAGATACTCTCTCTGTCTGGTTGGAGGCTGGATCCACATTTATTTTCACTTTTGTTTTACAGCACATTGCTTTACTCCAACTTTCCCCGAACGCCCGCTCCTTTTCTTTCTGCTCTCATCCTCTCTCTCTCGCACACATGCGCGCGTGCATACACAATCACACTCCGCCGCCCCGTCCCTTTCTCTCTCCGTAGCTTTCCCGCAACACTGCAAATGTTGTATTGACTTACATATTTTCTTTTTTGTCGAACTAAATAATGTGTCGCCACATATATTCCGGAAACATAAACATTCTCAGTTATAATCATCTAGTGACTGTTAACGCGCCTTTCTGAGCGCACGTCCGCGTTAACTTTCAACTTCTTCTGTTTGCAAAGCGAGCGTGTTTTTTACACCCGGTTTAACCGCGGTGAGCCTCTAAATCTATTTCTACAGAGTAAAAGATGGAGACAGCATGCGTCTCTTGTTTTAAACTGCTGCATTCCATTGAGGAAAACAATAGAAGGACAATGATTGGAACATTGTTGAATTGTAAAGTAGGTGTTAAAAGGTCTTCACGGACCGCATTGATGAAGTCTGCTCCCATTGGCTACCCGTCATCTGTCACTCAAACCCCCAGACGTTCGACGTCAGACCCACAAACGCTTATTGAGCCATCTGATTGGTCAATTTATACTCAAATAACTTGTGACAATGGAAAAAAATCTTTAAAAAAATTAGGATTTAGAAAAGAAAGTTAGCAGAAAGCACCAGAGGAAGAATGATTATTCTGACATTTAAAATGACTGAGAAATAACTGTCTGTTTCTCAATGTAAGTCAATGGGACTTTGGCCTTTTTGCAACCCAGTGGTACTTCCTATATGGAACACGGAAGTAGGGGGGCATGCTCTGTCCAGTTCTCCTATATACAGTCAATGATCACGGCCCTGGTGCCGGATGACATTAAGTGATATGGCGGGCTGGTCGATGGCGTCCCTGAGGTGGCAACACGGCCAGCCGCTGCTTTTGAAATGCAAATCAGGCTTTAACCTTAAACAGAGCAGCCTGGCCGAAATTATCTTTCTGCCTTCGAGTAGGATTTTTTTTTTTTTTTTTTCTCTCTGCCTCCTCGCCTCCACCAACTTGACCCCTAGGGTACAAGAGAAGGATCTTTAGAAGAGACGACAGATGAAGGCAAAAGGTGCGGGAGGGCGGGGAAAGGAAGAGGAGGAGAGTGGCAGTGCTGACTCCAGCATTCTGTCTCGCTGCGGGGGCAGAGGGGCGCCACCTTCAAAACCGGGCGGACGAAGACGTCTCAAGGACGAGGAAACGCGGCGAAGGAGGACAAAGCGCCGGTGAAGGAACATCCGCCCCCTTTTAAGATGACCAGATAAGCTGAAAAACTCCACATGACTACCTGGGAGCAAGAAACTTTGCAAGAAAGAAGCTTTTTTTTTTAAAAGTAAATCAGTATGCAACAAAGAGCCGCAGCTTCCGGCCTCATTTTTCAAAAATTAAACAAGAAAAAGGACCTTTTTTTAAAGCAAATGTACCATTAGAGCTGTCAATATGGTGAAGCATTGGCTCAGACGTGGAAGGATTGGTTACCAATATCCACGGAGCTGCCATTGTTCCTGGAAAGGCTTTCTTCCTCCTCTTTCTTCTTTATCTGAGCAGACTGAAGCCATTAATTTTAATTGAGACATCAGAGGAGAGGGAAACTGAGAGCTGCCTGGACAGGCGGCAGATACATGATGGGAAGAAAAGAAAAAAAAAAAAAAAATTCAGACTCTGAGGGAAGAGGTAGAAAAAAAAACGAGGGCGGGGGGAATAAAAGAGGTCCCTGCGGCAACACAAACAAACATATCATAAACACATGAGAGCTATCTCGTCCTTCATCTCTGTGCCTTCCTTTTCTTCTGTCGCCATTCCACTCTTGAGTTTTCAATCTCAAAAAAGACTAACTTTTTTGTCAGAACAGAAAATTCATGAGTCAGCAAGTTTTTGAGCAGCAATGTCTGAGTTTAACTGAATCCTACTTTCTAAGAAATTACTTTTCAAATTAATTTTAAAGATTTCTTTTTTCATTTTTCATCCAATAAAATCCCCCAAAATTTTGTTTTTTTTTAGATTTTTTAGTTGCGAAGGCAAAAATTCAAGAAAAGTATTGTAATAAAGAATTGTTTTTAATATCAGGGATGCCCCAATCACCGGATATGTTGATAGTTATTATGTCAAGAATTTCTTGCCTGTGAGGGGATCTAATATCTGATTTAATCTCTGCTCTTTGCAGATGATGTTGTCCTGTTGACTTGATCGAGCCCGGACCTCCGGCATGCATTGGAACAGTTTGCAACCGAGTCTGAGCCCATAACCTAAGAAAGGTAGATTGCCCTCTCTTGGTGAGCGGAGCGCTCCTTCCTCAGGTGGAAGAGTTTAAATATCTTAGGGATTTGTTCACAATTAAAGGAAGATTGGAGTGTGAGATCGATAAGCGGATTGAAGCGGCGTCCGCCGTTACGCGGTCGCTGCATTGGTTTGTTGCGGTAAAGTGAGAGCCGAGTCAGAAAGCGAAGTTCTCAATTTATCGGTCAAACTTCGTTCCAGTACTCACCTATGGTCGTGAGCTCTGGGGTTATGACAGAAGAAACGAGATCCCGACTACAAGGGACTGAAATTATTTTTCTCCGGAGGGTGGCTGGGCGCTCCCTTAGAGATAGCACCCGGAGAGAACCTACCGGGTTGTCTACCTCCTGGACGCCTCCTCGGGTAGGTGATCCGGGCAGGTCCCCCAGGACCTAAGACACGCTGGAGAGACTAAGACTCCTGGCTGGCCAAGGGGTTCCCTCTTGGGAGCTGGAGGAAGTGACCAGGGAGAGGAAAGTCTGGGCATCCTTGCTTAGACTGTTGCCCCCAACCTGGTCATAGATAGGTAGATGGATTGACCTAAAATTTACTGTATTCCCAACTAGATTATAAAGTGACGTCAATGTTGTTGTTTCATGTCAATGGTCTGTATCAGCGCCAGGTTCCAGACCGGAGCTCAGTCCGGTTGGAAGGAAATCGATACCTCCTTGAAAGTTGGGTCTGAGACCCGATCCTGACGAAATGACGGTGTACTTGAACACAAGGCACACTTATTAATAATAATAACACCAGTGGAACATCAAATTAGTAATATCCTCTGCCAATTAATGTTATGAATACTATTCCAACAGGCTTGGTGTGTGGGAATTACTTGTTGTGATGAATCCACATTTTAGGAATTCTGGTTTATGATTTTTTTTTTTTTTTTTTGGTTTGTTTAATGTCATTGCCGTTGCTTTTTTCTTCAATTCCTCCTCTTTATCCATTTTCAAAGAAAGGTTACACACACAACTTTTCTCGTGTTTCACATCCTCGGTCAGTTTGTAACCAGACATTTCTGTTTGAACCAAAGCTTGTAAACAAAAGCACATAACCAAAGATCTCTCCGGTTACTGGCCAGGAATCACGTGGGCGTGGCTAAGCAGCGAGCACAAGAATAATGGAAGTCCTTGTCGAGATCACTCGCGTAATCAATTACATTTTTTGTTGACCAATTTTGATCGTCTCCATCAGCGCCAGGTACAACACTGGAGCGACTGGAAACAAACAGAGACCACCTGCATCCGAGAGCGGTTCCTGACAAAGTGAGTGTACTTGAACGCAACACAAGCCTATGAATATTATTAATAACACCAACGGAACATCAACATTCTAGAAACATCCAATACCAATTAATGTCATGAATACTACTCAAACAGGCTTTGTGTGTGCTATAAATCCACATTTTAAATATTACTTCTGATATTGTTGTTGTCTGTTCTCCTGTCCCCTCACTTATTCCTCATCCGTTTGCAAAGAAACTCACCATACAACTTTTATTGTGTCGCACGCCTTCGTACTACTTTTAGCGCTCAAGTGACCGAAATGTAGCCGTCGCCGTCAAAGCTGAAAGATTTTTCAGAATAAAAGACTGTGTAGATGTATCGTATTTTACGGATAAGTCACACCGGAGTGTAAGTCGCAGGAGCCAAATAAAGCATACTGAAGAGGAAAAAATAGATATACAAGTTGCACTTTTAGGAGAAAAGTCCAACATTTTTGAAAATTCATCAAGCCCGACGTAACGTTCCATTTGACACCGAACACGATACACGCGCCTACTGTCACTTTGGACGGGCGTCTACTTGATGGAGGCTTTGACTGTATATCTCGTTTAGAATACACAACTCAAGATGATGTTGGGAGATTAAGTTATTTATTTTAAAGAGCTCCACAAAAGAATCTATAATTATCTCTCCATTCTGGGTTCAGGACAGCAGTTTTTTAAATTTTCTTACGATGATTATTATCTTCTATTCTGCAGTAGCTGCATCTGAATGTTATGTTTTTAGCCGTTTCTTCTGTCTTGTTTATAACCCAGTTTGATGGCTTGCTGTCCAGCATTAGTCCAAGGAGAGAAAAATAAAACAATAATAATAGTAATGTCTTTATGCAAATAAGAAAAAAATCATAACGTCCAGAGAATGATTAGATTATCATCAACGTTTGTTTTGAACGGAACTTCTTCTTCTGCGTTTCTGTCAGCAGCAAATACTGATGCACAAACCTACAGTGCCCTCTAGCTGTTGTTATGGAAACAACCGCTAAAAGGCGAAAATAACGAATATATGAGACTTTTGATGTCTAAAATTTTTTTTTTTTAAATCACAAATAAGTCGCTCTTGAGATTAAGTCGCACCCCTGGCAAATGTATGGAAAAAAAAATGCGACATAGTTCGGAAAATATGACCGTCATTTTGCCCCCTTGACTAAACTTTGCAGCTCAAGTGCGTGAAAGGTGTTCCTTAAAGAATCTGGTTATTTTTCAAAATAAAAGACTTTTCAAAACAAGAGATTGTTGAGACCCAACAGGAAAAAAAAATGGGTATAATTAATTATTTCTGATAACAATAAATAAAAATAATTAAAAAAAAAAAACAATACAACATTACAATGAAATTGTTACAATTGGGGTTGGGGATACAAAGAATAACAAAAAATGTATTTTTTGGGGGAGGGACAGATGTTTCAAAGCAGTCCCTTCTCGTGAGCGCCAGCAGGAACGAGCCTGTGAAGCTGAGCACGAGCAGACACCTGGCACAGAAACTTAAGTGCTCCCACCAAGTATCGTCAACCCGAGATTAAAAGCATGGAGGGGTGGGGGGAGGGGCAGGAGGCAGTGATAGGGAGGGAGTGATCACCCAGATGACAAGATGTTGCCGGAAAAATCAAGAGGATTTAGAGGAGGAGGGGGAGGGGCGTCCAAGGAACACTATTTTGCAACGTCTTTAACACTTTCCTAGTAAATTCTTTAAGATTGTGAACCAACAGACACAATCAGAAGTGTGGATTCGGGCCCCCCCACACACCCCACCCCCACACCACACAGCCTGATTACCAGACAATCTCCCATCTGATGTTTTCTGTCTAGCAACTCGACAAATCGAGGGGTTCTGCTGATTACCGAACACAAATACCAAGCTAATATCGAACGACAGGATGTGTGTGCAGATTTTTTTTTTCTTTTCACCAACTCAGAAATGTTTTGATTGCAAAAAGAGACCGCCTCTTCAGAGCCCCATCCGCCGCCACTCCTGCGAGTGCTTATTATTGTCGCCATCAGCCGAGAAATCAGGGGCCCCGGCGAGCAATCGTGATCTCCGCTGTAAGAAGAATCAGAGGTTATCTAATTATGACATTTGAAGATTTTGCGTTCAGACGTAGGATCCTATATTCTATAATTCCAATGTTTTGGTAGCAAATCTGCTAATTTTCTGACAGAATTTTCTCCAGGTTTGCATAGAATCTACACATCTCGCAGGGCGCCCCCTCCTCGCCACCTCGCTCGTCCTATAAGAGGAGGCTCACCCACTAGAGGCTTAATAGCGTTTCGAGTGTTTTCTCCCGGACTCGTGTCGAATCTCCCGGCTGATTAACGCGCCGGCGCCTCGTTGAAGCGGCCTGACCTGACTGGAGTCGGCCAACAACGCCATCGGTTTGCGTCTCAAAGAAATTCAACGGCAAACGAAGTGACCCGCCGCTTCATTTTTTTTTCTTTAGCTGAAAGGAAGTCAGGTAGTTTTCAGGAGAGGAGCCGCAGTGAAGCTCTTTGAGGCTTAGTGCCGATAATCCAACCATCAATTCTCCTCTCGTCCTGAACCCAGAGAGAAGATGAAAGATTTAGACTTTCACCCTCGGTCTCTAAAGCCCTGCTCTCTTCTTCGCCTGTTTTTTTTCTCTCTCTCCCTCCTATTCCTCCTCTGTCCCGTCTCTGTCTCTCGTTATCCTTCACCCCGTGGCTCAGAACAGAAGAAGAAAAAAAAAAGGAAAAAAGATCCTGTGATGATTATTTCACAAGCGGGCTGATATCATCTTTGTGGGTTTTTTCCCATCGAGGAAGAGGTTTGCAAATCACTCAACACAGAGCGGCGTAACGCTCCTGCCTTGAAGCTGATTGAAGAACCATTAACAGAGTTTCAATATGGATCACATTGAGGATGAGTGGCACAAAACACAGCAGGATTGTCTGCATAGAACACCATTGAGGCGTGGCGTTTTACATTATGCAGGACTTTCTCTGTCTGTAAAGACAATCCCATGTGTATCCTTTTTTTTTTTTACTTATTTTTGTTGCTAAAATTCTAATTAAATATCCACCCTAATAAAAAAAACAAGAAAATTAAGCATTTCTGAGTATTTCTTTGATCAAATCATTGTAAATCAAGAGAAGACGAACAAAACATAGTTTGAAAACACTTGTAGGCAAGCTCCTTTTCATCCAACTTGCATACAAATGGATCCGTGTCAGTCTTTGGTTTTGTGGTTCCAGTAATGTTGGGTTGGGTTTAAAGAGAATTTAAATATGTGGGCGATGGGAAGTGGGGGCGGGCTTAACTCGTGCCAACAGTCCTGCCCACAACTCAGAATTTATAATGAACCACTGCAGCTCTGCAGAAACTATGTCCAAGAAAGTAACTTTTTTAAATTTTTATTTTTGGCTAAAAACAGCATTGTCATAACTAAGAGACTTCTGGAAGTGTCAATGAGACATAAAAGAAACCGAAAATCACATACAGACAATTTGAGGTTGAAATTAGTACTAGCTCCTGGTTTACACTGGACGCGGGAGCGCTGCGAAGCTTTATGACGCGAATTTCCCCGCGATGCTCGACAGGCGCTTCTGCTCAGCTGTAACTATGTTTGTGTGTTCATTTCCATCTACAGTCTGTTCGGATACAAAACAGATCGATGTATTTCATCGATTGGTTATATTGGTTATATTGACACGGGTTACTTGTGGCTCGCAGGAAACATTGACCGGCAGGATTGCTGCACGCCGCGAGCCGGTCGCGGAGGACCGCGGCGCTTCACGTCTGATCTGAACCAGGCGTTAAGATGTGTGAATATCCCATGAATTACACAAATATAAATATTCCAATTAGCGAAAAGTTACAATTTATGAGAATCTATTTTGTAGAATCTAAGTGACTAAAAAAACAGAGATTGACATTCAAATGTAAAATATAGTTAAACAGTGTGGTCAAATGATTTTTGCCTAAAGTCCAAATCGGTCATCCCAATCTGGACTGAACTCCATACCCAACAAATATCGCCAGAACAAGTGAGTCTGAAGTTGTTGAAAAATATCAAAAGAGAGGCTGTTCTAGAGGCAAGAATTTGACATTCACCGGTCAAATGAGAAGCCTGACCCTCATGTGTGTAGCTACAAATATAAACTAAATCATTAAAATTCAGTATTAAAAAAAAATTGTTTTAAAATGTTTTTTTAAAGGGTAAAAAAATATTTACAATTGTTGAAAACTGATTTAATACAAACAAAAATCAATCGTTGAGTACATAGAGCTGAAGATTCAATGACAATCAAAACAACTTACAATGAAGAAGAAACAGTAAAAAAAAAAACACGTTCATAAAAATCTGCCAACTCAGCAATCTTTTGTAAACAGAAAAAAAACATTTTATACGTTTATTCAAATTAGACCATAATGGTGGATAGTGATTGTCATAGAGTTAGCCCCCACCCCTACCCCACTCACTAGTTGCTTAGCGAGCTGACAAACTTTCAGGTGTTTACTAGGGTGTTTACAGACTGTAAAAGTCAGTTGGTCCAGACAGAGTCCTGAATCTTGTGTTTGGTCTGCCTTCAACCAAACATTTCTGTTTCGAACCAAAATTAAATTTAAAAAAAACAAAACACGTGACTAAGGATCTCTTCAGTCATTGGCTAAAGCTCACGCTTTACAATCCTTGTTGGGATATTTTACGTATTCTGGTCTCAAACCAACCTGGGTCCTCTTAAGTGTAGTATGACTGGAAAATTTGTTCTGGATTATTGGTAGAAACAAACTGTGGTTCACTTAAAGCGAATCAAATGTGTCCAGTCTGAATACAACCTTAGAAATCTTTGAGATCAATCAAACTGGAAAGTTTTGCTCATCTACATGAAAACACTCAACATGGTGAGTCAACAGCTACTCATTTGAAATAGAAATAAAGATTGTTGTTAAACGTGTTCATGAGGATGTTAGGGATTTAAAAGCATCTTGTGAATCTAGCATAATTCAGGTAAAGATCAGGGTTATATGCTACAAATCCTTCTGTTTCTGTCCCCCTCTATATCAGTTAATGAGGCGAGCTGAGCTGCCACTGTGTCACACGACCACGAGTAGACTCGCATTTGAGCGCGGAGAGACGAAAACAGACGGGACTGGGATAGTGGAGAGCGGCTACATGGTGTTTTCTCTTCACCTCCTCCCTAATCAGACCTGTCTCCCTTTTGTATACCGCACGGCAATTAGACCTGACAGTACTTCGACTCCCAGAATCCCACCAGGACCGCACGTTCAAATACTCAAACAAACACTTAAGCCTGAAAACCCCAGCAAGTGCTGAGGTAAAAATCTGTGAGGATAAGGACGAAATCTCAGCTCCCCGTCATGTTCGACCAGATGTTTGGCGGAGGAGTGGTTTTGTGGGGGAGCGATGTGCAATGCCCCCGAGGGAAACCTTGGGAGTTGAGGTCCAAGTCCATTTGAGCGACCAACGCATGAACAGTGAGCTAATTGAGACGATTAGTTTGTCGCCTCGCTCGTTATTGCATTTTAATGTGGATTCTAATGATCGTGTGCGGGGACGCCGTCGTCGCTCCGCGTTGGTCCTCAAACATTGTCAGACCAGGTGATTTGCTCACACCTGCACCAATAAGGACGCTCGCTAAATCATTTATATTTGTGGGGAGCATCGTGAATTGTTATACCAGATACAAGGTGTTTTGAGCGAGAGGAAACAGTCAGTAAGAAAAACTTTATTAACTGTGTTCACAGTAATGCTAGGACTTATTTGTAGCAGGCTACATGTTAGCCATGTTAGAAGCGTTAGCCATGTTAGCGTATTCACAATACCTGTGACTCCAAACACACAAAAAAAAAAGATACCGCTAAAACAAACATGCTAACTCTCAAACTTATATTTGTAACACAGAAAAATACAAATAAACACGACTACATGTTAGCTATGTTAGCATATTCACAATGCCTTTAGCTACCCACCTTGTTTGCATTACGCTAAAACAAACATTAGTGGGACTATGATAACTTATGTCGTATATAAAGTGCAGCAAACTATAAGACAAGACAAAAGAGTCAGAGATAAGTGAATCAGACTTAAGTAACAGCATTTACAGTAACTCAAGAAACTGTTTGTAGCATGCTATATGTTAGCCATGCTAGCATATTCACAAATACTGCAAATCTTGTTTGCAACATGTAAAACAGACTGATACCACAAAAACAAATGTTTCGATCGTTCAGTCTCGTTAGTAAGCTAAAAAAATAACACAGTTCGACACGGCTACAGGTTAGCCATGTTAGCGTCTATTCGCAAAACCTATAACCCCCAATATTCTTTGCAACACGTTAAAAAAATACACAAACATCAATAAAACTGTCACAATGAAAACTTTCAACCTTGCTAGTAATGCACAAAAATCCCCACAGTCTGACACTGCTACATGTTAGCTGTGTTAGCGTATTTAAAATACAACACAACCTTGTTTGCAACTCATTTTTAAACAGACTGACATTTTCACAGTGCGTTTTTACTCCTTTAAAAATCATTTCTGATGTTGGTCAAAACATGTCCCAACCTTGTTTGCAACACGTTAAAAAAAAAAAAAAAAACAGACTAAAACAAAAACTATGCTACATATGGTAACTCCCAACCTTATTGGTAAGTCCAACACAGTTTTACACTGGAAACATTAGCGTTTTCACATTTTTACCTGTAACTTCCATCCTTATGTTCAACAGAAAATAATGGACTGATACTGCTAAAATAAACCTAACTGTGATATAGACGCCGTTAGTAGTGTAGCTGCAGAGGTCAAAATGTGTTTATCATGACAATCCACCAATCATGGATTCCCACGATAAAGTCTTATGCAAGACTCCATTGGTGAATTTAGTTGGCACATGATGTGGATGGAGGTTGACGTTATTTTTGGTAAGAAATTTCATTTTTTTTCCTAAGTTTACAACTTTATCCTATAAAAATGAGGACATTTTTCATGATTCTACAATCTAATTTCAATAATTTATTTATTTTTTCTAATTTTTATGGTGGTCCTACTAATTTATTGTACATTTAAATCCTTTTGTGGTTATGTTTTTAGATTTTTTTTTTCATAAGTTATAGCTGTTGTCCACTTTTATCTGTTGAAGGTTTTCCCGATGCTCACACTGACTCGTACTTTTTTTATTGGAAAAATCCATGTTCATTTTATTAAAAAAAGTAATTATTTCAAATGAAGAAAATCAAAGAGTCCTGCTGTCCTTAATAAAAAATGAACTCATAAACAAATACATATTGATCGTAGAACAAATAAAAAATTAAAATTGTTACAGGATGACTTTCTGTATGTGAGAATCCAGCTGATAATGCGAACGATGTGAGTTATCAATGAAGCTCCATATTTCTCCTCTTGAAGATGCAATTCCAGCCGCAGACATCAATAGCTGACTGTTTGGAGCAAATTATTGAAATAAATCCAGATAAACGAGTCCCTTACTGAGCCACTTGCTGCATTCAAACACTTCCTTGACCTTCAGCTCTGCATTCTTCAACATCACATATCCCGGGAAAATAAAAGCCTTTTTTTTTGGGTAGAACAATGCTGGGATGTTTATTCGAAGGCAGCACGCTAATGAGGCATCTGCAACCATCGACTTTCTTTTATTTTCTTTTCTATGTTTTCTTTTACAGTCCAAAAGAGGATACTGGACTGTTAATGGTGTCTTATCTTCAAAGGAGTAAATAAAAGCAGATAGAAGGTAAAGTTTTGGCTTACTATCATCAAAAAAACTGCTTCTGCGTTGCATGTTGAGGGGCGGGGTGTATGGACCTTGTTGGACCAGCATGGGGCCGAAGCACGGCGACAATGTGACAGACGGACAGAAAACGTACCTATGCTAACTCTATATAAATTTAGCATATACTACATTATGTTTGCATTCCTTCACTATTAACTACATAGTACGTTCGTCATTTTCTAATACTTTGCGAATCTACCATTCCAAAATTGAGTGCCCAAAAAAAATTTCCCATAAGTCTTTGCTAAAACCTAGCATTTATCAATGCTCACTACATTAGCAAAAATAGACCACAAGGCAATTTTTGAAAAAAAAAGTATCAATGTAAATTTTTAATAAACCATCCACATTGTTATCATCACAACACAGTGGAGTCACAAATAGACGTGAAATCTTCGCATTGATTAGATTTTAAATGTGAAATTGGTGACGATATGTCCAAAACAGAGAGAAAAGTAATGAGCCTGGTGTCCGTGTAGGTTTTAAAATACAGGGGACTAGGATAGTCTTACACTATAACATTTTTAATTGTTAGTTATAGGGTGGTAATTCAAACGTAAGGCTATGTATTTTTTTCTTGGTAAATTTCCATTTTATTCTACTTTGTAACGTTTTTTTGATTAAATGCCATCAATTTATAATCTATTCAATATATTAATTTACACCCACATTTTAGTTCTTTCATTTCTATATTTAAACAAGCACTGTCTGTGGCATATAACATGCCACAGACAGTGCTTCTTTTTTAGCTTGCTAATAATTTACAAAACTTTATTACCCCTTTTACATTTTTTTTAATTTGTTAAACTCTCCTGGCGTATGTTAACATTGCTTTTTTTTCTTGCTCAACATTTTGGAAACAAGTTTTAATGCTTAACTTTATATTTGTAACCATGCATAAAATAGTTTGTAACGATGTAAAACCTTATTTTGCAGACATGCTTTAAACACTATTTAATTTGAAGTTTTTTAAAGTGGTTAACATGAAAGATTCATGCTGGGGTAGTGGTTAGCTTTCTGGCCTCATAGCAAAAATACACTAGTTCAAACCCCGGCTGGGTCCTTTCTGCTTGGACTTTGTCTGTTGTCCTAATACATATGTAGTCTTTTTTTTTTTTTTTTTTTTTTTTTTTTGGGGGGGGGGGGGGGGGGGTCCCAGTTTCCTGTCAAGGTCCAAAAACATACCAGATAGATGTTTTTAGCGGAATATAAGGCACACTTAAATGCCTTAATTTTATTTTTAAAAAAATAAGAAGATTGTAATTGTAAATTTGAAAAAGTGGCGAATGTGTGTTGTTTTTTTTTCACCGTGTTACTAACAACAAAAGGAACTTTGCAAAGTAACAATTTTTAGCAAAGTATGATATATATATATATATATATATATATTTTTTTTTTTAACCACACAAACCAGGCAGAGATTTATAGATATTGCTAGCATGCTAACACAGCTAACGTTTCTGATGTGGCTAACATGTAGCATGCTAGAAACAGTGATAGGTATTGATTACTATTTTCTGTCATTAGTTTAAAATCACAGCTGTACAATCAGGGCTCCTTCATATTTTTTTTTACCAATTTCATCAGAAAAAACTTTCAAAAAAATAGATTCTCAAGTTTCAGCTAAATGCATGAAAGTTTCATCCAACGTGGAAAAAAATGTTCCTAGTTAGTATTTTGTTATGTAAGTGTTTTTTTTTCATATTTTACAAAATATTCATTTTTAATTTACTAGAGGACTTTTCGATGAGACACCTGTCACCTAAACAAACATGTATATCACAAAAAAGCATAAAAAATGAATATGCCTAAGATCAAAAAAAGCAAAAAAGTGATGAAACCCCAGCAGACAGATCTATTTGTGTGTAAAGGTTTAGCCCTTCACGCGTTCTTTAGGTTTCCTTTTTTGTTGAGATAATGCAGATCTGCAGTTTCCTGTAATACAGTTCCCATATCAGTCAAGTGAGCAATGCGGAGAAAAAGAAAAAACACAAGTCATCACTTTCAGGGAGTAAAGTGGTTGTTCTTGCTTCCAGAGGGATTGCAGTCTCAGAGCTGCAGTGTTTTCTGATCATCAGCAACCATTTTTACCATTTCAGATGTCTCCTATCGTAGCCATGGACATGTGGAGTGGTGGCATCTACAGCAGTAAACAGAGAAAACATTCATTACACCATCCGTTCTGTCTGTCCATCTGTTTTTGCATTTTAATGGGTTTTAGTCTGTTAGTGATGGAGTGCGCTACAAGAGCTTTAGGGTTTTTTTGCTTTTTGGTAACATCGTGAAGACAAAACAAACAGTTCAGGCTTTGTCTGGATTAAAACGGATTTTCATCCCTTTGCCAACCCAGGTTAAACTTTTTAGCTAAAGGCCTTACCCAACAGTAGCTGGGTAACTCCACGACTCTGGAAAGGACTATTTGGTTATTAGATGACAATCTAATATAGGAATGTCCTGAATTTTTACCTTCTTGAAAACCAACCTTTTTTGTTTATTGTCCACGTATGTGGCACCATGTTTAATGCATGTTAAACATAGAATACAACTAGAAGCATCTCATATGCAGCAGGACCGCGAGAGGTTAACCGCACAATAGCAAAGGACTACTGTGTTGTGCTTAGTAGAGCATACAGTTAGCTTAGTTACTTTGCTTAATTTGGTCCGGATCGAGTTCTGCACATTGCGTTTGGTCTGTATTGAACCAAAGCTTGAAAACAAAACCACATGACTAAAGATCTCTTCAGTCATTGGCCAGGAAAAGCAACGAGAGAAAGAATAATGGAAACTCTTTGGTTGGTTTACTTATCCACACTTTATAATTTGCCAAAAAAGTTTGACTGTCTGTATCAAAGTCAGGTACTATATTTTTACTGCCATTTACAGCCATTCTTGTCCAGTTGTTCCACTCTGAGCGTAGAGCCTATTCAGACTGAAGAAACTCTGAGCGAACTGGAGCTTAGTCCGATTGGAAACGGACCGAGAACCGCCTCGAAAGGTGAGTCCAAACACAGTTCCTGGTCCCTTTAGGCCAGGGGTGAACCAAACTTTTTTGCTCAAAGGGCCAAAATCTAAAAAAGCATCCCAGTCCACGGGACAAACACAAATAATTTTTGCATGTCATGAAAAAAAATGAAGAAAATAAAGTGGAGCTGGTCTTTTGACTTTATCTGTTTACCACTGCCGATGTCGCTCCATCTTGGCCAGCTAAAAACCAGGGTTGACTCACTTGGGGGTTGCTTCACTCATAGCCACAGGCAAAAAAAGTGCTAACAGCGCCACCCGTAAGCTGAAAGTATATTACAGCCAAGAGTTTTGGAACACAATAAAGTACGAGTCAAAATCAAGGCCTTGGTAATTCTATCTGGCCATCCAGATATTTTTATTTTATTGATAGTAATGACCCGATGTTATCTTGCGCTTATTTCTAACTTGTATAATTTTGAAAAAAATATATTTTTATAGAAAGGGAAATCTTAATAGTTATTTAGGTTTATGTTGATTTATTCTGGAATTTATTATTCATAATTATGCTAAAAAAGTTACAGGTTTAAAGTTTTAGCTAATCCAATTAAATTTTAAGTAATCTATTTGGTGACTATTTTGGCATTTACACTTTAGCTAATATTTTAGCTATATCCAAGCTGTTTTGGCTAATTTAGGCTTTTTTCAGTATTTTTTCAATCCATGTTGGAGTTTAGCCAATATATCAGCTACATGCTAGCTGTTTTGGCTAATTTTTTTTTTTTTTTTTAGGGCTGTTTTGAAGTTTAGCCAATGTTTCAGCTACATGCTAGTTGTTTTGGCTAATTTTGGACTATTTAGGAATTTTTTCAGGCTGTTTTGGAGTTAATTTAAAATTTCAGCTACATACTAGCTGTTTTGGCTAATGGCGGCCTTGTGCGAATGCATAGATGGAGAATCATGGAATCTGCCATAGAGAATCAATGGGACCCGGGTATGTGGTTTTAACTATACGATCCGCAGCTTCCACAGCCACAACTTGGCGGGCCAAAAGATAAGCCAAATTTGGCTCACTGGCCCCAATTTGGGCACCCTTTCTTCAGACTTATCAAATGTGTCCAGTCTAAAGTTCCCTTAATAAAACCTTTTATTGTCAAAATTTAAGAACATGAGACTCTTTACGAACAAGCGCAACAGCCTAAATTACTTTTCAATCTTCACATTTGTGTCTCTCCTCAAAAGTAAAAGGCCATCAAAGGAAAAAAATATTTATTTTTCACATAAGTTTATTAATTTAGTTTGCATTTGGCTAGAATTCATGGCAACAGCAAAGGCACACATGCAAACACACTCCCACTGTCTTATGGACACAGTTCAGAGAGAATATCTGCAGTTTATCCCAAACTGTGAAGTAAGGCATAAATTCCCTCAGTGACACTCTTTTCCATCCCACACAACCCTGAGCTACACCGACGTACAAACACACTCGCTCTCACAGGCACACACCTTGTACTGTCTTCAGCTATGCTGAATTATTAATGGATAAACAAAGAGCCGTGAACTATGATGGGCTGTCGGCAGATATTTTCCCCCCTTATATCGAGAAGTCCTCGCAAACGCACACAGGAGCTGGCACTGTAAAGAGGGAGGAGAAGCTTGAGGTCAAACTCGCTTACCGCTTGGGAAGTCCAACGCGCGCTTGCAGAGCACGCACACAACCGCCTGTTTGCACCAAAACAGGCACAAACAAACACGAAATCTGCGAGGAGCACAGAGTTAAAAAATGTCTGCAGGAAAGGCTTTCGTGTTTGTGTCAGGGAGAAGTGGAGCAGATAGTTCATTTCCTCTGTTGAGACAGTTAGCTGCCTCCTCCTCTCGGGAGGTTAGCTTCGCCATGTGAGGAGTGTGTGAAAGTGTGCATTTAACAGACAACAGATTCTCTAAAGCGGGTAGGCATGATGTCAAGAAAAATAATCAAAAGCATCTCTTGCAGGTGAAAAAAAACACCAAACAACAAACTACTGCTAGATTCCTTAGTGCTTGTGCTTACGTCAAAAGTAGAGTCCTGTGACTTTGGGTTAGGATATAGTTGCATGACCCTAAAGCAGGGGACTCCGAGGGATCTATTTGCGGAGGAAGTGTGGGATAGATTGCGGGTCATTAGGAAAAAATATATATTTATTTTTGAATTGCTGTCAGCCAATCATCTCCCGCGCCATGAAGTATGTATTTTGATTGGTAACCCACTTTCCTGTGATACGCACATCAATGCTCATACCTGTTTAACTAAACTGCGCGTGATATTCCGCGAGCATAAATATGTATATATGTGTGTGTATATATACATATACGTACATACATAACATACATACATACATATATATATATATATATATATATATATATATACAGTATACATATATATACAGTATACATATATATATATATATACACATATATAATACACTTACACATATATATACATATTAACATATATATATATACACATATCTACATATATATACTTATATATATATATAAGTATATATGTGTATATATATGTTTATGTGTATATATGTATGTGTATTATATACGTGTGTATATACGTGTGTATATATATATATTATATATATAATATATATATATATATAATTATAATATATATATATATATATATATATATATACGAAAGCCTTTCCTGCAGACATATATATATATATATACACATATATACACACGTATATAATACACATACACATATATATACATATATAAATATATATATATATATATACATATATATGTACACACACATATACATATATATACACATACATATACATATATATATACACACACATATACACACATACACACACACACGTCTTGGCTGGGACTGTTCTGAGTTGAGTTTGAATGTCTGCTTGAGTTTTCACTTTGGTTTCCTCCCACAATTCAAAAACATTCTTCATAGGATAATTGGCTACTCTAAAGTTTCTCCAGGAGGAAATGATTGTGTGTCGACAGACCGGGAAAAAAAATAAGCGCAATGTCTGTTGGGTCCAGATGACCGCAGTTTTAGTGTAAACATGCCTAGGATAGCACAAGGGCTAAAGATAACAATCACATCAAGCATCCCATTTCCACTGGCTGCATGGTGTTAAAGCATTTAATGAACTTTACTGTATATGAGACGGTGTATGACCCCTTACCCCCGCGGTGTTCCAAATAGGATGTATTAGCTTTCTCCAAGAAGTCAAAATCCCATAGACTTCTATAGAGAAATGACACTCAGTCATTCTACTTGTCAGAATAACCATTCTTGTAACATTTTTAAGTGCAAATTATGGCAAAACTGGCCAATCAGATGCCTCTTAAAAGTATGTGGTAGCTACTGGCCTTTTTTTCAAACACTTTCAACTGGTAGAGCTGACTCAAAAAAATGACATGGACCAATATATACTGACTGTCTGACTCCAATAATTTACAGTCCGCAATGTGAAAAAAATGGTAACTAACAATGGCTTTGTGTCGTTGGACCCGGAATTGACTTCACACTCACTTGGTCCAGTTATCATAAACAGTCAGTGGTTTCATGGCAGATACAATGACGGCAGATTTGTTTCATTGTTTAGTGTTTAATTCTACTGGAAAATGAAAAAGACAAAAAAAATTTGACAGTTTTGTTTTTCAAATATCAATTTTACAATATTCCGCTCCTTGCAAGGTTTTGACACATCTGATGAGAACTATGCTCATGTATTTCAGCCTCCAGCGTGGATGTTCGACCTGTCTAAAGCTCACCAACCAAACACAAGCAGGGGAGGATCAGCATGCTGTCTCCGCTCAGCCAACACACACACACACACGGCCACACACGGTTGTGTACCGCAAGCGTAAAGAACGCACACTGAGCTCCACTCAGCTGAGTGCACACAAATCCATCAAACTGTAGCGTACATCTCTGACTTGTTAAGGTACTATTTGTCAGCTGCTCCTGGAGTGGCTGTGCGACTCCTCCACTAATTGCCACTGGTGCTAAATTTAGTAAGGGAGATATGAGTCCTTTTGATCAGAGGAGCCGAATCGAAAAAGAAAAAAAATTCCACTCAGCCTCGCAGGCAAGTTTACCCGCCTCTCCCGCGCTCTCCCCCATCTTCCTGTCACTAGGGAATAGGTGAACTATTCCATATGTCAGCCTTGTCAATCAGCGGCAGAAATGTGGGAAGTGCTCCCTCTCGCTCCTTCTCTCCCCACATCGCTCCCCCGCTAAAGATCCTGGGTGGAGCGTCTCACTGCGAGTTCCGCCGAAGCTCCTGAGAGCGTTTATTTATTTCTTTGTCATCATGGGTGGTTTGGAACCTCAAGACAAGAAGGGAATATTAATCAAAACAATCCCGGCCAGGAATTTTAATTGTTATATTAATCAACATTTGTAAATGAGACCAGGGCTTGCAGACGGTATTTTTGCAATCAAAATTAATCTCATGCAAAAAGAGAGATTGTCACGATGTTAATGAGACAGGGATAACTTTACAGGAGATTTTCAGCTCAATTGAACTTTTTCGGTAGTCCCCGTGATTACAGCTGCATGTAGTAGATCAAGGAGCTTCAAATTGTGAAAGTACTTTGACTCTAACAACATTTGGGAGGTGTTTTTCTTAAAGTTATCAGTCTTATGATGCATTTTTGGAAATACTTTTGAACTTCTTTGTGCTACGATCACACCGGGGTCAGAAACATTTGTTCGAGGGACCACTTCCAAGAATTAGATATGATTTTTGTGCTTTTCTTGTTAGTTAAATTTGACGTCTCTATGCAGATGACACTCGGCTTAACCCTTCTGCTCTCCTTGGGGTCCAGATGGCTCCAACCACATATTGTTATGCGATTTCTTCCATGACAAATGTGGACGAAGGGGGACAGGATTATATGTCTGCCATGGACATTAGTGAAACTCCGAAATCAGTGAAAAAAAAAAGTTCAGCGCACTGTCCTGTGGTGTCCAGATGACCCCACTTTTAATGTAAACAAGCTAAGGAGAACGGAAGGGTTTTAATGTGTCTTTAATGCTACTTAGAACAACAAACTCAAAAGTTACATTTATTAACTCCTCTTTGCAGATGCCACAGTGCTTTTTTGTGTCTAGAATGCTACGTTCATACGGGGCTCGGATATTTGAGTTTGAGCGACCACTTCCAAGAATTGGATATGACCTTTAGTATGGGGTTACTTGTCAGCTATATTTAACTTCTCTATGCAGATGACACTTTGCTATATATGATTTTAATAATACGTTCACACCAGGCTTAGAAACGCACTTTCAATTGAACACTTCCAAGATTAGGTATGATTTCGGTGCTTTCCTTGTCAGTTACATTTGACTTCTCTATGCAGATGACACTCTGCTATATGTGTCTATTACGCTACGTTCACACTGGGCTAAAAAAAAAAAACATCTATATAAGAATGTGTGGTTTGGACTTGTATATTTAATATTTAATTTTTTCCTGGGCTCTACATACAAAATGCATAGCTGTAGCATCTACATAACCCATAAAGACCCAGACCCCATTTTTTCTAAAATATAAAATTATGTTAAAACAAAAAAAAAAAAAAAAAAGATAGAAAGAGAACACAAACCAACCATGTGGGATCTGAGACAAGACATTCATCCTGAAGACATTTCAGATATGTTTATGTTATAATAATGTCACAATGGGGGTTCTTATGGGTTGAAAACAAGAAAATAATGTATTTATTTTGTTTTTTTGTCAATAGTTGGAAATAAATGTAGGTGCTAAGGGGTTTTCTAGCATAGTTTATTGATTTATTATGATCAAAATTAAGCTTCAAAATCTGAATAATTCTTAATTTAATCATTGAAAATCAAGAGCAGATGAAGAAAGGCTTTGAAAAATTTGTGACAAAGAAAACGCTCCATAATAGAGAGTGGGGTCAGTACGCCCCATTGGTCCCGCCCACAACTCAAAGGCAAATTTCTAATAAACTACTGCCGCTCTGCGGAAACTAAGTCCTAGGAAATGACAAAGGTTTTTTTATTTTGTCTTAAATCAGCATACTCATAATGCAAAGACCACTGGGAACACTTTTAAAATGAATCAAAAGAAGATTGGAGTGGGATGAAGCAGCATCACATGGTGAAGGAGAGCGCTTGAATATGCCTGTCTGACTGAATACATCACAAGCGACAACAAACAGAAATCTTTGTTTTTAGATAGTACTAATACCAACTTAGCACTTAGCTTTTCAAGTATATTTTCACATTCAAAGGAGAACAGAATAATATATTTTAAAAATCCTATCCATGTTATTGTTGCTACTTCTGTTGTTTGTTACCACTGGACTTCTCTATTTTGATACTTTTCAACCAATACATCATTATCTTTTCAAATCTTTGTTTACCAAGCTTAAAAGCCAAAGACAAAAATAAACAATATTTTGCATTTGATCGTACAAGCTCCATTATAATTCACTAACTCTGTTGGACATTTTGTCAGCAATTATGACAGATTCAACTTTATCTTCAGGAAAAATGTTCAGTTTGCTCGAGCATCCCCAATAAATTTTCTGTTTCAGTGACATGAAGCTATCCAGAAGGCTCTTATTTTAATTAATACATATTTCATAATCTAAACAAACAGTTAATAATGGCCTTCGTGGGGAGATTGATCTCCGCGAATAGAGCATCTATAAAGGACACAAATCACACTAAAAGCATTCTCTCACTTAAACCCACAAATAGAAAGTGAAGGAGCTTTCAAAAGTTGCTGGGTGTTTATTCACTTTGAGAAATGATTGAGAAAAGAGGGATTCTCGACAAAGTGGCAGAGAAGGCAAATCAATGATAAAAAGTTTCCATAAAATATAGATCAATTGGGTTGGAGTTTCTTAATTTGTCTTACTGTGATAGAGGGCATTTGTCTTGGAAAAAGTGTTATTGAATTTTTGGAGAAAAACACACAAACATTCACAGTGAGGCTAAAAGTTGAAAGCCAAACACAAAAAAATATTGTACATATTCCAACAGTGATTTGTCTATTTGTCTATTTTTTGACTTATGTCAAATATAATGCATTGAACTATAGACTGATTAAGTGAAACAAAAGAGTCAGAGATAATTCAGTCAGGCTTTGTACCTGCCTTCACAGTAATTCTAATAATTAGAATAACAAGCTAAACATTAGCCATGTTAACTTATTCACAATGCATGTAACTCCCAAACTTGTTTGCTACACATTAAAAACAGTGATACACTACAAATGTTAGGCTACTGTGACTACACTAACTTCAAACATTTTTAGTAACAAGTACAAAACACAGTACGACATCACTACAAGATAGTCACATTAGCAAATTTACAACACCTGTAACTCTGTCTTGTTTGCAACACATACAAACAGACTGATACCCCCAAAAGAAACATTAGTGTGACTATGCTAACCCCCAACCTTGTTAGGTTATGCTAACCTGGCTAACATGTAGGGTTGTTGCAATGTTTTTTTTTTTGTTTTTTTTTTACCTATTACAAATAGGGTAGGGAGTTAGCTGAGTCACAGTAACATTTGTTTTAGCAATGTAGGTCGTCAGCTAACTCCCAACCTTTTTAATAACACGAAAAAAGATGAAAACACAGTCCAACAATGCTACATGTTAGGTACATTAGCCACATTAGCATATTTACAACAGCTTTACCAGTAACTTCCAACCTTGTTTGCAACCAGAAAAAAAAAAAAAACAGACTAAAACCTTTAAAACATGCATTACTAGAATTATGCTAACTCTTTACACAGTTAGACACTGTTAGCCACATTGGCATTTTTACAATAACGTCCAACCTTGTTTGCAATACGTCAAAAAAAATTACCTATACCGCTAAAACAAATGATGCTATGACTATGCTAACTACCAACCTTGTTAGTAACATGTACAAAAAAAACAATCAACCACTAGATAAAAAAACACACCGCTATACGTTAGCCACTTTAGCGTATTTACAATAACTCCCAACTTTGATTACAATAGTTATACTGCTAAAACAAACTGCTGTGACTATGCTAACTCCCAAACTAGTAAGTAGCATAAAAAAACCACACAGCTGCATGTTAGTTTCATTATCTTATTAAAAATAACTCCAAACCATGTTTGCAATACATAAAAATCAGAGTTATACCACTACAACAAGCGTTACTGTGACTATGCTAACTCCAAACCTTGTTAGTAAAAAACTAATCACTACACGTTAGCTACATTCGCTTATTTACAATTACTCCCAATCCATAAAAAAACGGGGTTGTATCGCTACAAGCATTACTGTGTCTCTGCTAACAACCAACCTTGTTAGCAACACAAAAAAAATACAGTCTTTCACCGCTACACATTAGCCACATTAGCATATCTACAGCTCCTGTGGCTTCCAACCTCGTTTGCAACATGTAGAAAGAGCAGATACAGCCCAAAGAAAATATCCAAACCTTACTTGTTATACGTAAAAAAAAAAAAAAACAGTGCGACACACTAGCTGAGTTAGCGTTGCTATAATAAGACTAAATCATTTTTGGAACATTTCAATAAAAACAGTCATTTTGACAGAGTCCTGTCCATACAGTACATAAAGTGCTTCAGATTAAGGCATTTAAGTCTGCCTTATAATGTGGAAGATACTGTAATTGTTCCTATGCTTGGAGCACAACTAAATACACCCGGGAACAAAATGGGTAAAAACAAAAACAACATCTCTATTCAAGCTGAAACCCAAGGCCACAGCCATTACTGACAAATAAAACAACTTGTTAATGATGGGTCGTCCAAACAAAACCATCTTTGGGGTGTCGACTTTAACGTCTTTGACAATATTTATACCTTATAAAAACTACAGTGCTCGGTTTCCAGGCAAAACAAGCATCTCTAACAACTCTAAAAGTCCAGTCTAATGATGCCTAGAATTACATCCCTCACTTCAAATGAAAGCCCTCCGAGCTTTGAACCGATGAGCTTCTGTGAGTTTCTTCATGTCTACCTTTCTGACAGAAACACAAAAGAGAGAAGGTCGGCTCTGTGAGCAACAGGATCTGTGTGATGACTTTGCTGCTGGCAACAACCCTCACCCCCCACCTCAGCTCCAAAACATATTCATTACTGATACTGCGCCACCAACACCACAACCCTTGTTTCCGACGAAGCGTCGAAACCCATCCTTGACCCCATCCCCTTGAAATCTTAGACCTATTAGTAGCATAGCTTTAGATGCTAAATGCTAAATCACAAAAAGTCGCTAATTTAAAGGAAAAATCAAACTCATTTTATTCTAAATAAAAGACTTGGTAGAATCTTTCTCTCATGTAGCCGATTCCCAAAGCACCCATGTCATTAACTGCAGCAGTGACTCATGAGAACATCAGGAAGGAAACTCAACGAGCTATGAAACATGCAGGCGCGCACACTCGGCCGAACGCTCACAAACATGGGTTTGATTATCCTCTGCGGTCACATGATTTTCAGTCCTCTCTGAGACTCGGGGAGTATGAAGCGAAAAGAAAAAGGAGGATGCAAAATCTTTGGTAAAGTGGGTTTTATTTTATTTATTAGTTTTGTTAAAGTCACCTTTAACCAAAAAAAAAAAAAAAAGAAAATTCTTTCTAAACTTTTAGATAAACAATTATTTTCATGAAACTCAACTAAACTTAATTTCTGTTGTTGGCTAAATATCAGGTATTTTTTTGGATATTTATATTTTTCATCTATATAAAGGTGTTTGTTTATTGTATTTTATGTAAGAAAACGAAAATGTGACCACGTTTTAATGCTCAAACTGATTATTTAAGGTCAAATGTATCCAGTTACTTTTTGAAATCCATGAAAAGTCCCAGAGCATGATACTACCACCACTGTGTCTGACAGCACTCAGGCAAATGTAGACATGTTATAAACGTTGCTTCTCTCTCCTTTTCTATTCTTTTATTTTCAATCTGGTCCAGAAAGAAACTTCAATCAATATATTTGAGCTCAAATACAAGAGGGGTTTATATAAATAAACTCCTCGTGTAGTATATGATTCATATCCCCCTTTCGTAACAGTAAACTCTCTCCAACTCAAGAGGCCTTCAGTTCATCTCTGTTAACTAAGCTGCTGGACAGAATGAGTAAAAAACTATATAATTATTTATTTTCTACAAATTATGAATATAATGAATAACATTTAACTTGAAATTAAAAGGGAATAATTACACTAAAACAATATGTTACTTTGTTTTTAAATAAATAAATAATAATGACAAGACTTGTCGTAGCTTTCAGTTTGTACTTTTACTATGTTACCAAATGCAGCAGTGGATGCAGTTTGTTTTTCCCAAACAGAAAGACACATTTCATAAAAGACAGTGACATAAATAAAAACTTTGTTGGGGTGTTAATTTCGCTACCAAACAAAAACACACAAAGCTTTATTGTCATGTTCAACAGGAGTCACAACTTAGCATGCCTGCATGTTTCCACAAAGTCGTGGTTTTCCAGTACAATGTTTTGACTTTTAGGGTCTGTATTGAAACGATGTGTCATGTTGATCGTAAACCAACCAACCAATCAAAAAAAAAAAAAAACAACTAATCAATTTTCAAAGTGTTTCTAGTTATTTTTTTTTAATGATAATTATGACGTTTTTAGCAAAATAAAAAAACTGTTGTTTTCTTGTACATGATTTATGCAGGAGTTCATCAGAAATTCATCTACCAGTTGTGGGTGGGACAATTGGGGCAGAGTAACTTCCGTCACTCATCTGTTTAAACTCTCTCCCACTAGCTTACAGCCCTCACAACCCCCAGCTAACATTATCGGTGCAGCGAAATGTCCAACCGTACAGTTTAGATCCAGGAAAACAAAGACGTATATGGATCAATTTGTCTTCAAATAGATGCAATGGAATGGAGCGGGCCGCCGGTTGGAGCTACTATCTCACATCTACAAGCTTTTTTTGTTTACTTCTGATTCAGAACAATTTGAACAAAGAAATACTCAAACATGCAATTTAAAGCTTATTTTTTTAGGATCAGAAAAATGTCACAATAACATTTTAAAAACGCAGTTTTCATTTAAAAGTCCATCAAATGTTTTAAGACAGTAAAATAGCAGTCGAAAGTAAAGGTTTTCCAAAATTACTGGTGTTATTTTTCTGAGTAATCACACCAATTCTAACTCTAGGGAGACAGTTTGGAAAATCACAGGTTGTCGGACTTTATTTGTTTAATAGTGACGGTCAGAATTCATCTATTGATCTCTAAAAGAGATAAGAAATAACATTTTTATTGATTGGAATTCCATCCTTAAAGTAAAAGGAAGTGGCGCCATACTCCAACAATATTTAGTCAAAGCAAGAAAATAGGAACTCGAAAAACAACTCCAACCCAACGGATGGATATAGCATTTAAAACCTGAGGGCTCATGCCTAGACACAGGCTCACAATCCGTTACTGTGCACCGCTGCCGTGGGAGTGATGTAACACCTTAAGGGACCCAGAAATCCTCCACTGATGAAACCCTTCACGAAAGCCCAGAAATCCTCCGTTGACTTCTATCGCGCCCGTGGATCTACCTGGCTGTCTGTTCTCATCAGCTGCAGCCCTGGCAGACTCGTCTGCTGGGAGGGTTTGGCTCGAACACATGTCGGCCTAACTCTGCCTGTCACCAGGAGATAACTGACACCCAGCCCGGCTGAGGCCGTCTGCGGAGAGGCCGCTTGAGAAAATAACCCGGAGACGGGGGGGAGAATACATCTCGGACTTGTCAGGGGAAAAATGTTTAACTCTGGGTGAAGGAAACACTGTTTTCTGGAAGTGTGTGTGTATGTGTGTGTTATCTGTGGATCTGACACTGAGGACTACCGGTGGAGGCCCACAGTGGGCTCACATAGCCGAGGCATGTGGGTATGTTACATCCACATGGGGTTCCGCAACCTCCAGCTGAAATAGTACTGGGAGCAAGTGTACGGACTCCCCCCCTCCCACCACCACCGCCCCCCCCATACTCGTCAACACAACATGCTTCCGCCAGACAGAACAAATTACACCGCCTTTACCCTCACCCAACATCGCCCCATCCGAAAAAACAAGCTCGCATTACCTTAAGGCCAGACGGTAGAGTCTGCCACCGGTCTCACAGCAATGGCTCTTCTGTTGGAGTGGGGGAGAGGGGGCGGGGTTACCCAATATTTGATTAGACACATGGACCCGTTTACTGTCATATTATTTTGAATCCTAACTTAAGAATCATCATTAGCTTGTTGAACAAACTGTTAGTACAAGTCAATACTAAAGAACTGCTACTTGCATCTAATGTATGTCGGCAGCAAAACGATACAAATAGTTAGACGTGATATATTTGTTTGTGTTCTGTCAAGAACTATTTCAAAAGCATCCGCAATGATTTTTTTAAGATTTGGACTTGTTTTTTTTGTTTGTTTTTTACCAAAAATCACAAAAACTTTAGCTGTTTTCTAGGACATAGTTTCTGCAGATCGGCAGGAGTTCATTTGAAATTTGTCTCTGAGTTGAGGGCGGAGTGTCACGGTGGTTCCCTGCTCACGCTGCTAGAGGGCGCTGTAGGCGTTTGTTTCAGTATTTGCTACGGATAGAAACACAGAAGAAGAAACAAACAAACAAACTGATCGTTCTCCTGGACTTTATGTTATTTCTACTATTTGAATCAAGACGTTTTATCCAACTCTTTCAGACATAGTCCCTATAGTAGAAGGTAAAGACTTATTGATTTTATAAGCTTAAAGATGTTTTAGAAAAAGTCTTCAAAATAAATAAAAACTTGGTCTCTGGACGTCATCTGTGTCTTCCATGCCTTGTAAATGAGATATACAGTCAAAGCTGAAAAATTCAATTTTGAATTGTGTTGAAAAAGAAGCAAAGGATACAAATTTGATGTTCGCCCCAAAAAAGCCATCGGACCCAAATTTGACATCTGCTGAAAAAAGGGCAACGGATGTAAATTTGATGAGCTCCGAAAAAAGGGAAATAGACGCAAAGTTGATCCGTGTCCAAGAAGAATCAGTGAGCACAAATTTGATGCATGGCAAAAAAAAACATAAGCTTCAAATGAGCTAGCAAAAGAGCTAGCGGAGGCAATTTGACAAATGCTGAAAAAGGCCAATGAACTCGATTGTCACATCAAAAAAAAGGCAGGAAACACAAGAGACAACACAAATTTGAAGTGTGTTGAAGGAAGACCAATGGACGCAAATATGACGCGCCAAAAAACAAGCGCCAAACACAAATTTGTCGTGCGCCGAAAAGGAACTAGGGGATGGAAATTTGGCGCGTGCTGAAAAAAGAAAAAGGGCAAATGGATCATGATATGATGCGCGTCAAAAAAAGGGCTAGTGGTCTTGATTTTGAAATGATCTTGAAAAAAGAGGCAGTGAACACAAGTTTGGCGTGCATTGAGAAAGCGCTAGCTGACTTGATTTTGACGAGCATCAAAAAAAACAGGCAACAAATACAAAATAGCAGCGTGCCAAAAGAAAGGCAGGAAACGTAAAAGGAGCCAGTAGACAAACATTCGATGTGCGGCAGAAAAAGAAGCGGCGGAGGCCAAAATGATGCGCGCCAATAAATAAACACAAATGTGTCGTACGTCAAAAAGGAGCTAGCGGATGCAAATTTGACATAAAATAGACCAATGGACCAGAATTTGATGCGTGGTCGAGAAAGCGCCATCTTACTTAATTTTGACGTGCGCCGATAGAGCAACAATGGACACAAAGCTGATGCGCGACAAAGAACTAACGCAAGTTTGAAGTGTGTTGTAAAAAAAAACAATGAACGTAATTTTGTTCAATGGACTCAAATTTGACGCGTATCGAGAAAGAGCTAGCGGCAATAAATTAATGTCGCTCATTTAGCATTGACATCAGGCTTGGCGGATTTGTTCTGAAGCTTAACACTTTTCTCCCAAAAGTGCGAGTTATACTTTGGAGTGATGTTTACAGTATTTTTTTCTTCTTCATTACGTCTTTTTTTTGGCACTCCTACAACCTGTACTCCAGTGCGACTTACGCAACACAAAGATACATTTGCTGGGTCCAATTGGTGTCAGAGAAGACAAGAAAGAGGCAAACAAAAACATTCTACTGGAGGACGAAGAAAAACTGCAAACTTATTGGAAAACCTATTAGAGATACAAGTTAGTAGCTAAAGCTAAAGAAAACAGTAACAAGATTCACTTTAGCAACAAATAGGGTTTAACCTTAAGTAGCAAATGCACAATTTTGAATATGAAATACTATCAATATTTTAAAAAAATATTTAGGTATCTGATTTATTTACATGCTCTCTCAATAAAACCAATCCAAATCAATAAAGACACATCTATTATGTCTTTAATCTGGATTCTGAAACAGTTAATATATAATTTTCAAAAATACCCATGAGGTTTGATGGCAGTAGACATATTTGGGATATTTAGTAATATTTAGGATTTTAAATGAGCCATAAAGTAGGCCAGTTGAAGACTGTTTTGTTGTTGACATGTTTTTCCTGAACTTCAATCGGTCGTTTTCATCTGTGAAAAATATGTGTATTGAAAGACAAAAAAATGTTTTGTCTTTTTAAAGACAACTTTAAATAAATACTTTTTTCCTTAAAAAGATAATCAAGAATAAAAGATTGTTTGTTTTCAGAGAGTGAAAAACAAAGTTAGAATTTCAAAGTGCCGCTTTGGTTGCGTTTTAAAAGGTTGATTTGCAGTTAATTACATTTCCGACCACTAAATCTGATAAAATAACATTTTTTTTTCTTCCATCCACTCCTCTTACATCTGCAGCTTTTGATGCTGGAGTGTTAAAAATACATCCTCTCTCACAGCTTTGTGAGTCTTCTGTGCGCACTCCAATAATGTACATCTGTACTGCAGATTGTTAGTGCCGCGAGTGTGAAACAGCGCTCATTAAAAGTGACAAATACCTGCTTTATAAAGAGGGCAGCCAGAGCAACACGTGGGAGAACGACAGAATTGTGGCACAAATTAGCAAAATTGAGAAGACAAAATAAAAAAAATGTACTTTGTACTGAGAAAAATAGATTTTAATAGTTAAACACAGCAGATATGAAGCCAAACCTGTTAGTTATGGACATTTGGTGGTTATTAGAAAGTACTGGTGACCTAATATTATTAACTATATTAAAGGAGACTACAGGCCAGTTAAAAATTTGAATGCCCGCGAGCCAACCTAAACATGCTAAAGTTTGTTTCTTTTTTTTTTTTTTTTCTTGCTGTCAAGGAGCCATAAATCACCAAATTCAAGAGTGGTGATCATACAAGGTGTTTGCATGTTTATGCTAATCCTAAATTTTTTATGCTATTTTGATGCTTAAATATAAATATTTGATTAAAAGTTCAAAGCATTTGATTGACAGATTCTCCTAGGTCTCGTAAAAAAAAGTGACGACTAAATTAAATTCATGTTAGAACCAAAAGTAAGTAACATCACACTCACTCGGTCCAGTTCTCGTATACAGTCAATTGTTTATAGCCTTGATTTGGTTTGATTGATTGATTTGGTTGGTTGGTTTGGGTTTGATTGATCAGTTATGTCTGAATTACAACCCCAAACCCCAACTAATAAGAAAATATATAGTACAGGACTATATAGAGCCCTGGATTTTAAAGAAATTCAGACACGATCACACAACTTCTTTTTCGTTTTCTTAGACACTCATTACGTCACCGATTTCATGAAGCGAAAATTGAATCAATACGAACATTTTACATCTATTTGTGACTCAACTGTGATCTAATGACGAAAACTTTCATGGTTTACGAAAAAATTACATTTAAACACATTTTGTATGCAAAAATAGTTTGACCGCAATGCATCGTGGTCTATATTTGCTAATGTAGTTAGCATTGATGCACACTAGTTTTAGCGAAGACTTGTGGGAAAATTGGACAGAACAACAAAATGGTGACCACACAATACAGAGCACTATATGGTTAATAGTGAATGAATTCAGACATAGCTATTGATTTTGTTTATTTTTGGTTGGGTTAGGTTTGATTGCTTGAGTTGGTTTGTTTTGGTTGGTTGGTTAAATTGTGTTTTGTTTGATTTATTGCCTTAGTTTGATTTGCTTAGGTTGGTTTGTCGTGTTGGGTTTGATGAATTGATGTGATTTGTTTTGGTTGGGTTTGATTGCTTGCATTGGTTGATTGTTTTGTTTGATTGTCTTGGTTTGTTTTGGTTGATTGGTTAAATTGTGTTTTGTTTGATTAATTTCCATGGTTTGATTTGCTTAGGTTGGTTTGTCGTGTTGGGTTTGATGAATTGATGTGATTTGTTTTGGTTGGGTTTGATTGCTTGCATTGGTTGATTGTTTTGTTTGATTGTCTTGGTTTGTTTTGGTTGGTTGGTTAAATTGTGTTTTGTTTGATTAACTTCCATGGTTTGATTTGCTTAAGATGGTTACTTGGGTTGGGTTTGATTGATTGACGTGGTTTGGTTTGTTTTGGTTGGGTTTGATTACTTTAATTGGTTGTTCAGTTTGTGTTGATTTATTTGTTTTGGTAGCTCAAGTTGGGTTTGATTACATTTGTTGGTTGTTCAGTTTGTGTTGATAGACTTGGTTTGTTTTGGTTGATTGGATCGTGCTTCGTTTGATTGATTGCCTTGGTTTGATTTGTTTAGGTTGGATTTAATAGATTGACATGGATTTTTTTTTCTTTTTTTTTGGTTGGTTGGGTTTTATTGATTGACTTGGCTTTATTTGGGTAGTTGGTTGAAAATAAAAACTTTGAACTTGTTGACAAACACCTAACACTGGGTTCACTATTGTCTTCAAGACTTATTTATTTCTTCAGAAAAATTTAATTTAGCCAAAACTTACGCATTTCTTATCAACTTGTCTTCGAAAAACAATCAACAAAAAGATTATCTACTAAACCATCCTCCCAACTCCGAAAACACAAGCCAAGGTAACCCAATCGACTGTAATCATGTGGAGACACATTATGATCTGGATTCTATAATCTGGAATAATTCCCCAAAAGAGCTCCCAGAAACAATCAAGAAGCCGTTTCAAATTGGCCAACAATAGCCTTACAGGACAGCATGACAGATTACAGTCTTAGTTTAATAAATTTAAATAATACATCCACGCGTTTTCAATGTGCACTCTCGATCCAATTTGTATTACACGTGAGTAACATTTTCATTCATCTTTTAATTACATATCATTACTGAGTCATTCTGATACCAATGGATTACCCGCTGTAGAGTGTAACTAATTGCTAGACACACTTACTACAAGTTAATCAAGAGTTTCCCTCTAAGGAATCATCCTGCCGTAATCTAATATACAGGAATGTTCTCCTCCGGAGTTGGCTACATCTCTCTGCCTCTTCATGCAATATTCATGACGGACAGTTTTCCCCTGGAAAAAAAAAAAAAAAAAAAAAGTAGGCTCTCCTCACCAGGTGGGAAACCTCAGCCACTCTCAGAGCTTTTTATAGACTCTTCTAACAGTTAAGCTGTCCCTGAGTTCCTTTTAGCTATTGTAATCCATATACAATGCCCCCACATTTAATGGGCAGAGATGCCGGCTGCTTTTCGCGGGGAGCAATTTAGCCTTCAGACAATACGCCACACCAAGGTTCGGCTTCTCGGGGACGATTGGGCTGCCGGCTCGTTACAATGCTGAGTAGGGGATATCGTCACCGCGTTTCAGACTGGATGACGGCCGAGTGAAAAGAGGGAGCTAATCACATCCTCGCGTCCAAAATTGGGTTTGTAAAAGAGCCTTGAGTGGAGTGAATTACAGAACTCCAATAAAGCAACAGGGTTTCTCTTTAGTAAGAAACCGCGGGCAAAACAGCGTGAGCTGAAGGAGTTTCCAATGTGAGGATGCGAGGGGCTGTCTTACTTTCTAACCTCAATGGACGATTGACAACAAAAGCTAATCGCGTTCACTTTTCTGGTCGTTTGGTTGAATGCGGCGCCAATTTCCTAAAAGTTTTTCGCTTTATGCCTTTTGGTTTCAAGATCATGAACTTCTTCCAAATAGGAAGTATACTTGCTGGCTCCAAGAACGTGAGATCCCAGAGATTTCTATTGAGGCAATAAAAACTATAACTTAGTCTTTCTATTTGTCAGAATAACCGTTCATGCTCTAATATTTGTTCTTTATTGCATGTAATTCATGGTATAAACGGAACAATCAGATGCCTTAGTAAAACTGTGTGGTGCCCACTGGCCCCTACCATGAACGGTTTGATTGATAGATTCTTCGGAGCCACTTTCAGTGACTTCCAACAAGATTAGCTCTAATTGGTGACGGTAGTTGACAAAATCCTCTGTCTGGTGCATTTCCATTGTAAAATGGACCCAACCAACCAACTAAACCATATGAGTCAAAGTCGAGGCCCAGGGGCCGGATCCGGCCCATCGGGTAATTATATCCGGCCCTCCAGATCATTTAATTTTATCATTATCAATGGCCCGAGGTTATCTTGTGCTCATTTTTAAGATGTATAATTTTGACAAAATATATTTATACAGAGAGTAAAATTTAAAAAGTTATTTATTGTTTTATGTTGATTAATTCTGAAATTATATTCCTGCCTTTTTATTACCCATAATTATGTAAAAAAAAATATATATATGGTTTTAAAGTTTTAAAAATTGGCATTCTGCTAGCTTTTTGGACTTTTAAGGCATTTACTAAAGTTTTTTTGGGCTATTTTAGAGTGTAGCTAATATTCAGCCACATGCTCGCTGTTTTGGCTAATTGAGGCCTTATTTGTAAGTTTAGCTGTATTTTCAGCTATATGCTAGCTGTTTTGGCTAACCTAATTTTTTTTACTTTTCTTTTCAATTTTTTAGGCTAATTTGGCATTTAGCTAACATTTTAGCTGGTTATCAGCTTTAGCATTTTCAGCTATCAACTTCAATAATTTTAACTATCGGTTTCAACATCTTCAGCTATCAGCATCCTTAGTTGCCGTATTCAGTTTACAGCATGAACTCTAGCATTATTGCAGGAAATACTATATATCATTATGTAAAAAAATGCAGTTTTAAAGTTTTAAAAATTTAGTTTTAGAGTGTTCAATAAATATTTATTTTGTTCAGTCCGTGACCCAAGGTGTGTTTCGGATATTGGCCCCCTGTGCGATTGAGTTTGATACCCCTGAATTAAACCATTAACTCTAGAAAACTTTTGCTAAAAATAAGTCGCTGGGTAATTTTTTACCCGATATAATATGCCCAATAAAAAGTATTTGTCATAAAAAATAGATTAAAATATTACAACACATGATAATCTAGTTTTATTTTCAACTGTTACTTATGTAAGGAAATATAAGCATAGCAAGATCCTAAAAACATGCTTGTAAATGACAGAAAAATTAGGAATTTGAGAAAAAAAAATGACTGTCACAAACACGCAGACAGCTGGTTCCACATCCAGCAGATTTATAAGTTCACAACCAAGCAGAACTAAAAGTCCATAAATTAAAGCAGGATCAGACAGGCAGAGGTCATACACGAGCATGGGATCATCCGAAAAGAGAGAGTGGAGTAGTCAGAGTCCAGGCGAGGTTCAGGGCAGGCAGCAGGCAATTGGAGAATAAGTCAGAAGATCAGAGACAGAAGATCGGGCCCAGGTAGAAACGCTTAGTAATGTAGGCAGAGTGGCACAAACAATACTTCACACTGAGTGTGGCTCTGTGTGCTGCTTAAGAAGCAGCTGGGTGATTGTCTGATTGGAGACAGCTGAGCAGCATCCAGGAACTGTAACCGCAAGAGGCCAGAGGAGGAAACAGAGCCCTGACTCCTGACTATGACCTCCATTGTTGTTGCTTTTCTTGTCGTCGCACTACAATGACGCAATGACACGCTAGTGGTCTACACCACACAAACAAATCGCTTAGTGGAATTGAGGTTTAACCAAGTGGAAATGCTTGCCAGAATTAGCTGAACCGTACCATACCACTTCTAACCAGACTGGACTGTCAGCGGAAAGAAGGCTATAGAAACAGTGGCTAAATGGCTCAATTGGTTGGGTGTAAGTCTGGTGTGCAGGAAATCTGGGTTCGCCTCCCAGAGAGTTCAATAAGCCTCATCCGGTGTGGGTAGCTGCCTGACTATGTAGCCACAAGGGGAAACAAGTCTGGATCTCCCTGTGCCAGTCCCTAGCCCCGATAAAATACAGTGTTGTATCAGGAAGGGCCTCGGGCATTGATGATAGATCTGTATCAATTATCTTATTATTATCTTATTATCTGTATGTATTAGTGAAAGTTGATTTTCTTGACAAACCGTTGCCATAGTAACATAGACTGACTGTTTTTTGTAACACGTTCTCATCCCCAGGTTGACACATATTGACGTTTGGTTAAGGACCCCTTGCATCACTTGTTGATATTTTGGGTGTCCCCAAGTCGTAGTTTTACAACCTGTTGGGTGTTGCCATGAAATCACTGGTCCCTGACCGCCAGGCCGCAAAACCAGATCCGGTCCAGTACCACGATGCATAGCGCACCGGTACCCAAATCCAGTACTCGACAGTGGACCAAATGCAGTACTGGACCTGAGCGGGTACAAGACCCGAACCAGTACAAGGTTAAGGTTAGGGTACCAGGCACTGGACAGGTCCCGAGGACCGCATCCGGTAACGCGTCCTGTGGGTTTGCGGACCCTTGATTTTACAAACAGCAAGTCACAAGACAGCAACTTGGGGTCAACCCAAAACGTCAAAAAGTGACGCAGAAGAGTCCTTAACCGTGTGATGACTCGGGAGTGGGAATGTGTTGGCCTTCAACAATTACTGTCGTCTGGCTCAAACGCAGCCACTTTTTCGTCATAGAAAATAAATGGGCTTTATTTCGTCACAGCCCGAAGTACGATATTTCTTCGGGTGACCTTCAGTTTTCTTAAACTAGAAGTGTGAGAGAGGCTGGCCTCCAGTTGGCTTTCCAGAAAGCCTACCTTATCCGATTACCTGGATCAGGTGTGTTTGGCCAACAAGGAGCTTCAACAGTTGGTTGGTTGGAAAATAAATAGGACACCGGCCTTAGGGGCCTGGATTCTGACACCCCTGGTCTTGTACAGTCAATGGTCCAGAAGACCACGGATAGGCAACTCCAGGTCCTGAGGGCTGCTGCGTCTGCATGATTTCCAGATATCTAAGCCCTACTTATGACTAATTAGGTGTGTCCAGCCAATTTGAACATTTGAGCAAGTTATGTTGGCAAACAGGAACTCTCGAGTCGCATAGACACACAACACAGTCCATGATTGGATATTGTTGCAGCATGGTGCAAAGAACTTCCCGCTTTCAGTTTCGCCAAAATCCATAAAGCATCCATAAAAAAAGACCCAGTTGCAAGTCGTGTGCATCCCGTAATCCCGCCAGCAAAGCTCATTAAGATCAGCGGAATATCAGGATCTCGGCCCCGTCATTAAAAATGACAAAGCCCACCACTAAACGCACGTGCGCTGTTAATTACCAGAGGCCACGTCTGTTAAATATCAGATTCCTGCCTCTAAATAGTGGGCAGTTCTCTCTGGCGGTCTCGTCTGTCACTGTAAATGTCATCACTTTATTCTCCTGTTGGAGACGATGACAGGCTCCACTTTGAGCGGCGCTTTATCTCCCTCGCCATCCATTCTCCTTGCCTTTTCTCTTTTTCCTCGCTTGTGTATCCGCTTTCCCCACGTGGCAAATGATTGCCCCGGTAAAGGTATTTTCAGTTTCAATCTCGCGTTTTCCCAAGAGAGAAATCCCCCCCCCCCCCTCCCCAAAAAAAGAGAGAGAGAGAGAAGGATGGGGGGGCAAAGCTTCCTGCAGCTGGTTTCACTGAGAAAATTGTTCAGAATTGCCTCATTCCAGGGCAGATTAGTGAATGCATACAATCCTTGGCTGAGTGCTATTGTGCTCTACAATTTGGCCATTATACTTTGTCTTTTCCATTTAGAGAACCCCTACCCAATTAAAGTAATACAGCCCCTTCCAATACCTGCTCCCAATTAAATCGGGGCGGTATTACCTGCCTTCATGGAACTGGCCGCCGCTCCTCAACACTCGCATTCATTAGGCCTATTCAACGTGACGGCGCCGATGACAACGATTCAAGTCGTTCCCGAACAGGACCGTCACCCACCCCTCTCAAGACCAGGAATGCCCACCGCTCACTCACAGGGTTCAGAATTGGCGAGGGAACAGAGGAGAGGGAGGGTCGCTCTCTGACACTTTTTCCCTCCCTTTCTTTCTTCTCCACATTTTCTCGTTTTTGTTTCCCAGGTAGCTAGTTTTTTTTTTCTCCTTTCTACTCCATTGTGCCTTTTTCAAATCCTTCGTCCGTGCGGTTTCGCCTGGAACCGTTTTTAAAGCCCCGCCGCCACAAAGAAAGAGCTTGTCCAGGCCACTGACTCGATTGACAATTTCAGAGTCCACAAAAGCCAGAGCTGGGAGTGCAGCTGAAGAGTGGAAGGAAGGAAGGAAGGAAGAGGAGGGGGGTTGTCAGGCTAACACGTTTACTGTCTAAACTCATAACCGCCAGGTGTTGGTAGCCTTTGAGAAAAAAATCTGTCATTTCAAACTGTTCTGAGTGAATTCTCGCCGTATCGAGGAAAAAAAAAAAAAAGAAAAACGTTTCCTGCCACAATTCATACTCACTTTTTGTAAAGCTGCAGGTATAATGAGCCAGGCAATCTGAGGGAAATGTACCAACAGGGAGAGCTGCACAAGCACATACTATATTGTTTACTTGGGGCACTTGAACGCACTTGAAACCACATTTCCTCAGAGTGACGCAATGTTGAGAATTTCTGTGCGTACCTAAAACACGAAGGAATTAAAAGGAAAAAAAACTCAACAGAAAAGTGATTGTGGTAAGTTGAACGTTTTTGTCAGTATCCTTTTTGATTTATTTTTTGTCAACATTGGAAGTACGTTTTTAAAAATAAATGCAATAGCTTTTTTTTAGTGATATGTAGCTGTTATTTCTCTGGGTGATTTAATACGTTATTATCACAACTCTAGCTAGGTTTACATAGACATAAGTAATCGGGATGAAAAAGCTCGCCAATTGGAATACTCTGATCCGATCAGACTCATTTGGATCTAAATTCCCTTTTAATCAAGACAGGTTGGTTTTACTGATTATTGATCCGTTTGTGGTGCATGTAAACATCTGGTTGTGGATCATTACTGCTCTGGCTTTCCATTTCTACGTCACACATAGACAATGTGTGCTTCTCTTGAGTAAAACAGCAACTAAAAATTTTATTTTGATGAAAACAAATCATTTTAAATGTAACAAATAAGAACTTTTGTTAATTGATCCAATGTTTCATTTTTTTCAGTGCAGAAAAAAAAAAAAAACTCTAAATCTAAATGTAAACTTGTGTGTTTGAGAGCGCACCAACACAAAGAAAAGCGCTTCTCAGAGTAACGCGGTTTAGTCTTAAGATGGTGGACTTTGGACCCCAACGTTTGGATGGTAAAATTTAAAATAAATAATACTAATATTGATAAAAAAAATATAAAAAACTGCCACTTCAAATTAAGGGGACGAAAAAAGGGGAAACATCTCCCTTAAATCCTTTTGACTCTAAAACATCATTCCCTCAGCAGCGAATAACTTCACACACTTGAGTGCTGGAAATTGTATTATTTTATCTTTTCACCAACATCAGTTCCTCTTATTGATATAAATTGCTAACGTTCATTAGCATCATTCTAAACCTGGTTAGCATCAAACCCATCCACAAAAACACACAAGTTAGTGGTCAGAGAGATATATCCAGGCCACATTGTATGTAGTAGCTAACATTAGCTAAGCTAATAATCGCACAGCATTTTTTTAGGCATCTAACTTGAATTTCAAAACAAAACAAACCAAATCAACCAAACTACCATCATGCTCAGCACAGCTTTATGAATGGAACTAATATCATTATATTTTTAAATTGTCCCTAATGTTCTTTTAATTATGATTATGCTGTTTTTTTTTGTTTTTTTTTTTTAGCCAAAATCAAAATGAGTTTTTTAAGAGATATTTTGTGCCGTTCAGAAAGAGCTCATTAGAAATTCACCACTGACTTATGGGCGGGACTGTTGGCGCGGAAGTTAGCATCGGTTAATTTCCCATCAACTTTTGTTTACAGCCAAAGCTAGCTTATAGCACCTCACAAGACTTAGCTAACATTATTATTGAAAATTGAAAATATATAGATACAAGAGAAAATCACATTTTGTAAAATATTTAGGGTTTTTATAGATTGTACATATTTTTAAAATGGATTAAATTGATAAATCCAAGATGATTTAAAATTGCTAATTTGGATATTTTTTCCCTCTTTTCTGATTTCTTCGAACTTTTATTTAATTAATATAAAAATTTTAATGATTATATTTTTTGCTGCTATGCATTTACAAATGAAACAATCTTTTTGTGCGATATTTGTTACTCTACAGATTACAAATAAGGACACGTATGAGGAAAAAAGTTTCTATATAAATTAAAAGCACAGAAAAAAGTCAATTAACATCAGATCTTAATCCTAAAAATTCTTCCTTTAGGTGAACACGCTTCCATAAAACACCTCAGCTCCCATCGAGCATAATACCTCTTTGATAACTCTCCCCTCCCTTTGCTATTGGTTTTACTCAGTGACATTTGGAGATAATCTAGGTGAATATAATAGCTCAAGGAGGTGGAAGTGGTGGGCGGATGAGGGGTTTCCACCATGAGAGTGACATTCTTAGGACCCCCCATGAGGGGGAACCTCGTGGTCCTCCTATGCAGCCACTGGGAAAGATATCAACTTTCCCTTCACAGTCCTCAGGAGGACAGCGGCTCCCTCTTTTTGTCGGCTCTCATCCGGAGGAGAGCCGGCTAGTAAAGCAGCTCAAAGAGATGTGTGTATTCAAGGAGACACAAACTGTATGTGTGCATTTTTTTTATTATATATTTAGCGATTGAGGTTGTGAAGTTGGTCTCTAATTACTCTGTAAACAATATGTGTTGTAAAAGTGTCCTTTCATCTATATTGGTGTACTTGGACTCAATTTACAGACCTGTGATACACAAATTGCATGCAATTTCGTCATAATTTACCAGTACAGCAAATTAATTTCAGCTCCTGGTATTTGTTTGGTGTTAAGTGCATTCTGCTTTAATAAATTCCTCCTTCATGCAGACAAATATGTAGCAGCGAGACGAGCCAATCAGATTCAGAAGAAATAGGTGTTCTTGCTCTGACCTTGGAGCCACGTCAGCCCCCGGATCATGCCCGCCTTTGATGGCAAATCAAAGATCTCCCTTCTCTGAGTCAAGGCTGTTTGGTTGCTGTACTCTTTTTTTTTTTTTTTTGCCTTGTCCATGTTTAGAAAAGGAAATTGATCATGACTTTCACTCCTCAAGTGGCGATGAAAGGAAGAGCGATGATTCACCTTGGGGAAGATTTTAAAGAAAAAAATGTCTGACGTACGATACAGGAATCATGTTGAGTTTAAGACTCCAATTGTGACTACAGTAATGCGTTTTCGCATCGGATTATCAGGCGCATTGTCAATAGGGCCTAAAATTTCAGGGTAACTCACAATACGATTACATTACGATTACATTACATTGCAATAATCAATATATTACCTTGGTAATACCTAAACAAATATATATTTTCTTTCACCCGAAACCTTTTTTTTTTTTTACACCAAATTAAGACACAATATTAATTTATCATCCTTTACAGCAGTAAATTAAAATTATCAACAAATACTAACACGTCCTTGTAAAAATTATGTCATTACAAAGCTCCAATTTACAACTAAAATGCTGCGTATATCAAATAACATCCTGACTTTAAAGAACAATAAAAATTCATAATCATGTATTTGAATTGATTTGACATTTTATGTCTCGGGACATATGGGACATATAACAGTCTCTGGACATATCACGATACATACCGCATCATGAGCTTAGTATTGCGATACAAATCGCATCATGAGCTTAGTATCGCGATACAAATCGCATCATGAGCTTAGTATCGCGATACAAATCGCATCATGAGCTTAGTATTGCGATACAAATCGCATCATGAGCTTAGTATTGCGATACAAATCGCATCATGAGCTTAGTATTGTGATACATACTACATCATGAGCTTAGTATCGCGATACAAATCACATCATGAGCTTAGTATTGTGATACATACTACATCATGAGCTTAGTATCACGATACATATCGCATCATGAGCTTAGTATTGCGATACATACTACATCATGAGCTTAGTATCGTGATACACATCGCATCATGAGCTCAGTATTGTGATACATACTACATCATGAGCTTAGTATCGCGATACAAATCGCATCATGAGCTCAGTATTGCGATACATACTATATTATGAGCTTAGTATCGCGATACACATCGCATCATGAGCTTAGTATTGCGATACATACTACATCATGAGCTTAGTATCGTGATACACATCGGATCATGAGCTTGGTATCAAGTTACATATCACGTCATGAGTTTGGTATAGCGATATGTATTGTATCAACAGACTCTTGTCAATACCCAACCCTAATCCATATATAAGGCGCATTGTCACTTTTTTTAAATAATCTAGGCTTTTAAATGTGCCTTATCGTGCAGAAAATATGGGACACACAGCATTCGAGTTGCCCTTTCTCATTTTGCTGTTTGTCCCTTTCTACAGTTTTGCCGTTTTGATGCATCGGCGAACTCCCGAAGACACATGTATGCATGCAAGCACTTAGCCAGCACAGAGTAAGGAAAGGAAGCCGGATGGGAGAGGGAGATAAAGGATGGCCAAATTCAGACCACATGCTTGGAACAAACCAAGTCACCAGCGGCTACTTCCAGTCACGGTAGCTTTATATAACAGGAAAAAGGGAGAAACGGAGTCCAAGGATAAAAATGAGTGACACTTAATATAACATCGTTATGTGCTGGAATGTTTTTAATCTAACAAAAACAGCTTAAATAACAACCAAAAAAAAAAAGTATACAAAAGGACATATAATTTGGTTTGGGACGATTGTAAGAGGAAAGAAAAACAGAAGGTTGCAGAACTGTTTATCTCAGGAATGCAAAAAAAGAAATACATGAATGGGTGGGAAACAATGTTCACACTCAATTACACCAAAAACTCCACAGACTTATGATTTTTTTGTTCTTGGACAACAAACATCAATAACAACCTGAGATTGAGGATTGCTAAGTTTCTCAAAGTAATGTCACATTGAGCAAAGGCCATATAATACTTGACAATGATGTTCCTGATGCTTTTCAAGGTACAGTAACATTTGTAGGTGAAGTTCCCCTTAATGAAATCTGAACAAACAACAACCAAAACAATCAAAAAGAAGCATTATTGGGTTGTCCAGGCCTCTGGATGGTTCCTGACAGGAGTGAGTACATCTTAAGTGAAGTACAGGTGTGTCTAGCAAGAGTTGAGATGAAAATGGAATATGTGCATGTAGTAAGTGTATCGTGAAGTATTTGTAAAGCTAATGGAAGTAGCATGCAGTTCTGTAGGTTTTTTTTTGGTAAATGTTGCACACATGGAGGTAGCAGGTGATACACGAGTACCCGCAGGACGTCTTTAAGGTGCACACACAAACTACAGTCTAGTAACTTAATTTCCTAACTTTTAATAATTAAGCTTCATGCAGGGACTAAACGTCTGAACAGTAGTGAACAGGTTTGGCGGGACGCCTGCATCTCACCGACTTCACCTTTATGGACGTCTGCATGTCGCAAGTGTTCGCCATGCCATGATCCTTGCAGCATGCCTGTAGAAAATAATATACATTTTCAGTCGGTCTATGACTCCCTTCTAAGACTCCCTTCCGGTCTATGACAGGTCCATATATACCTGTAAGTCGGCTGTGATTATGTAAATAGAACTTTTTTGAACTGAAGTCCTTTAAATGAAATAATGGAATAAGTATTTAAGTCCAGCTACCTCATGCAATAATTTGGAATTTTCCCCAAATGGTTTTTTAGTGAAGATATTTAAGATGTAACTCAGTTTAGTAAAAAATAGACAAATATGATTAGTAGGATTTCTAGGAGAATTGATGATCATATTACATTGGTTTTCATTTCTCAGACAATTTTCTTCTTAGGAAGATGAAAAAAAAAGGGATTTTAGTCATTTTTTTTAATTAACACCAATCACTTTTTTCTGTGTGTTTGGATTTTTTTTTTTTTTTTGTTTGTTATTACCAAAGACTATCCCTCAAAACTGCTATTGGGTGAGACATTGTAACCTTAAAGTTATGTTGAATTCACCCTCCTGCCAATCAAACCAAATTTAAAAAAAAAAATTGAGTTTTAATACATTTATAATAAAAGTTAAAAAAAATAACGATTCAGTGCTTATGCATATAAGATATAATAATAAACATGAATATAATCTATACAACGAGAATGTATATATGTGTTTGTGTAAAATCTGATGTTTTAGCATTGGAGTCAATAAATTGCACCCTCCTGGAACCTGCCTCTAGTGGTTTTTAGTGGAACTGCAATAATAAGCCCTTCATGGTTTTTGTAATATCAAGTCAAAAAGATTGGGGTTTTGGTAAAACAAATCAAGCTAGCATAAATTACCAGTAGATATCTAGCAACAAAATACTGTTTTCATTCACAAGACCACTCCGACTGTCTTAAAAAGAGCACTAAAAAACCTTTGAATATCTGAGTTTTTTTAATAGACAACTATTACATAAATTAATTTGGCCAAAGTGTAATGACATTTTTTTGCATTCTTTTGAAGTTAATTTTTTTAGAAGTTTTTTTCCCCCCAAGAGTTTGATAGAAATATTAGTATTTTAATATGGCGCACCAACAACAAATGCTCTACTTTCAAACTTGTTTCATATATAAGACACATCAACCTATTGGGTTTTTATTCATTCATCCATTTTCTAAACCTGTTCTGTCATTTTCAGATACTCGGGTAAACCCTATACAGGTCGCCAGTCTGTCCCAGGGCCACAATCACCAATCAACCAATTAACTTATGAAGCATGTTTTTGGATACTGGAAGGAAGCCAGAAAACCCACACAATACATGGAGTACATGCAAACTTCACACAGAAAGATCCCAGGCAGGACTTGAACTGGGCCCTTCTTGTTGAGAGGCAAGAGTGCTAACCACTGCACCACTATGCGGCCACAGATGAATATATAGGGCCTGTATATACTATAAGGCGCATTGAGCAAAACAAAAAAGTGAAAGAAAAGTCCTTCAGTTAGGCAGACTTTATTAACGATGTTCACAGTAACTCTAGAACCTGTTTGTAGCATGCTATATATTAGCCATGTTAGCATTTTTACAATTCTTTAATTCTGTGCTTTGTTTACAACACATAAAAAAATAGACTAATAACACTAAAACGAACATCACTGTGACTACATTAACTTTTAGTCATGCTAGAGACCCAAAAAATTGCATCGTCCAACAACCGTTGCATGTTAGCCGCGTTAGCATTTTCACAATCGTAATTCTGCATCTTGTTTGCAACTTGAATAAACAAAAAACAGATTGGGTGCAATAAAACAAAAATTACTGTGACTACACAAACTTTCAGTCTCGTTAGTAACACATATATAAAACAGATTCTGACACTGCTAGTCATTAGCCGCATTAGCATTTTCAAAATACTTGTTGAACTTTTAGCATCCTGTTGGCCACATGAATAAAAACAAAACAACAAAAAAAACAGACTGGTACCGATAAAACCGACATTACTGTAATTGCGCCAACTTGAACCTTGTTAGTAACACATAGAAAAAACAGTTCAACATCGCTACACGTTAGCCATGTTAGCATATTCACAATACCTGTAACTCCCAACCTTGTTTACAAGACATTAAAAAATATATATTTTACTGTGACTATTCTAACTTTCAACTTTGTTAGTAACACACACAAAAAAAAAAAAAACAGTCTAAAGCCGCTACACGTTAGCCATGTTAGCTAATTACAACCTTGTTTTGACAGTGCAACGTGTACTAAAATAATTTTGACATCAGTAAAAACTCACTCTGGATTCTAAGTCACAATGTTGTTTTCGAGGAAAACATTTTTTTAAGGGTGTTATTTTTCGGAAAATACAGTATCCGAAATTTCAGTTACACTGTGGAGTGAGTGAGGGGTCATGACCAAAAATATTTTATTCAATTTTTAGGGCTTAAGCTTATTCATATATTTCCCACTGTAGCACATTTTACTCCTCTCTCTCCTTACCCTGATGCTGAACACTTCCTGCCTCCCAGCTGATGTTAGCGGCTAGCTGGCACTAGCGCAGATGCTAACCCCGGCCAGCTTTTAATTAATTTCACAGACAGTAGCGCAGTGACCCCGTAAAAAAGGACGAGGCACACCCGACTAATCAGCACAAGCCCCATGACATCACTCCTGGACCTGCCGAGCCAGCTAAAACGAGAGGGGGGGGGGGCCGAGGTAGTTTACTGTGGATACAAAGCGCCAATTCATCACTATAAGCAAATGCTAACCTAGGAGCGTTGCCCCCGGCAGAATTAATTGGCCCACTCCCTGTCTGTGAAGTGTCTGGCCTTGTTTAAAAAGACAGGCTGCCCCAGAGACCCTCGCACTCGGCGCTCGCCTCTATTGGCTGATTGATATCCATGGAAACCCCTGCTCCACAAAACCAGGAAGTGCTTGTTCATGAGAAACGCCGAGACACAGTTATGCCTTTTCATTTTGGATTCTCTTTAAGGAATTCGAAATGTAAGTAAAAAAAAAAACTATCAGTGGCAGGTCCTTTCAGGCGAAACTCCAACAAAGAATCGGTGACAGAACCGACTCTTTTGACGAGTTCTAAGAAAGCGTAGGTGCTTTGTAAGAGCAACTTTGAGTACATTAGCTGCTGGAGATTGGAGGCCGAGAGGGGAAAATTAAAAAAAAAAAAAAAAGAGACAACAGAGCTCTCCCTCCTTCCTTCTCCCCCCACTGTTTATCTGGCTTCTCCCGTTCGGTTGAGAGTGCACCCCTATCTTGCCGGCCCATCCGCGGTGTCTCCTTTCCCTGGCTCCTGTACTTGGGGGAATAATTAATCGGGCTAACAGGTAAGAGATACCGAGATGTGGCATAAGAGCAGCTTTCAGAACTTTGTGTGTGCCCGGTTTCCACGCTGAAATGGATCCAGGGTCCCTTTCAAGCAAAGAAAAAGGCGAGGGAGTCTAAAAGGGAGACGCCCACTTTCTCCAACGTCTTTTTTTTTTTTTTACTTTCTCAAGCAAATAGACGATTCTGTCCGCTGTTTTCACAAGACGAACTAAAAGTGACAGCACGGTTTGGGGAGACTTCCGTCTCTTTCGGTGGCTGTCAGGTGATTGACAGCAAAAGTGAAGCAAGGCAAAGCAAACCACGAATCGACTTGTGTAGAAATCCAAGAGATTTTCACATTTTAGGTTGACCGTAAAAGTTATGATTTGGCCTTTTTTAGCAGAAAAGCCAGCAGTCACTAGGAAGGATTAGCAATACACCATTTTTCTCCTTTTAAGCAGCCCGACAGCAGCTGACTGATACTCCCGCTAAAAGAGGAATTTCACAGCCCTAAACAGTGTTTTACAGACTGAAAAGAGACCATAAACATCACCTGTCAGACGCCGAAAATCAACTGCGCCGTATATTATTTATAACACGTCGAGATGAGATGAGTTGAGCCCTGCTGAACTGAGGAGAGGAGCTGGATCCCTGAGTGAAAGGATCAGTTGCGTCATGAATTTATTGTGTTGTAGTTTTAATGTCTGTGCCTGGTAAACAACATGCGCAATATTTGTCAAAAATAGAGCAAAACCGACAATAGCTCAAAATGGGGTGAGTTACATTTGAAGTGATGCAAAAATTGAATGTAACCTCAAATTTTTTTTTTAAATCAAAAAGAAATGACAAGCTAAAAAGAACTGTTGACAAAAAACAGAGGTTAATGTTAAATTATGCCCAAAAAAAAGCTACACAGAATGCTATAAGCTAATTTAGCTTCTACATTTTGTTTAGGTAAACAAAGCCAAAAATGCTTAAAAAAAGTAATATTAACTTAGTTTATAAAGGTGCAAACAGGGGGAAAAAATAGTTAAAACACCATGAGAGATCAAATTACAGAACACAAAACAAAAAAAATGTATGCTAATTCGTTAGTTAGCTTTTTGTTTGGCGTCAGAAATCTTAGCAACCCTATAAAATGAAATTAAGTAATCAATTAAAACGGGAATGCTGTTTTTGTTAAGGAAACTGTAGGAAAAAAAAATCATTAAAAAATCATTATACAGCTGAGCTGTGAAAAAAAAATTACATGGGATGCTAAAGGCTAACTTAGCATGTCAATGTGTAAAACTTCAAAAAAAAGAACATTGTTTGGCAATACAAATAAATCTGTAATGGATAAAATTGTTGATTTTTTTCATTTTTATTCCATAAGAATGATTAATAAATGCAACATGCTAACTGAAATCTAAATTAGCTTAAAGAACTACACATTTTCACAATCTCCATCATCAGTTGCTCAGTAATCTCTTAAGTTGTAATCATTTTCCAACATTATTGTGGGGTGCTGTAAAATAAAAAAGTAAGAAAGAAAAACGATGCGTTGCTTTTACAATGTAAATGCAAGTGAAAGAAAAAAATTAAAACCATGTGTTATGGGTGCCATAGTTTATATGTTGGTTTGATTCCTTCTAAAACCTGTTGAGGTGGTCAAATTCTGTAAAATAAAAGTTGGATTTCAGTAGAATAACTTTGGAAAAATTATATTGTGAAACGTTGTATCATCAGCATACGTAGAAATGCAAATAATTCATTAAAAATTAGCAATAATGTGATTGTTAGAGTTAGATATTTACAAAAGTACAGTGATTTAATAGATTTTTCTTGCTGAAGGGACTCCATTTATAATAAAACTAGAGTAAAAAAATAAATAAAGGTCAACAAACTGCCAGCTTTTATTTTGAAGGGGTACCATTGCATCTTTTAACATATAAATTTGACCAAATAGGGGTTGTAGTCCCAAATTGGAGAGTTCCAGCTATAATATGTCCGTCTGGTCAAAATACCCAGCACTCTTAAAGTATTTTTTTTTTATACAATGAAGCTGATGTAATGCAGGTTAGCCTTTAATTTTACAGCTTCTTTCTCTCTTCCTCTGAAAAGGTCACCGATGTAAAAGCATGGTCGTCTCCTGAATGCAGCGCTCTGCATCCTGCAGAGCTCACAGCTGGACTTGTGAAAGGCCAGAGCGACACCACCGCTCTCCGTCCACCAAACGGAGGTCACACAAAAAAAAAAAAACTAAACTAAAAAAAACAGAGTTGGATAGGAGCCGAGCAGAGCTACTCTCACTTACTTTTCCTTTTGTCTTACCTCCCCCTGCTGGCTGGCTTCTCTCGTTCCTCCTCCCTTTGAGGACTCTTGTTAAGCTTAAGCTGCAAACCACAGCAATGGCTTTCATGCAGATTCGCATTAGGCGCTGCGTCACAACTTCAGGGAACGCGGCGAGAGATACTCGCAGTCACCATTGTGTTCGTCATTAGCGCTGAACGATGGAATTGCTGCAAATTAAAAAGCAAGCAACACATGTCAGGGGATAATCAAAGCTATCGATAACAGCTCATCAGGGATGAAATCAATCCTGTAATGTCAGCGCCGGTGCTTAATCATGTGACTCGTCAACAACGCTGATTGACGGGCCAAAGACGGATGGAAGGCGGTAATGAAGGACTTCAGATATTTCCCGCAGTTGTTAGTGGATCTCGCAGTTAAAAAGGATGCTGCTGACAAATTCAATTATTGAAAAATGACGGGCTAATGGTCCGTGGTAATGATTTATTTCATAAGTACTTCTGCTTCATGTTTTAATGAAAGCTTACATTGTCACTCGTGGCAAAAGGGAGCGGGCGCCCTACGCCAATTACCGCACTGTCACCGAGGCTTGTTCCGCAGCCTGGAGACGAGGCAGGAACAGAAAGTGCACCGGCTCAAAATACAATCAAAGTGACATTTTTTTTTTTTTTTCTGTTTTCTCCTTGGAAAAACGAAGGATTCAAGGCTTCACCGCAGGCTCACCATCCCCGGGCGTCGGAGGGCGGGGTGTTGGATTGAGGAGAAAGAGAGAAAAGCGGTAAGGGTCAGTGACAAGTGTCACACACAGGATGGGTCTGCGAGTGAAGTGGGGTGGAACAAGTGCTATAGAGAGAGGCCAGGGATTGTGTTTTTCCCATGGTCCACTCTCTCTCTCTCTCTCTCTCCCTCCCTAACTATGGTAGTCGGTCGTTGCCCTGTCAAGAAAGGAGCGGGACAAGCTCAGTTTCACTCCACAGGGCTGGTGTGTATTCAATGAATTGATACAGATGAAGAAGTTCAGCACAATGGATGGATTACCACACCCAAAATAGACCCCCCTCAAAACACATACACACAGCCCGGACCATGACCCACCGCCACCCCCATATAGTCTTCTTTATTCTCCTATGACATACAGAAACATTGAATGAAACAGAGAAGTAACAAACATTGAGCTAAAACATCCTTTTGTCCTGGTTTTAAGTCAGAAAACATTAAATGTGATCTTTGTGCTGTTCTTGTCCAAAACATTTAATGACTTTTCTATGCAGACGATAAACTGCTTCAGGCGTCTATAATGCAATGTTCACACTGGGGTTGAAAATACGTGTTCAAGCAATCACTTTCATTGAAAAGTCTATGTCAACAAAGGGCAATTCCAGGCCTCAAGGGCAGTACTACTTCCTGTTTTCCAACATACCCTGCTCTGGTATGTTCTAATTGGCTGGACACACCTGAACCAGGTAATCAGTCATGAGTAGGGCTTGGATATCTGAAAATCATGCAGACACTGCCGCCCTCGAGGCCTGGAGTTGCCCATTCCTGGTCTACGTCAATGCGAATGTATCTATTTCTGGGGATTCCACGCCTTAAAACTCTTGCATTCACAAATCTCTACGCAATTTTTTAAGTCCGTCTTTGGGCGCACCATACAAAATGTTAGTGCTAGTGTTAATGGTCAAAGCAGCTGAACTTTGACAAATCTTAGACTTGATAGTGATGTTCGGGTCCTTTTCAAAACATGGACTCGCAAACTGGTTGACGAGTGACCATGACCAAGAAATTATTCTTTGTGGTTCGTGCCCGACTGGAATTATATGACAAGTCTTTCATATATTGGAATAGAGCTGAAGTCACACAAGATTTCCATTGCTTAGACCAGGGATTGACAACTATGGGCCTTGAGGGCCGCATTCCTGCATTATTTCCAGCATATTTTGCTCTGGCATGTTCTAATTGGCTGGACACACCTGAACAAGGTTACCAGTCAAGAGTAGGGATTGGGCATCTGGAAATCATGCAGACACTGCAGCCCTCGAGGCCTGGAGTTGCCTATCCCCAACTTAGACATTTCCAACATGTTCTTAGTCCCAAGTCGTCACATATTGATGTTTGGCGAAGGACCCCTTCGCGTCCCTTTTTGATGTTTTGGAAGTCCCTAAGTCTTGTTTTCAATATACTGACTGTTCCCATCAATCATGGGTCCCCAACGTCTGGGCAGCAAACCAGAACCGGTCCAGTGCTGCTATGTGTAGAGCCCCGCTACCCTAACCAGATGCGAGATTGGACATGAACCAGTACTGGGTAAGGGTACTGGTACTGGGTTAGGGTACCGGTTTTGGATGCGTCCTGAGGACCAGTACGAATCCAGTACCACGTCCGATTCTGCATCTGGTGTCCCAAGGGTTGTGGACCCTCGATTATATGAACAGCCATCACATCAAAAAACAACAACTTGGGGACACCCAAAACATCAAAAAGTGACACGGAGGGGGCCTCACCCAAATGTCATGTGACAACTCTGGGATGAGAATGTATTGATTTCACCTCAAGCCTCTTCCAACTGTGAGTACATGGGCTAGTATCGGGTAGAGACAGTCCAGTGTGAACATAGTATGCTAAAAGAGTCACACATATACATACTATAAAGCCAAAAAAATCTGTCAGTTATTGAATCTGTCTGGAAGTGCCTGCATCTTCTTGATGACTCCACTCAATACCAGAAGTAGAAGACAAAAAAAAAAAATGCAGCGCACCTTACTAAGTGCCACCACCATTAAAAGGAAGAACTCTGGAAAAGCCAATGAAAAAATATAGGTCCCAGCTGAGATACCAAAGTTATGCCTGTTACAAGTTGAAATGCTGAACCGAAGAGTTCATGACTATGTCTAAAAAAATTAAAATAAGCAACAAACGTAATCACTGGGGTGTCCAGACATATTATTTTAAGTGCAAACTTGTGGTCATTCCATGATGGACCCAACTTTTCACTAAATGTGTATGTTTATTTATCCATCCATCTTCTTCCGCTTCATCCCCGGGTCGCGGGGGCAGCAGTCTAAGCAAAGATGCCCAGACTTCCCTTTCCCCGGCCACTTCCTCCAGCTCCTCTGGGGGGACCCCGAGGCGTTCCCAGGCCAGCCGAGAAACGTAGTCTCTCCAACGTGTCCTGGGTCTTCCCCGGGGCCTCCGCCCAGTGGGACATGCCCGGAACACCTCTCCAGGGAGGCGTCCAGGAGGCATCCGAACCAGATGCCCAAGCCACCTCAACTGGCTCCTCTCGATGCGGAGGAGAAGCGGCTCTACTCCGGGTGACTGAACTCCTCACCCTATCTCTAAGGGAGCGCCCAGCCACCCTCCGGAGAAAACTCATTTCAGCCGCTTGTAGTCGGGATCTCGTTCTTTCGGTCACGACCCAAAGCTCATGACCATAGGTGAGTACTGGAACGAAGATCGACCGGTAAATCGAGAGCTTTGCTTTCTGGCTCAGCTCTCTTTTCACCACAACGGACCGGTACAGCGACCGCAAAATGGCGGACGCCGCTCCAATCCGCCTGTCAATCTCACGCTCCGATCTTCCCTCACTCGTGAACAAGACCCCAACATATTTAAACTCCTCCACCTGAGGCAGGAGCACTCCACCCACCGAGAGAGGACAAACTACCTTTCTCCGGTCGAGAACCATGGCCTCAGATTTAGCGGTGCTGACCCTCATCCCAGCCGCTTCACACTCGGCTGCAAACCGCTCCAATGCATGCTGGAGGTCCTGGCCTGATGGAGCCAACAGAACAACATCATCTGCAAAGAGCAGAGAGGAAATCCTGTGGTCCCCAAACCAGATCCCCTCCGGCCCCTGGCTGCGCCTAGAAATTCTGTCCATAAAGACTATGAACAGAACCGGTGATAAAGGGCAGCCCTGCCGGAGTCCAACATGCACCGGGAACAGGTCTGACTTACTGCCGGCCATGCGAACCAAGCTCCTGCTCCGGTCGTACAGAGACCGGACAGCCCTGAGTAAGGCTCCCCGGACCCCATACTCCCAGAGCACCCTCCACAGGACACCACGGGGAACGCGGTCGAACGCCTTCTCCAAATCCACAAAACACATATGGACTGGATGAGCGAACTCCCACGAACCCTCCAGCACCCTGAAGAGGGTATAGAGCTGGTCCACTGTTCCACGGCCAGGACGGAAACCGCACTGTTGTTCTTGAATCTGAGGTTCGACTATCGGACGGACTCTCCTCTCCAGTACCCTGGCATAGACTTTCCCGGGAAGGCTGAGGAGTGTGTTTATTTAAAAACCTTTAATTGGTTGTATTGATTCAACAGACGGTTATCAAGGCACATGAGATTTCTTCATGGAACATCTTTGGAATCCATTACTGTTAAAGTTGAGTCATCTGGGAGGAGCTCTGAGTATTGCTTAAGTGGTTTGGACATCGAGTGAGAATGCCACCTGAACAGCTTCCTGATGCGACAGAGTTATCTAACCAGAACAAGGCCCCATGCCAAACCCTTTTCATAAGTAAGAGATTATGTCTGCAGCCTGGCCAGATTACTCCTCAATGACTTCCCAAAGAAGTTGAAAGAAGAGGATGTTCGATTAGATTACTGCTCCTGTGATCTCAACCCAAGGAAGTAGTGGAGGTCAATAGATCACATAATGGGTTTTTAACCATTGTTTATTTTTGAGTTTCTCATGGACAAAGTTTTCAGAATGGATGTCAATTTACAGAACTCCTCATGTGATCAAGCTCGTTTCCAAAATGGCATTAGCTTACTTGTTGTCAATAAAGACAAAAACATCCAGATTCTGATTGACTAAATAAACCCAAACCAGTGGAAATTCTATTGGGCTTTGCTGGAAGTCAAGAAAGACATGGACAGGCCTGTTAAATTATATTTCAAAATGCAAAAGTGTTAAACTCATATTTCACTAATGTTATCTTTTTTGCTCAGTTACCGTATTTTCCGCACTAAAGGCAAGATTAATCTGAGATAAGTCCATCAGACAGTCAGACTTTTATTGCCTTTGGAGTGACTCTAGAATTCGTAACACGCTATATCTTAGCCACGTTAGAAACGTCAGTTAGCCGCTTTAGTGAATTCCCATTACCTGTAACTCCCAATCTTGTTTGCAACATGTGAAAAACAGTGTCAATATAACTGTGGCTAAATTAAATCCCAACCTTGTTAGTGAAACGCAAAAAATAAAAAATAAATGGCTAGCGCTACACGTTAGCCACGTTAGAAATGTAAGGCTCGTTAGCAAATCTCAAATACCCAACATTGTTCGCAACACGTAAAAAACACTTTCAGAAAAAATTGCAACCGACTAAACTACCTCCAAACCTTGTTAGTAACATGATAAGAACTCCCACTTATGCTATACGTTAGCCACGTTCAATATGTTAGCCTTGTTAGCGAACGCCCAATACCTGTTACACCCAACTTTGTTTGCAACACATAAATAAACAATGTCAGAAACAAATGTAACTGTGACTAAACTAACTCCCAACCTTGCTGGTAACATGTTAAAAAAAATTATGCTAACGCCACGTGTTAGAAACGGTAGCCTCGTTAGTAAATTCCCAAAACTCCCAACATTGTTTGCAACATATAAAAGACACACTTGTAACAGTAACTAAACTAACCTGTTAGTATCATAATAAAAAAATTAAAAAAAAATTTAAAACACACTCTGCCACCGCTATACGTTAGCCACATTAGCATATTTACAGTAACACCCAATCTGGCTTCCAACGGAAAAAACTGAATTAATGCTAGAATTAGTGCTACAATTTATAAAGAACTCTGTCGTTTATTGAAATACATGAAGGCTTTCAAGACTAACTCATAGTGTGGAATACAGTTACAGAATACAGTGGAGTAGTTGCCTGAATACCAATGTATTTCTCGTATTGTTCCCCAAACTTTAACCTTCAAATTGTTCATTAAAAAGTTATTCAATTTAGCACTAATTTTGGACCAGATTTGATTCAACTCACCCTCTAACCATATCAAGAACCCAAAATATTAAATCTGTTTTAATAATGTGTGTGAGAACATGAAACTGACAACAAAATTTAGTTAAGTAAAGGCTAAAAAAAAAAAAATCAATTTTGAGTCAAAGCCATCCAAAGGTGTTATGCCACTCCCCTCACAACCAGAATATAACATCATGATGAGAGGATTCAGATTATCTTTTCAAAATTTAGACGTAAAAATTTGTTTTTTGACTGACTTGAAGTTCAAGAAGCAATGCAAGGACTTGTCAACAAAGCAACACTTGAAGTTGTGTTTTTTTTTTTTTACTTTTTGGCTAAGTTGTCCAGAGGGTCAAGGCTCCGCCCCTCCATCTCTGGCTGGAGTGTGAGGCGTCCTCAACTGTCAGAGCTAATGGTTTGAATGGGCCCTAATGTCCCCTCCTACCAATAAATCACATACACGGTGCCCTGCTTAGACATGCAGCAGCTTGGCAGAAGACTTCTCTCTGGAGATTAATGAGCACACACCCATTTACCTTGTACCAACCGTCAGACAAACCAAAGATTTATCGGACGACTTTTCTATTGACTCCGATATGGAAGTTGAAATTAAAAACTTTTGTTATCAATGGAAAATCCAGTGCTTGCAAACAAAAACAGATTTTCTTGAGGTTTGCGGTCACAGTTGACCCAATCAAGGGGCTATAACACTTTGTTACATATATCCACGGCAGAAAGAAAATCAAAATGATAGAAAAATAGAACATGATAGACCAATGCATTCTGACTCCCAGCTCGTCTTAAATGGACGAATGCTTTGAGACCCCCACGTGTACCTTTTTGACGTTTTGGGTTTCCCAAACTCATTGTGCTGGCTAGTGGGACCTGGTTTCAGGGCAGATGGTACCAAAACAGACTTCACTTTCAGTGGCTCCAAGGTCAATTGAGTTTGAGACCCCCAAGATCGCTAAACTATGGCCGGATCCGGCCCTCCTCCAAATGTGGCCTGGCCCCCCAAACACTACCACAGATGCATAATTTCTGGCCGATTGAAACCTGCATAGAAAGAGATAAATGTTTACGTTTAGGCTGGGATTGTTACAATTTTTCTGTTGGCCTACAAACCGACCCCGGCCCAACATCAGAGAATAAACAGTTATGTGGCCCTCACTAGAATAAGTTTGAGGACCCCTGCTCTGGGGGATGAGTGTGAACGTCGTTCCAACTTTGGTCGAGGAGTTCTGGACAATGATGTTCGGGCGCCACATTGGGGACATGTTTTGTGCAGCCAGGTCTTCTTGGTCCATGCTGTTTCCAATAAATCAGGGGTCCCCAACCTCCGGGTCTCAAACCAGGGTTGGGGACCCCTGGTTGACGTATGCCTTTGACCCGGTACAAAGCAGTCCTGTACCCAGCTAAACATCAGCATATGCTAACCAGGAGTCCTCAACCCTTGGGACACGGACAGGTACCAGGGCACGGACTGGTTGCCTAACCCGCTACAGGAACCCAAACCAGTTACGGTATTGAGTTGGTAAATGGTAAATGGCGTATACTTGTATTGTGCTTTCTACCTTCCTTCGAAGGCCCAAAGCCCTTCATAGTCACAGACCCATTCACACACAAATTCATACACTGGTGGTGGCTCCACTGCCGAACATTGGCGCCAACCTCCAACCAGAGGCAATTTAGGGTTCAGTGTCTTGCCCAAGGACACTTCGACACATGGGCGGGCAAGGAATCGAACCCACTACCCTGCGATCATGAGACGACTGCCCTACCACTGCACCACGGCTGCAGTGTCCAGAGTTATACCAGAATACAGTAGACTACAATATCGTAACTGGTTTTGGGTCTGTTACCACATTTCAAGGGTTGGGGACCAGACTGCCAGCACGTCAAAAAAACCAAGAGTTTGGGACACACAAACGTCAAAAAGGGATGCGGAGGGGGCCCGAACCATACGTCTATATATGAGGAGTTGGGAGTGATAATGTCTTCAGAAAAACAGACCAAAGACATTGGATTCAACTCCCGCTATTTCCAGTTTGAATAAACTGGAGCATCTTTACATCTTATTTTCTTTGTTACATTTGCAGACCATTTCTACAAACCAATGAACCAAACTGAACCAAAATATTTATTCTGGGATAAATAATAATAATAATAATAATGATAATGCACTCAACTAACCGTTGCTGTGATGTCATATTCGCTTCCCGGGCAATTCACAAACCGCATCTATTAATCATTTCTGAGCTTGTTCAGCAATTAAATTAGGGCAGGTCACACTCGAGCAATAATACGATTTTAATTGCATGGGGCAAGACTTTAATTCAGCTATCTCTGGATCGCTTGGCGGGGCCAAATGAAGCACTCGTGTGAAGGGAGGGGGGGATCTTGAGGCAGTCGGTTTGGGTTTTAATTTATGTCAAGATGGACAGCGAAAAGACGGACGGAGTCGCCATTTTGGATTGATTTCCGTAAACTTAGACACATGCAAACAGAAAAAGCTGGATCTGAGGCCGTTCTGCAGCAAAACGGAATGTTTACTTGTTGAATCTTTTATCAGTTTTCGCCTCCCGCCTCCTCTCCTTGTGTTATCTATGCAGCAGGTACCGAGCTATGCACCGAGCTGATTAGAACAGTGATAGATGGGAGGGTGGATGACCTAGCTTCCAACTAAACACAAGGTTGGACATTTGTCTCCTCTCCACATTTGCATGCTTTCCGCCTGTTTATGGCAATTTGTCACCAGAGTGGAGCCCCAAAAACAGTGAAGCTGGAGATCCAGGAATAAAAAAGCAGCCCATGATGAAGCACTTTGACTCAAATGCTTTCAGAATCAGTGAAATATGCACACGTGAAAGTTTCCGACGACTGCTATTTTTGATGAGTAATTAAGGTACGTTGGGCGCAGCAGAAAAGCACAAAAGTTTGCCGAAAGCGCCCTCTGCATCAGGCGTCTTCCGCTCGCCACCCACGAGCCATAAACGTGCACACCCAGCGCGACGTGCACTGATGAATGGGCTGTCAAGCTGCTTGGTGATCAGTGAATTATTTACACTCATATGACTTCAATAATTCAGGGGGACCAAGTCTTAACAAATTACTCTGCAACTTCCAAAACCAGTAGCGCTTGTTCAGCCGGAGCTGGAAAAGTCAACGTTGTAGTAAGTCAACTGATATATACAGCTAAAGTGGTGAAAAACGTTAGCTTACTGCTAATTACGATACAATCTGACCATATTTTAGGCTTGTATGGTGGATATTTGTAATATTTGACGATGGTTCAAAAACTTATTGCAATTCCCACACAGCAAGGCCACGTGGCCCCACACTGGCTCCGCTAGCCAGCGACCGGAAGCCTGGACGGCAACCCTGCTAGCTCTGCCATACCCTAGGTAGCGGAATTCACTACACTGTCCTCCGGGCGGCTGGCTAGCATACTGAGATAGCCCACTGAGTGCCCAGTTAAGACAATGCGGACAGGTGGCGCTGCCTCAGAACCTGCGGACAAACCAAATTGGGGCCCACATTTTCTGCCCACTTTTAAACCACATGCGGCCCACTAGGCCTCACTAGCTAAAGTACATTATTAGCTACGTCTCCATTGGCTATGAAGTTGAGCAATTGGATTTGCGACAATAAGTTCTCTTAATGGAAACAAGTTAATCTATAAAAACTTGAACTTGGAAGAAGTGGTTTTTAAGGTTTTTGAATTCAGCCAGGAAGCCAGAGTGGGCCCCATATGGTTTAAAAGTGGGAAAAAAATATGGGTTTGTGGTACCTCCACCTGTGTTTGCCCACATTGGCTTTGCTAGCCAAGGACCGGATGCCTGGGTGGCAACCCTACTAGCTCTGCCGGCCCCTGGGTGGCAGAGCTTACTGCGATGTCCACCAAGCGGCCTGGCAAGCACAGCAAGACAGCCCGCCAAGTGCCTACTCAAACTAATGTGGGCAAACACCAGTGGGGCCACCATCGAAACTTAAAAAAAACCCATTCAGGGTGCAAATATTCTGCTTACTTTAAAACCATTTAGAGTCAACTTGGCCTTTCTGAGTTGGAAAATTACATATTTCAATAAACTGCAATGGAAACCCTTTTTTTAAATTAAATGATAAATTAGCCCAATAACCAGATACCACAGGCACTAAAAGGTGCCACAGCGTCACACTGCTCATCAAAAGTCAATCATGTCATGTGGAATTGTTGGATCCACAGCTCCTCTGGAAAATCACCAACAACAATTTCCAAAAATCTCTTCATCCAACACATTCTCACTCCCAACTTGTCAAATATTGACATTTGATAAAGGCCCCTTTTGCGCCACTTTTTCACGTTTTGGATGTCCCCAACTCTTTTGACGTACTACCGTTTGGGTACCGGTACATTACTGCGACGCATACCGCACTGGTACCCAAACCCAGTAGCGGTACCTTAACCCAACACCGGGCCCAAACCAGTACCAGACGTGGTACCAGGTGTGAACTCGACGCAGTACCAGACGCGAACTAACACCGGGTTAAGGTTAGGTTACCGGTACTAGACGTGTCCCAAGGTCCAGTGCACATCCGGTACCGTGTCCCGAGGGTTGCGGACCCTTAATTTTACGAACGGCCAGCAGGTCAAAAAATGGCAAGTTGGGGACACCCAAAAAGTGACACGGGGGGGTCCTAAACCAAACGTCAAAATGCAACAACTTGGGGATGAGAACGTGCCGCCTCATTCGTAGCCTCTACCACGTAGCATGCTGCTCCATGGCCTGAATAAGACGCCGACATCTCCTTTGATAGATGACGATAAATACAATACATATTTATTGAATGTATCAAATGTTTATCTAACAGGTTTGGCAACACTTTTTCATTCCATGAACTTTTCAAAAAGTGAATGACTTGGTATCTAAAAAAACAGAATTTATATACAGTAAATTCTAATACAGTCATACAGTGTGATGTTCAAGCCAGATCTCAATCAGGTAGAAGGAAAAACAAGTATTTTTCTATTAAGTACACCTTGTATTTCACGCGATTCCATATCAACCTCTCCGTCTTACACACCACAAAGCGCACCAACACACACTCTCAGTGTGAACATCCGTACATTACCAGGGACACATACAATGAGACACAGAGATTAGGTCCCCTTTTTCAAAGCGTTTCCTCAAGATCAGCGACCACACAGACAGCGACGGGCGAACACAAACACGGAGAGGCCCCACCACACACTTCCAGGTCCCTAACGAGGTCGCTAATTAACTCTCCCACTTGCGCTCGCTCGTTTTCATCCGAGGTGCACATTGCTTTTTTGACAGGAGAAAATTGCCGGGCAATTAAATCATCTGAAGAAGAACACTCTAGCAGCTGGTATTAACATCTAAATGTTACATCCATATAAAAAAAAAGAAGAAATCTGGGATTTTGGTGAATTTGAATACTAACAAAGCGTTTGCTAGGAATTTCTAAAGCTAAGCATCGTAGGGAAATGTTATGAAAGCCTTCAATCTACCAAGAAAATGTTTTGTCGTTTTCTATAGATAGTGTTTTAGGTGAAAAAATACAAAGATGACGGAGTGATTGCATGAAAAAGAGAGTCATAATTTGGAAAACTACATGCAGTGTAGGGCTATGAGGAGTGCAAGGCTCTATATATTTTTAGTTGACTTCTCCGGTTTAAAAAAATATTCCCTTTTTTTTACTTTTGAAAAAATATTTCAACTCTAAAATTTGTCGTTAATTGTTAAATTTTACACATGAGCAGTCACCGGCGACGCCTATTTAAACACTTTTTGACCTCTTGTCAATCTTCAACTGTTTACGCGATCAACATGAACAAGCCGATTCTGATGAAAGTTACTCTCCATTGATTTGCGTTACTGCACAAAGCCACTTTTCAGTGAATTTATGATGATTTCTCTTCAATAGAATCATCTGATTTACCTTGATTTCTCTTCAATAGAAGAGATAAATAGATTTATACTTATTTCTCTGCGACAGAAACAGTTAATTTACATTGATTTCTCTGCGATAGAAAAACCTGATTTGTATTTATTTTTTTGCAAGAGAAACAGCTGATTTTATTTTGCCCGCCCAGTGAGTTTCCTACATCACAAATACAATCTCTTAGAAACTGGATTTTTTTCATCCGAATCAGAACAATTTTAATAAACACATACTCAGGCTTGCAATTTCTAGCCTAATTTTTCTTAAATGATCATTAAAACACAACATCAGACATAAGAATATTCACGGACGTGGTACCAGAGACTGTACAGGACCAGAACTGGTTCCAGATGCGGGGCTGAACGTGGTGTCAGTCGCGATCTGGTACCGCTTTCCCTAACCCAGTAACAGTAGCCTAGCCCTGCACTGGATGCAGGACCAGGTGTGGAATTGTACTTGACCCTGTACCAGATGAAATTGGGTAACTGGCTCCCTGTCCCAGCACCAGTACCGTAACCTGGCACTGGACGCGTTACCAGATGCTCTACCGGACTTGACCGGGTACCAGACGTGGTACCGAATGCAAACCGTTCCCTGACCCAGTACCTTAACCAAGCACCGGACGCGGTACCAGATGAGGTACCGGAAATGATCCAGTACCATAAGTCTTATCTGAGACGACCTGAAACCGGATGTGGTACTTCATGTGAATTGGAACCAGGTTCCTAACCCAGTACCAATACCCTAACCTTGAACCACCTGTTGTAGTACCAGATCCTATACCAGACCTGACCTGGCACCATGGTGCCAGATGTGAACCAGTACCGGGTTCCATAACCCAGTATCAGTAACCTAACCCAGTACCGGACACGATACTGGACCTAACCCAGTTCCAGACGCCGTATCCGACGCAACCTGGTCCCCGGACGCGGTACCAGACGAGTTGGGGACACCTAAAACGTCTATTGTTGTTTCAGAAGCATCCGTCATTAACTACGCGTCAATATGTGACAAGTTGGGAATGAAAATGTTTTGTCAAAACAGCTAAAACACAATTTTCCTGTAAATGTTCATACTCTACTAAAGTTGAACTCGTGTTTTTCTTCAAGTCTTTCCTCCGTTCTGGTAAACAGTGACAGTCTTGTGGGTGTCCCGTTTGACCTCAGTCTCGACCCTTTCGAGACACATGACGACATTGTCTTCTTCCTCAGCCCCCCGGGTCCCCTTGGCCTCTTCTTAAACTGATTTTTGCCTCCTATTTTGTTAACCTCCCTTGTAATTAACCCCACGCTGCGAGCCAACCACACATGGCTCAATGGAGGGGTGCCTACAGTACGTCGAGTGCCCGGCCCAGTGTGAATCGCCGCATTGTGTCATCCGGCCGGCAGAAGAAAAGACAGACAGAGAGGGTTTTTTTTCCTTTTTCGGAGGTCTGCTATTCTTAGCAGGGGTGCCCCCGGGGGCGATGACAGCAGCGTAGGGTGGAGGGTTTGTTTCAGTCAGGGAGGGGTCCATCGTGACAGGTTCTTTTGTGTCGTAGGCCGTTACTGGAAGGTGAGGGCTGGTTTTGTGGAGGTGGCGTGAGTCCAACCAACGTGGGGGGGGTCATTGTCCCCTCCCCACACTCTGCTACTCCTCAATGGGTGGATTACAGACTACGCCTGATTTGTAATCTCTCAACAGACTCACAAATTGGTCGAACCGTCAAGGTCGGCTTGTGTTTCGCGAAATGTTAACATCGGTGTCTAAGCTCTAATCTATAGGTCTCATTTACATCTTCCAATGTTATCCATACTTTAGGGCTTCATTTTATACCTTTTCTCTATCATAATGAGAGAAAAAGGTCAGTATCTGGGGATGGGGAAGGTTTTTTATTTTTTTTATATATAACCGTTCTCCAAGTTCAACAATTTCAGCAAATGAGTACGTACAACAAGCCAAGGGGCCTTTTACTGCAAATCTAATTCGTTTCTCAAGACAGCTGTGAAATTTGCCATTGACATTAGCGATTAGCCCCAGGCTAACGGAAAGATGATCTCAGTTAATAAATGATCCCTAACAAGGAGCGCTCCCATTCCCTCTCCCATCGTGTTAATGGCGGGGGCAGCTGTTAACGCCACGCAGTTACAGAACCGCTAACCCTGACTGTAGCGCTCCTGCTCCTCGTGGTTTTCATTGGGCTGATGGGTATAGCCCCTCCTTTTTCCCTCGATCTTCTCATCATCATCATCAGCCGGCAGACTCTGCATTTTGCAGAGGCATCATTTACAGCCTCCGTGTCAGGATTTCAGACGTCGTTTCTGGATCGTGGCCCGGGCGCTTCCGGGTTTTTTGGGCGAGCCACCGAGAGCAGATGTGAGTGACATAGAAGAGGGAGGAAGAAAAAAAATGACTAATCACCTGGAAGTGACCGGCCCTCCAGATGGCGCTGGCCGTCATCGACCGAGGCCGTTCCCTTTAAGAGAAATAGGGACCGTATCGCTGTGGCGAAAAAACCAAATACCCCAACTGTAATCAGGCTCTTTTGTCCCCATCCCTTTACATAATTTGAGACTAAAACATACTCCTGCTACATTTTTATTGGTCTCAAAACTGAGATCTAGTGCACAGAGACGTCAGGGTATGTCTCTAAAACGAAAAGTTACATTGCTTCACTGCGGCTAAATAGACGCGTTCAAATTGTGTTTGCAAGAGCGGCTTCCCGCACGTCTAGCCTGGGAAGCACATAATACGATATTCCCACTTTTTTTTCCCCCCTCCTCTGAATTCCAATTTATTGAAGTAACCGAGCAGAAAATTCACTGAAAGCACTGGCACTTTATTGAGAATTAGTATATACATCTAACACCCTGCGAGGAAAGAAAAAAAAAAAGAAAAAGAGAAAAAGCAAACCTGGTATTTCTGTAATTGGTGGGAGAAATGGTGAGTTGAGCAATTACAAGCTAAAGACGACGAGGTACGCCCTCAGCCGATTCAGTAAGTCAGGAAAATGCGTTAGTGAGGTCTAGTAATGAGGGGCCGGAAGGGGGAGCGAGGAAGTGCTTTTAGAAGATATCATGAAATACTAGACCCATACTATCATACCACCACCACAAGCTCGTGGGAGTATCATAGTATGCAATGATACCACCACAAACTTCATCCATCCACTCTGCAGTGGATGAATGGAAGTGCCTATTACGAACTTTACGGTAGTGGTATCATAGTATGGGACTGGTGTGATGAAATTCCAGTGCCATACTATGACACCACCACCACAAGGTTTATGATCCATTCATCTACAGTGGTAAATATACTGGCTTTTCAGACCAATTGATATTTTTCTCCAAAATCTTTTTAAGGTGACACCCATTATTCTGACAAACTTAAGCCTATTTTTTCTATTTTATGTTTATTATTTAATAATTTGTTGAGGCTACTTTCTTTAATTTAATATTTAACAAAATTTTATTTATTTTTAACTTTAAATTCAGTTAATTTGTTGTTATAAGATGTTCAACTCACTAGATTTGTTTTAATTCTTGAAAAAAATTTGTATTTTAGGATTAAAATTTCAATTTTTAAGAAATAAATTTTTTTCGTTTTGTTTGATTTAAAATTGTACAGCCGAATTACTTCAATATTGCTCACCATTTTGTTTTGCACTAATGTCGTTGTCATGTTAGGTTGGAGGTGTGAGGGGCTGTAAGCTAGAGGGAGAGAACGTAAACAGGCTATTTATGGGCGACAGGAAGTGAGGGCGGGCTTCCTCTATGCCAACAACTCTTAGAAGTAAATTTCTATTGAACTCCTTCCATTCTGCAGAAACTTTGTCCTAGAAAAAATGTTTTTTTTTTTTTATTTAGGTTAAAAGTTCCCTAAATCATAAGAGAGCTATGTGAAAACTATTTAAATAGATTGGTTGCTGTATATTTTAAAAAAAAAAGTACAATAGTGCATGACAGATAGTAACCATTTTTTAAAATCTCTTTATTTCACTATCTTACTTCGATGTCCCTTTAGAACTTTTTAATAAAAATATTCGTTTTTTATCAAATTAAATGTTTCACTTAAGTAAACCATCAACTCATAATTTAATTTGTTGAAAGCTAATCATTTTAAATGTAACAAATTACAGAACTTATTAAAATTGATCCAATATTTCACTTACAGTGTATTTTGCCTTCAGATAACACAGTTTCAGACATTTCTGCACACCAGATAATAGCTGCAGTGAGCAGTCGACACGACGGATCTCAGGTCATAATTTTTTTTATGGAAAATGGGTGTGTCGATGAGCATAGAGGCCGATCCTCGACAGACGGGCTTGACTGGAGATTTCACAGGGAAAGCTGACGGTCAACTTGCTGTCAACCAGATAGTACAGATAGTATCTGGTCAGTTTTCATTGATTTTGTGTGCACCAGATAGTAGACTAGACTATTACTATTATCATATGATCACCAGATAGCTTCTAGTGCCCACCAGATAGTAGCTGGTGCCCACCAGATAGTAGCTGGTGCCCACCAGATAGTAGCTGGTGCCCACCAGATAGTATCTGGTGCCCACCAGATAGTAGCTGGTGCCCACCAGATAGTATCTGGTGCCCACCAGATAGTATCTGGTGCCCACCAGATAGTAGCTGGTGCCCACCAGATAGTATCTGGTGCCCACCAGATAGTAGCTGGTGCCCACCAGATAGTAGCTGGTGCCCACCAGATAGTAACTGGTCCACACCAGATAGTCTCTGGTGTCACCAGATAGCAACTAGTGCTCACCAAAGAGTATATGGCCAGTTTTAACAGATTTTTTGCAAACCAGATAGTAGACAAAAGAAACATTGTTACTATCTGCTCACCAGATAATAATTGGTGCACACCATATAGCAACTGGTGCTCACCAAATCGTATCTGGTGTGCACCAGATAGTATTTGGTCAGTTTTAACTGATTTTGTTTACAGATTGTAGACTAGACTACTACTGTTACTATCTGCCCACCAAATAGTATGTAGTGCCCACCAGAAAGTAAGAAAAAAAAAAATATACATTTTTACTTCATTTTTTTTTTTTTTACTTCAATGTCCCTTTAGGGGCTCTGTATAAAAATATCAGTTTGTATTAAATTAAGTTAAGTAAACAGTTAATGCAAAATTTCAATTTGATACTAATAATCTTAATGTAGCAAATTACAGACCTTTTTTTAAATTGATGAAATGCTTCCCTTTTTTCAGTGTCCTCAGATTAAATAAGGTTTCAAACATTTCTGCAGCTTTACAAATCACTAACCTTAAAGAGACTGGATTACCAAAAGAGAGATGACTTTAGCTGTATTTGGTCAAAAACAACCAGCTCATGTGGCAACTTTTGAGTAAAATCTAGAAGCTTTTTTATGCCGGTTTGTGACTTTCACAAAGCTGAGAACCCAGCGTTGTTTCGCCCTCTTGTATTTGTCAAACTGTTTGGCGTGCTGAGCTGCTGAACCGCTAAGTTCCTTTGGGCCTTTTAGAACAAGGACGGCGCACGAGGCGGCCGGCCCGTCTCGCGTGCAGGTGAACCGCCGAAGGCCTCGTGTGTCGGCTGCGCCGAAAATTGATGTCAAGTGAGAGTGACTGGAGAGGTTAGCCAGGTGCATAAAATATGTATCGAGTTGTGTTCCAGCCCAAGTGAGGAGGCCTTTGAAATGCTTTTCTCGTCTGATTGATGGATTGAGTCGGACTCTCAGGCTGGAACCAAGTGGAACTTGCCCCCACGAGGGAGAACCACACCCACTGTAACCAAACATGAGGGGAGAAAAGCCTTTGTGTCTGCAGGGTTTGTTTCATCAGAGGCCTTCATATGGAACCGATACCTCCCAACACAGTGATGTAAAGCCCACAAAGCTGCAGAGTAAACACCAGTCTTCCTTCATATTAGATTTTCCATCACCCTCATTGCTTCCTTCTAAAAGGACGGGAAGCACATCTCACACGGCGGCGTTTCAATTTGCAACGCCGCCGTCGCGAAGTACATGTTCATTTATTGCTGTTATTACTTTGTCATGTTGGATAAATTGATAACATGACACAACTTGTTTGCTGCCTTGTTGCGCCGGCAGTCTGATTATGAGGTCAAGTGCGTTAACAAATGACAAATGTGGGAGATGGGAGCGCCGCCATCAATTCAAGTCGTTTCCCCCGCCGAAGTGAAGACCGTCGCGCGGCTGCCGTTGATCTGACGAGGTGGAGGACGGGTGTTCGGCAGGAAAAAGGGATGTTTTCCTCCGTGGACGGGAGGGCGTCCAGATTGGAGACATGTCCCGTGAAACTCAGGAAGTTGGGCGCCTGTTAAAGCGACCGCTATCAATGAAACGCCAATGGAAATGCACAAGAGTTCAAATCTCTAGTCCACGAGTATCTACGCACATTTTCACAAGAATCTACGTTCAAAACGCACCTTGAAAGTCAAATCAGGCTGAATTTTTAACAAACGGGAACTCAGATATAGTAGTGACGTATGGATGGCATCCATATATCATACGTATGTCGGTACTTTACTTTCTGGAGTAAAAGTATAGCTTTTTTTTTTTTTTTTTTGCATAGTTTGACAAGGAGTGGAACTTATACTCAGAATCTGCTTGTATGTGATTTTCAAAATAGGCTAATATTTTTTTTATTTTCCCACTGGTTAACACTTTACCAGTTGTTTACCACTAATAACCACAAGAAGGCACTGTAGGTTATTCGTATTATTATTTGCTACTGATGGCAACACAGAAGAAGAAGTGCTTCCTCAAAAATTTTATGATATACCGGAGTATAAGTCGCATTTTTTTCATGGATTGGCCAGGGGTGCGACTTATACTCAGGAGCGACTTATTTGTGATTTTTTTTTTTTTTTTTTTAGACATCAATAGGCTCAAATGTTCGTTATTTTCTTCACTAACAACTGTTTGCCTTTTAGCAGTTGTTTCCCATTAGCAACCACTAGAGGGCGGTGTAGTGGTGCGTGTCAGTATTTACTGCAACCTTCTCACAGAAACGCAGAAGAAGTTTTGTTGAAAACAAACATTGCTTGAGCATTCTCTTCATTTTGGTCTTTTTCTTATTTACATCCACACATTATTTTTTTTCTCTCCTTAGACTAATGCGGGACAGCAAGCTATCAAACTGGATTATAAACAGCTAAAAACTCCGTCATTCAGATGCAGCTCCCGCAGGGTAGAAGGTAACGCTAACCGTAAGAAAAAGTAAAACAAACGTGATTATAGATGCTTTTATGGAGCTCTTTAAAATAAATAACTTAACCTCCCAACATCGTTCGTATCTTCTGGGTATTCTAAACGAGATATACAAAGTCTCCATCATGTAGCGATGAGGCTAAAAAAAAGCCTCTCCACATGCAATGGGAGTGTCTAGTTTATGAACACATTTTTGAACCAACGTTGAGCATTAAATTTGACGCCCGTCAAAAGAGGCGGCGGACTCAAATTTGACGCGTGAATCGCGTTCGGCGTCAAATGCAACATTACGTTGGGTTTGTGGAATTAATTCATAACTGTTGGACTTTTCTCTTAAAAGTACGACTTATATACCAGAGCGACTTGTATATGTTTTTTTTCTTCTTCATTATGCTTTTTTTGACTCCTGCGACTTATACTCCGGAGCGACTTATAGTCCAAAAAATGACAGTATATATTTTTATCTGCAACAAAACTTGTTTTTTTTTTTTTTGTTCCTTCTTAGGCTAATGCGTGGGAGCAAGTCACCAAACTGGGTTAAAGAGAGAAAGAAGTACCACTGAAATAGTGTATACTAGTGTAGCATTTTTCTACCTTGGCAGGGTTGAACCCACAATCCTCTGATCAAGGGTCGATCACACTACCGCTGCACCACGACCACGGCTGCTCCTAAACCAACCTTCTGTTTGGTCTGTATTCACACCGCCGTCAAGCAGATTTTCCTGTTCCCGACCGAAAACTTGTCAACAAAACCGCGTGACTGAAGATCTCTCCAGTCATTGGCCAGGAAGTATGAGGGCGGGGCAAAACAACAAAAGAGAGAGTAATGGAAGGTCTGAGCTTTTATCATAGTCTTGTATGTTCTCTCCGTGTAACTCTTGTGCTATCTTAGGCATGTTTACATTAAAAGTGGGGTCATTATGACCCCACAAGACAGCACGCTGAACCTTTTTTTTTTAAAAGGTTTTTAATCTTCACTGGTGTCTGACAGATATAAAGTCCTGTCCACCTTTGTCATGGGAGGGATCACATATCGATATCAGGGTCGGGTCATCTGGACCCCATAAGAGAGCACTAATAGGGTTAAAGTGACCTCCCATGCAGCATTCGGGTGCAGATACTAAAAGACGTACGCGATGAAGCCGTTAACTGCCTCGCGGTGACGCTCCGTACCTTCGGGGGGTGCGAGCGTATCTCCTGTCCTCGGGGGATGACTAAACTGTCAAAGAATCCCCCCATTATGTATCATCACTAAGTCAGACGGCGAAATCTTCAAGCCCGATGTCTGTGATGGGCTAAGAAAGCGCTGACAAGAGAACGAGAGCCCCCCCCTTACCACCCCCCCCCTCACCTCCCCTGCTCCAGTCACTTTGAAAACTTAGCAGATCCACCTTTAACCAAATCCTGCGGGGATGAATCGCGCGCCCCATCTAAGACGCTACAACCAGCACACCTAGAATTACAATGGGACCACATCAAGGGACGACCAAGCCTGATTGACAAGCGTTTCCCCCCCCCCGCCTCCTTAATAAAAGCACCGGGCTGCCTTCATTTGCATGACGGGGTTTGGACCGAGTTAATCAAGGCTTTCCATGGTGCCATAGCAGGGGCTCCGAGTACCCCCCCCCTCGATGTGAAATCCTCTTAGTGGGCTGAAAGAAGAGTTCGCACCCACCTCATCCCGCAGGACAGGGGCACCAGCGGGGGGGAGGGCACAATTCTGGGCACGAGGGGCCCGTTTCTGTCAGGACTGACCTCCCCACCAACTTCCCTTTTAATTAGAATGAGACGACTCCTGCCCCCAAATTCACACTGCCCCTCTCTGCCCCCGTCTCCCCCCTTCTCCGTCTCTCCAGGGGAGCGCTCCTACTCTCATCTCCATTAAGACCGAGCAGTCCACCACTTGCAAAAATTCAAGATATTTTGCTTTCCGAGCTTTTCGAAAAATCGGCACAGTTGAGAGTTTTTTGTTTCATTAAGACATAGAAATACGGTAGTCAATATTAAAACAAGTCAAAGAAAATCTTGATTAAGGGACTTGAAAAGACTATAATCGCACTGTAACCCTTCCCCTCTCCTAGGCTTGTTTACATAAAAGTGGGGTCATCTGGACCCCACAAGACAGTTTGCTGAACTTTCTTTTCAATGATAATTGATCTTTACTGGTGTCCAATGACAGACATGAAGTCTTGTCCACCTTGTCCACCTTTGTCATGGAAGTACTAACGCCTCAATGTAAGGGTGGGGTCATCTCGACCCCATAAGAGAGCACAAGGGTTAAACGTTATTTTGTAATGTGGACAAGTTGTTGTTCACCTTGCAAAACATCCCATCAGGGGTACGGCAGAGTTCGTTTTTTATGCCGGATGCTCTTGCCGACACAACCTTTTTTTTCGTTGTTTGTCGCGCTGACTAGTGGGTTTGAGACGACCCCACTCCCAACATTAAAGCACCTAGGGTAGAACAAAGCACACGACTTAAAAATGCTTATCAGCTAATTGCTTTTAGCTCAAATTGGGCAATCTGGTAACACCGCAGACAGACGGACGCTATGCTAGCATGAACTCCGTAAGTATATTCAAGCTCTTTACTAAACTCCAACAAAAGTATCAATCTCATCACACTAGTATCAATACTTCACCCTGTATGGATGGGCCCACCCCTAGTGTGAAGGGTCTTGCCTAAAGACCAACACTGGGTAAGGCTTGTCGCGCCACTGGGAGGTGAATCCTGGTTCCCCGCACACTAGTCCTACACCCAAGTTTTATGTTCAAGTTTTCATGCTCCCCACTTGAATTTGTGGAATTTCTCCAGTTTTGTCCCACAGTCCAAAAAAACACAATATGCTTCATGGATTACTCTGTACCTATAGATTACTCAGCCCTCGGTGGTAGGTCGGTTGACCTCTGACCGGAAGATTTGCAAGATTTAAGTCTTGCCTTTCGTGAGAAGTGTCCTTGGGCAAGAAGGCACCTGGCCTCTGGTGGAAGGTTGGCGCCAATGCTCGGTAGTGTGTGAATAGGACTGTAAAGTCTTTGAGCCTCCAAGGAAGGAAGAAAAGCGCTACTCAAGTAAACACCATTTACTCTGAAGTATCCCTGGGCATAAGAGTATATGTTGGAGTGATTTTATCACCCTGGCAAAATCTGGCAACCTGTACCCAACAGTAGCCAGGACCAGCTCCGGTTAAGCAAGTTTGACAAAAAATGATGATTTACGTGTATTGCCTTTTCTTAATTAGTGTGGTTGTCAAATACCATACTTTCCCCTCTAATGTCTATTTATTTCTTCCCTACTATACTTTCTTTCTACATTCCGTTAGTTATACCATTGTTCCTATAGGGTACGTCATTGGAAACTCAACTACTTTGAGACTAAAAATAAAGCTACAATAAAAAAAAGGCTCTAAATTGGTCACCGTTTTCATCCACTCTACTAAACAACCAACTGTTATCAGTTAATTCCAGAGAGAGGAGCTGATTTATGTTTCCTTGGATAATAAAGTACAGTATCGCTAACATGTGTAATGCACATCCCCAAGCACCACCTCCGTCTCCGTGATTAATGTCGATTTAATTAGGCGGCGTGCTAATTAAGCAATAAATAATGACAAGGTATGCATTATGCAGAGATAAAGGAAAAACCTCGGGCGAGGCGATACCCTGGAGAAGTTGTCCAACAAGATCATTTCCTTCGGATGACAATAGAGCCAGATAAGCCGCGCAACGGTCACGTGTGTCCATTTTTGTTCCGTTAATCGTATTTTGGGAATGATAATTAATAATCACCTGGCTGTTCAATGGGAGTCAAAGTCAGCAACTGTGCTATCTGCTGACTGTTTTGCAATCCGGTATCATAGAGATATTAAACGTATCAATATATTAGGCAGCAAGTTACTCAAAACGGGGACGTCCGATGGAGCCATTAATCAAATCGAACCTTGCTGACCTAATCTCAACAACCCCAGCCAAGCGGCCCGGATTTCAATTTCTTCCCGGTTTGTATCAACGCCGCCAACCGCCGGCCGCCACTTTCCTGATCATCTATTCACACGCATATTTGCTGCGAATATGCTTCCGCGGTGTCAGAAGCCGCCAAGTACGCACTCCTGATGTGTGTATGAGATGAACGTCATTTACACTGATTAATAGTCTCCGGCTACAGAGGCTCGCAAGCTGCTCGCGTCCAGACAGCACTGACAAATAAATCTATCAATCATAGGAGGGATTTTCTAATCCGCCAGCCATCAGACAGAGTTGCAACCTAAACACTTTGTCACCGAGCGAGCGAGCGAGCGAGCGAGCCGCCCCCTGTTTGCTGTAAACACACTTAGCAGCACTTTGAGCGACGATCAATGAAGAAAAATTCATGTAAACATTCAGCAGCCGGTTGTTTCTAGTGAGCGATTACACAAAAGCCGCGCACGTACACACACGGGCCAAATCCCCAGGTTTCCAAAGGCAGCGTTGAGCAAAATTCAGTTGAGAATAATTAAAATGTACAAAAGTCAGACGAGATTCATATCTTCAGGTGGAGTTTATTCATACAGGTCTCGATGCGTGAAAGAGGAAATAGTGCAGAAGAAGGAAGGGGTTAAAACTGTAAAAATAAATAAAATAACAGTCCTTTTAATGGATCCTTATCAACATCATAGTTTTTTTTTTATTATGCGAGCGGTTGATTAATTTATGATTTACATCTGCATTACAGAAAATGTTGCAGTTTTTTTTGTTTTGTTTTTTTAAGTTTTTAGTTGCAACTCCTTTTTTGTAACAATGACACAAACGGACACAGAAGTTATGTTCAGTTTGGGGATAGTGCCAAAGCTATTTTTGAAGTACTTTTGAAGCTAATGTTAGCATCATTGATGGAATTACAATAAATTTATTAATTTAATTACACTCTAAAAAGTGAAAACATTTATTAATTAACATAATTTCTTCATTTTGTTGCATATAAATGTATTAGTTTTCATCACATTTAAATTTGAGTTCATGCTTTACTCAACTTGATAAAAACTAACTTAATTGATGCAAATGTCTCATTTTTTACAGTGTAAAAAGTCGTAAATGCTAGCTTTTGCAAAAAAAAAAAAAAAAAAAAAAAAAAAATCAAAAGCAACATTCTTATTATTATCCAAAATTTTTAAAAAAAAGTCCTTGAATTTCACATCCACTTTCTCTCTAAATGTTCTGCTTATTTCACTTTAGGTCTTTAATGGGGGGAAAGGGAAAAGTGTTGTTTGCTATAAAGAAACTTATGAAAAAAAGATTTTCACAAAAAATTCATAATTTGGTGTATCCCTCAAAGGTCACAGTTTCGCCAACCTAGTAGCCTAAATACTTATTATTACATTGTTTATTATGATTATTTATTGATATGTTGTCATGTTTTCTTTGCTCCTCCTAGTGGCGGGATGGTGCATTGCAGTCATTTCTTTAAAGAACTGTAACTTTTCTTTTTTTTTTAAAGATTCCTATATTTTTTTCTTTTCATGATGGGGCCAAATTAAACCATCTGACGGGCCGGATATGCTAGACACACTTGCTGTATTTACCCAGGCTGGGGACAGTCACAGGGACACCCCTAGCTAGGCAGTGGCGCGAATGGTTTGGTCAAAGAACCCAAACTGGATTTACCCCCATTGCGCCCCCTGGTAAGTGAGGTTACCTGCACCCCAGTCCTGCGCCCAACCAACTGAACCATCATATTCAATTAGGTATTTACGGGAAACAAACAGAACTGCAGAAATCATACACACACATATCAAGTTGCGTCACGTCTAATTACTCAGAGTTACTTTAAAGGCAGCTCTCCTGGGAAGTTATGCAACGACTTATTCAAAACAGAGATTCTCCGGATCTGTCCCCTCCCCCTCAGGTGGCACAAGCCATTATTATTATTATTATTTTTCTTTCCACCAAGAATGCAAATTAATAGTCGTCATGTCGATGTAGTGGTTGAAGGGAAAGCCATTCAGTCCCACGTGGAAGTGGAGGTAAGTAATGCTAAAGAAAACCTAATAAGATCTTGCCGAAACGGGGGAGGGGGTTGAGAAAAAAAAAAAAAAAATGATGATGATTATCTTTAATCACTAACCTGCCTCGAGTGGCGCCACCGCATTATCCCACACCTTCATTCCTTATAAAAATATCTATCAAACACAATACTGGTGAGATGAAAAGAAGCGGCGATGACGATGGGAGTGGAATGCCAATGGCCTCATTACCTGTCACCGCACATTGTAACTGGAAATTGCTTCTTTCAGGTTTTGTTTGCTCAGGCAATTACAATAAACTCCCGGCTTGACACGTTGTTTGCACAGATGTAGGACATTAATAAACATGAGCTTTAATCTGAATTATTGAACTGCTCGCAATAATTCTGACAATGGATTTGGAGACCCTGACGGGTGGAAGGGCGGGAGGAGAAGGGGACATTCCGCTATCCTCGGGTTGTTTGCCCTGCGCTGGATGGTCTTATCGCCCGAGAAGTCCTCTAATTGAATGTAGGAGCGTTGCTCCTCAGGCGTTCCCAAACTTATTCCTGCTTTATAATCTACAAGACAAGAGATGCTCACGTCTGACATTTGGGGAGAAAGCTTGGTTAGATTTATTTTTTTATAACCCTTGTGCCATCCTAGGTATGTTAATGTTGGGAGTGGGGTCATCTGGACCCCATATGACAGCGGTCCAAACTTTTTCTTTCAATGATTTTTCCTCTTCACTGGTGTCCATGGCAGACACGAAATACTGTCCACCCTCATTTGTCATGGAAATGTAAAGCCTGGGTCATCTGGACCCCAGAGGATAACACTAAGGAAATTTCACAATATTTTACCAAAAGAAGAACAATATTTGTTACAAAAAAGCACCATAAATGGAAAGTTTTGGTAGCTGAGATGGTGTTGAGAAATTCAGTTCAACTTTTACTGAAAAAAAACTTCAATAATATATTATAAAAGAAGTGATGTCACCACGAGGGGGTCCAAGCCCAGGTTTCATCGTCCCAAGTCTGGATAAATATAGAGGGTTGTGTCAGAAAGAGCATCCAACGTAAAATCTTTGCCAAACCAAATATGCAAATCCGGCAACATCCATAATGGATCAGTTAACGACGATCGCCATCGGTGCCGTCCACTAAAAGGGAGTCAGTGAAAATTGGATGTATGCAGTCAATGAAGACATGAAGGTAGTTGGTGTTTGATACATTGTTAGACGGTTGAAGGAAAAAGGCATAAAACAAAAAATCAAGAGGTAGTGTTAAGTAAACAGCTTATTCCTTTTAATTAAGGTCCATATTTATGTAATTATATCTTATGGGGTCCAGATGACCCGACCCTTACAATGATGTGTGATCCATCCCATGACAAAAGTGGACAGGATTCTATGTCTGCCAAAGACACCAGTAACGATAACCAGTCCTTGGAAAAAAAGAAAGTTTAGTGAGCCATCTTGTAGGGTCCAGATGACCCCACTTTTAATGTCAACATGCCAAGGATACCACAAGGTTTAATGTCATTGATCTAGAAAAACACCAAATCTATTTAAAACTGATTCTTAAAATATGTATAGCCGTAAAGTGTCATAAAAATGTTTTATCTCCACATCAATACCAAGACTACAGTACTATGTACCAAATCTTAATGGACTCCTGCGACTTAAGTAAAAAGAAACAATTTAAACTATTTAAAATTCTCCATAAAACAACATTTGACATGAATTTCTTTCCACTTTACTTCAATCCTCCTACAGCATTATTCAAAACAACAAGCTAACCTTAGCTTAGCATTAGTTTTGCTACTTTAATTTGCTCCATCTGTCTGTAACTTTCATTTTTGCTACTTCTTTTATTGACCATTGTGGTAATTATCTTGATTAGCATGTCATTGGTTCATTACTTTCTCGGCCCTAGCCCTCAAATAAGCCAGAAGCTATGCTAGCTTTTTAGCAAACCAAACATCTTAAGACATTTTGAGGGTAAGTTAAATGCACACTGCATCAAAATTTTCTTAAATTGTTTGAGTAAATCACTGTATTTTCTTGCTGTGATGACCATAACATTTAATCATCAGATTCTAGCTCCTAGCCTTCAAATTAGCCACGAACTATGCTAGTCTTACAGAAAACCAAACAACTTATACATCAAAATTTTCATCTGTTATTTGAGTAAACCAGTTTATTGTCTTGTGGTGATTAGCAAGATAACCCTAGTTTTCAAATTAGCCCTAAGCTAGGCTAAATTTTTAGCAAACCAAACATCTAAAGCATCAAATTTTCTATCAATTGTTCCAATAAACCAGCTTATCAATTTCTGGGTATAACTTTTTATCATTGTTTCATTAGTTTCTAGTCCCTGGCCCTCAAACAAGTCACAAACTATGCTAGCATTTATACAGAAAAAAAAACATCTAATGACATTTTGAGGGTAAGTCAAATGTAAGCTGCATCCAAAATTTCGCTGTGATTAGCATAATGATGTTTCATCATTGATTTATTAGCTTTTAGCCACTAGCCTTCAAATTAGCCACGAACTATGCTAGCTTTTTAGCAAACCGAACATCTTCAACTCTTTTGTTGCTCGTTTGGTAGATGGTTACCAGGGGAACACACTACACGATAACATGATAACCCAATTAAACCCAACATCTGGAGGATAGGAACCAAATAATGTACTCGAATATAGACACAAAATAGGAGTTCAACCCAACAAAAAAAAATTTTTTTTATTCCTTTCCTTTAAAGTTTGCACAAAAAAGCTGGGGAGCAAGCTTCCCAGGTGGGCCTGCAGTGGGAATATCTACAATAAGAATGCAGGAATAGCATCTTTTTGTCCTCTTTTTGGGAGGAATCCTAAGATGTTCAAAAGGCGCAGCGGCAGAGGGAAAGGAGCTGGCTATTCTTGAGAATCAAAAAGACTTTGCCGACTTTGATCACCTGCATCTCATTCGATGCAAAATTACCGCGCCGGGGTCCCAGGCTCCTCCGCGTGAGAACATGATGTTACAATGTACTTCACAAGAGGCGGGCGAGGGGCAATTACTAAAAAAGACGACTAACCGAACGCTGATGAAGATACAGATGCTCTTCAAAGTGCAGGTTTCTTGCTGCATCACTGTTTTGACGCGCATCTTTGATGTTTACTGTAGGTAAACTCAGCTGTTTTGTAGCCTTTGATGCAATACCACATAAAGCTTCCACCCATTCTTTGAAATAAACATTGACAAAAACCCGTGAGCCATCGCCTCGTCCCAGGTTGTTAAAAGCAAAGTTTCTGTGTTTACCGCGTGCGCGCATTTGCATCCGCATTAGCATATCGCCTGTTTACTCCAGAAGTTACTGTGAAGCGCCCGTTTCTCCTTGGGGAGAGCTGCTTGGCAAACACCTCGGAGTAAACAAGACAACTGGTGACAATATGCTAATGGGCCGATTCATTATTCTCCTCCAACAAGCTCCGCCTCGGAGAAGACACTTCAGATCTCCAACATCTCCATCAGGATCCCCCTCCCACCACCCGTTTGACTAATGCCTCATAAGGCACTCTATCTTTCCCCTCCCGAGCGGACCATTCATCAAGCCGGCCGGACGATGTTTCATCTCGGACGGTGTCAATCTTCCCAGATCAGCAGGAGAGGTGATGTTCCTCAAAGCGGCGCCAGATAAAGTTGTTCACCTTAAATGCTGTAGAGATTGATGTCCGCGTAGTCGCGGGCGCCCTCAAAAAGAGATGGATCGCCCCGGAAGGCGCAATCCGCTGCATCCTGATGAAGACTTTCAACCTCAAACCGCACTGTTCCAGTCAATAAACATGAGCTGGAAGAATAGAATAGCAATAATGTGCTTTCCTTTAATTGAATTGGACAATGGATTGGATTATTAACTCCGCAAATATTTACTTTGTTGCCAGTGGCCTAAACTCATTACTCTCCTATGGATTTCCCCTCCTACACGTTTACTGTTCAAAGGTGTTTACAAGGCTGCTTTGCATGGTTCAAAATCATTTCCACAAGCTGCTTAGCACCAAAGGAAGACCTCTTCACCATGCAGAGCCAAGAAAGAAAGCTCGATATGTTGCAAAATCGCACGCGTGTATTGATTTACCAACAGAAAGATATGGAGCGAGAACAGATGTGTAAATACTGACGTGTGACTAAGCTAGTGCCAAAGCCATGTTTGCATCGAAATTACCCTCAAAATGTCAATACCGCCCTCCTTTCAATAAATGGGTCACATTTGAGTCTTTACTGATGTGTAAATAAGTCTGAAGAAATGGGATGCTGTTTCTGCTACAAGACGTTTAAAAGAAAAAAAAAACTGAAATAGTTGAATAAAAGTTGACAGAAATATACATATTTTTTTCCATCTATTGTTTGAGTTAAACAGTATAAAAAACTTTCTATCACGTGGGTCAGTTACACAAAAGAAAAAAAAACATCAGAATAATTCAGTCAAATACAGAGATTTTTTTTTTTTTCTTGAAAGTTAATTTTTACCATTTTCTAATGCAATTAATGTCAACTTGTCTAAATAAAGGATGAATTGCTATTGGATGAATAGTTTTATATATATATATATATATATAATATATATATATATATATATATATATATATATATATATATACATTTACATATACATACAGACACAAACACACACACATACATATATATACAAATACATACATATACACGTATACATACATACATATATACATATATATACATACATATATACACACATACATACATACATGTACATATACATATATATATAGATACATATACACAGACACACATACACACACACATACATATATATATATATATATATATATATATATATATATATATATATATATATACATACATATATACACATATACATATATATACATACACATATATATATATATATATATACCGGTATATATATCTATATACACATACATACATACATACATATACACATATATATATATATATTTATATATATACACATACATATATATATACATACACATACATACATACATATACACATATATATATATATTTATATATATACACATACATACATATATATACACATACATACATATATATACACATACATACACACGCACACACATATGTATATTCCTTTCTACTTCCTCTATGTTTCTCAGCTTTCCAGTTTTATTTACCAGCATTTAATGTTTTCTTCTAAAGTCTCTTATGGAGGAAATACCTAAAAACTTGCAAACAAATGTGATGATATAAGGGCTGCTTTGATACATACTTTGTCTTGTACTGATCTGGAGTTGTTACAGCAGATCCCTGGAAAGACCGCAGATGTCTCTGTCCAGAAAACTGTGGTTCTGGGAACAGCCAGGAAACTCCACACAGGAACATTCACATCATCCTCTCAGGGACCGAGCTGGTTCTGGTCGGGTGGGTCCACAAACAACATCTGAGAAAGATACTTGATAACATATGACGAACACACACTTATGTCATTTCCTTTAGTATGTTGGGTGATTTGTTTGTGTTTATTAAGGTAAATTGTTTTTTCTTTTGCTGACTTGTGTTTCCTTACCTTTCAGTTGTACTTTTTTTGATCAAAGGACCCAAGCTCTGATTTTGGTGGGCTTTTGTAATGCCTGAGCAAAAGGGGAACAACCTGGCTCAGGGGAGGGGCTATGTCTTATAAATGCTCATGTTCTCTGTGGTTGAAGAAGTCTTTGTCTAGAGTTGGAGGTGGATGTTGCCTGCAGTAAAGAATCCTACTATAACGATATTAAATTAAAAACTGAAGTATTTTTTCATACAAACCAATCATTAGAGTTTGTCCTTTATATGTTATATATATATATATATATTATATATATATAATATATATATATATATATATATATATATATATGAGAGAAATTCTTATTTTTGGGCTGCCTGGTGTGACTTTAACCTGCATTTTTTTGTATTTTCATTCAAAAACATATTGATTAGCTTATTGACAAATTTTAGTCTAATTTTTTTCTATTCTATTTTGTAAAACCAGTTTGTTAGACATTTTTGGGGTTTCCACTGGAAAATGAATCCAATTTATCCAGATAGAATTTTCTGTTTTTGAATGACTTCGCGTCTAGTGTCTGAATATAACATGGAAAAATTACAAAATAAAAGTATTGTTACGTAGAAGAGTTTGTGCTGATTAAATTGAGTTTAATCACTTAAAATTCGATTAAAGTTCAAAAGTAGACAGGAACAGAGTTTTAGACCCTCGGTTCGAAAAAGTTAAGAATAAATGTTCTAAATGAACAATTTTCCTTGTGATTTAAAATTATGAATTTTTGCACATAAGAAATGTCTGGTAAACACTGTTACAAAAAAATAGTAATGTTTAATCACGCTTATTTTTTTCCAGATTTACGGTTAATTTGTTTGTTTGTTTGTTTTTTAAATCAATTCACTGCCTTAATATATATACCTATTGTGCCCCTAAAAACTGTATATATATCAAAACCAGTGTAAAACTAAGGACCCATTTGACCGATTTTCATTCATTTACACACATACACACATATGTATATATATATACGTCTAGTGTCTAGTATATGTATATATATATATAAATATACAATTCTAAAAAAAAAATTAATGAATCTACCCCAAAGTAATTGCGTTCATGTTTGTAGTAAAAGCAGAATAAGGATGAAAATGCGCAAAAAAGTTTGATAGAAAGTCTCAACTAAAATTTAACTTTTTTATGCATTTTCATTTCAAAATATACGCTTTTTCTTTTTTTTTTTTTTTTTTTTGCTGAATTTTATGTACTCCAAAAGTAAAAGATGGTAAAATAGTTTTACTGTGTATGGAAAGACATATGACTATCATTGTATTTATTTATTACTTTTTTGAAACTATTGTCAATATTTAAAAGTTTCATTTTTATAAATTAATGGTTTTAGGCCACTAAAATAAAGTTGATTTTTTTTTTCAACAGTGAGGAGGAACTTTGGACAGAAATAAACTGAAGCAAGTGTCTCTATTCGTGTTAAAGATTTCAGAAACCTTGTTTAAATTTTAAGGGTTGATTCTTTACGTTGATTCTCGCCATGAGAATTCAGAAGCAACCCTTTGCTTTTTTTTCTGTTCTGAAGAATGAGGACCTGCAGAGACCGTGCATGTCACCGCAGTAATTAACTACAAAATAAAGAGTCCAGGAGGAAAGAAGCTAAAACTGATTTCTAACTTATGAAGCATCTCGAGCTCCTGAGACACATCTCATAATTCAGAGCGCCGGGGTAATTTATTTCTCCCGCTTTTAATACGTTACAGACGAGCGGTCATGTGTCTTTCTGCCATCGGAGCTTTACGGCGCGGAGGCCTAGCGTGTAGCGGAGCCGCCGCCGCTGCTCAGCCCGTACCTGTGGTGCCTTTCATGGTTCAGAGCCCTCTAATTTCAATGGGAAGTTGCACATAATTCATGGACACATCCCTGCTAGGGAGAGGAGAGCGGCGGGAGGGGGGGAGGGGGCGATCTCGCACAGGAGGAGGCTGATGATGGACTGTACCTCTGCAGGCTGCCCGCTTTACAGCGGCAGGTTCTGGATCATTTGGTCCAGCCACTGGCTGCTCTGAAGCAGTTTGAGGTCAGGGGGAAATGACTGGCTGATTGAATGGAGGGCGAGAAGATGCCGCTTTAAATTTTAACACCATCTCCCACTGAAAAATTCGGCTTAAATCCATCAGAAATTTGCTTTTGCTATTCTCAAACTCCTGATTTCACACGCTGAGCGTTGAGTTTAGGTGGTGTTTTTCATGTTAAATAGTTTCTACCTTAATAAAAGTTGTTTAAACTTTTTAATATATTTTTTTTAAATGTACATTTTTTTAAATTTTGTCAACTAAAACTAATAAAATAATCTTAAAAATATGGAAAACTTTAAATTTAAAGAGAAAATATGTCAAAATGGCGTGTACCATCGAAGGCTCAAAACAGTTTACAGTGATAGTCACTGGTGTATGGGGTGAGATATCTGTCAAAAAGAAGCTGTGCAAAAATGAATTCTCTGTGCACAACTTTGCAAAAAAATGGGAATACAACATTTACTTTTATATTTAATACAATTTGTTTTGTTTTGAATATGACCTTTCATTGTCTTGAATAGAAAATTTGTCCTGTTACTCCAACGTGCCATTTTCGTATTGTCCATGTATGTAATTTTAGTTTTCTGTGATATATGCGTGATATACGTAATTTATAAGTGGTTTTCATTTTTGCAAATTTCAATCGTCAACGTGCACATTTGTCCGTCGAGGGTTTCGAACATTTACTGTAGAAACAATGGACAGCTGAACCCCTCCTCAACAAAACCCCATACACTTCAATTGATACCTTCTTAACATCTTTCTAATACAGTTTTTTTAATGTTTGTTAGTTCTTGCAAGTTATAAATTCAAATGCCTCTGTAAAAGCATGTGGTGCCTCAAACGTTTGGTTAACAGCTTCGCCTGTGTCCGCTCTGAGTCCAACACCTCGCTCTGTCCAGGGATAATATATGTCTATGGTTTTAAGCACAACAACGAAAGCCAAAGCACAACGACAAAAGCTATAACACGACAAAAGCCGAAGCACAACAACAGCCAAAACACAACGGCAAAAGCTCATCACAACAATAAAAGCCACAACACAATTACAAAAGCTCAACATGACAAAAGCGAAAGCAAAGCAACAAAAGTGACAACACAACAACAAAAGCCAAAGCACAACGTCAAAAGCTGAAGCACAACGACAAAAGTCACAACACAACAACAAAAGCCACAACACAACTACAAAAGCCAAAGCACAACGACAAAAGCTCAACACAATGACAAATATCGAAGCACAATGGCAAAAGCCACAACACAACAACAAAAGCCACAACACAATTACAAAAGCCAAAGCACAATGACAAAAGCTGCGACACAACAACAAAACCCACAACACAACAACAAAAGCCAAAGCACAGCGACAAAAGGTCAACACAACGACAAATGCTAAAGCACAAAGACAAAAGCCACAACACAACGACAAAAGCCACAACAAAACAACAAAGGCCACAACACAACGACAAAAGCCGAAGCACAACAACAAAAGCCACAACACAATTACAAAAGCCAAACCACAGCGACAAAAGCCGAAGTACAATGACAAGAGCCACAACACAACTATTAAAGCCAAAGCACAACGACAAAAGCTCAACACAACGACAAAAGCCGAAGCTCAATGACAAAAGCCACAACAAAAGCTGGTATTTTCTTTACATAGTCTTATGAATCCAGCGACTTCGTTATATTAGACAGCCAGTTTCTGAATGTTATCATGGTGTGTGGGAATAAAGGCTGTAATAGATCCATATTTCAAGTAAAAACTACAGTTTTTGTCTTTGGTAAATGCAACCTTTTACATAGAACTCAAAGGCCTTTTTCCATTTCCTCACTGGCTCTTTGGTGTGAAAAGAAAAATTCAGCTGTTTCTTGTTCACCCTGCCAGATGTTTGCAAAACAAAAAAACAGACCAAACTCTACAAGTAATGAGCAACTGGATGTTATGGTCGATGGATTCTAACTTTACTCTGTCCCACAAATACCTACCTTGTAAGTACTATATCAAGAGATAGACAATGTCAATCAATGCAGAAATAGAAAAAAAGAATGGGCAAGGCTAGTGTATCCTTTGGACGTATGCAGCAGAGACTCTGGAGCAACCATCGTGTGTCCATAAGACTTCCTTTAGAATAAGATTAATGTACAAATAAAATGGAAAATATTTAGGTTGTGTTTTTTTTGCCAAACTGGTACTAGTCCAGGGGTTAAGGACCACTGGTCTCCAACGGGGTCCCCAAACTAAGGCACACATTTGACCAGTTTTTTTAGGCTAACTTGGCATTTAGCTAATATTTCAGCTATTTGCTAGTAGTTTTGGCTAATTTAGGGTTTTTTTTGTGGCTAATTTGGACTTTATTTTATATTTTAGCCTTATGCAAGCTGTTTTAGCTAAAATAGACATTTTACCAGTTTTTTTTTAGGCTAATTTGACATTTGGCTAATATTTCAGCTACATGCTAACTGTTTTGGCAAATTTTGCCTTTTTTCAGTTTTTTTAGGCTAATTTCGACCTTTGCTTGTATGCTAGCTGTTTTGGCTAAATTAGACATTCTAACAGTTTTTTTGGCTAAAATGGCATTTAGCTAATATTCCAGCTACATGCTTTTTTTTTTTTTTTTAGTTTTTTAGGCCAATTTGGCATTTCGCTAATGTTTTTACCAAGCAATTCGCTTCAGCGTTTTCAGCTATCAGCTACAGCCATTTCAGCTATTTTCTTCAGCATTTTTAGTTATCAATTTCAGCATCTTCAGCTATTAGCGCTAGCATGACCACATTCAGCTTACAGCATTCACACTAGCATTATTGTAGGTAATGCTATGTATGGTTTTTAAAATGGCTTGGTGTTTTTTTTTTTTTATGAAGATTAAAGAATAGAATCCTTCTAAATTTGGCTATGTTTGGCTTTTTGGGAAACCATAAATGTTTACATTTAGGCTGTGATTGCTGCACTGTTTCTGTTAGCCTACAAACCGACCCCGGCCCCACATCAGAGAAGAAGACAGTTTAAATAAAGTTTTTGTTGACTCATAAAGTTGGTGATCTACAGAGAAAAAAATAGCTAAAAATAAATAGAAAATAAAATATCATGAATATGAAGTTCCTTCTCTGATGTGCTTCTCTGCATAACTGATCATTTTTATGGCATATTTAGTTTAACTGAGGCTACACCTGACACACATCAGCAGCAACTTTTACAGCTTATGTAACATAATTACCCTTCTTTCTCGATTCTTATTAGCGCTTTTCTGCACAGATTGAGTCCACCTGAAAGAAATGGATGCACTCAAAGAGGTGCGAGCATCAGAGGGGCTCTTCAGAGCGCCGCTTTCGTGGCTCTCCCCGTACCCTTCCCCAGGTGCGCTGGAACAGGGACCTTAAGTGTTGTCCCAGCTGCTTGGATTGCCTTTCCTCCAGGCTGCCAAGATCCCAATCGATACCTCATCGCCTGGAGAAGAGGGACTCGCGCAGCTACAGCTGGACCTGCTGACCAAACCCCCCCGCCGGGTATGAATCAGCATCCTCCCCCCTTTCCAGAGGAAGAAAGGAAAAAGCGCACAGAGATGCGCAGCTGAACCTTGACCTCTGACATCTGACCCGTCTGTCTGATGGCCTATCGATTACGTCTGGCCAAGCCTTGGTAATTGTTGCCTTGTGATTGTTTCACGTGTTTGGGTACTTTGTAACGGCAATTTTGAAACGGCTCCTGCGTTGTTTGGAGTTTGGATCGACGCAGCTGCAGGTAAGTGTCTGCTGAAGCTGATACAGCTGAGGAGGATGAAATTATAAGGATTTGTGTTATTCAAGAGGTCCAATTTCCTGGCCTTTTTGGCTGTTTATCTTCTGCACTGTAAAGCATTTTGGATTTTGAGGTTTCCATGAGTTGACCATAACCTTTCACTGAATTTCCAAAACTAAAAATAAACACATTTCAGTCAGACTAATGTAGTCAGTACCGCTAAACCAACCCAAAATATTGATACTAGTGCTTTTTTGTGTGCAATTGATTAATCTTCAACTGTAACTATAACAATCTAATATTACATTTTTAATCAAAACAATTATTTGTAGTGAAGAGCCACATTTTAAGGTATTTATCATTTAAATGTGTGATAACACAGGATTGGAAAATATCAAAATACAGCAAAAAAGTGGCTTTTTTTTAAACATTTTTATCCTAACAGACGTTTTTTATGGCTAATTGTTTTTTCTGTAGCGCAAATTAGGAAAAAATCATAGCAAAAAAATTATAGCACAAACAAGAAAAAATAATTTGAAAAAATGAAAAAAATACAGCAAAAATTAGATAATTTATAGTGAAAATGGGAAAAAAAATGTAGAAAAATAAAAAAAGGAGAATAACTAATACAAAAATTTGACAGTTTTTAGATTCACATTCACATTTTTTATAGAAAAAAATTAGAGCAAAAAAGAGAAATATTATAGCAAATATTAAAAGAAAATAACAAAACTGAGAGAAAATTATAGTGAAAATGAAAAAAATGACTGCACAAATTAGAAAAATTACTGTGAAAATTAGAAAAATTATAGCAAAAATTTGAAAGAAATTTGACAAAAAATTTACATCAAAAATTATTTTAAAAAAACCCCACAAAATAATTATAGCGAAATCGTAAAGAACATTATGGAGACAATTTTTTAAAAAATATAGCGAAAAAAATTTAAGAAAAATTAGTACAAATTGTAGCAAAAATTGTAGCAAAAACTGAAAAGAAAAATATCAGTAAAATAAAACAACAATTACAGCAAAGTTAAAGCAAAAATGATTTTGAAGTTGACACATTGAACACAACGTTCCTGACCAACAGGTCTCCCACGGACTTCACTGCTTTGTGCTTAACATTATCGTCGGGATTGAGTCACAAATAAAACAAATCAACAGTTTGTACTGGTAAATATTTGCTGTTAAAGGTAAAGCGCATTTCGTAGCATTTTACAAAACATGTCAGAGATCAAGTTGTAAGCGCCATACGTTGAACTAATAAAAACTCGACTTCCTTCACAACAACATAAACTCTCATCATCGATAGCGCAAGGATGTCATTCGACTAGAATTTAATTTAAAACCTTTTGTTAAACTACAGTCGTTCTAGGATTTGTTTGTAACAGGCTACACGTTAGCTAGGTTAGCTTGTTTACGATATCGATAATCTCCAACTTTGCTAACAACACATTAAAAAAGCCGACTAGAATAATTATTACACTAACTCTAAATCTTGATAGAAGCATTTATTTTAAAAAAATTAAAAAAAACAACCTAGTACTACACTGCTAAACGCTAGCCTTGTTAGCATATTTACAAAATAATGTTTCTAACTTGTAGTAAAACAAATTTCTCTCAAAATCCCTTCAACATCAGTAACTACAACCAGAATTAATCTATTTAAAGGCTTTATGGATGATATACTGTAGTTTTTTAAACAAAAAAAAAGCTTTTAAATGTGCCTTATAGACCAGAAAATAAGCCATTCCAATGATTTCCTTCCTTTTGGGGATAGAAAATGGGAAGTTGAAGATTGAACTCCCATTTCCTTGATACCACAAGTCCCATAATGCGCATTTAACGTATTTGTAGTGCAGTCAGAAGGTGAGTGGAAACAAAAGCTCCAGGTAGATGTGACTCGACCTGTAGCCGGCGAATTAAAAATGAAAGAGGGGATCTTTGTTGTCCGTCACCGACAACATCCAGGGAAGATCTCAAAAATCTCCTCGGCAAATTGAGTTTGTTGTGTGTACAAGCACCTGCCAGCTTTAATATTGAACGGATGATCCGAAATGGATTTTTGATCCCAGGAAAATGAGGAGAGATGTCTGTATGAACAAAAAAAAAGGAAAACTGGAAAGGAGTTATGGGGGAAAAAAGAACAAAAAAAAACCAAAGAATCCTGCTTCCGGGTGTGGAATATATTATAACCCCCCGCCCGGTGCCGTCTCTTTTTCTTTTACGAGTTGTTTTCATGTAAAGAAAAACCTATAGGCTTGACCTCCACGGCAGTTTGCCTTTGGCGATTCACAGATTGAAGGTTTTCGATGCTCGATCCTCGGGGAGAGATCCGAGTCAAAACCCTATAAATATTTGAAGAGCATTTCTTGCTCCTCAGACCTCTGACTAACACACTTGCCTGTGCTGGCAAGCAAATCCTGCCTGTTTACGCTCGCCACTAACTTGTCATCACTTTAAATTCAGTGTTGTGCAGTGGCTTAATGAGAGAGGCACAAGTGTTTTGCCAACAATCAGACGGGGCTTCGCTCAAAGGAATCACGGATCAATAGTTTTTGAGTCTGGAGAAGAAAAAAAAAAAAAAGAAGAAGAAAATTGCGGAGAAGAGAGTCGCTTAAAAAATGAAAATGCTCAGGACATCTGGTCGCCATCTGAGGGGAGCTGGAGGAGAGCCAAAGATACTCCACAGAAACACCCAGAAAATGTCTTCATTATGAAGGAATTATCGCTGAATAATGACTGCAGGAGCCAGAAACTTCACTTTTAAAAGAGGGGTGGAAGTCGAGGAAAATCCAGGAAAAATGGGTGAAAGTGATATAAATTAAGTAAAAAAGAAAGATACTCCCACAGATCAATCCATTTATATTATTCAAGTAAATGTACAGTACAAAAATGGAACACAATTAGGCTTTAAAGGGTTCTGTAAGAAGAGTCGACAGTTCTCTCTATGTTTGACCAAACAATTATATTGTGATGGGTCAAAAATGACCCGTTTTTATGTGTGGGGAAGATTGGTCAATTTGATCCAAACTCAAAATAATCATTAAAAAGTTTGAAATTAATCTTATATGGTGTTTAAGCAAAAATGAAGCTGTTTCCAAGTGTGAAATGGGTCAATTTTGACCCAAACACAAGATAAGGCTTACAAATTTGAAACAATCAAAATTGACCCGTCTTCAATTTTTTTTTAATTAGTTTATTTTTACCCAAACACATTATAAGGGTTAAACATTTTAAGATAATCCATACATTTTGTTCAGTTCATAACTGACCTGTTTTAAAGTGTAAAAAAGGGTCAGTTTTGACCCGAACACAAAATAAGGATCAAAAAGTTTGAGATAACTCTTATTTTGAGTTTCATGCCAAAATAAACCAGCTTTCATCTGTGAAATGGGTCAAAATTGACCCAAAAGCAATGTAAGGGTTAAAAATTTGAGACAGCCCTTATCTTGTGTTTGGGTCAAAATTGACCAGTTTTCAAGTGTGACTATGGGTCAATTTTGACACAAAAATTAATAAGGATTAAAAATTTGAGATAACCCCTTATATTGTGTTTGGGTCAAAATTAACCTTTTTTCAATTTTGAGAAATCGGTCAATTTTGACCAAAACATATTTTAGGGTTAACATTTTTAAGACAACCTAAAAAGTTTGCCTGGGTCAAAATTAACCCGTTCTCAAGAGCGAAAATTGATTGGTTTTGACCCGATCACAAGATAAGGTTTAAAAAGTTTTAGATAACCCTTATATTGTGTTTGGCGTTTTTGATTTTGAGAAACTGGTCAATTTTGACCCAAACACAATTTAAGAAGAAAAATGTTAAGAAAATCCAAAAATCTTGTTCCGGTCAAAATTGACCCTTTTTTCAAGTGTGGAAATGACCCTGACACAAGATAAGGATACAAAATTTTAAGATAACCCGTATTCTGTATTCTAGCCAAAATCAAGCGTAAGTGGGAAAAGTGTTGAAAAGTTTAAATTAACTCCTATCTCGTGTTCGAGTCAAAATTTTGATTGTGAGAATGAATCAATTTTGAGCCCAACAAAATGTGAAAGTTAAAAAGTTTAAAATAACCCATATATTTCGTTCAGCTAAAAATTATTCAGTTTTTATATTTATTTATTCATTTTTTTTGTGTAAGATTTTTCAGTTTAGTTAGTGATAAATGATCAGTACGTTATTTTCCGGACTACAAGTCGCGTATGCAAAAAAGTGCATCATTAAACAGAATAGATAACAGTTATTGACTGAATAGATGCACAAGTCACTACCATAACCACATTTGGCTTTATGAAACATAGGAGGACTTGAATAGAAGTCTATAGTCTGTATATCAGCGCAGCATAAAAATGATTATTCAGGTAATCATAGCATATTAAAAACTACTAACAAGTCAATCAAGTTCTTTTAAATCTATTGAATTCTTCATCTTCTGTGTCACCTTAGAGCAACTCCATAGAAGCAGGCGTAAAACTAATTTACACCAGTCGAGACAACCTACTCTCCGCGTTCCAAACCCTCGCGTTCTCTAAAGTTTTTTAAGTTCGTTCTCAGGCTCTATCCACAAATTTGGCATTCACTGAAAGCATGCTGAAAGTTCAACCAGCTAAATATTTACCAATTGTGGAGTTAGAACTGGTAGTGATGTAAGGATGGCGTCCCAGCCAGCAAGGCCTAGTGGGCCCAATGTGATTTAAAAAGGGGGCAGAAAATGTGGGCCCCAAACTGGTCTGTACAGTTTCCGTGGTGGCCCCACCTGTGTTTGCCCTCATTGGCTTACGTGGACACTCATTGGGTTAGCTAGCTACGCTAGCCAACTTCCCATTTGGACAACAGAGCTTGCTACAGTGGAGGTTGCTACAGCAGAGGTCGCTAGCTTGATACAGCTGAGCTAGCTAGCTCGCTACAGCTTGCTAACATGCTACACCATCCCCCGGGAGGGTGGCCAATGTAGCGAGCCAACCCACTGTATACTCACCTATGCTAATGTGGGCAAACACTGGTGGGGACACCAATGAAAAACTGAAGACAAACCAAATTGGGGACAACATTTCCTGTCCCACTTTTAAACCACATGGACCCCACTTGGCGTTGCTGGCTGGGGTCATATTTAAAACACGGAAATTTGCTTTTTTTAAGAAATGACAATTAAAAATGGTGGTTTGTACCTGGACGGAATTCTATGGCATCAAGTCATAAAATTAAAGTATCGGAATAGCCTGGATTGGCGAGACTTGCACTGCTTTGACATTTTGCCTATTCAAACTGTAGACTTCAGATATTAGCTTGTAAGAAGAAGAATCTCACCACCGATCACTGCTTGTTCAGTGTAAACAACACGAGTTGTTATGAAACTTGAACTTACCTAGTGTGAACGTCGCATAAAAAGTGCGCAGCGCTTGTTCTTCTGCATTTCTGTTAGTTGTAAATACGGATAGACACAACTACAGTGCCCTCTAGTGGTTGTTTGTGGAGAAACAAACAATCACATGACCCGATTTTTTTTTCAAACATAAATCGTACCTGAATATAAATCGCAATCCCTGGCCAAACTATCCAAAAAAAATAAAAAAATAAAATTACAATAAAACAAGACTTTTACTCTGAAATAAAGAAAAAGTAAACCTCACCAACATAAAACACTAGGTACTAATAAAGCTAAAGAAAAAAAAAACAAGTTATGGGACAAGCAAATGGATTGATTGAGTTTGGAAAATATCCAGGGAGTCGCCTCTACTCCTAATATAAGATCTACCACATCCCCATTGAGACGGGAAGGTGGTGGTTGTGGTGGTGGTTGGAGGGGGGAGGGGGGGGGCAGCATCAAGCTGTCTCCCTGTCTCCTTTAAAGACGGGACTTTATTGGGCCATCTAAATCTGTCCCCAGCTCAACAATGAGGCCGGCGGAGAAAAATGGACGCCACCTGGCAGTTTGAAAGAGGGACAGCCGTTTCCCGCTGTAATCCATTCGGGGTAATCACCTGGGGGGCTGCAGGAAAAGTCCCCCCCCCACCTACCCTAAACACCATTCAGCAGCGACAGAGTGATGAAGAGTGGGGTGAAAGAAAAAAAAAAAAAAAAAAGAAGACACGAGATTATTCTCACAATGGCTACGTCGATGAACTTTTCTACCTGAGCAAACCGGGATACATTTTTCTTGCACACGTTTGTAGGAGACGCTCTAAATCTGTTGGGGGGGGGAGGAATCGAAAGCAATCACCATCAGACGGCAGCGCGCGCGCACGGGCTCCCCACATTGCGCGGTCGGATCAATAGCCGACGGCGGCAGCGACGCGGCCCGCCTCGCGGAATGCACCGCAGCAACAAAAATGTCAAAATGTTGGACGAAAGTGTTCTTCTAAAACATTATTGACACGCTTTAACCCGCATTTCCACCCCGCCCCGACTCGGGAAAGTCGATTCTCATTTGGAGAGCAGTGGAGGCTGGAGGTCAAGGGGCCACAGGTCAGGGATTGGCCCAAGGTCAAGGGGACAGCGGGGTGCCGGCTCAAGGGAGGCCTTCATCTTCACCGTGGCCTTGGACGCGATCAATACCATTAGAGTCCGGCCGATCCATCTCCCCTCCCCGACTTTACCGCCCGTCCGTCTCCACGTTTGCCTTCAGTCGATCTGTTTAATTGGCTGCGGCCCAATCTCGACGCTGACCCGGTCCGCCATGCAGAACCCCCTCCCCCCTCCGCGAGTCCTGCGGGCCCAGCTAAAAAAAAAAAAAAAATGGACAGGAGATAACTCGCGGGCCCCATATTGTTTGAACAGCATTTTATTAAGCCTGCACACTCTTTAATATTTACATTGGTGCATCGGAGGCTTCAGGAGCGCTTTAGGCAATTACACACATGACCAAGTCGATAGCCACAGAAACTGCAAAAAAAACCTTTATCACGCCGCCAGGAGAGGATTGCCAATTCCGCCGGCCTGCCGTTGATGTCGTTTGCATTTCAATTAAAAACAGGCTGTGTTGGTCTTTTATTCAAAGTCACTGTTGTAAGAGGGATCCACAAAGTGCAGTCAAAATAGAGCGTCTGGTATATATGTGTAACAAAGCGCATGCCGCTGTCAGGATTTACAATGAAGAGCAACAGTATCCCTGAGAGAATAACAGACACCCCAGCCAAAGTTTGTATGAAACTTTTGATTATATTTAAAGAAAGACGGAGCAAGAAAAAGACTATTTTAATTTATGATACTTTGGAATTTATAGATGGCAATACATCTGTAAGAAAACGACACTTAAACCTACAAATCAACATTTTTTTCATAGTTTTAATGCATTACGATTTAGTGACAGTAGCTGATAAGTATGAAACTGCGCAAACTGGATTTGCGATAATAAATTAGCCGTTCATTTGGAAAAATTATGCAAGGATGTGTGTGTGTGATTGAAATGAGTACAAGAAAAAGGTTACATTTAAACAATTATACTGAAATTAAGAAATAATTTAAAATGGATAATAGCTGTGCTTCCTTTGACTATGAATTTATGATAATAAGTTCGCGAAACAGAAAAACTTGTATTTATCGAGGTTTATTTGTGGTTTTTGAGGTATCAGTATTTTTCGCGGAACTGCGGTGGAAACATTAAATGAGTCACATGACCAACAACCATGCTATAGAGGTCCCCAATTTGAGCATGTTATGTGGAATTGTTAGATCTTCTGTGAAATCACAAACCGCGACTTCCCAAAAATAGCTCCTTCCGTTGCCGCTCTCACATAGCTTGCTGCATGAACAAGTCGCCGACGTCTCCTTTGATAGATATGATGAGCACTAGTGCCATGACAGAGACTTGAATCTATCTGCTGTAAATCAAAGTATTCTTCACATCCATAACTGTGTTTTTGAATGACTTATCACATGAGTTGGGTTGTGTTTATTAGCTTAAGTATGATTTTGCTCTCTAGGGTCCAGATGACCCCACTTATAATGTAAACATGCCTAGAATAGCACAAGGGCTAAGAACAGAGCTAATGTTTAAGCTAAACATGTCGTCACTGGGCCCCGGTTGGTCCGAATTCACTGTTGTGGGAATACAACCCAAAATGTGACGTCCAAGTATGCAGACATCAGATCTGAAGAAGTTAATGAAAACAGTGTCATTGCAAAATTGTGGGGTTTTTTTAATTATTTTTAGAATTTCGATAAAGTTTTGCCTATATGTATGATGGAAACTCAGCTAATGATGCATTCAGTAGGACTTATGTGGTATCTTTTTTAATGTTTCATTAAATATTTTGAAATCATTTATTTGATGTTTATTTTATATGGACATTTGAACTAAGATAGGAGAATAAGAAAATTAAAAGAAAACAAGCAAAAACATTATAAATTGAAATTAAGTACACATAACACACACACATACATAATAATCCAAAAAACATCTTACATCTTCTACCTTAGATTAAATTAGCCTAGTTACGATGTATTTTCTATACATTTCCACTTCTCAGAAGTGGAAATTTGAGATGTTTTACAAAAAAAAAAAAGATTTCTGATCAAACTTTAAGCAATAAGGCTGACTTATATAGGTCAAAAGTTGAGTCAAGTTGAGTTACTGTTAAAGAAAAAAAGGTCATTATTGTGCTATAAAACAAGCTTGTTCTTTAAAAAAGCGAAATATATTTCTTCACTTTCTGCCAATCAACGGGTGGCAACAGTGGCTCCGCCCCAACTGTCCTGCTCTACTTTTTCATTACAACCAAGGGGGGCCTCCAAGAGGTGCAGGTTGGAACTGTTTAACGCAGGGGACCCAAATCCAAAACACACCTTAGGTTGTGGGTCGAACAGGATAAACATTTATTGAACACGCTAAAACGTGACTTTTTAACATAACTATGAATAATAAAAAGGTAATAATATTATTCCAGAATGAATCAACTTATAACTTTCAATATTTAACTCTCCATAAAAATGTATTTCGTCAAAATTATACAAATTAGAAATAAGCGCAAGATAACACTGATTTGACTCGTGGTTTAATGGTGTAAACAAAGAGCTCTCAGCAACAGGGATGAGAAGGAGGAAGGGTTGTCCCGCTCCACCCGCAACTCAAAAGCTAATTTCCAACAAACTCTGCCAAAATAATGTCCTAGAAAACAGCATCATTGTTAAAATTTTTTGTCTAACACGGCAAACGGAACAATTTAATAGCTCCAAAGAAGACCTGAGTGAGGTTTCAAATAAACTTTGTTAAAGTCAGAATTTGGTCGAACCATGATTCAGGCCTATTGTTTTAAAAGTTGGGGAAAACAAGACCTCCATTTGCATGAATTAACAAAAACCCAATTATTTTTGTTTTGTCCCAACTCCACCTGAGTGGAGTTTGTTGACCTTTGAGGCCTCTTGTTTAGGCTTCAGCTTAAACAGAGCGGTTTATCAGGTGCAGTTTGTCTTTATCTTTGTTTAAAACAGCTATTTGATTTGAATTTCTGATTTCAAACAAGTTTGATTCTTCCAACTTTCTTTTTTTTTTTAAGTTCTCCATTGAAAGAAATGACCCCCCTGGATCTGAATGAGCTCATGGATTGGCCACCCAGGAAACCAACTGACAAACCAAAGCAACAGAGGGGTTCCTAATAAGGTGTGTGAGGCTGAGCAAGAAGCGAAATGTACTTTGAAGTGCTCCCAGCCTCATACAAGCAAACACCCCCCCGAGTGTTGTGCACCGTCCACAGACAGGCGAGGCGGCGAGCGGCTCCGCTTGTAGGCTCATAGGTGGCTTTGATAATCACGCCAAAGCTCCTAAAACAAATGCAATTACCCAGTTAATTGTGTTCAAAGTGGAGCCTGGCAGCGGAAGGGGGACGTCAGGCGTGCTGACGGTGCACCCAGCGTGGAGAATAATGGAGGGGCGGGGGCTCGTCCGGGATAGCGGAAAAAAGGAGGGGGGGGGGGTCGCTGAGGGATGTGGCGGCGCGCACCGCCCGGCTTGACCTGCCATTTATCAGAGGATAAACAGCGGGGGTCACGTGACCCGGATCCGAATGATGCCATTGGTCGGGGGTGGGGGGGGCTGCTTAGAATGCAGTTGCTACTCCGGAGCTCAAACTGCTCCATCACGATGAATTATTGGTTGGAGGGATGATCGATTTGAATCCCTAAGCCAGGTCAGGGCAAAAAAAAAAAAAAAAAAAAAGACCAGAGAGAGGGCAAAAAAAAGTTGTGTTTTTGTTTCCTTTCTGGAGATGGCAAAGTGGTAAGGGAGGGGTGACAACAGATGTGCTCCCTCCTTCAAAGAGCTGCTTGTTTGATGGTGACAGTGGAGCGTATCGTGTAGCCTGAGGTGCTAACAGTAAATATTACAATACCACAAGATGCTCACTGCAAACACCATTTCTTTCTTTTTTTTTTTGGGGCCCCACTCGCCCCGTGGTGCCGCCGCGCCAACTCCCCGAGCACACGCACAGTCTGCAAAACCAAACATTCTTAAACATGAAATTCAGCCTCTTTTCCAACACGTTATGAGGAGCTTAAAAGAAAAAAAAAGTAAATCAAAACGGCACCATTGGGGAGAAAAAAAAGAGGAATAAAAAAAAGGCCATTTTATGAAAAAAAAAGGCCTTTCTGCGGCATAATAGGCGAGCCCGGGATTCATGGGATTGCATTCGGCTTCCTGCCGCGCCCGGGTGTCTTTGGCTCGCTCAGTCATTTCAGACAGAGCAGCGGTGCCGTCCCACCCTGGGCGCCGTACAGATGGGCTCATGTGTGGAGAAATGAGCCGCGAGCAATCATTCTCTCTTTCTGCCCCCCCCTCACCCCCCACCTCCATCTTCCCCGTGTTTGTCGACTTGCTTTCTGTTTACCTCTTCCCTTCCATCTGTCTGTCCCTTCATCTTCCCTCTACCTTTCATTATCTCCAGCCCCCTCTTTGCATCTTTTTTTTTCGCCTTCATCCTTCGCTTCTAACCGTCACCCCCCCCCCCCTCCCCGTCCCCCTGTGGTGACTGTATCCTGGGGTGGGGTGGGGGGGGGCTCGGCGGGGAGGCCCGGCAAAAACGCTCGGCGAAACGAGCTCAGGAGAGACGCAGGGGCGCATCTCAGGCTCGCGCTACCGTAAAATCTGCCCCGTTCACGCTCCGCCGCGCCGCCAGATGAGCTGACGGGAGGCCGCGGGACGGGGAGACGCTGCGGAGGGAAGCGCTGCCTCTTGTCTTTTGTTTTTTTGACGTCGAGTTCCTGATCTAAGGCTTCAGATTTAATTCCTTTTTGCCAATCAAGACCCCCGTTGCACTCAAGAGCCAGGTGTGCGGTCAGCTTTTTTTTTTTCGCTTATCAGGTTTCTAAGCCATAAAAAAAGAGACAGCTTTGTTTAACTGGGGAGCAGATAAAATAATGTATTGATTAGGCTATATGTGATTAGTATGGTCAGCGTTTGCGCATAGGAGGAGGGGGGGTTGTGTTTTAACATAATGATGGGATTCTTTGTTTCCTTTGGTCATTATAGATTGATCAAAGAGTCGGCACCTTTTCCGCTCAGGTTGGGACATTTTAGTGTGTTATTTTTCTGCTGACTTTGCCAAAAGTGACGCCCGTTTACATAAATTCACCAGCTCTTGGGGCAAAGCTTTGCATCAAATGAGTCCTTAATATTTACAAAATTACAGGTTTTATATGTGTTATAATCTGTTTGATTTTCAACTAACGCCTAAAGAAGCGTGTTTTAATGGTTTTTCTAATCTTTGTCGATAACAATACTAATATTTATTTAAAAATTGGAGCGAGGGGCAAAGCTTTTTGGTGTCCCCCCGGTAGTTCCGCCTCTGGATGATAGTAAAAAAAGACATAAAAGTTTTACCAATTATATTACATATTTAGGTCTCTATGAACTGTACAGCAAAAACAATAATGTATTAAGCTCGATCATTTCTAATATATATATATATATATATATAATATATATATATATATATATATATATATATATATATATATATTTATATATTAAAAAAGCAATCAATTTAAACATTTTTTAAAGAAACTGACTAATAGTATATTTAATATAATTTATAATATATGACTAATAATATATATATGTATATATACATATATATATACGTATATATATACATATATATACTATATACATGCATATATATGTATATATATATATATATACGTACATATATTATATATATATATATATATACATACACATATATTTATAAATAAATGGTCTCCCTCCCCTTGCGAAGTGGAAGCGGAGGACAGGTTCTTTCCCTCCGCGCTCCAGGTTTTTTCCCTCCGCGCTCCAGGGGCGGCTCCGCTGCGCTGCGCTCTACTGGGCGGAGACACACCTCAGCAGCGCAGCACCTCCTTTAGACGCAAAAACGTCACATAAGCATCTTGAGTTATCTGAGTTTTTGTGACGAACAAGAAGAGTCACAAGACTAAAAAAATTAACAATACGTGAAACCGCGTATAAAGAAACGCAAATAAGCGCGTAAATAGATTTTTTTACATTTTCAGACTTTTATCTTCTGCTTAAACTCACGAAGTTGAAACTTTCATAGAAAAATGAGCCAAGGATTTGAGTGCAAAAAATAAAGATCATTCTCAGGGTTAAAGGTTTACGTGAACGCATACAAGACGTTGATTGACAAGCTTCACAGCCAATCAAAGCAACAAAAATTGTGTGGTATTAACAAAATTAATCATGAAAAATCGCACCAAAAAATTAAATCAGCAAATTTTGTGAAAAAAATGTACAAATGTCTCAAATTCAATCATGATTGACTCATTTGATATAAACTGTGTTTAAAAATGATTAACAAATTAGAGGATATATTAGCAGAAACTGGATAAAAATATAAAAAATGTAACCAAAATGATGTAAAACAAAAAAAAAAACTGATCTTCCCAAATTTTATTAGCAAGTTAATAAAGTCTGACTGACTTACCGACTTCTCTCTGACTCTTTTGAAATAGAACTTGCATGTTCTTGAACACACATGAAGCTTAAAACGCATGTTTAAATAGACTTTTAATTGCAAGTGGTCACTTACATTTCCGAACTGTTGTGAATGTAGGATTTTATCTGTTCATTCTTTTCTGGTGGAAATGCGCAAAACTAATAAGAACTTTAATTTTAAATCCCTTCCAGTATTCAGTCCTTGTGGATTCACAATGCTGCTTCAGGGTCAAATGTAGTTCTCACCTATTTGAACACTGCTGTGGTCCAAACTAAAAGTTAATCAACACTTTTTTTAAAATGTAGTTAAAACTTAATTTTTTTTTTTTTTTAATATTTCTCAGTCTTAATGATTCTTTCTTGTTTTTTCTTTTATTTTTTTTTGTCATTTTGCTAAAACAATTTTTAGAGAACATAATATTCTACTAACATTCAAATCAAATCAACTTTATTTGCCTTACATAAAAACATTTTCCAATTTTTAAAACTGAAAGGAAAATAATAAAAAAACATGCCATGCCCATCCCCCACCCACCCTCACACACATTAATTTAAAGCAGTGGTGTGGGAAGAAACCGATTCAATGATATAGTGCGATATTTTTTTGGTGATATTTCTAATTATTTTAAACCCTGACAAGACGATAGTTAATTATTTATTTGTATTACTTTTGTTTTTCCACCATAACCCCCTGACCGCTAGTTAGCGGCAATCTTTGAGCAGCTCTACACTGCGACCAAAACAACAACAAAATCTAGCGGTAATCAGTTTGCGGTAATATCAGTATACAGTTGCAGTACTCAATGTTGTGATCATAAAATAATTAATTTTACAAATTAAAAAAAAATGTTTAATGGAAGACATATTAATATTCAGGTAGAGTTTTCTTAAATCATACTCCTAAAAAAAGTGCGAAATTGTTCTGGTACAGTCTTGGGAGATATCGCGATATGTATTGTATCGTGAGACACGTATCAAGATACGTATCGTATCGTCAGGCAATTGCCAGAAAACACCCCTAATTAAAAGCATGTTCCCGCCTTTTTAAAATCATAATTCCTACTCGATTATGATATTTACATTCGTAAATATCTTTTTACAGACCACTACGATTCATAATCTCTGTTTGAACATTAGCTCATGTTAAATCAGTAGGAGGCTCATAATCGATAAACGCAGGACTGAAAAAAGAAGGTGAAGGTCTGGGTCACGCTTCGTCCTTGCCTTCCAACTCCCTCCCTCAACCCCATCCAGCACTATCTAAAAAATCCAATAGGCTAACCTTAAGAATTTAATTGATGGTGCCATCGGGATTATAAAAGAAGCGGCCGGCGCAGGCCGGGGACAGCTGATTAGCAGAGGGGGTAATTGTTAATTGATTGATGTATCTCTTTACCTCTGTGGCTCCTCTGCGGCTCTTTTAAGAGGGTTTTTGTTTTGTCTCCGCGACGAGGAATTCCAATGCCCCTTTTTTGTAATAGATCAGACTGGGGATTTTTTAATTTGTGTTAGGTGATGCTTTTTAGCGATCCTTTCAAACACACAAAAATCAGTTTGGAGAGAGCGTCCAAACCCTCAGCTGTGACCGTCCAAACAACAACCGAGAGCTTTTACTTCTTCATACATGTCGAGCCAACGCCAAACGCCCTGCCAAACGAACCCCCCGCCTCCCCTCCCCAAAGCTCTGGCACAGCAGTAGCCTGACCATCAAGCAATTACACGGGAACTTGGCAAACGGGGCTAAATCCAGTCATTAAAAGGGGTTAACTCTGGCAGAGGGACTCCATTGGTGGCTCGTTGCACCCCATATTCAATGGGACCACTGGGGGGATTTGTATGGTTCAATATACCAAAGATTTGGCAGGGGATTCCGCGTGTCATTGTGTACATATACACACATCTGCTCCAAAAACACACTCCATCTATAAGAGCAGATGTTTTCAGTCACCCACAGCTGGATACAATATCATAGCTTCAGGGTCCAAAGCTCTGAAATGTCAAGTTTTCAGCAACTTTTAGGAGCGGCCTCGGTTTCTTTAGCGTGTTTTTCCCATCTCCTGATTGCCTTGGAAAGAGATTCAAGTTTTTCCCTTAACCTACAGGGAAGTCTTTTTCTTTCCAAACAGAAAAAAAAAAAAAAAAAAAGCTGCATGTTGGCTTGAGCTGGAGTCCAGAGCAAGCGTCCATGACCAAGGTTACAGGCTATTGACTGCAGAAGGCATAAACAGTATTGGATTAGCAGCACCGGCAAGACATTGATTGGACTTTTCATCAAGGTTTTTTTTTTTTGGAGCAAAGGCAAGGCCAGCATGCTTTGGTTCGGCACCAAACGGGTGTTTGGAATGCACAGCGCTGCCACTGACTGCAGCCTTCAGTGGAATATTAACCTGGGAAAAACGAATGCAGGGGTTTGAATGTCTCCTTTGGAAAGGATTTGTGTATTGGACACAGTAAACTGACAACTCCAATGAAGGATAATCCTTTCTACCAATCATTACACAGAAAATGTCCAAATGAAAATTTGCTTTGGTGTTAAAAAACAGAACTTTAAAGACTTTACTCAAATTCTTAAAACAAACCAGTTTGGAGAAAAGTTTAAAAAAAAGGCCTTTTGTAAAACTTAAAGGGTTTGAAAACCATTAATCAACTTTTTTTTTTTTTTTTTTTTGTTTAAACTCTATAAATGAGGCTTTAAAAGTGCTGAATGTTGACACATTTTCTTGCAAATTAAAGTAAACTTTTAAAAATAAAGGTCTAAAACCATCTTTGTGCGCCGTCTACAGGTTGAAACGAGGTATTACAGTTGAATTTCGTGATTGGTCGACTGGTGAAGGTCCCACGTCGTGACCTGCAGCTCCAGTAAGGTTAAAAGTCACAGAGACTCCTGTTCCCCAGCACCACCCCTCTGATTGGATATTCAAATTTTGGCTGTGGGTGGAGTCAGCCTCCAACTGTCCTGTTTGGTTACCCTTTATAAAAGCTTTTTTTGTTTTCTCGCAGTTGTCTCGTAGGTCACCTTTAGAACAAACAGGCACGTTACACAAGGTTTTGAGGAATTATGGGTAATTTCTTAGTCTCACATTTCCTGTCGGAAATTTTTGTCAGAAAAATATTAGCTCTGACGCATGACCGTCAGAATGACATTTGATTTTTTTTTTTCGTTTTTTAACATGTTCTTGTAGCTTTTTTTCATAGTATAACACCTATATAAAATAATTTACACGTAAAACTGTGTTTCTGAGTATTTATAAATTTAAATCATAATTTAAGTATGCGAGAAATGATGAGGCTCAATACTAGTGCTGTAGCGAAATTGCGATTCTGGCTCAAAACTGTACAACTGGTTTGATCTAATGTTACTTGTAATTATTTTTGCGCCGCTAATGTTAGCGCGAGGCTATAAGCTAGGGCATGAGCATGCAAACAGAGCTTTCAGCGAGGGGGGATGGGTTTCTTTGTCTCAACAACAGTCCCACCCACAATCCAGAATTGTAGTTCTCATAAGCTAAGTCTTTACAGATCACAAAAGATTTTTTATTTTGACTTAAATCCTAATAATCATAATTAAAAGATTACTTAGAACGGCTGTATGCTAGAAAAAAATATGGTATGGGACTTTAAACGGGGAAACGCACCAAAACGCACACATATGCACATTTACATACTTTTTATTAGCAGTGGTTACTTGAAAGTGTAATTCTGAACGTACCATAAACCAGGGGCCCCCAAACTACGGCCCGGCCCTCTTCCACATTGGGGCCGGCCCCCCAAACTTAATTAGACATTTTTCTTATGTTTAGGCTAATGCGGCATTTAACTTATATTTCAGCTACATGCTAGCTGTTTTGTCTCATTTAAGCTTTTTCCAGTTTTTATGCTAGTCTGAAGTTTAGCTAATATATTATATTTATGTTAGCTGTTTTGCCTCATTTAAATTTATTTGATTTTTTTTCAGCTAATTTGGCACTTTGCTAACGTTTTAGCTAGCTATTAGCTTCAGCATTTTCAGATATCAATGTTTGGTATTTTAGCTGTAAATTTAAGCATCTTCAGCCATTAATCCATCGCAGGTAATGCTATATATCTAGTTTTTAAGATGTTTTAGTATTATTTTTTTCTGTCAAGATTACGCAAATTAATTATTTAAAATTTGGCTATCTGTGGCTTTCTGAAAAAAAAAAAAACTTAAATGTTTCTGCTTAATCTGTGATTGCTTCATTTTTTTTGTTGGCCTACAAACCGACCCCTCCCCCAGTTACGTGGCTCTCACAAGAAAAAGTTTGGAGTCCTCTAGCATAAACCCTCTTATTTTAATAACCAGGTCAGTTGCAGGTAGCTAAACTGAACTTTAGCTGACTTTAGCTACAGTTAACTTTAGCTACCCTGTGTTTAAGTAATCTGTTAACATTAAATGCCAGTTGAAGTACCAAAGAATCTGATTGGTTACAGCCGCACAGTAGGGCTGTGAGGGAAGCTGGTAGAACAGTTGAAATGTTCAAAAACATATTATGAACAATATTTATATAAAAAAAAAGCATTTCTCTGTGGTTTAGATACTTCTCTTAGGCCTTCACTGAAGGCTTTGAGAAAAAGGGGCTATCATTGACACCAAAGTATAATTTCAGCATGAATTTGCAAAAATGCATTAAAACTGATGGGATTTTATGTTCTTGTGGGCCAAAGTGAAAGATTCCTCTTTCTTCCGGATCGTTGGACCTTTGACGATGTTAAGCTGACCGTAGCAGTTCTTCGTACACAGCCGTTGAAAAGTGTCAGATAAAAGTTGGAGACGACGGTCAATAGCTCATCACTAAAGGTTACAACCCGCTAAAAGGGCCGTCGATGAGGCCGGCGCAGACACGGCCGGCCACCCTCCACCCGGAAAGTGCTCTCCACGCTCAACTGCCATTGAACTCCTCTCAGCTGGTGTGTGAACGTTTTTTTTTTTTTTCTCCTTTCTTTCCAGCAGAGGCTCTGAGCGCCGAGCGGAGCACTTTTCAGATGAAGGTATCCCTTAGAGATATTTAAACTCCCAACATGACGGCGCCGCCTCCGGGAGTGTGGATGGGATTGTTATTAATGCATTATTTACACTCGCTTCCTGCTGTCTCCTGTTGTGGCTTGGGTTGATTAAAAAGGGGATGTTGCTGAAGAGGCAGTTTTTGCAGACCGCAATAGAAGAAGTTTCTTGTCCGGGAGGGACTTTTCATTGTTCTTTGTTGAAGTGCTGCGAGTTTCAGTGGCTTGAAGGCTACAGATCCCATCAGAGGAGAGGTCGGAGCCATGATCAAACTCCAAACTTCTACTGGGACACGATGGCGTTCATTAAGAAAACATTATTTAGGAAGACGTATACATGGTCATACATGGAACTTTCTTGTCTGAAAGGAACTAAAATAAGAGTTAAAATGTTGGCTAAATTAATTAGACATATTGGAATCAATGTCCATAAAAAATGTTAAAAATGATGTCTTTAAATTGTTCATGCAAGTCAAAAATATCCATCTCTTAAAAATGTTAAAATAAAATACCATGATGTCTTTAAATTTTAGTTTCAACCTAAATCCAAGTTTTTTTTTAGCAAATTTCTATTTTTTTATTTGACCGTTTTTGATAAAAGAATCAGACTCATTAGTTGAATCCTTTATGTATCGATTCGTGGACCATGTATCTATGATACATGTGTGAGAGGGTAAGATACACACCCCTAGTGGTGACATATGAATGGATTTTCCTTTAATTCACAAAAGTGCCAGCCATTTAAATATTTATTTAAATTAAATATGGCAGTTTGTACCCAGTTTGTACCCAGTCTTGCAAGATTCCTAAAATTTACAATACCTCAACATTTCGTACCAAGATTCTTTCGACCGTAGGTGGCTAGTAAACAGTAGGCGAAAAGCACGTTCTTGACCTAGCATCAAATACCCAGCGTGACTGTAGTATTACAGCCTTTAATTTATCTTTAGTGGCTCAGGGTATGATTCTTAGACTTCTACTATTTTATCAATATTTGCTCCCTCTGGGTCAGATCCAACTAACTAGAAACGTTTCATATTATGCAGATGACACTGAGTTTTACAGAGATAATTTGCTTTAATTTAATTTACTAGTCCAATCACCTTTTGATCTATTTTAAAGTGTTCCTCGTGGTATTTTTATAATGATTCATGTGTAGCAACACAATTTTCATCATAGTGGGTCTTTATAGCTTAAATTAAACAAGAGAATCTGGCCACAGAGAACAAATATGGCGCTCAAAAAATATTTTTCCCTTTGACACACTGTAACTCCTCACGTGATCAGCTGATTTAAAAAAAAAAAAAAACGTATTTCTCTGGAGGTTATTTTCTATTGTAAATGGGTGTAACTATGCAAATTTAAAAAATATTGACTACTAACGTTCTGCGTTCTGCATACACAACTTCCCTTTCTGGTGAAAGTTTGGGAAATTCTCGCTTATGCTACCATCTAAAGTTGCGAAATTTCCACTTCCGCTAGAGATATTTTTGGGCGCCATCTTGTCTGCAACCAGACAATTAAATGTCATCAAACAAGAGCTACCGACCCAAGCAAGCCAGTATAATATTGCCACATTAGTACTAAATTAAATAAATATTTTTTTAACAACAAGAAATAAATGACCTCAAGCAAATTCAATATTTGTTGGCACATTACACGTTTTATGCATCACCTTACTATGATTGGGTTTAATGGAAAAATGTGAAAACTCTTAGGGTCGAGTGTTCTTAGTAACCTCCATCCTTTATCCTCAATTATCTCCGCATTTCTTCACAGACGAGCATTAATTAGAGAATAGTCATCTACTGCGGGGAAAATGAATGAAACAACACTCCCCCGGTAATAACTCCCCAGTGAAATAAATAAAGACCTCAGTATACCGGATGGTCACGGGCGGCCTTGTTTTAGTGGTTTTCTAATTCAAATCCATGTTTCCGACAGCTTGTTTCTGCGCTCGGTCGCAATGAACCATATCTGATTCGTCATTAAGTAATTATGAATGCAAATAAAACACCTTTCAAACGGAGGCCTACATCACTGGGAAATTAATCACCCCGCCCCCTCGACGGAGAGACGAGGCAGCTGCAGGACGGACGGTCACTTCCTGTCGAGATATGAAAGTGAGGAGACACATTAATGATGTCTCCGGGATTCCACCAGGGAAAGGGAAGCGACTCAAAGGGAAAATGAGAGCACTACTATTTTTTTTTTTTATCTTCTTGTTGCTTTAATAAAGCAAGGAAAGAAACGAGACAAGGTGGGGGGAGGCAGAGTCGCTTAGAAGTCTCCCGTGAAGCACAAGCCAGAGCATTTTGCAGCAATTACAGACAGATTGGGGATTTAGATATTAGTGCCCGGTGGTCCATTAGCTGGTAATTTGCCTGTCTATTCTCTCCACTCTCAGCAGAGAAGTGTTCCTGCTAAGATCTCCAGCACTCTAATCCTGTAAATACTAACTGTGTGGAGGAGAGAGCAGAGAGCAGGCCTCTGATCTCTGAGTGACACCGGGATAGTAGAGTGACGAAAATGGACGAGTGCGAGGATGGTACCAATTCTAAGAATCGGAAGAAAAAAATGTGATGCTCAATCCTGACCTCTCAGTGACACACCGGCTTTACTCCTCTGTATTTTCCTCAGCTCTGTACCTCTCACTTGTTCCTAAAAAAAAGGTACCAGTACATTTTTCTACGGTGGCCTTGAGGTGCTGTAAATCACATCAACAAAACACTCTGGGGAAAAAGCACGGCCTGTGACAGATCACAACAACTATTAAAAAGCTAATTACATTTTAGAAATCCAAACCACATTCCAGCACAATTCCAGAAAACAAAACACAGTTCCAGAAATAGAGAGAGAACAAAAAAATAAAAACAAATTTCAGAAATCAAAGAAATTCCGGAAATCAAAACATGATCCAAAAATCAAACACCATTTCAGAAAAAAAAAATAAATAAATAAAAATGTCCAGAAAATAAAACACAGTTTAGGAGATGTAAACACAATTTCTTAAAATAAAAACACAATTCCAGAAAAAAAAGTAATCAAATATCAAAATAATTCTGGAAATCAAAACGCAATTTCAGAAATCAAAACAACTCTGGTTATCAAAAGACAATTCCAGAATTTAAGACACGATTTCAGGAATCAAAACAAAATTAAACATATTTCCAGAAATTTAAACAGATTTCCAGAAATAAAAAACTGTTTAGGAGACCCAAACACAATTTCAAAATTCAAAACACAATTCTAGAAAGAAAAGAAAATATCAGAGATCAAAACACTATTTCAGAAATCAAAACAGATCCAAAAATCAAGACAAACATCAAAACATGTTTCCAGAAATCACCACACAATTCAAAAGGTCAAATAGCAGCTTCAGAAATCAAATCACAACTCCAGAAATAAAAAAAAATTAAATAAATCAAAGTATAATTTGAGAAATCAAATTAAAATACCAAAATTCCACAAATCAAAACACCTTTCTAGAAATTAAAACACCCATTTCAGAAATTATGAAATGTTTAAGAAAACAAAATGAATTTTCAGAAATCAAAAATGGTAGATTTTAGATGTTTTACAAATGCGTTTTCTCTGACACTGGCATACAAGTAAACGTTTTACGCTTACTATAATTAGCATATCCAGGATTATACATATCTGTACCGTTAAATGTTAAAAACAAGAGGAATTTAATTTGTTTTTCTTTTTAAATTTTTGTTTTGATCTTTAAAATATTTTTGCGTCAAATGATTTGTTGTTGTGATTTGGACTTCAGGGCCACCGTACTTACGTACATTTCCCCCCTTCTTAGCACTTCCATATCTTTACAGATTTGTCGTCTGAACCAACTTTCCTTCTTCTTGATCTTTGCTACACTCCTGATTAAAATCTCAAAATGAGTTAAGAAAATGCAAGAATTTGGATTAATCACAGCTGGACCTTAACAAGGTTTTAAACAGAGCTTCAAAATGCCAAAAGAAAAAAGAGGACAAAAATTACAAATAATTCTAGTGACCAATTTAATGAAAAGTTAATTTAAAAGTTTCATCCCAAAGCCAGAATTTTCCCCAAAATTTGCATTCAATAGTATCTTGTAATAAAAATAATGACATAATTATCCTTTCAAGGTCATGGTTAGCTGCGTTAGAAGTATTAGCCATGTTAGCATGCTCATAATACTTGCAACTCCCAATCTTGTTCTCAACATGTAAAAAAACAACAATATTTCTAAAACAAATGCTACTTTGACTACGCTAACTCCCACTGTTGTTAGCAACATGCTACACATTACCTACCTTGGAAGTACTAGCCATGTTAGCATGTTTACAATACCCGTAACTCTGAATCATGTTTTCAACATGTAAAAAAACAGGCCAATACCTCAAATGTTACTGTGACTATGCTAACTGTCAACGTTATTACTTACATTCAATGTTAGCATGTTTACATCAGCAGTATCTCACAACCTTGTTCTCAACACTTAAAAACAGACCAAAATTGCTAAAACAAATGTTACCGTGACTACGCTAACCCCCAACATTGTTAGTAACGTATTACACATTAGCTGCGTTAGAAGTACTAGCCACTGTAGCATGTCTACAATACCTCTCAGTTTTGTTTTTTCAACACATAAATTACAGGCAGAAAAAGCTAAAACAAATGTTAATGTGACTATGCTAACTCTTAACATTATGAGTAATTTAAACAAAAGTAAACTAGCACGTTGACTGTGCTAGAGTGTTTATGAATTGCTAGCAACTTATGAAAAAATAGACGGACATTTTGCAGAGCAACCTGAAATAAGGCACCCAGTTTTGCTCGAACTATTGTTTTTTGGAAAAAAACAATCAGAAGCCCCTTATAGTGCGGGAAATACGGTAATTGTGGGCTATTGTGTTTAAATTCACCTTCTCAGTATTAGTCTAAAACTGACCATCTCTGATCTCCAGAGCTCTCCCTCTAAAGGTGATAAAACGTGAGAAACTGGAAACGTCTTTAAAAGTCATCAACTCAAATCAACAATCCAATAATTGGCCTGTAATAAATGGAGCTATGAGCTCATTCTCGCAGCGCATTGAACGAGTACAGTAGCCGCCCGTGCAGCCCGGGCCAGCGAATACGCGGGGTGACATTAATCATGGCCTCCTTCATTGATTGTCTGGATAATGGTACCGCTTATCACTTCAATTGTTTCTAAAGGGGGAGAAGCCAGAGCTGTGCCGGGAACATCCTTCTGGGTGTTTTCAGTTCCACTTCGCAAATTTTGCGAAAACTATTATAATTGTTAATGCGGATTCTAATTCCAAAAAAAAACGTCGACTGATCCGGAAGCTTCTGTGGAGGCATAACAAGCACCTATCCATCTTGGGTTTCTCCTCCCCTCTTTTCCACTTCTAATCTCTGCCCTCTCATCTCGCTGCAAGAGAGAAGGGGCCGGCCTAAATCTCCCCAGATCAATTAGGAAGTGGGAAGGGAGAGGAGGAAGTGAAAACGGCGAAGGGAGGGAGGAGGAAAAGATGCAGGAAAACGACAGTTTCAGGAGTGGGAGTCGTGAGGACCGCATTTGCATATCAGCACAGCACCCCACAGCGGCGTACGGATGAGCCAATCTCGCTAATAAGTCAACGGCTTGTTGGCTACTTTCCCGCTCTCCCTTCAGCTCGACACCCTAATAGGCGGTCTCTCTGGGACGAGAGGCATCCGTGCTATTAGTATCTGTCAATCTAGCTGACAGAGTCCGACTCGGGGGACCTCCAGGATCAATGGCCCTTTGGGGAGACTTGGCATCACCCGAAAGACTTTCAAAGGAGATGGCCCTTGGAAAATGGGAAACTTGGATCTTGAGGGATGTCAAAGTTCAAGGATGAGAGAAAACTAGATTCTAGAGGAAAAACTTCAACCACTGTATCAACATGCAAAAAAACGTTGACCCTCGTTTAATGCGATTTGCACATCTCGGGTGTCAAGATCAGAGGTCGTGCGGGATGTTTCGGTCAGCACCTGAATTTTGGTGAAGAATTTGTGTCACTACCACATTCTCACTCCCAACTCCTCACATATTGATGTTTGGTCATCTAGCTGGTCCCATTAAATCAAAGGTCCCCAAGCATCGCACTGGGACCCTAACCTGGCACCAGTTTGGGTCCGGTATCACGTCCAGTACCTCGTCTGGTGCTCCATTCACCCATGCATAAACACATTCACACAGTGATGGTGGCTCTGCTGCCGAACGCTTGAACCACCAGATCCATTGGTGGGTTTCAATGTGTTGCTTAACCCTGGAGGACTATCGCCCAGAGATTTTCACCCAAGCAAAAATATGTACATGATTTCCAGTATTTTTCTAAGTCTCATGGTCCCTAGGTAAAGTCTTACATGTCCCAGGAAAGGGTGAACCAAAGACCTAATCTCCAGTAACATTATTTTCATTTTTTTTTTTATTTTCTTGCTCTAAAATTTTTTCATTTTGCTGTCATTTTCAAGCATGTTTTTAGGATCTTCTTATGCTTATATTTTCCGTTTTCTTACATAAACCGCAGTTGAAAATAAAAGAAAGCTACTCTAATGTATCAAGTATTGTCATATTTTGATCTATTTTTTATGAAAAATACTTTTTATTGGGTCTATTACATCGGGTAAAAATGATCCAGCAAAAGTGATGGAGTAACCTTTTATAGCGGAAGTGTTCTAGAGTTAAGGACACTTTGACACATGTCGAGGTGAAAGTTAAACCTGGAATCTTCCAATCAAAGGTTGACTGCACTACCTCTCCATCACACCTGCCTCTTTACAAGGTAGGGGGCGTCAGTCCTTGAGGGCCGGCGTCCTACCTTCCGACCAACTTTCCATGAAAGCTCCTTATTGGCTAAACACACTGAATGCAGGAAATAAGCAGCAGATAAAGCGGGATTTCTGGAAAACCAGCAGAAGACCGGCCCTCGAGGACCGACTTTGGACACCCCGATATAAGGTAAACTCTCAAATGTGATTTGTAGGCTATTGAAAACCTATAGAAATAATAAATATAACATATTTTCCAGCCTGAACTGCAACATAGCTCCATACCATCAACCTACCACCACCATGTCTGACTATTGCATTTATCTGTTTTGAGAAAATTGTATCCTGTCTTTAAAGAGAAAAGTAAACTTCTCAGAACGTTTGTGTTTTCTTACATGTTCCATATTATGTGTGGCTTCCATTTTTGACACGAAGGGATCCTTAACCTTCCACAGTAACCGTTCACTAGAAATTAGTTTTTAGTTTTCATACTCATGGATCGGGTCCAAAACATCCAACTATCATTCTCAAAGTATGAATGACACCAGACAGTTTTCAAATCCAAATGGAGTGACATTAAGTTAGAGATAATCATGTTCCGTCGCGAAATTAAGGTAATGACAGCATGTGATTACACGGCGTCTCCACCGCTCTCTACCCCCTCACAGCGCAACCTCGCGCATCGCTAATGAGGCGTGGGCTAACTGAGCGAGGGAGGAGATACGGTTATCTCTCCACCTCTTCACCAACCCTTAACCCCCACCCCCCCACCCCCACCTGACTTCCACAAACTTTCACAGTCCTTTTCCTGACTGTACAGAAAATCCCTAACAACTATACAGTACAGAACTGTATATTGACCTGGATTTTATAAGCAATTCAGACACCGTGCTCATTTATTTATTTGTACGAAAAAAGTAAAGAATAAAGTATTTCTTGGATGAATAAAGTATTTTTATTCAATAAAAAGGCCAAATTTCCCAGCTAGAGATAATTAAAGTTTTACTACTCTACTTGTGACTCCACTGTGATTTATAACAAAAATATTGATAATTTGTTTGAACAAATATACATTTAAACACCTATTTTTTTGGAAAAAAATTATTAAACTGCAATGCATTGTGGTCTATATTCACTAATGTAATGAGCATCGATGCACACTGGTTTTTGCAAAGACTTCTGGGAAATTTTTAGTGCACTCGATTATTTATTGTAGATTCAGACAAAATTATAAAATGGTGAACGCACTCTATAGTAGGCAAAGAATTTTGACAGTTATTTATTGTTTTTTACCGCACACTGAGTTATGCATCCTGATTGGCTGAAGACTTTGTCAATCAATCTCCTCCTCCTGTGTACAGAATGCATTCAGTTTGACAAATTTACTTAAATATTTAATCATAAGCAGATTTCAGTTTTTTTTATTCTTAAATACTGTATTTATTTTTCCACAAATGTTTAAGTTTTGAGAGTTTAAACGGAAGATAAAAACCTGGAAACCCTGATGTCAGTCTAAGAAAAGAGTATAAAGTGTGTAGTGAGGAGTTTTATAGCCTTAGAGATGTCTATAAAACCATCTCTTCTGCTTAATTCAAATTATTTTAAAAGTTCAAATGATCTGTTAGAGATTTACATTTAAAAATACTATAAACTGTTTTATAAAATTGAATAAATGCTGAAAAAATATTAGAAGGAAATTTAATCAAAATCATCTTCAAGTCAGACAAAAATATAAAAAAATAAAAATAACTGGGGATGTAATTTCTGCAACAAAAAAATGATAATAATGCCAACGAACATTACAAAAAAAATATTGTAGTCAACAGAGTTCATCACTTTAAAAAGAAAATCGGTTTTACATATAAGAAAAAGAAACCCTTGATCTAGGGATGACTTAAATAAACATTAAATGCTGTTAAATAAACACATTTAAAGATAAAAAACTCCATATATTGACATCTCTCTATAGTCTGAAACTGTTTAGATTTTCACCAAGTTTGTTGAATCAAAGCCTCCAGTGTCGTTTCATGTCTTTTTCTTTGTTGTTCCTTCCTTAACTCTGCACACCTGTGACTGTAAAACAAATGAAATAATAAAACAAAAAGAGGTTTGCTTTCTTGTTGGTGGATGCAACGCTCCTTGTTTTCACGTTGCTCCACTGACCCGTTCTGATGCGGGTCACTCGTTTGGACATTGTTGTTGAATACTAAAACAGCGATGCTGAACTTTGAGGTTGGAACCCCCCCAGAGAGGGGGTTTTTATTTTTATTTCTTTTTAAGTGGCAGATGGTTTTGGTTGTAGACATCACCTGTTCTAGTGATCCGTAAGGTTCTGTTCGGTGCATCTGTAAGAGCAAATCCCTCTTGATGTGTTGAAATTTCTACTCAGGAGGTCTACACAAATGTCAGTCAACCAGAAGTGGCTTCAATTATCGTCACAACTGCCCTTATGGGTAGAAATGAGGCGTCTGCGGGGGGAAATGTGCACACAGGTGGCCCCCAGAAATGGGTAAGATCGTTGACCAATCGGTGAGTCCTGTTCAGGCATTTTTCCTCTCTGCCTCTCTGTTGTTTAACACCCAAAACCCAGGCCCCGCCCACCCGCTCCAGAGTCGGCCCACTACGTTGATCTGTGTGTGTTGTGACTGTACCTGTATTTTCATCTCCGCAGGCTTTTTAGATACAAAAACATGATCACATTTTTCAATCGAGGTGTTTTATTGTGAAAAAAAATCGTTATATCATGAAAATAAACCGGATTTTCAAATGTATCTTGATGTAACTTCCTGTCAGCATTGACGCGGATCGCTAGCGGCTCGCGCACAAAATAGACCAGACGCCCAATCGATCCGCTGCACCGCGGCCGGTGTGAACCACAGTATAGGTTAACAAGGGCGCCGAATGGAAGCGTCCAGCGTGAACCAGGCGTTAGTGTTTTATAACTGCCAGGTCTTCTATATTTAGTGACTTGGGGAGCAGGAACTGTCATAAAAATAAGGGTTCTTCTTCCTTTTATGTAATTTATTAGCTTGCACTTCCTTGAACAGTGAAAAAGTACAAAAATAACTTTCAAAGGCATAAAAACGTTCTAAACATGACATAAACACAAACTAAAAACAATGTGCTGTTGTGCTTCCCAAGTTCTATATGTTAAAAAAATGCCAATAAAAAGACATGGCATCTTCGGAAATTGATCTAACCAATAGGGGACCAGAATGGCAGCATGACCAAAGAATTAAAAGTATATGTATGCAAGAGTTCATTTCAGCCAAATGGTTCCAACAGGTTGTATTCAGACTGGAAAAGTCCTTTGGTCCGGATCGAGCCTTGAAGTTTCGTCTGTATTCAGACTTAAAACCAAAGTTTGTAAACAAAATCATGTGACTGAAGACCTCTTTAGTCATTGGCCAGGAATTCTGAGGGCGGGGCAAAGCCATGAGAGAAAGAGTAGTGGAAGTTCTAGGCTTTGCGATCCTTGTAGGGATTGTTTACGTCAGGGGTGTCAAACTCAATCCCACAGGGGGCCAAAATCCAAAACACACCTTAGGTTGCGGGCCGAACAGAATAAACATTTATTAAACGTACTAAAACAGAATTTTTAAAACCTTAAAAACATAACTTTTAACATAACTATAAATAAAAACAGGCAGGAATATTATTCAGGAATACATCAACTTAAACCTAAAATATATTTCAACATTTTACTCTCCATAAAATATATTTTGTCAAAATTGTAGAAGTTAGAAATTAGCGCAAGATAACATTGAGCCATAAATAACAATAAAATAAAATGATCTGGAGGGCCGGGTGTATTTACCAGGAGGGCCGGATATGCCTTGACTTACAATATGTATATATATATAATATATAATATATTATTTATACAAGTATATAATATATTATATATATGACGTCCAAGATAGTAAGAAGAAAGTACTCTGATCTGTGTCGATGACATGTAGATTGTTGGGAAAACACTGTCAGAAACCGTGTGTATCAGGTTAAAAATTATTTTAATGATTCTGAATTCATCCAACCACATTTCAATGACGGTTTCTCATTGTTGCTTCGCTAATCTGTAAGGATTTTTCAACCAACCCAAACCCTGCGCACCAGGCAAGGATTGTTGTTGCATGTCCCCGTTGTGCAATCCATGGACACAATCTTGCTATTAGAAATAAGTAATGAGACAATCTTTACATATGGAATATTACCTGAAAACGATGGTAAAAACATCATTTTTAGGAAAGAGTGTCTTTAATCCTTGTGGGGTCTAGTTGACCAAAGCCTTACATTGACATGGTATCCATCCCATGACAAAAGTGGACGAAGGTGGACCAATCAAAAATGATTGGGAAAAAAAAGTTGAGCGCCCTGTCTTGTGGGGTCCATATGACCCTACTCACACACCTAGGATAGTACAAGGGTAGAAGGAAAGGCGTTTTTTCCAACAAGAGGGTACGACTTACTCAACTGGGATGGGTTTAGAAACTTGACGACCAAACTCTAGTTTGAAGAAGTCAACAAGTACAACAGTTAAAAAGCATTTAACAACCGTCAAAGTTAGTAGAACCCTTATTAAGAGGCGCAATTTCTCATTTTGAATTCCAAGGACCATCAAGTCCGACTCCCTCACCCCAAAAAAAGTGCAGATAATTATCTCATGGAATTCACACTTAAGTACAACTTTCATGAAGTATTTTTCTGTTTTTCTGAACTTTTCCTCTCCTAATGGCGGACAAACCCCTCGGGACGACAGTCCGTCCCAATAATGTATCATCAAATCAACGCGACCCGCCGACCTTAGACGGAGAGAAACCACAGCACTTGAAAGCTATCATGGCGTCCTCAACAAGTACATTAGTTGTCTGGCTATACAAAGGCACTTCCACTCAGGCTAATGAGTTTGCTGGCAGCGTCACAGTGTGTCTAATGACACCATTGACACCGATGCTACATATCGTGTCACGGGCCTCTGGCAGTCGCTCGGCGAGCCAGTGTCCTCGCTCTGCCACCAGGGGCACGCGCTCCTGGAACGCCCGGCCTCTTTGGCAGCGACAGACCACCGCAACCGTGGCGTCGCTGGCAGGACGCGTCAATTTGTTCCCGCCATTGTGAGAGACGAACTCTCTGGCGGCCGTCCAGGGAACTCATCTGCATATCTTTGTTATCCAGGATGGTTAAAAAGGGGGTGAGACAGACAGAGGGATGTTGTTTCTTCACCATCTGGACTCTTCGTATTAAAAGGTGGTAGTACTGTACGGCAATGCTCCCTTCCAAGAGAAGAAGAAGAAGAAGAAGAAGAAAGACGCTTTTAATAATTAGAGAGATAGAACGCTCAAACAGATGAAACAATGTCGCTCTCCTTTTTTTTTTTTGCCTCTGCCTATCGTCTGTAATGACTGGAGCGCTGATGGAGAGGGCTCTTTGAGGATGACATTCAAACGCTGACATTTGAATTATGTCTGTTTATCAGAGGGAGAACGGTCCGCCCGCTTTTGTTGTGCCTCGCCAGTTGCAGGTACTCAAGCTGGCGGGTTCATTTTAATCACACACACACATATCGGAGTACACACACACACACGGCACGGACCGTAATGACTCATAGGAATCCTGAATGGGCAATTTCAAATGGTTTTGTAGAAGTGCGACAGTGTAGAGACAGTGTACACTAAAAAACTTTAATGGGTTTTATTTCAAGCATTTACAGCCGAAGAGCCATTAAACTGTAACAACCAACATAAAATCACTCATCGTCACTAATCCCCCACTGGATTGCCGGTTTATCTGCATGGCTTATTTCCTCGGCGCGGACACTATTTTTGTGGCTGAAATGCTAAATTCCACCACAATCCATGTTAACCTTCAGGAGGCATTATGCATTTAAGAGAGATAAAAATTTGCATGGGGAAGATTTATTGTCTGGCGGTAAATGGGGCTGCAATGCAAAAAAACAAAAGGGCATTCCAGGAGTGGCGCTGTCCCTCCTCGGCGGCTTGTCGAAGTTGGGATCAGAAAAAAAAAAAAAAAAAAAAAAATCAGGTCGATCCATCACGCTGGCACATGAAAAATGATGGAATTCACCCCAAGGAAATGTATTCGCGGGGCGTAGGTGTAAATGGCTGTTTAACAAAGGCGTTCGGAAGTCAGCGGTAAACGCAGGTCTAAGGTGCGCGGAGCCAGAATGGAGGGCAGGAGAGGAGCGAGCGGCAACCTCCAATTATCCAGCTCGGCTGTCTCGCTACTCCTCTGCATGTTGCGTATCACGAGTGAGAGATTTCAACAAGAGAGCTGCTGAGAGCCAAAGGGAGGCAAATCACAGAAGATTATCCATTTCACAGGTTAGTTTTAGACTTTAACTATAAGAGCGAATAACAAAAGTTTCACATACTGTAGTGGATAATAGGGTTCATCATCAACGAATGGTCTATTTTTGAACCTATGTCATTTCTAACAATAACGGGGCAATTATGAGTTTGTCAGTGAGTTAGACTTTATTATCTGCGTTCATAGTAATTTAAATTTGTAACAACAATGTGGAAAAAAAGAGACTTATAAATAAATGTTTCTGCGTAGGATAACTCACAACCTTGTTACAAGAAGGTAAAAAAAAGGAAAAAAACAACAGTTCGACAGTGCTATATGTTAGCATTAGCATATTTACAACAACACCAAATCTTGTTAGGAACTATATATATATATACTTATATATGTTTCTTTTTAATATTGAGCTCTTCGTGCAGCAGAGAGATGGCCAAAAAGCAGCTGCTAACTGCTACATGCTAGCGCCATGATCCTCCTTAGGACCTGAGCTGTCCTTGATATGCCTGTTTTTTTTTTTTTTTTTTATTTCTGAAAGAGAAATAAAAGTTAAGAAAAGGAACTACTCTGATAATAAAACCAAAAATGTGATGTCTTAAGAGCTTAAAGAGAAGCCCATAATCTTAAAAAACAAACAAAAAACTAATAAATGAAAATTGATAATGATCTGAACACGCATCAAATTCATCATTTATTTTTAAGAATTTTTAATGAGGACAGGAATCACATTTGGTCAAAAATGTTCAATAGCTCTAAAGATATTAAAGCTAAAGTTACTAAACTTTCTCACATGACTAATCACTTATATAATATGATGAAAATATGATTATTTTCATAGATTATATTTGCTCTATTTTTACTTGTTTATTAAAGCTACTTCACAGAAGTGTTCTGTTTAAGTTTTTAATGATAAAAGATATATATATATATATATATATTCCAAAGAAGTGTTAGTCACATTGGAATGTTAAAAAACAACTTATACTGTATATGCTAACTTCTGAGCTTATTTAGAATTTAGAAATAAAATATATACCGTAATGTTAGGACGTGTTAGCTGCGTTAGAGTCTTTTGTCTTTTAGAAGTATCCACATACGTTAGCTACCAAACTTGTTTGCAACATGTAAAAAAAAAGACTTGTAAACAAACACACTTTATTGTGTATGCTAACTGTCGAAGTTTCTAGACGCCATTGCCACACGTGGTGTCATTTAGGTAATGATGCACTCTAGCTGCGTTAGCATATTCACAATACTTGTTACTCCCAACCTTGTTTGTGACGCAAAACAGATTCATAACTGTAGAAAAAAAGTTAATTTAACTATGCTAACTTCCAGCCTTGTTAAAATAAAATGTAGAAAAAACAAAATATATTAGTGTATTTTCAATAACATCCAACCTTTTATGGACCTTGTACAAAAAAACAGAAGAATCATTAGCCGCCTTAGCTAATTTACAGTACCTGTAACTCCAAAGCTTAAATGTGTACTACATAAAAATAAAAACTCATAAATAAATAAAATTGAGCATGCTAACTCCCACAGTCCGACACCATTTAATGCCTGCAGCATTTACATAAAGATTCACTATAGCAGCGTTAGCATGTTCACAATATCTTTGTTTGCAACACTAAAAACTGAAACAGACTGATACTTCTAAGAACAGACATTACTGTGAATATGTTAACTTCCAGACTCGTTATAGTAACAATTAAAAGCAATTAAAAACATAGTATGACACAGCTAAAAATTAGCCACATTAGCATGTTTACAATTACACCCAACTTTGTTTGGAACTCGTACAAGAAAAAAAATGACAGAAATTTTGACAGAGGTTTGTGTACTTAAATATTTGCAACATCAGTAAAGAAAACCAGAATTAATCCATATATAAAGTATTTCCGGATTATGAGTCGCACTGTTGTTTTCAGGAAAAATAAATGTGCCTCATCGTGAGAAAAAAATAGTACACAACCTGTAACTTCTTACCTTGTTTGCAACACATAAATCCATTGAGGGGCTTTTTTAAAAAATTATTTATGTTATTTAGTAATTTATTTGACAGGGACAATGTGCAAAAAACATTAAAGATGCTTCACACCAAAGCTAGTTTCCATCTGTAGTCCCCAAACAAGTAAAAATCAATACAATACAAACTTCAATATAAACGTAAACAATCTACTCGCACATTCAACTCTTCCACAAACAACTAACTACAAAAGAAATTTTACAATAAAATAATCAAAACCATATCAACGCTAACAGACCAGGCTTTTTTTTCTTAGGCTAGACCTGGGATCTGCAACCTGCGGCTCCAGAGCCACTTGTGGCTCTTTTACCTCTCCATAGTGGCTCTCTGGCTGAAGAAAAATTAATAATAGTAAATTTAAAAAAATTGGAGATTAGCTATTATTTTAGCAACATACAAACGTTTTTGGCTAATGTGCTACCTACTGAAGTTTTTAGGCTAATTCAGAATTTTAGCTTCTATTTTAGCGTTTGCTGAGAAATTTTATGCTAATTTTAGCTAATATTTTAGTAAAATGCTAATGTTTTCAGCTAATTTGTTATCTACTGAGTTTTTTTTTAAGATAGTTTAGAACTTAGCTTCTATTTTAGCAACATACTAGCGTTTTTGACTAAGTTGGTTTTCTGAGGAATTTTAGGCTATTTTGGAGTTCAGCTAGTGTTTAAGCACAACAAGCTAGCTTTTTTTTTGGCCTCTAATTCGTTTTTTATGCTAATTTGAAGTTTAGCTAATATTTTAGCAATATGTTAATATTTTTTAGCTAATTTGTTATCTACTGAGGATTTTAGGCTAATTTTTAGTTTAGCTTTTATTTTAGCAAAATGCTAATATTTTTTGACTGATTTAAGTTATGCTAATTTGAAGTTCAGCTAGTAATTAAGCAACAAGCTAGCTTTGTTGCTACTAAAGTTAAAAACGTAAAAAAAAACCTTTTTGAGAGATGCTAGTTTCTTTTTATATATTTCTTTGTTCGTGCCAAAAATTGACATTATTCACATTTATTAAAAAACAAAAAGAAGGTAATGAATGCAAATCCAAATTTCTTAAAGGCTAATGTAAGTCAATGCGGCTCCTTCTAGGTTTTGATCAGTAGAAAACGAGCCCAAACGGCTCTTTTACTCTTAATGGTTGCCGACCTCTGGGCTAGACTCTTCAGGGTTGTGTCAAGAAGGGCATCTAGCGTAAAACTTTCTGCCAAACAAACTCTCAGAGAAAAAAATTGGTGACGTACTTTAATGTATTTTTTTAGTTTCAGCTTTTTTCACAATTTTCAATTATTACTTTAATAGTTCTTCAAAAGTCATAACACCAATGTGAAACTGGATTTGACATCATAGATTCTATCATTTCCACCTGTTCCGTCCACTGAGTATCAACTTTTAATTTCATTTACCTTCTGTAAATCCACCCGAGCTTTTCTTTGCTCACGCGTTTCTGAAAGGACCGCGGCGCTATCGCGGCCCCGTGTTTCTCCGCGGCCGTGCAGCCGCCGTGCGGCCTCAACATTTGCTGCATGTAAAGCGTCTCCGGCTGGATGAGTCCTCCGATCACCCTCGCCCGCGTCGGAGAATAATGTAGATCGGGGACGTGAGAGGGAGACCAAGTGAAAAATGAGATGATTGCTGGAGTATGTTCTGGCTGATAAGTGAAATTGCATTTGTCTAAGTGTTTGCAGGAGCCATTCCATTTATGCTGAAACTCATTAAGGGTGGATGCTGACGGGCGTCACAGAAGATATTTCTGCAAGTAGAGCACATTTTTTTTTTCTTTTTTTGACGCGGATGTTTCAGGTTTAATTTAAAAACCCCCTTGCTGGCTTTGGCTCTTTTAGTCCGGCCCGCAGGTGAGATGGTCAAGCTGCTATCTCCTTTGTTCCTCCCCGCAGACCGGCCGACCCAGCATGCACTGAGTGCTGCCTCATGTTCGGAGTCTTCCTAGACAGTAGGGAAGCACAAATTACCAATCTAGGGGGAAATCTATTAGAATCTATGACTGGTTTTTGAATCCTTTAGCCCAGAGGTCGGCAACCATTAAGAGTAAAAGAGCCGTTTGTGGTCGTTTTCTACTGATCAAAACCTAGAAGAGCCGCATTGACTTACATTAGCCTTTAAGAAATTTGGATTTGCATTCATTACCTTCTTTTTGTTTTTTAATAAATGTGAAAAATGTCAATTTTTGACACGAACAAAAAACTATATAAAAAGAAACTAGCATCTCTCAAAAAGGTTTTTTTTTACGTTTTTAACTTTAGTAGCAAAATGGCTAGCTCGTTGCTTAATTACTAGCTGAACTTCAAATTAGCATAACATATCTCTGCAAATTAAATCAGTCAAAAATATTAGCATTTTGCTAAAATAAAAGCTAAACTCAAAATTAGCCTAAAACCCTCAGTAGATAACAAATTAGCTAAAAAATGTTAGCATATTGCTAAAATATTAGCTAAACTTCAAATTAGCATAAAAAACTAATTAGAGGCCAAATCTGCCAAAAAAAAAGCTACCTTGTTGTGCTTAAACACTAGCTGAACTCCAAAATAGCCTAAAATTCCTCAGAAAACCAACTTAGTCAAAAACGCTAGTATGTTGCTAAAATAGAAGCTAAGTTCTAAACTAAAAAAAAAAAAACTCAGTAGATAACAAATTAGCTAAAAACATTAGCATTTTACTAAAATATTAGCTAAACTCCAAATTAGCATAAAAAACTAATTAGAGGCCAAATCTGCCAAAAAAAAAGCTAGCTTGTTGTGCTTAAACACTAGCTGAACTCCAAAATAGCCTAAAATTCCTCAGAAAACCAACTTAGTCAAAAACGCTAGTATGTTGCTAAAATAGAAGCTAAGTTCTAAACTATCTTAAAAAAAACTCAGTAGATAACAAATTAGCTAAAAACATTAGCATTTTACTAAAATATTAGCTAAACTCCAAATTAGCATAAAAAACGAATTAGAGGCCAAATCTGCCAAAAAAAAGCTAGCTTGTTGTGCTTAAACACTAGCTGAACTCCAAAATAGCCTAAAATTCCTCAGAAAACCAACTTAGTCAAAAACGCTAGTATGTTGCTAAAATAGAAGCTAAGTTCTAAACTATCTAAAAAAAACTCAGTAGATAACAAATTAGCTGAAAACATTAGCATTTAACTAAAATATTAGCTAAACTCCAAATTAGCATAAAATTTATCAGAAAACGTAGCCAAAACGCTAAAATAGAAGCTAAAATTCTGAATTAGCCTAAAAACTCCAGTAGATAACACATTAGCCAAAAACGTTAGCATGTTGCTAAAATAATAGCTAATCTCCAATTTTTTAAAATTTACTATTATTTATTTTTCTTCAGCCAGAGAGCCACTATGGAGAGGTAAAAGAGCCACATGTGGCTCTGGAGCCGCAGGTTGCAGACTCCTGCTTTAGCCTTTATAGGAAACTCGAGTTTTTGTATCCATAAAACATAGACGTCCGTGTAAATACAAGAGAAAACATCCTAAAATCCAACTATAAGTTCATAGAGTTTTCTCCACGATGGTTGGTCTTTGTGACTGACAGCCCCTTTGTCATCCAACACACGAGGTGTAATGTGTCATTCCCAAACAAACAGACCCTTCTCTTACAGGTTGAGGTCAAGCCCGACGAAGGTCAGGACCCCCGTACAACACCAGGGTTGTTGGAAACGCACAACAGCGCCTTTGTTCTGGGCGTTCCCCGCTTGACTGAACACGCTTTGGGTTTGAAAAACTGCTGTTTTCATTTAGATGTTTTGCTCCTGGGGCAGTTTTTTTTTTTTTTTTTTTTCTTTTCTCCCCTCTTGATTTTCCTCCTCCTTCTTCAAAGATTTCATCGCCCCTCACACTCGGAGATGATTGAGCAAATGAAACCATGCGTGTCCTCGCTGTCTTTATGATGATAATGACTGGCAGTGGGGAAACTATGTGAGGATCTTAAAAAAAAGTTGATTTTTCTTTGTTTTTTGTTTGAAATTTTGAAAAAAAAATGGAAAAAATGTCAAAACTAATCAGTCAATCCAGTTATTTTGAAAATGTAACACAAAGAGGGTAAAGTGACTGTGTAAAGGGTATAGAAACATGTTCAGTCCTCACCATCATAAAAAGTCTACAGGGAAAAAAAGTGATTTACAAGCTGTATGGTGCACCTTCCATAGATTTTAAAATATATATATATATCATATATGATGTGCACCGAACTATGTCCTAGGTATGTTAATGTTGGGTCATGTGACCTCACAAGGCAGTGCGCGTAATTTTTTACTTTTTTTTTATTTTTAGTGGTGTTTGTGGCAGACAAAATCCTGATCTTCATCCACATTTGTCATGGGATAAATAACACGTCAATGTAAAACTTGGGTCATCTGGACCCCATGAGATAGCACAAGGGTTAAAGGTCATGTCACACGGCCGCAACAAGTATTTTGTATGGATAAAAATTGGTCCTACTTGAATATACATGGAAAAGTGAAGAAAGTTGAGGTATTTTAAGTGAAATCCCTGAAGAAGTACAAATAAACACGTTTACCCGCACTTAATTGAATTTCTTTACTTTGACATTCAGTGCACTGGGTAGACATCACGTCGCGTTTTGCTTTGTTTTAATTAAACAGTTGCATTCCCCCGGTCCGCACCAATTCTAAGTAAGCGGCCAGAAGGGGACCCCTGCCAAGATGGGAGTCCCCGGCGAGAGCTGCAGTTGGGGATATCCATGCATAGAGAGTTTCATCCACCGTACCTGGCCCCCTCTACAGTGACCTGCCTTGACCCCTCGCCCGGACGAGCCAGATGGGGGGGGGCACCCAACCTTGGTTTATACTGCTGGAGGGGTGACAGATATATAAATGTGCCCATCAGACAATTCGCAAATCTTAATTCTGTTTAATTGCAATTTATTAAATTTTTTGTTTGTCAATTTTGTAATTTTAACATATGCACCGTATATGCAATATAAAAGTTATTCATCCATGATACATGTGTGAAGGTGCGACATACGTTTAAGTGGAGTGGTCGTGGTGAGCCACAAATTCAGATAAGCATCTTGCAAAAAACACACACATTTGTGCTTAATTTATCTAATAATTGTGTATAAGCTACATATAATACGCATACTGCGTAATTCTCAAATAATCAAAAATGCTGAATAGCTCAAGACCCATTGACCGAAACCCTCAATAGATATCTGCGCACAATAACAAAAAAATACGTATGAATCGACTATATAACGCATTTATTATTAAAGACTGAAAATTCATATTTTGAAAATGCGCAAACTTTACATACTCTCGACTTATACGGTCTTAAGCAAGAAAAAAAAGTCAGAGAAAAACCCATTAGACGGACTCTATTAACTCTATACTTTTGCTTGTTTGTTACACGCTACACATTAGCCACATAAGAAGCGTTAGCATATTCACAATATCTGTAACTTTGTTTGCAACTCATCAAAAACGAAAACTAACACAACTAAAACAAACATTACTGTGGCCACACTAACTCACAATTTTGTTAATAGCGTTAAAAAAAACAGTTCAATACCGCTACATATTAGCCTAATTAGCATATTCATAATAATCACATCTACAACTGTACCAAAATTAATCTATATATAAACCATTACTGATCATGTCATTTTGGAAAAAAATGTAAAGCTTTTCAGAAAATACAGTAAATTAATCCCAAACAATGCCTCAGGGCTCTGTATTGGGACCTTGTCTGTTAGGTATTTTTTACAACCTCTATAGGTCAGATAATATAGTAACATGTGTTCTCAATTCACCTCCTTGCAGCTCTACTATTTCCACCATAACTTATGACATAAGTACATACATCTGACAAAAGAGCCAGGTATCGGTTTTGATTATCTTTTTTATTTTTACGATTTGAAAACCCACCGTAATTATCCATTAAAAAAGTAATTTTGAAAAAATGTCATCATGGCTAATAGATTATTTTTTATATGTCTCAGATTACTCACTGCCTTTAGAAACATAATAAACAGATATATTTCATTTAAGAATTAAACATTGTGCTCTCTCATATTAATTATATATATATATATATTATATCTCATCATATTAAAGGTTTTTTTTTAGTTATTAAAACACCATTTAGTCAAAGGACAACTACTTGTTATCTATTAAGAGATCCAATTAAAACTACATCAGCTCAAGATAGTGACTTGAAGTCGAGTGTGGAACCACTTCTTTTTTTTTTTTTTAATATCCTCAGGGCGACAAGTTGGAAATTCAGGTGATTGAAGGCGAAACTTCAAATTCGTCCTGGTCCACTGACCTTATTTCTTTGAAGTTGCTACATTATGGTTACATATGTCTTATTTATTATAAGGCTCACCGTCAGTGATTGTTCAAATTTACCAAAGAGGTAAGGCAAGAGTTGTTGAGAGAGAGTTGTTTTACTTTATTTACTGCATTCTCAGTGATCTTACAACTTCTACGTAACACGCTAAGTGTTCACAACACCTGTAACTCCCAACCTTTATGCAACATGTACAAAAACAGATAGAAATCACTAAAACAAACGTTATTGTGACTATGTTAACTCCCAAACTTGTAATAACACTGAAAATCACTGATTATGTTAACTCACGACTTTGTTATTATCTTAAAAAAAGAAGACAACAGTCTGACACCACCATACTTTAGCATATTTATAATAACATCCGACCTATTTTGTAAAACATATAGAAACAGACTGACACAGATAAAACACGTAACCGGGGCGATACCAACTCATGACTTTGTCAATAACATGAAAAAAAAAAAGTAAAAAGCACAGTCCAACACCACCACACGTTAGCATATTTATTAAAACACCCAACTTGTTTTGTCACAAAAGGCATTAGACACATTAAAAGTGTTAGCTGAGTTAGCATATTAACAATACCTGTAAATCCAAAACTTGTTTGCAATACAAACAACTACAACAAACGTTCCTGTGATTATGCTAACTCATAACCTTGTTAATTCACAATAAAAAAAAAACATTCCCCGACATCACCACACGTTATTCGCATTAGCATGTTCATATTAACACCCAAGCTTAGTTTTTTTTTGTAAAAAAAAGGAAAAACAGATTCAGTGTCAGCTCTAGAACTTGTTTGTAACATGCTATGCGTTAGCCACATTAGAAGTGTTAGCCGTATTAGAAGTGTTAGCCGTATTAGAAGTGTTAGCCGTATTAGCCACCTTCACATATTCTCATTATCTGTAACTTCCAAACTTGTTTGCAACACAAACAAAAACAGACTTACACTGCTAAAGAAAACATTAATGTGACTGTGGTAACTCACAACCCTGTTAATAAATTGTAAAGTAAATAAATAAATAAAAAGCTACAGCAGAAAAATACTGACTCCCAACACCAAAACTTGTTCGTAATACGCTAGCTATATGTTAGCCACATTAGAAGTGTTAGCCGTATTAGCCACCTTCACATATTCTCATTATCTGTAACTTCCAAACTTGTTTGCAACACAAACAAAAACAGACTTACACTGCTAAAGAAAACATTAATGTGACTGTGGTAACTCACAACCCTGTTAATAAATTGTAAAGTAAATAAATAGATAAAAAGTTACAGCAGTAAAATACTGACTCCCAACCAAAACTTGTTCGTAATACGCTAGCTATATGTTAGCCACATTAGAAGCGTTAGCATATTCACAAAAACTGTAACCCCCCAAACTTGTTTGCAACATATACAACTACTGAATATGATACTGATAGTGATTAAAAAAAAAAAGTCTAACATCGCAATAAATTAGCTCCCTTCAAATAATCATAAAAACTCAACCTTGTTTGCAACTTGTATAAAAAAAAGACATACTCTTAACTCTAGAACTTGTTTGTAACACTTTAGCTACACCAGGGGTCTGCAACCTTTAACGCTAAAAGAGTCATTTTGGTTTAATTTCTTGCGGACCAGAACCAAGCGAGAGCCACAAAGTCCCATTTTATCCTTTTAAAATACACAATATTGATTTTTTTTTTTTTTTTACAATTTACAATTAAGCATTTGTTTATAAATGTGGTTTTAAAATATTTTTACAGTGTCTGTATGTTTGTGTATAGAACAGTTGTATACTTTTGTCAGCAGCGCACACTAGTTCCTTTCAAAATAAAACTCACTGTGTCAAAAAATCTTACATTAAAAATGTCAGGCATTCAAATTTAATATTTTTATTATTTAGGATTTTTTGTGTTTTTTTTCTTTCTAATCTAAAAAAATAAACATGTTAGTAGAATATAATTATTTTCAGCAATCAGAATAACCTTAGCTTCGTGTAGAAAACTCTAAATGATTTTCAATCATTTTAAACCACATTTGTTTTTAACCACTTAAGTGTAATTTTCCAAAATATACTTTTAGAGACTTTTATTTGAACTTAAAAATACAAATCCAAAGAACATTTCTGCAGAATTTCTGACAGTAAATTAGACATTTTTTCACTTAGATGCTTGACATGTTAAAAATCGAAATAGAAATTACAACAATTAACTAATTCATCTCTTATCTATTCAATTGTTGACATGTTTCATTAAAGCTAAAGAGCCAAAATAAAGGGATAAAAGAGCTATATGTGGCTCTAGAGCCACAGGTTGTAGAGCCCTGAGCTATACGTTAGCCACATTAGAAGCGTTAGCCATGTTAGCATGTTGACACCCAGCCTTGTTTGCAACACATACAAAAACAGACTGATACCGCTAAAAATGTTACTTTGAATAAGCTAACTCACAACTCATAAAAAGACACTCATTAGCCGTGTTAGCTTATTTACAATAACGAACGTGTCGACAGAGCGCCGTGTACTCCTCAAAATCTCTTGAACATCAAAAGCCACAACCAGAAAGAATCCATAAATAAGACGCTCCATGATTTGAAACAAATTAAAGCTCCTTGCAGTGCGGAAAATACGGTTTATGAGAGGCATTTATCGGCTAAGTGCCAAAGATAAAGAAGAATTATCCTTACAGAGAGATAGTATCCAAGAATAATTCATCAGTAAACTGTGACTTTAAGCTTTAACCTTTTTCCATCTCACATCCAGACTTTAATGAACGCTAACGTAGCAGTAAATTCTGTACCTGAGTGTACTCAGTTAGGGTTGAAGGCCTTTTTAATGCCTCACAGTGGGTCAGCCTCTCCAGAAACTGCAGCTATTATGGGCTTCAGCTACATTTTATTAGATCAGCCACCACATCCCTGTTGCGTGTTAATAGGCTAATTTGTACCGACACAGAGGAAAGGATACAACCACTGATATGCTTTTATACGGAGGCCCTAATCAGATAACAACCTTTCTGAAGCCGATAATTACAAGCAGAAGTTGGACGAGACTTTTTTTTTTTTTTTTTTTTTTTTTTTTCTCAGCCTGGTGCACCGTGGGAACGGAGGTCGGAGGTCAATTTCAAAATTAGTTAAGCTTGACAGGCTGCCACCGGCCTACACAGGTGCTCCCCCCTTTCTTCCCCCGCTGCCCGGCACTTCCTCCCCACAGCCACTCTACCTTCCAGGGGTCACAGACGTGGGACCCCCCCCCCACCCCCATGACCATCCTGCACCCTAGAAACAGTTGTATATTTAACTGAACGAGAGAAATTTGGGCAATTACATATTTATAACATGATTAATGCGGTGCAAAGTTTTTACTTATGAGATCAGTATTTGTTGGCACGTCTGACCAGTTTGTTGTTTGTGAGCCCCGCCCGCCGCGATGTGGTGTCCCGCTGCTTTATCCCCGCCGTATGTAATTAAACATTTGGCCCCCACAATTACTCAGCAGTGTACACACGCCACTGTTGGTGAAATATGCATTTCAAAGAGCAACGCAATTCCCTCAAAAACCGCCGAACTGACAGCATCAAGGATGGGGCTCTTCAGGGTGGGGCAGGTTGAAGTTCGGGGCGGGGGGGGCACAGCCCCTTTGGGAACGGACTGATTGGATGATGAATTAATCTTGAAGCGGAACTTGAAAGCACACCGGGCCCTCATTGTTTTGCGTTTGCTGAGGCTAACGCGCTAGCAGCCTGCCAACCTCGTATCATGGAAAGATTAAGCTGTCCAGACTGACAACGTCTGGCTCACAAGAGCCATCCATCCTGTAACCCATTTCATGGGAATTTAAATAACAACTTTTGGGAATTGTCGGCACAATCCCGTGGTGACTTACTGGAGAACCCATCAATCCTCAACGTGTTTACTTTCATTTATTACCAAGTTTTTACTAATATATTAATGAGAATCAACTGGGAGACGTCATCTTATGTTGATAAATTGTGTTATTCTTTAAAGTATTGGAAAAAAAAAAAAAAACTTTTGTGTGTACTCTAAATCACAAAATTACTACAAGGTTAGGGATCTCTATAGGTCATCTAGGGCAGTAGAAGGTAAAGTGAGTGCAAGGGTATTCCTTTGCTACCTTGAGACATCACAAAAATGGAACACATGATAGTCATGTGTGTGATAAGTTTATAGTAAAGTATTTGTATGGATAATGTAAGTCGTATGGGCTGATAATGTACAGGTGACGATGTCGTGGTGCATGTAATGGTCCCTTTCTGGGGTGTGTACGTGGGGTACTCACATGATACGCAAGTGTCTATATGATGTCGACTAGATTCTGATTGTCAACTTCCTTGATTTGGCAACACAATCTCATCTCCAAGTCGTCACACATTGACGTTTGGTTAAGGACCCTCCAGATCACTTTTTGACGTTTTGGTTGTTTGTAAAATCAAGAGTCCACAACCCTCAGGATGAAGTAAGAGATATTGTCCTGGACGTGGACTGGTGCTGGGGACACATCCAGTACCGGTAGCCAAACTCGGTACCCTAACCCAGCGTCAAACGTGGTACCAGATGTAACACTACTGGATGCGTTCCTGGACACATGGACTGGTCCTCGGAATGCATTCAGTACTGGTACCCTAACTCAGTAACCTAACCCAGTACTGCGTCTAGTACCGGTACCAGAAATGGTTCCTGACTTGAACCAGTATCCTAACCCATCATCGGATGCAGTACTGGACTCAAACTTGTACCAGATGCGGTACTGGGTTTAGGCGCGCACTGGTGCCAGGTTAGAATTAGGGTACCAGGACCGGGTGAGTGTATCGATGCGCTCTGTGATCTAGTCCAGTTCGCGGCCCAGAGATTAGGGACCCGTGAATTAATGGGAACAGCCAGCATGTCAAAAAACAACGAGTTGGGGACACTCAAAACATCCATTTTTGACATGGAGGGGTCCTCACTCTTCCACCTGTTGATTCAGAGTTTTTTTCCTGCTTCAGTAGTTTGAAGTACTGACTGTTCCCAAAATCAAGGGTCTGTAACCCTTGGGACGCGGTATGTAGGCAGCATAGCCTGATCACAAGATGGAGGGGTAGCACAGATTTATGTGTGGTCCGCTAAGACTGAAAATGATGACGTAGTTTCGATTTGTGCAGGCACAGTAAGAGTAGGTAAGACAAAATCACAGGTAGGAAGGATTTATAGAAAACCGGCATTTTTTAGAATTCAGTGCACACTGTAGTAAGGAAAAAATTGTAACTGTAAAAAGTACTTATAAAAACGTTTTACACTAAAAATAGAAAAAAAAGAAGAATAGAGGTATAGAGGTGATCCTAAGACTTTGTTGTAAACAATGTAAATGTTACTGGATCCGAACTCATGGATATATAATCCGTGAACTAGCATGAAATTAAATAAAGTTGTTTGTTTTAAATTGTGGTTCATCAACGTGTAAGTGGGCCGTGACCTTGCTAGAACATTTGTAAAAAGAAAACATGAAAAGCATGAAAGGCCTTCTGTTTAGCTTCTTGATAGTCGTGAAGTTCACTCACACTTGAAACTCTTCTGAATGTATGCAAGCACACACATTAACACTTGACACTGCGTGTCCACGGGTGGAAAGGTTCCAAATTGCAACCTGCCTCTGAAGCAAGCAAACAGAAAACAACCGCGGTGTGACGTTAGCTGATGTTTACCACGAGCTGAAACAGACGGAGGACGCATGGAGAGAATGCAACAGCCAAAAAAAAATGGATCCTAAAACCTTTCAAGGCTTGCAAGAAATAACCTACAAAGTGGCCATAAAGCAACAGAGACCAGAAAATCTTTCTTATTCTTATATGGAAAAAACAATAAGACTGTTGTAGATTCAGGTCAACTAGGGAATAAAATGATAAAGGAATTTTTTTTTTATTTTATTAAAATGTAACAGTAGAAATGACAGTTTAGCGTACACAAAGACATAGCAAACATGTAAATAGAATCAACTTCTAAAACTTCAATTTTTACCCAATATCAATAAAAGTTATCTCAAACTTTTTAACCTTTATGTTGTGTTAAGGTCAAAATTAACAGATTTTCACGCTTGAAAAAAAGTCAGTTTTTACCCGATCACAATAAAAGTTATCAAACTTTCAAACCTTCATCTTTTTTTCAGGTCAAAATTGACCCATTTTCAAACTTGCAATTACACTACGAGGGTTATCTCAAATTTTTTTACTTTTATCTTGATCAAAATTGACCCATTTTAATTGAATTGAACTTTATTAATATCCCAAGGGATAAATGTATCTGTCATGGCACTCATATACCTAAAACATTTTTGCAAACACACATATATGAACATAATACACACCTATCTACAATAACTATATAATAATGCTTAAATAATAATTAATTAATAATAATTAATACTTAAAAACAGGTCAGTTTTAACACTAAAAGTTATCTCAAACTTTTTACCCTCCATCTTTTTTTGGGGGGTCATATTTGACCCATTTTCATACTCATAATCACAATATAAGAGCTATTTTTTTTATAAAAGGTTCAATTTTGACCCAAACAATATATAAGGGTTATCTCAAACTTATAACCTTTACATTATGTTCGGGTCAAAATTGCCCCCTTTTCTTGGTTGAAATAGGAGGAATTTTGATCCAATTAAAATAAAATTTTCTAAAAGTTTTTAACCTTCGTCTTTTTTTTTTTTTGGGGGGGGGGGGGGGGCAGAATTGACCCATTTTTAGAATTGTGAATTTGCAAAACTAGCTAAATACAAAGCCAGTTAAATGCAAAACTAGCTAAATACAAAACTAGTTAAACGCAAAACTAGCTAAATACAAAGTAGCTAAATACAAAACCAGTTAAACGCAAAACTAGCTAAATACAAAACCAGTTAAATGCAAAACTAGCTAAATACAAAGTAGCTAAATACAAAACCAGTTAAACGCAAAACTAGCTAAATACAAAACCAGTTAAATGCAAAACTAGCTAAATACAAAACCAGTTAAACGCAAAACTAGCTAAATACAAAGTAGCTAAATACAAAACCAGTTAAACGCAAAACTAGCTAAATACAAAACCAGTTAAACGCAAAACTAGCTAAATACAAAACCAGTTAAACGCAAAACTAGCTAAATACAAAGCCAGTTAAACGCAAAACTAGCTAAATACAAAGTAGCTAAATACAAAACCAGTTAAATGCAAAACTAGCTAAATACAAAGCCAGTTAAATGCAAAACTAGCTAAATACAAAGCCAGTTAAATGCAAAACTAGCTAAATACAAAGCCAGTTAAACGCAAAACTAGCTAAATACAAAGTAGCTAAATACAAAACCAGTTAAATGCAAAACTAGCTAAATACAAAACCAGTTAAACACAAAACTAGCTAAATACAAAGCCAGTTAAACGCAAAACTAGCTAAATACAAAGTAGCTAAATACAAAACCAGTTAAATGCAAAACTAGCTAAATACAAAAACAGATAAATGCAAAACCAGTTTGTAATAGAAATATTTTTGTTTAGCATTTGTTTCAACTTTGATTTATATGTAACCTTTGATTGAAACTCTGAACCTCTACTGGAATGTAATTTCTGTATTAACCAACCGCTTGACCGGAAAGTCCCGCTTCTGTAAAAGACTCTTGATCGGAAAGCTTCACTCCAGCAAAGCAACCCATGACCCTAAGGCGTATGCGAACAGGAAGTTTTACTCGAAACTTATAATGTTGATAAAAATACCTTTTAAGTTTTAGTTTAGTTTTTTTTTAGGGATCAAAAGCTAAAAAGGAAATCAGTTTTGGGGAAAAAAAATGTTTAAATAAATGTTATGTAATAATGATTTGAAAAAATGATTTGTTCTAAAAATTTATCCAATATTTGTTTGGGTTTAAATATTTATAAGCATTTAAAAACAGCTAAAAATGCTACATTAGCTAACAAACAATTAAGCTAGCACAAAGGAAACTATTTAAACCTAAACAACGTTAACTATGGCTAAATTGTATATATATATATATATATTATATATATATGTATAAAGTAGATATAATGTAAAATATGATGTATATAAAAAGTTAAACTTGTAAAAATGCTAACGTTCCATTAGGTTTTATGCACCATAAACAGAAATTAAAAATGGTATTTTTTACATTTAAAATCATGTCCAGGTAGATTGAAGGGAAGGTTGAGTGGCACTCAAAAGCTAAACTGTTTAATAAACGGTTGTATTTGAAGGCAGCACCTGCTGTGTAGACCTAGAGCAGAGATACAACGGGAAGTAAACGCTGAAAAATGGTAGACATGACCTTCGGGGATCTTGATGGAGCTGTCACACAACCCTCAGCTCTCTCTCGTTTTTTTGTTTTTCTTTTTCTTCCACAGCTCCTTCAAAGAGCATCCAGACAATTGTGACAACCTGCTGCAAACACGGTAGAAGGCCCTCAGAGGGCACTCCGCCATCCAGCTGTCACTCAGACTTGAAACGCGGGAAAAAAAACAACAAATCCATCTTTTCACTTCCTGTTTGCCGATACTTCCTCGTTTTTGATAGCACAGACGGGAGGAAGCGCCTCACAAACACTCGTCCTCTAGAGCCCTCCCCCTTTTGAACAATGTGGGTTTTTTTTAAAGAATAAACCCCTCTGCCAGCCTCTTGTCAGCATGGAAAAACTACAGAGACGTTGGCAGTACCACCTGCCTGTGAGGCCCCCAGTATCCCCTCCTCAGCCATAGAGGGGCCTGTGTCCATGTCCCTCTATTGTGGCGTGCACTGGATGGGGTATTGTGAACCTCGTCAACGGCTCTGCCATCTCCGTGCCAGCTGGCCGGGTTTGAGTGGCGAGGAGGAGGAGGAGGGAGCGAACAATACAAAGATTTGAGCACAATGGGCAGCCGCGGAAAGGCCGCTTTGTTTCACCATCATTGACCATGCCAGCCTCCCCGTGCCGAAGGCGCACAAAGGCAAGGAGTATTTTTTTTTTTTTTTTTTTTGCTTGGAAGATGTCCTGTTTCTAAAAAAAAAAAGGGGCGGAGCAACTCTAAGGAAATGTCTGGAATCCATCTGAGATTGAGAAATCCAACCATCGGATCCAATTGAAGGAGGCAGGCCGGGGTAACGTGCTCCGACACGGCCTTTCTCTCCCTCTAACACCCCAACATGTGGTCCGGGGGCCCTGCCAGGAAAGCATGTCACAGCTCATCACAGTTGCGGATGAATATTCATGCGGCGGAGGGCGCTTGTGTGCTAAGTATTTACGTGTGTGCTTGTTTTAAGTGCGACGCGGACAGAAAAATGCGAGTAGATGAGGGTGCGACTGCTGGATTCGGCGAGGACTCGGCCTCGATTACGGACTGTAACAGTGGCGCGGCTCCCAGACGCTCGGCGGGCCAAAGAGAGTCTGTGTTGGCTGGACGGCGAACCCCCCCCCCACCCCATGTCTGGACGCACAAATGAGCACGCACACATGCATGCCCGCACGCCCACGCCGCTGCCAGGACTCCACAGATGTCCTGGCTGTTGCCGCGCGTTAGTCAGCGCGGGCCGAGCTCTTTGATGGCGAGGTCTGGTGCGAGGCTTAGGGTGTGAGGAATCGAAACGCGAAGGCAGGTGCGGTGTCACAATCGGCATCCAGGACATTCTGATGCCCAGATTGCGCCCCCCCCCCCCCCACCCCCTCTGACCCCTCCATCAACAGCAGGCCTGCAATCTTGAGTGCAGAGGGGGGTTGAAGCCGTTTTTGACCGCCTCGGACAACTTTTCAGACGCGGGACCGATAGCTGTTCCCACAGTGACTAGATTAGCATTGCGGGTAACAGGAAGGGTGCAAGCATGAAACCATGAGGTGGTGTTTGTAACAGGATAACTTTTCAAGTTTCGATTGCAAAGTTTCCTTCTACTTCTTCCTCTGAAGCCCTTCTCCATCATTTAGCCTCATTACTTTCCACATTAACGGCCTGTTTTCAACAGACCAGGATAATGATCAAGTCATTTCCCACACCGTGCACTTTTGGACAATTGACTTTTAAAGACACGCGTGCGTTAGTCGAAGGTAAGCAATTCCTGGCCTCTGCAAAAACTAACGACCATTTCTTGCGAAACGATCGTTGACTCCGAGGGCGGAACCAAGACGTTTGATAGGATTTAGGAGAAGCCGCGGGGCTTTTCATGACTTCGCAAAATGGCGAAATAAAAAACAGCTATTTAAATAGAAGTCAACATAACTTAAAAATATACTCAAATGACCCTCGTCTACATAGGAGGCGGGGCATCTATATGGTTGGTCGACGATGTGAATGGCTTCATCCGATTGGATCATTTTAGCATGCGTGTAAACCACTTTTTGTGGTTTACAGCACTGATTTCGCATTCCCGATAAATATGCGGTTTATCGTCCAGCCGATGTTGTCACCGCATATTTAAGTGCGACCAAGCACAGAAACTGATGTAAATTAATTAAAATTCTTGAATTGATCAAACGTAATTTGACCGTAACCCTAACCTCGTCCAAACTACATTGGTATAGTCACTTCTTTAGACTACGGTCACATATCCTAAAATGCCACCACACCGTTACCTACATGTAGTTTTTTAAAGCAAATTCAGCATATGGCCCTGCAATTACATTTGTAGTTTTTTACAACAGGTGGTGGCCACGGAAAGTTTATATTTTGCTGCCACTAGACAATTTTTCTCGAGAAGTTGACATCGGTGAGAGGCCAACGAGGTTCCATGGTGGCAGTCCAGTCACTGGCAGGGTTGGCGCCATTATGAAATCGGTGGCTCCGCTCCGGACGATACGTAAATGTTTTTGGACGCTAACAACCTGGTAGCTCAGGAGTGTATGAAAAACGGACCATTCTGCACGCGTGATGGCTGATTTTCATGACCACGCCAATGATTTTCTAATAAATCGGACTGCTGCTGTAAATCTTGAAGATTCTGCCAATTCCTCCGCGGCGCCAGTTGCGACCATAGAAAGACGTTAAATATTCCAAGGTGACATGAGATTCTATTAGCATGTGTGTTTTGCAATATGAATGTCTCACTGTCGAATATCGCGATGACGATACATTTACGATTTCTTGTGCAGTCGTCAGTATTCGCACAAAGACTGAAGGGAAGTTGTGTTGATGGAAATGGCGGCAGGTGTTTCAACCCTAATCCCGCGCTACATATGTAATAGTCACTTCCTTATTGTGCAGAACGGAAGCCAAAAAAAGAAAGAAAAGAAAATGAAATCAGTTTTCTTATTATCACGAGAAAAACACTTTTTTCTTATTATGTTTGTTTTGTCGTTATAATTTGATCCACTATCTTTTTATCATGAAAGAAAGACATTTGTTTCATTGTGATAATGAGAGTCACTATCTCATTATCACAAGAAGGAGAAATTTGTTTTCTCATCAGGACATTTGTTTCTTTGTGATAACAAAAAAAATATCATTGTGATAAGGAGACCCACTAACTCATTATCACGAGAAAGAGAGAAATTTGTTTTCTTGTTATCATGACATTTGTTTACAATAATATTGAGAAAAAAAATTCCTTTTTCTCGTTATAATCCGATCCACTATCTCATTATCATGAAAAAAATGCATGTATTTTCTCCTGATAACGGACCCCTATAGATCATTAAGTCTCAGTGTCTTGCACTTAGACTTCATTTGTATTATTTCTCTTTTTTTAGCAGTTAATGCTGGTTATAACCAACACCGTACGGTTTATACTAACAACAGCAGAACAACAAAAGTAGTTTTTTTGTCTTTTTTTTTTTTATTTAATAGTGGAGCTACACTCCTTAAAAACCTAAATTCCAATGGATGCCTTCCCTCCCTTTATTTCTCTAAAAGGATAACTGATAGAATGACAGAATCCTGGACCGCCAAGCATCTCTGCGTGGTGCGTTCACTGAGTTCCAGACATCTGCAGCAAAACAAAGCAGAGAAAATGTGGAACTATAATTGATATATAATATTATAATTGATTGATTTTGTTGTGTTGACTTTTTTTTCTGACAAACAGATTTGTTTTGCTCTGGATTGTATAAAACTGAAAAACGTATCATAGCGGACTGTGGCTGTTTGAGTCCGCTAAAGCGCGGAGCTCAGTGAACGTTATCACGTGATAATGTTCATCTCAAGAAAAGAGTCACACACAAAAAAAAGAAAAAGTAGGTCAGATCATTATCAGCTTTCAGAATGTAAGAAGCTACATTATCCTATCAGTTTCTAGACTTGTATTGATGCTAAATATCAGTTGAATGCTAAATATTGGTGATGTATCCATACTGTAAAAAGTGAAACGTTGGATCAATTCGCTAAAATTCTGTAATTTTTTCGCATTTATGGTTGTCACAGTTGATGGCTTATTTAACCCACAAATGTAATTGGATAAAACGTAATATCGTTAAACGTGACAAATTAGCAAACTTTTATTAATTGATTCCAACGTTACACTTTTTACAGTGCGGTTGGAGAGCAACTGGTAGAGTTTCTAAACTTCTAACTTATTCTAAACTTTATTTTCATTTCATTTTATTTTATTTATTTCATTTTCATGCACACATAAGGAGTTTTACAGTAATCAAGGTTTCTGAGAAAAAAAAATGAAAATGAAAAGGGACAGAAAGAAGTAAACTTATTAACTCTGCCCCATTTAACCAAGTCAGTAAATAATTTCAGTCAACAAACAAAATTACAAAATTATGCAACAGATAAAGAAAGTGGTAAGAAAAAACAAACACCAAAAATAATAGGGAAAAAAGTAGTAGTATTTTCCTTTTTTTTTCTTCCCTTATTCTTTTCCCTCTTTTCCTTTCTCTTTTTCCTTCCTTTCCCATTAAGCATTAAGCCCGTTTTTACCGTTTTTAATAACTGTTTGATTCATATGATGTGAGCATTTGGTTTTTTAAAGTAATAATTGAATTAGATACTTTTATAGATTTTTCTAAGGTATTCCATAATCTAATACCCTGCACTGAGACACTTTTTTCCTTCATTTTGGTTCTAAATTTATTGGTTTTAAAAATTTCATGCCCTTTTAGGTTATAATTGCTCTTTCTTTTTTCAAACTTCTTTTGTATGTTAAGTGGTAAACTTCTGTGATGTGCTCTGTACATAAGTTTTAAAATGGAATGATTTACTAAGTCTTTAAATTTCAGTAGTTTTAGCTTTATAAACAGAGGTGTAGATGGATCCAGATACTTACTCCCAGTAATGATTCTTATTGCTCGTTTTTGTAACACAAATATTGAATTTCTTGTTAGCATTTCCCCAAATTTCTATGCAGTATGTCAGGTATGGTACAATCAGTGAATTATATATGAGGTATAATGATTTTTCGTCTAGTGACCATTTAACCTTATATAACAATGCTATCGTTTTTGCTATTTTAGTTTTTATGTAGTTGATATGAGATTTCCAGTTTATTTTATCGTCTATGATCACCCCGACAAACTTGGTTTCTTTCACTTGTTTAATTTGAGAACCTGCAATTTCCATTGAGATGTTAGTGTTTATCTTATGGTTGCTAAATATCATCAGATTCGTTTTTTCACAGTTTATTTGTATCTAGCCATTTTTTTATTATTTCCAACTCCCTTTGGATTAATTCTTTATTAAACGTTCCACAATAAATTCTTCACCATTTTTTGTGCCAGTTTCTTAAATTTTAGCTGCTACTATTAGCTATTTAACACCATAAATGGCTCTTTGATGGGCACTCAATTAGCTATGTGACCTTCACAATTTCAAAGGGATTCATACAAAAGGGGTAATTTATCTAAAAGGTCATTAGTATTGTTTTTGAAAATTAAAAATGTAAGCATTTGGCAACTCTTTTTGTAGATTTCTGTTGGAGAAATGAGAACAATGGTGTTCACATAAACTTTAAAAGATCTTCTTTTATAGTTTGATGAAAGTTGATTTTCGTGAAAAATAAACGTTTTCCTCAAACTGCTCCAGTGAAATCACCAGCGAAACAACGCTTTGCTGGAGAACGCCGTTGCCAGCCGCTTGGCGGAGAGCGAAAATGACAACTCGGAGAAAGCCTGGAGTACAGGTGTCAATGTGATTAATTGCACCAGGGAAGGGAATTAGCAGCCTGCTAATCAGGTCGACCAAACAAGGAGGTAAAATTAACTTTTTAAAGTGTTAGTTTTTCTTACAATCACGGCCCGCTGGAACGGCGGAGGGAAGTTTGTTAATAGCTCATAAGTCCATCCCCCCGAGGACCAAATTATCCTGAAGGAAGCGCTCTGTTTGCCGAGTGCCAGCTCAAATTTTACAGGAGCGGCGAGAGCTTTCAGACGTTGAAACGAGCCGCCGGTGAACTGACAGCTCCACCACGTGTGAAAATACCCGACTGTCTCAGGGATCAGACCTCTGGGAGGCCAAGGCAGATCGAGAGAACGTCTTAACCCTAATAAAAGGAAAACAAACTCCACGATCTGGCCACACATCCAACAGGAAACGCAGATCACATCCAATCAGGAGTGATCATTAATTTCGCCGCCCTTCATCTATAAAAACAATTCGGTTAGAATGACTTCTGACATCGGGGTGATGAATGATAGAAAAACAAGCATTTTTCCCAGCATGCCTTTGGGTTTCAAGAGTCCTGAACGCGCAGACATTCGGGGTCAGTGCAGACGGCCTTTACCCTTGGCCCCTTGTCTCTTTGCACTTCTTGAATATTTAAATTTTGGAAGGGTTTTTTTTTTTTTTGCACCCCTCACACCTGCCAGAGCAGAGGGAAACACGATCCGCTGCCAACATTAGCGAAGCAAGACGGGAGTTGTAATCCAGCTACACTTTTTTGGCAAACATCAAAGCCTCAAGAACATCGGGTCATATGGAAAAATTTGAGTTATGATTCTTATTCGAACATTTCAAAGGCCCAAGTATGACAAAATGAAAGCAGCAAGCTCAAGTAATTAACACTGACCTTGCTGGTAAACACAAAACTGAAACCAGAAACTCTTTCTTATCAGAGGAAGCCATAGCAACAGTAGTTCTAGACGGAAACTCTTCATCCAACACATTCCCTCACCGGGATGTGGACCGCACCAATACCCTAACCAACATGTGTCAAAGTTAAGGCCCAGGGGCCGGGTCCGGCCCTCCAGATCATTTTATTTTATTATTATCAATGGTATCTTGGCACATGTTTCTAACTTGTATGAATTTGAAACAAAATATAATTTTATGGAGAGTGAAATATTTAAAAATGATTTAAGGTTCAAGTGATTTATTATTCGTAATAATTTTTAAAAAGTTACATTCTAAAGTCTTTAGAAATTGGAGTTCTGCTAGCTTTTGCGACTATTTTGTCAGTTACTACGATTTTTTAGGCTATTTTGAAGTTTAGCTGATATTTCAGCTACATGCTAGCTGTTTTGGTTAATTTAAGCTTTTCTTTTTAAGTCTTTTAGGCTGTTTTGGAGTGAGGCTGATATTTACTTGCAAGCTGTTTTGGCTAGCTTTGGCTTTTTTTTGTTTTTTAAGATATTTTTATAGTTTTGTGTAACTGAAGTTTTTTTTATTTGTTTGTTTTTTAGGATAATTTGGCATTTAGCTAATATTTTAGCTGCTATCAGATTCAGTGTTTTCAGCTATCAGCTTCAGTGTTTTCAGCTATCAAATTCAGCGTTTTCAGCTATCAGCTTCAGTGTTTTCAGCTATCAAATTCAGTGTTTTCAGCTATCAGCTTCAGTGTTTTCAGCTATCAGATTCAGCGTTTTCAGCTATCAGCTTCAGTGTTTTCAGCTATCAAATTCAGTGTTTTCAGCTATCAGCCTCAGTGTTTTCAGCTATCAGCTTCAGTGTTTTCAGCTATTAAATTCAGTGTTTTCAGCTATCAGCTTCAGTGTTTTTAGCTATCAGCTTCAGTGTTTTCCGCTATCAGATTCAGCGTTTTCAGCTATCAGCTTCAGTGTTTTCAGCTATCAGATTCACTGTTTTCCGCTATCAGATTCAGCGTTTTCAGCTACCAGCTTCAGTGTTTTCAGCTACCAGCTTCAGTGTTTTCAGCTATCAGCTTCACTGTTTTCCGCTATCAGATTCACTGTTTTCAGCTATCAGATTCACTGTTTTCAGCTATCAGATTCAGCGTTTTCAGCTATCAGATTCAGCGTTTTCAGCTATCAGATTCACTGTTTTCAGCTATCAGATTCACTGTTTTCAGCTATCAGATTCAGCGTTTTCAGCTATCAGATTCACTGTTTTCAGCTATCAGATTCACTGTTTTCAGCTATCAGATTCACTGTTTTCAGCTATCAGATTCACTGTTTTCAGCTATCAGATTCACTGTTTTCAGCTATCAGATTCAGCATTTTCAGCTATCAGATTCAGCGTTTTCAGCTACCAGCTTCAGTGTTTTCAGCTATCAGCTTCACTGTTTTCAGCTATCAGATTCACTGTTTTCAGCTATCAGATTCACTGTTTTCAGCTATCAGATTCACTGTTTTCAGCTATCAGATTCAGCGTTTTCAGCTATCAGCTTCAGTGTTTTCAGCTATCAGATTCACTGTTTTCAGTTATCAATTTTAGCATATTCAGCTATCAGCACTAGCGTCCTCAGCGGCCAAATTCAGCTTACAGCATTCACACTAGCATTATCTCAGGTAATGCTATATATTAGGGGTTGGGTTGAAAAAAATCGATTAATCGAGTTGAATTGATTTAAGCTCAATAGATCAAACATGGATTCACAAAATACATAAATCGATTTAGCACATAAAGCTTAAGTCCGCTACCTTGATACTAACATTTAATGGAATTCCCAATAGAATGGCTAATGCTAACGCTCGGTCGGCAAAAAAATACATTGTTGTCAAAATCAAGAATCTTTATAAATTCACAGGCTTGAAACTTCCAAACTGTTTTAAATAAATATTTTTAAAAGAGACTATTTGTGGTCCAAAATATTGTGTTTTTTCTCTTATACTGTCGTCTTCTTCTTGAATAATGTGTACTGCTATAATGCGATCGCCACCTAGTGGCCAAACTGAAACGCCCTCCAGGAGAAGCAGAACAATGTTTACAATGTTAATCATTTAAACATTTTTGTTAGAACTTTTGCTTTAGAGAATTAATGGAACACTGTATGATATTAACAATCTCATTATTCCACAAATACATTTTAAAAATGTGAACTGTATCAGATTAATATAATGTATTAAAATTAAATAGTAGTTGTTTAATGTATTTCTAAGCAAATGTGTATAAATGTGTAAACTTAAAATTGAATTGAATGAAACTGAAAAATCAAAAGAATCGAACAAAAATCGGAATTGATTCAGGGTCTTGTGAATCGAATCGTTTCTACAAATTACAATTGATACCCAACTACTATATATCTAGTTCATAATGATGTTAAAAGTTACATTTTAAAGTTTTCAAAATTTTGTTTTTGAGTGTTCAATAAATGTTTATCCTGTTCATCCCCGCGACCTAAGCTGTGTTTTGGATTTTGGCCCCTTATGCGATTGAGTTTGACACCCCTGATCTAATCTTAACCAAGTACCCGACATGCATCGGCACCTTTTTCCAGAACCAGTGTCAGTTCTAGACGCAGTACCTGTTACAATTGAAGAATGGTAAAATTGTAAAAAAAAATGTAATTAGTATACAGTATTTTCTCTGGAATAATATTTATTTTCCTGCTTTTTTTCATAGTACTTTTATTTTAAAGTTGTTTTTTTTTTTTAAATTTAGATTCAGAGTGTTCAATAAGTGTTTAAAATGTTTTTGGTCCTTGTGCAACTGATGCATATTTCAGTAAAACACTTTATTTAGCTTTTCTATTTTAAATACCACATTTTCTAGGTGAATTAAAACCCAATGTTGTAAAACGTGTCCAGACTCCGAGTGTGGATCACCTCAGTACCCGTTTGTTTCAGATTCGCAGCAGGCCGTGGTCATTGGGTGGGTCTTATGACCCCTAATAGAAAATGACACAATCAAAATCTATCAGGCCAAGAGGGGAGAATTTAACTCTTTAAATCGATGCTAGAATAGCTGAGCTGTACTTCTTTAAAGTCCTTTAAACAGGAAAATCACACACTTAACCTCTTTACCCAACGTCTTTCTTCTTAGGTACAGTTTCTGTCCGAAAACACAACTATCGGGATTAGGTAAGCACATTATATCCCACTTAATTGGATGTTTACATTTGAAATGGGGTAGAGCACTATGGCCCGCTTGGTTTTAGCTAGGTCAGTCAAAGCTAATGGTTAATATGCGCTGACCTACCATGTCAGAAACCAAATGTGGTCTAAATGATTTCAGCTGACGAGAGGTGAAAACGCGGGTTAATGGAGAACAGGAGGCTTGTTTTCGCTCGTCCTGGTGGGAAACGCTGTGACACCTCCCCCGTTTTTGCAACTACTCCAGCTATTAAAAAAAAAAACAAAAAAACAGGAAGTGAATGAAAAGTCCGCTCTTCCAGCCCCGCCCACTGGCTTTGTCAAAGTCCTCTCTTTCATTCTCAGGTTTATGAACTGTCCTAGGACGGGGTGGAGGTGGGGGGGGTGTCTCGCCCACCCAGGCCAAAGCCCCGAGAGCGGTCACTTTTTTTTTTTTTTTTTGTGATTTTTGTGCAGGTAAAGATTAGCGCGGAGCCTCGGGCAACAAAGCATTCAATCACATTCGAGTAGGGCCCTGTATCAAATGCGCCCTCCACCTACTTTAGAAGTGCAGGTCTTTCTTCTCGTCTCTTTCGCTTCTCTTTGGCTTGGTCAAACTTGAATCGCCCTTTGAAACGGGCATCTGCCTCGCTCCCCATCTCCCCCTTCATCTCTCGTCAATCTGAAAAAAGCCAGGAAATGAACGCCCTTTGTGGGATTAATTAATAGCGGGAGCTGGTTAGCGCGCTAGCAGAGCTGTAATTGCTACTCAGCAAAGGGGGAGGTGGAACGGAGGGGGGGTGCGGGCGAAAAAAAAAAAAAAAAAAAAAAAAAAGTTTGGGTTGCAGTTTTTTTTATTTGAGTGTGGAAGGGGTGCTCCTGAGCGCTTTGAACTGAAGGGCTCTGCTGCAGTGGATTAAAGTGAGAAGAGCGAGATAGAGGCGGGAGGAAGGGAGCTTTGAAGTCTGCTGAGAGGTCTCGGAGAAGACGGAGCGAAGTTGGGTGGTAGAAATTCTGTTTGGCAACATCAAACGGCGTTATCGCCCACTTTCACCTGTTGACACTCAAGGGTGAAAACACTAGATTCGACACTAAAAGTTACCGGGCTCCTCTTCATCATCATCCTCCCCGTTTCTCCTCCATCCGTTCATTTCAGGCTCAGATGAAGTCGGTTTGGCCTCTTGTAATTTAAGCTATTTGGCGTTTCAAAGACAAAAAACCTTTTTTTTTTTTAAAAAAGCGGCGTTTTCACCTGATCTCGGAGGTCATCCTGGTAACACGAATGTTCAGTTTTTTTAATCGCTTCCTTTCCAAAAACCCCACTCCCACACAGGCGCCCTTTTTTGAGCGAGGAGACCTCACTCACGAGCGCCTGATTGTGGTGCAAATCTCATGAGGTCGTCAACTGATTACCAAACAAGTTCACCTTCTGATTCCCGGCAATTTAATTCAAAGGCTTAAACTCATTAATAGCTCCGACGATTCGGCGCTGGATGCTGAACGCCGCCTTGGCCGCTGAACAATCAAGAGTTTGTATTCTTCTGGCGAGAAGTTCAGAACAAAATGCAAGAAATGCAACGAAAGATGAGACTAATAAATATGAATCAGGAGGGAAAGAAGTGTTTAAGAAAGGGAAAAATGTTAATTTTGTTTGCGAATGCTTGATACTCAGCATCAACCCTGTTTAATGATAGTAGAGTGAAGAATTATGGGTAAAAACTAAGAAAAAGTACACGAAAGTGGGTTCATTATTTAAAGTGAGATCAACTTTTTGATAAAAGACACTGAAAATAAATGTGCCCCAGCGAATCAATTTTAAAAAGTGCTTTATCTCGTTCAGCAAAGTGAAACTAAACTATAACAAAAAGTAAATAAATTAAAAAATACGCTCTTTAAGAAATATCTTTGTGTATGTTCAGTAGAAAAAGAGCAACTGCTAAAGGCTAAATATAGGCAGAAATTAATGTTTAATCTTAGTTTTCCACTTAACAAGGTAACTTTATTCAAATATGATAGAAATATTCAGCTAAAACCCCCATTTAGTTTGACTTCGCCTGTATGAACTAAGCTAGCTAGCCCTTGTAGGCTAATGCTAGCTGCAAAAAAAATGCAGACATGTAGCTTGGGAGTTAAATCAGAAAAATTAAGTCCAGAAGTTACTTGGAATAACTGACAAAATCAAATTTCAAGCTAAAAAGAAAAAAAAAAATCTTACAAGTAAAGTGCAATATTTTTATCTTTGTTAGTAGAATGTCAACCAGCTACACTGACACCGCTAACGGCTAAATCTAGGCAGAAATGTATTTTTCACCCTTGTTTTTCATGTAAAACGGTAAATTCATTTAAAAGTGATTTAAATATTTGGCCAAAACTCCTGTTTGACCTACTAACCATTAAGAACTAAGCTAGCCCTCGTAGGCTAATGCTAGTTATGCTAAGAACTAAGACACGTAACTTTGGAGTTAAATCAGAAAATTTAAGTTCAAAATTTATTTAGAACAATTGATAACATTGAATTTCCCCTAAAATAAATGTAAAAATGTCTAAGTGAAGAACAAAATCCTCGACTTTGTGTTTATTAAATAGAAATTAGCTACACTGACACTGCTGAAAGCAGAAACTAGGCAGAAATGGTTGTTTCCATTTAACAAGGTACATTTATTCAAACATGATTCAAATTTGTTGCCGGAACTCCTGTTTAGTTTAAGCTAGCTTCTAGGGACTACGCTATCCTTCATAGGCTAATGCTAGCTATGATAAAAAAAAAAAGGTAGAAGTCTAGCTTCGGAGTTAAAATAGAAAACTTAAGTGGAACAATTGATGAATCTGAATTTCATGAATGAAATAAAATAAAACTAAAGAAATGAGCGCATTAAGAACAATTTTTAAAAATTTGTTGTAATATTTTATAATTAGTGGACCGACAGCAAAAGTAAAAACATGTAAACGAAACTCTGAACTCCTACAAGAAATGGTATCACTTGTAAGAGTTGTCAAATTAGTGTCATTAAAAAAATCTATTTTCAAGCTAGCTTGTGCTAAAGTGAATAATACTTGTACGAGTAGATAAAATACTTAATGACTTCCCGTTAGCTTAGAATTATGACCTCATCTTTTGTTTCACCATCTTTACGGGGGGAAAACAACAGTTCAAAATAGTGCAGTTTCACTTCTTAAAACGCAAGCTAACATTTTAGCTAACCTTCTTAAGCATGCGCCAGATTTAACTACAGTTTATTAGCTTGTCAGGTTCAATAATAATGCGACTGATTTCATTCGACACTGAAATACAGAATTTTCTGGACAATAAGGTGCATTTAAAAGCCTCTTTTTTCCAACAAATGAAAGTGTATGATATAATCCAAAGCGCCTTATATGTGGATTTTAATGAATAATTTAGAGAAGTACACAGCGGTATGTCAAAATGTTTGGTTGGGTGTTATTGTGAACAGACAATATATATGTTTTTATATAATAAACGACTTTGGGAGCTAGCGTAGTCACAGTAACGTTTGCTTTAGCGATATTAGTCTGTATTTTTACATGCTGTAAACAAAGTTGAGGGTTACAGGAGTTGTGAATTAGCTAACACTTGCTACAGGTCTAACAGGTGGCGTGTTACAAACAAATTCTAGAGTTATGATCGCAAATAATAACGTTTTTACGATCATTTTCTGGCTCTGCATACAAAACTGCACTTTCCAAGTGAAATCAATTCAAACTTTGACCAATAAGAGACCGTATGGAGTGGCGTCCACTTTTAAGTCAACAAAACATCAATTGTTTGCAAGCTGGTCACGGAGGAAAAATAAATTGTTCTATGATACCACGTTTTTCATATATCGGAATAGAGCTGTGAAAAACGAGGAAAAGGCCTCTTCCTGTTTGTCCAGTGTCACCACACCGATCTGTTGCGACACAATTTGAACACCATTGCCTAAACGAAATTGTGTCAAACACTTAGTGTGATTGTAGCATTTACACTATGTGTGCCCTATACATTATTAAAAAATAAACCTTCTATTAATAATATAAAATAAAATAAAATAAACCTCTATTGACGGTGGGTCTTACGATCCAGTGCCATGGTCCTATTGTGCAGACAATCCATTAACCATTGAGAAGCCAAAATTTTAAGAAAGTCTAGAACAGGGATAGGTAACTCCAGGCCTCGAGGGTCAGTGTGTTTGCATGATTTCTAGAAATCCAAGACATTTTTATGACTAGTTACCTGGTTCAGGTGTGTCCAACCAATTAGAACATGCCAGACTACAATATGTTGGAAAACATGCAGAAATGAAGACTGAAGTTCCCTGGTCTAGAATTAAGGAACAGAAGAAAAGAACCACAGAGACAATCACCGTCTCATATGTTGCTAATAATTGACTTCTTGACAACATTTTCCATTCCTGAAATCGAGAAAGATTCCTGTGCACACTCTTAGCTGTACAGGTTGATTCCATTAGAGTTGATGTTTCACGTCATTATGAACAATCCTGATTTTAATATACTGTACTGTGACAAAAGTATCTAAAGATTTGAGCTGTTTTACCCTTCAATGTATTATAGGTAATGTGATGGCTATTTATTGAAATAGTCGTATTTGTTCTTGTCTTTGTTTTCTTGATAGCTTGGCTTGTTATGACCAGGACATACAGTTAGGGCTGGGTATCAATAATTATTTCCAGAAATGATTCGATTCTATCGATTCTTCAATTAAATTTTGAGTTTACACATTTATACACATTTGTTTAGAAATACATTAATAATCTACTATATGTTTTGAATATATTTATATTAACCTGATACAGTTCATACTGTAAAATGTATTAGTGAAATAATAAGATTGTTAATAGCAAACAGTGTTGCATTGATTCAAATCCTTAACATAGTAAACATTGTTCTGCTTCTCCTTGAGGACGTTTCAGTTTGGCCACTAGGTGGCGATTGCCCTATAGCATTACACAAATGGTTACTTTAAAAAATGTTTCCTTAAAAGAATTTGAAAAATTCCGTTAGTTTATGAAGACTCTTCATTTAGTCAACGGGTTTAGGTCGACTGAGTGTTAGCGTTAGCCATTCTATGGGAAATTCCATTAAACGTTAGCATCAAGCTAGCGGGCTTCAGCTTTATGTGCTAAATTGATTTATATTTTTATGAATCGATTATTGATCTATTAAGCTTAGATTGATTCAAATCAATTTTATCAACAAATAAAAATAAAAGTTTAGAAATTAGCATCTTTTACCAATTTGAAAATAATAGGTCCTCAGGTTTTAGGTTATCAATACCTATAAATAAAGCTTCAGTATCAGAAAACTATTAAATTGTGTTCAAAAGAAAACAAATCGAACTAAAACACTGAAAAATAACCTTTATTTTTGAAGATTTAAGACGCATGAGTTGTCAGAAGTGACTTCATCGTGTGATCAGACAGATATTTGTGGATTGTCTGTTCAAAATTCAGCTCTCTCCCTCTTTTGCAACTTCTAGCTGATTTCTTGCAGTTGTGCTGACACATCAATTATGGATTTGGTTCTCCGCGCTACGGCTGCGTCCAATCAGACGGAGGGTTAACCCGGCCCCCGCGCATCTCTGGTACTTTTTTTTAATTTTTACTGCAGGTGTGGTAAAGCGGGCGAGTCCGGGGGGGTCCGCTTTCTTTCCTAGCGAGGAGCTCGTTGGTGGGAATTAGGGGAGGAAAGAACGGTGGAGGGAAAAGGAGGGGCGCGTCTGATTCGGCCATCACGTCCCGCTAACAATTTCTGTCAGGTCCCCGGAGGTTCCCTAATGAGCCCCACCGACAAGGCCGAGGGCGAGATCCCTCCGCCGGCCCACTGGAGTGAGAAGCCGCTGGATCGGCACCTCGCGGTTATTAAATCAGACTTCCCTCCTTTTTCTTCCGTCCCTCCATCCACTCACTCCGTTCAGCAGTTAGTCTCTTTCAGCCTCCCTTTTTCCTCGTCTCTTCCACTGATGTGGACGTACCGGTTCAGAAAAGTTCAGAGAAGAGGAAGTTTGCTGAAAACTTATTATAGCTAAAAAATAAGATTGAAGGAATTATTCTTAAATAAAAAGTACAACTTTTATAAAAAGCTTTTAAAATCTGAGACATTAAAAAAAATGTAATCATATTATTTAGCATGAGTTCTGTGGAAAACATATTTTGAAATATTCCCAAATAATCAAATCTGACCTCCACAAGGAAAACTGTCCACGCTGTAAAAAGTGAAATGTTGGATCAATTAATAAAATTCTATAACTTGATACATTTAAAAATATATATATATTTTCAATTTAAATTTTTGAGTTTAGTAACCATGGACTTAAAAATTTAATTTAAACTGATGATTATAAATTATGACACTAACTTGTTTCACTTTTTACAGTGTAATTTATTTTCTACAATGTTTTCTATTTTTTCTAGCTTCACTAGTGGATTCATAATTCAATTTATTTCCTAAATCTAGACATTAACTTTAACTTTTTAAAAGTTGATTGAACTAATTATTTTTAAAAAACCTGACGCCACTTTCTTACTTTTTACAGTGTAAAATTAGTTTTTTTTCTACTTTCTTTTCATTTTTTAGTGCAAATGTTTTCAGTGCCAAATAGAATTTTTTTGTTTTTTTTTGTTTTAACTTTATAATTTTTGGATTTAAACCGTTTACAGTGAAATGTTGTTGCACTTTTTCTTTTCTTTTTAGGGAAAAAACTTGCAAAGTAATGACCAATTTTTATTTTGATTTTCAACTGGCTCTAGAATTAAACGTCTATAATTAAAGTTTAAATTACTTATCAATTCTGGATTTCAAGTATTTTTTGATATTTATATACTAAACATTTCCATTACATCCGGAATAAAGCTGGTCTGGTCAAATTTACTGTTCAGTTTGATTTGTTTATAGATCATGATTAACAATTTTGCAACATTAAGAAAAGGTTTTGCCTTAATTAAGATGTGTCAATGCTTGCCATAAATATTTTCAATGATGTAATAAAACCTGTAGATTAAATAGCCTGAACTCCCTCACACCTCACTTATTACCATTAAATAGACCAGAATGCATTGCAGTTTTTACATTTCTGTTTTTCTTCTTCAGTTGTTGCATTTGTACTGTCAGCTGTAGAATTCACCACCATTTATCTTATAAATCTTCAATGTTTTTAACAAAAAGGTTTTTAAAACTATTTTGCTGATTTTTTTTGTAATGTTTCTTGTTTAAATTGTGATTTTTTTCCCCCCCCTATTGTCACCTTTAACAAACATTTGGACACTCCCCCACATTCTTTAACTTGTACATGTATTTTCATTCGTTCATTGGGTTTGTCCGATATTCTGTAATTTTTCCAGAAACCTCTTAAATGTTCTGTTTTGGTCTCAACTGTTTACTTTCACACACACATGCAGAAACTCGTCCCACATCTCTTAACTTCATTTTTCTGAAAATTTGGTTTTGCCGATTTTTTTACAGTGTCTCAAAAACACGTTCAATATCAATTTTTTGTCCTCTACTTGTTACTCTCACACATGAATACTGACATTCTTGCTGACATTTTTTACCAAATTTCCGTAGTGTCACAAAAATCCATTAAATATCTTCTTTTGTCGTCTCTCCCTCACAGATACAGACACTTGTCTTTGCCGATACTCAATAATGTTTCAAAAGCCTCTTAAATGGCCGATTTTCCCTTTATTGTCCACTCTCACACACACACGCTAGATTAGATCAGATTAGATTAGATTAGATTCATCTTTATTGTCAATCCACATGTACAGGGCAACCATGCTAGCACTCTCACTTACATTTCTTAGCTGTTGCATTAAGTTTTTTTGGATAACATTTGGTTTAACCTTCGTGCTCTCTTATGGGGTCCAGATGACCCTACCCTTACATAGAGGCATGACAAAGGTGGACAAGACTTCATGTCTGTCATTGGACAGCAGTAAAGATCGACAATCACTGAAAAGAAAAAGTTCAGTGCACTGTCTTGCAGGTTCCAGATGACCCACTTCTATGTAAACAAGCCCAGGAGAGCGGAAGGTCCCGAAGTGTCTCAAAAAAACGTTAAATATCTTTTCTGTTTTCTTCTGTCCACTTTTACACCAGGCCTGCCACGATTAGCTGACTAAAATAGTCGAGACTAATTTAATAGTCGATTAGTCGTTACTTTTTCTAATCAATGCATCGTATTGTTTCTGTAATAAGTTTGAAATAATTGTGTTTTGTCCTGTATTTTTCAATCTATGCTTGAAATAAACCAATAAATAAATCAATCAAAAACTTTACATAATATAGAGTCAAGAGTGTAGTGAAGTTGAAAGTTATAATGGCATTATGCTGCTTTTATTGGACTATTTTGGCATTTATTAAGGCTTTTTTTAGGCTATTTTGAAGTTTAGCTAATATTTGAGCTACATACTAGCTATTTTGGCTAATCTATGATTTTCTTTTTCATTTTTTTAAGGCAATTTTGGAGTTTTAAGTAAAATTTCAGCAACATACTAGCTGTTTTGCCCATTTAAAAAATGTTTTGTTGTTTTTTTAGGCTATTTTAGAGTTAAGCTAATATTTCAGCTCCTTGCTAGCTGTTTTTGCTAATTTAGACTTTTTTGTTGTTGTTTTTAGGCTATGTTGGCGTTTAGCTAATATTTCAGCTACACTAGCTGCTTTGGCTAATTTAGGCTTTTTTTGTTTCTTTTTTTAGGCTAATTTGGAGTTTAGCTACGATTCAGCTGGCTATCAGCTTCAGCGTTTTCAGCTATCATAACTAGCATCTTCATCAGCCACGTTCAACTTTCACACTAGCATTATCGCAGGTAGTGCTATATATCTAGTTTTTAGTTAATCATGGTTAAGTTGTGTGTTTCACATGCAGTTTGTGCGTGACTCGATTAGTCAACTAATCAAAATATTGGTGATTATTATTAAAACAGTCGTTTGTGGCAGCGCTAGCAAACACAGACACTGGACAACATTTCTTAACCTCCTTTGTTTACAGTGAAATTCGGGTTAGCCGATATTCGGTACTGTTCCAATACCTCTTAAATGGGTACATTTTCCTTTTTTGTCTGCTTTCCCCCACACACATGCTAGCGGTCTCACACACATTTTTTGACTTGTGCATTTACCATGAAATTTATTTTGTGGATTTCCCGTTAAGTATAAAAACCACCAGTGATGGGTCTTTTTGTATGTCTGCTTTCACATTCTTACCAACTGTTTTTTTGAGTTGTACATTTATTTTTTTGGGTGAAACTCTGTACTGACGATTTTAAGTAGTGTCCAAAAACCCGCTATATGGTCATTTACTTCTCTATTTTTCACCCACATTTCTTAATTTGTACATATATTTTTACAGTGTAGCCGATTTGCAGTGGCGTCTCAAAAAAAATATCTTTGACTGTCTACTTTCACACACAAATACAGATACTCTACTTTACCTAAATATTTTTACAGTAAAAATGGTTTTTTTTACGATTTCAGTAATATTTCAAAAACCTCTTTTTTCTTTACTATCTTCTTTCTCACACACATGTAGACACTCTTATACAAATTTCTCAACTTGTACATTTTTCTTTCTTTCGTGAAATTCGGTTTTGCCGATTTTCCGTAGTGCTCCGAATCCCGTTCCACGGTCATTTTCTTCCCGGCTGTCTGCTCTCACACACACATGCAGACACTCTCGCCCACACGTTCACTTTTATCCCTCTACAGAGGGAAGGAGGGAGGAGGAAAAAAAAAAAAGGGAAAGTTGCCTCAGTAAGTCGGGGCTGACCCGCCCCGCGGCGAAAGCTGACCTTTGCACCACAAAGGTGAAAATCTGTGTTCTCACTGGTTGGAGAAAACTGCCTCCAGAAGTAACATTTTTCCCTCTTCACATCTTATCTTTTCATCGGTTATTGTGGGGGTCCCGCCGCCCCCTCCCTGCCCTCTTTCTTTCCTCCGCTGAGTGAAAACCTCCCCATCCTGGCCCCTCCGACCCCGAAAACCTGCCCCGTCTGACTTCGCTGACAGGCCCTGATGCGCCTCTAACATTTTTTTTTTTTTTTTTTTTTTGGAATCACCGCGCACCTCAAAGCGGTGCGGGACGGAGCGCCTAGCGGACAAAAGAAAAGGGGGTCCAGGTGCTCCTCCGGAAAGACGGGGTCACAGCTCCGGGTCAGGTTCGCACCCTCGTTGACTCCGCTGACCCCCACCTCGGCGGATTCAATATTTTTCCTTTTTTTTCTCATAAGCCGCAGCAGCTGCTGCTTGTGTTTGTGTTTTGATCCGCCGCTCCGTCCCGATCCGGTGACGCCGGTGCAGCCGGGCTGACGCGGTCCGTGGCCGCCGACCACCGGCATGTTTGCAGCTGGGCGCTCGGACCGTCCACAGATCTGTGCGTTTGTGCTCAGTGTGATGGGAACGGGGGATGGGGCGTCACTTTATTAGGCAAAACATTCCCTTATATCAAAGATAACATGAATCAAAACGCAACATAAATAAATAAATAAAACGTTCATCAAAGTGATTTTTTTTTTTTTTGCTTCAGACGTAACGTAGCTTCGCTTTTGAACAATAAAGCAAATTAATAAAAAATGAAAATTATAAAATTAACAAAAAATGTTACATTTTTACCAGTTGATTTGAGCGTAAAATTAAAAAAAATATTCTTGTACAAAACACAAGCGGTTGTTTTAATTATTCTTACTTGATACTTTTTGTGCTTTTTTTTTGTGGGCGGAGCTTCCAGTTTTCATTTGCTACATTAAGTTCTAACAAATCAAATGTGATTTTCAAAACTTACATAACATTAAACAAAATCATTCTAGTCTGAAATAAAAATAATAATATTGTTCAAATCGAACTTTATTTATAACAAAGATCAAAACGCTATCCACATAAAAGCAAAAATTAAAAATAAAAACTCAGATTTTATCCTTCAATGACACACATATCCCATGATGCCACACACAATAAATACTTATAAAAGTCACGAAAGTCAATATGACTAAATGCTTGTTTTTTGTGTATATATTAATAATTGTTCATATCTGTTAGCACATACACACGTGTATATAAATGTATAGGTATTTACGTTCACGTGAACTGTTTTTTGTTTTTTTTCTTTTACAAAAGTGAGTTAGAAGATTGCAGTAAACTTCTTTCAAGTTAGTAAAGAAGTTTTCTTTGAACTTCTTCCCACCTCTTTTTGAACACTATATTCTGTTGTTTTTGTTTTTCTTTTGTTGACTGTTTCTAATCTTCTAAAGTGTTCAAAATAAACTGAAACTGAGGGATTTGGCTCCACCTTTTACAAAAATATTAATTTAAAAAGTGTTTTTTTTATTGTTGTATATTATCAATTTGTTGTTTTAAATGAAGCTATAAGGCAATCAATAAAGTTTTATTTTTTTATTCTACACTGTAAAAAGTGAAACAATGGATTAATTAACTAAAGTTCTGTAATTTGTTACATTTAAAATTATTAGTTTCCATGAAATGAAAATACTGACTTGATGGTTTACTCAATTCAAATGTAATTAGATAAAAACTAATAATTTTAAGTGTAACAAATTACAGAATTTTATTTAATTGACTCAACGTTTCACTTTTTACAGTGTATTTGGTTTTCTGATCCCATATTTATAACACATATACCAATTTTATGTATATGTTTCATTATTTAGTTAAAAAATGTTGAAAATAAATAAATAAAATCTGAGGTTTTAGAGTCAGTTCAGAGCTCTCCACAGCTGGAGGAAGAAGAGGATGAGGAGGAGGAAGAGAGGAAGGCTCTCAAATCAGAACTGAAGACGATGTCCGTGTGATGACAGCGTCCGAGTCGCTCTGCTGGGAATCAGACTTATGGATGCTGCGAGTGAATCCGAAGAGCAGGAAAAGGAGAGGAAGAGAAAAATGTTCCTTTGCGTTTTTGAAACTGGCTTGAAATGTTTAATAACATGACATGAAGAATTCCCTACGTACATTAAAAACATCTTTGATACTTTCAGCATTTTAAAAGCTTCATTTGAGACTTTTAAGATATTTTAACATCCGTTTAACGTCTTGAGATTTTGTCAAAATCAGCAGAGTTGAGAGCTTTTTGTTTCCATCAAGAGCTCAGATCTAGAAATAAGGAAACTGGTAATAAAAGAGGTCGTTTGGAGGATAGAAAAACGGGATTTAAGACAGCTCAAAGTGCTCTGTCAATTTAGGCTCAATTTGAAGGATCTCATTCTAAAGTCCAAGAAATTGTAAAAAAAAAAAAAAAAAATGGGATTTAAGCTCCATGAATCTTTTGGAATGTTTTTTTTTTTTCTGTCTGTTCTTGTTTTTCCCGTTTGCAGATCGGTTCCCACATTTGCAAAAGGGCCTCGTTTCAGATCCCGGACGAGCCCCCAAGAAGGGGCGTAACATCCACAACTGAGTGCTAGTTTTCAATATTATGATCAGGATTTATGATCTGGTAATAAGTTCCTTCCGTTCAGATTTTTGATCCAAAATAAGTCATTTCTACACTTGTTTTTTGTCACAATTACGTACATAGGATCTCGGAAAAAAGCACAAACTATTTGTTAAAAACTATCAAAAATTACCTTATTTTGGGATGTTTATTCTTTATTTTAACCCATAAATGTCATATTTTTTTGTTTTTGTGTTTGAAATGAAAAGAAACTAAACATTTATATTAAGTAACTCAGTAAAAGTTCCTTTCTGCATGGACTGATCATGTTAACACTATCTAGTGATTATCTTCTGATGATTATAAACTCTAAAGATCTTCTTAATACCTACATTTGGTGCTTTCAAAAACTGTCATATAAAAATAGTGCCGATATTCGGTCGCATGAATTTCTGTTTACTACACTGTAAAAAGTAAAAGAGTGAATCAATTAACTAAATGTCTGTAATTATTCACATTTATAGTTATTCGTTTTCATCAAATAAAATGTTTGAATTGATAGAAACTAATATTTTTAAATGTAACAAATTACAGAAGTTTTAGTAATTGATCCGATGTTTTACTTTTTACAGTGAAAATACTAAATAGTTAAAAAAACTGAAGGACACTTTTTCAGAGCAAACCCTTATAGAAACCACAAAGTGCCAAATCAAAGAACTTTTTAAGTAACTTTAACTTCTTTTTAGATGTAAAAAACTAAAATCTTTTAAAGTGAAATCAAGTCACTTTATTAAAATCTATCTTTTGCATTTTCTGCTGATATGAAGAGTTTGAAATGTTGATTTAAATATATATCTATTAAAAATCATGTATTTATTTGTTCAAAAATTAAAGTTTTTACATATGTAATTTTTTTTTTTTTTGGCTCTTTGGGAATTCCATACCAAAAACAGGAATTTGATGGGGTTTTTTTTGTTTTTTACTTTATTTTAATTGTATGTTTCCAGTTGTTAACGTTTACAGACATGAATCGTCAACAACAACAAATAACAATAAATAAATAACACAATTGGTGAATTAATTCAAAGCTTTAAATGTCAAAATCTTTAGTAGTTTCAATGTTTTTGGCACAATTTTCCCATTTTTTGTTGAAAATGTTGCGTTTTTCAATTACAAAAGTAAATTTTCTTTATTTGAAATTGTTTTTTATTTTATTTTTATTTTTTTGTCAAAACCAACAAAAGGATATCGTACAAAAGAAAGCTTGAAATTGCCCCCCTTTGCCCCCCAAAAAAATAAAAAAAACATGAATAAATAAATAAAGATGAAAATTGTATTACGGATAAAAAAAAAAAAAACAAAAGTCTACCCAAAAAAAAAGTTGAACTTTTATCGATTTGCGGAACTAATTGCAAATGCCGAACTGAACTTTGTCCCGCTGAGAGGCATTTCCATCTTCATGCATGACAAACATGTACGTGTGAGGTTCAGCGCTCGTGGAAGCGCTCGCGTGTTCCTGGCTGAGCCTGGTGGTTGGGCGGAGGGGGGGGGCGCCGCATGAGGGTGGTGGGGGGCTGTGAGAGGGAAGGACTGGGTGTGTGCACTGGCGAGGAAGATATTGCCGCACGTGTGTGTGTGTGTGTGTGTGCCTGTGGGGGGGGGTGAGTGATGGAAGGGGGGGGTGGCGAGGGGGTGGTTGGGTGGTAGCCCCGCTGTTTGGCCATACGCTCCTGCCTTCTCCTGCCTTTTCAGCATGGCTGACCAGAGAGCTCATTTGCATTGGCGGTGAGTGTGTGTGACGGAGGAGGAGGGCGGGGGGGTGGTGGTGGTGGGGGGGGGGTTGATTTTGCTGGAGGCCAGTCTACTCTTCCAGGCAGTGGATTGGTATATGTGTGTGTGGCTGCGTGCGTCCGGGAGGGGGGTAAATCGCTCGCTGGCAGAGAGGACGTGTCACATCCATGTAGCCCCCGCTAATCAGGGCCGGCTTGAGCCGCGGCCAAGCAGCCGAGGCCTCACTTCCCCTCCGCGCCATGTGAAGAAATGCAGATAATGGCGTGTGAGGGAGGCATGCTGGGAAACCGCTACACGCATGTAAGGGTGAGAGCTGCTCAGCGGGTTAGCTAGGAGTTCAGCATATGGTGGCGGCATCATTTAGTGAAGTTCTAGTGACCCCTATGGGCAAGAGCCTGTGCTTATTGGCTATTCATGATGTGCATGGTTGAGTTTGAAGTCAGCCGGAGGGGAAAAACCAGGAGGAGCGGTGACTTTTGTCCTGAATCGGTGAAATCGCTCGTGGTCGCATGAGGTCAAAGAAAAAGTCCAAACCTCTGGAAGATGCTTTTGAAATCGAGAAAATATCTATTTCCAAACGACCAAGTATCATCACATCAAAAAACTGATCAACCATCATTACACGAAATATAATTTACTTTAAGACAGACATAAATATTTGAATCATGTACTTGTTTCTGCTGGGTAAAAAGATTTAAATGTTACCAAATAGATGTTTATACATGACAAAAGTGTGTCAAGTGTCTTCATGTATCTAGACTTCTTTATGTGTTTATGTGGGTTTCTAAAACTGAAGATGTACTCATTTAGAGAGGGAAAAGGACTATAATTAATAGTGGGTGGGGTAATAAGTTTGATCTAGGGCAGGGGTCAGCAACCTTTAACAGTAAAAGAGCCGTTAGGGGTATTTTTCTCTAAATCTAGAAGTCTTACTTTAGCCCTTCTGACCTACTTTTGACCTTCTGTTTTTGTAATAATAAATATGAATTATCCCTATTTTTAAACAAAAGCAAACATATAAAAAGAACCTAGCATCTCTCAAAATGTGATTTTTTTATAATCATTGTTGTGCAGAATAAGATAATATATGCTTTTAACTAACAAAAAAATCACTTTTTTTTATTAAGTTTTGCTTTGCATTCAAAATATCTGTTTATTCTGAGGTATCGTTGATCAAACAAGACGTCTTCAGGTCAACAGTGATGTAGAAACCTACACAGTTTATCCATCAATTTATAAATATAATTAATCTAAATCAAATAAATGCTAATTGAGCAAAGCTTACTTTAAACAAAATGCTTTCTTATTTTTCTTTTCTTTTTATTTATTTTCCTCCTCTTTGTCCTCAGCAGTCTTCCACTGCTGGGTTTTGTTATTTTAGTTTGGGGTTGGATCTTGGTAGTCTTACTTTGCAGGCTTTGTTTATTTGTTTTCTTTTGGTAGTTTTTGCTAGGCAGCCATTAGTAGGAAGAATAGATAGGTAGACTCTTAAGGTAGATAGGTGGGTAACTAAGGTAGATAGGTAGGCTCCTAAAGTAGTTAGGGAAGTACCTAAGGTAGAGAGTTGCTGTATCTGCCTTAGATACTTATCTATGGTTACCTACCTATCCACCTTAAGAGTCTACCTATCTATCTTATGTCACTGTCTATCCATCTTTGGTATATACAGAAACTATCTACCTTAGGTATCTGCTTATATACCCAATATAGATAGGCAGATATATACAGTATCTACCTTACATATCTGCCTATCTATCTTGAGTACATACAGTAACTATCTACCTTAGGTACATGTCTATCCATGTATCTTTGGTATATAACTATATACCTTATCTATAGGACAGTCTGTCAAAGCTATTTTATTAGTATAAATTAGTATTAAAGAAATGTTTTCATATTTGTTGGTTTAACTGTTCTAACGTTTAGTTTTATGACCTGAACACAACCAAACTGCAAATACAAGAAAAACTCATTTAAGTTTATTGTATTAATTTATGTATTAAAGATCTTTTGTGAAGTTCAGCCGGGTCACTTTTTAAACCTGTCAAGACAGAAAGAAATAGATTTACAGGATTAACAGCTTAAAAAATGTGGAGCCCGAGGGTGATACTTCTCCAAGGTTTCCAGATGGCTTTCTCACCAGATGTCCAAGCCCGCTCAACTGGCTTTTCTCTATCTGGACTTGAAGGGTTTGAACCATTTTTTCCAGGAAAAGTTGGCAAATAAAGTTTATTTCCGCCAGCTGTACTCAAGGACTTTCGCTAAGAAAAATATTACTTCCATATCAAGAAAAAGAATTGAGACGTTCCAACAGGGGTGGCAGGAGTCTGTCCCAGCAAGTGTTGGGCAAGGGTGGGGGTACACCCCGGACAGGCCTCTGGTCTGTTAACTATAGCAAAAATAATTTGTGACCATTCATCCGTCCATTTTCTTTACCCGCTATATCCCTTTCGAGATCAAGAGGTTGCCAGAACCTGTCCTGGCAAATGTTCAAGAGAATTGAGAAGCCATGTTCGTGGTGCAAAACGTATGTCGAATTGATTGAAATTTGAAAAAAACAAACCTAGGCTACCAAAATTAGCAAGTGATAAATAGGAAAAATAGGATAGGATTTATCCATCTCCTTAACTTGCCGAATCTTTTTCAGGGTCACGGGGGTTGCCCAACACTTGCCTGTCCTGGCAAGTGTTGGGCAAAGGTAGGTACATCCTAGACAGGTTGCCAGACAATAGGGGAATTAAATGTAGCAAAAATGATTCTTAACTATCCATCCATCTATTTTCTTGACCCACTATATCCCTTTTGAGGGTTGCTGGAACCATTCCCGGCAACTGTTAAAGAGAATCGAGAAGTTCCGGCAGCTTGGTTGGGACATTGATCATTAGTGGTAAAATATATTTATCAACTTGATACAAATTTCAAAATAAAGACCGAACCCAGGCTACCAAAATTAGCAATTGGTGATTAGAACTTACAATTCCAGTTCCTACAAAATGAAGCTTCACTTCTCACAGATGAACTATCTATTTCTTGAACTTGCAGAATCTCTTTTGGGGTCTTGGGAGTTGCAGGAGCCTGTCCTGGCAAGAGGGGTACACCCTGGACAGGTCGCCCGAAAATGGTGGAAATGAAATATTGTAAAATTTATTTTTAACCGTCAATCCATATTCTTAACCCACTATATCCCTTTCAAGGTCAAGGGATTACCGGAACCTTTCCTGGCTTCTGTTCAAGAGGATTGAGAAGTTTCTCATTAGTGGGGCAAAAAATTTGATGAATTGATACAAATTTGGAGAAAAAGACCAATCCTAGATAATCAAAGTAACCCAGCTGTGATTAGGAAATACAAATTTCAATTAATACTAAAGGAAGCTGTACTATTGACAGATGATCCATGCATCTCCTTAACTTGCTGAATGTCTTTCTGGGCCTGTCCTGGCAAGTGTCGGGAAAAGGCGGGGTACCCCCTGGACAGGTCAATAGTGTGTCATCGGGTTGACAGATAATGGGGGAAATAAAATATCCCAAAAATAATTCTTAACCATACATTCTTCCATTTTCTTAACCGGCTTTATATCCCCTTCGAGGTCACTGAGTTTCTAGAACATTTCTCTGCAACTATTCAAGAGAATCAAAAAGTCCCGCCAGCTCTGTTGGGACATTGTTCGATAGTGGGGCCAAATATTTGTCATACAAATATGGAGAAATAGGCCAATCCCAGACAAACTAAAGTAAGCCAGTAGTGATTAGGACATACCAACTCCAGTTACTACGAAAGAAAGTTACACTATTGACACATGATGCTTTGAAGAACACCTTTACAGGGGGTAACAGTTCCTGTCCCGGCAAGTATTGAGTGAGCGCCGAGTATGCCCTGGACAGATTGCCAGGGTAATGGGGTAAACCCTTATCTGAGAGAAAATTCAAACCCAACTTTGGTCAACCTCATTGCTCTAACCCATTGCGAAAACAAAAAGTTTCAAATGAATTTGTCTTTGCGATGAGTTTATTGGTCTCTATGAACCATTTAAACCAATTGTTGTCAATTTTAGCAGCACAATAACTCCCAGACAATCCCTTTTCTGAGATATTTTTACCTTATGTTGCCAGAAAAGGTTGATGAATAAAGCGAACGGGAGAATAGGAGAGAGATCCCCCCCAAAAAAAGGAAAGGATTGCCACAGCGGCGGTATCAGCAGTTTGCAGTCCCCACCTCCCTTCTCCGCCTCTCGCCTCCCTCAGGTCTTCAGAAAAGACGACTTTGCCTGAGCTGAAACCTGCCGTTTTCATTCTGTCATCTCCCGCAAACAAAAGGAGGGGAGACCGAGAGAGACGGGAGGGATTTATCCCGGCAGGTTTGTGTTTCTTAAACGACCCCTGTGTTTTCCGTCTCAGCCCTTCGCGGCTGGCGAGGCGGCGAGCAGATGTGGAGAGTTGTCTAAACCCGTCTGATCTTAACTTAAGGAACATAGAATGAATTCCAAAGGCTGAAAAAGTAATATGACACAAAGGGATCATAAATAGCAGGATGAGGCCTGTAATAAGCCAAAAGGGGTTCGACAGATAATAACCCTGAGTGGGAGATGTGCCGACTGAGGCCTATAGGTTTCTCCTTTGCTCACTCGGGATCTCTAATCCCGAGCTTTGAGCAGGAGTCGGGGGGGTCGAAGTTAGTGTAAGATGCATTAGTGTCTTCGACACATGTGTGCCCTAATCCCTACTCCCCAGCTTTTTCTGAACTGCTTTTGTATTTCATTTTTCCCCCCACTGGTCTGGTCTTTCTTCCCCGCCCTCCATCCCTTCCGTCCCGTCCGCCACTCGTCTTTCTCTGTTGACCATTAAATCCCGACGGGGCCGGCCGAGTGACAGGCTCCATTCAGCGGTGCGCTGGGGGTGACAGCTGGTGAGAGGCCTGTGTGAAAGAGCGCTGCCCCGCCGATGCCGCCGCCGCCGCCACCGCCACCGCCGCCCCCTCCTCTTACCGTTAAAAAACACACACGGCCAAGATGGGACTCGAGGTCTGGGATGCAGCTGAGCCAGTGTCAGCTCCCCGTTTGCCCCTTTTATCCAAAAGTCACCGGACAGTGCCGATTCGGGATATATTTTCTAAGTTAAATTCTAGCAACTTCAGGAGTTTCTTGTCAAGTTAAAATGCTAAAACGTTTTACCAATCTTACTTTTTGTTTTCACTCAACAGTACCTGGGTCGGCTTAAGCAACACCTCAAATGGGATTCAGCAGCTTCTGTAAATGGATAGAGGGATGGCATTTTTTGTCACTATTTCCCATCGCGGTCCACCATTAAACCAAAAAGGGGCACAGTCTCTGTAACAAGGGCAGATAGGAAACTCTAACACATTTACAACAAACCTGCTAATTGAACAAAGAATCGCTGCTGTTTTGATTTTAAATTTTAAGGATGACTGGAAAATCTTCCCAAGAGTTTATTTTTGGAGAACTATGGATACATTTATAAGAAGCTTTGTCTCAGTCAACTGGCAAAAAACAAGAAAAATCTAAGTTAGCGTACCGTTAACACATTTTTGTGGATTAAAAAGGATAATCGTTAGATAACCGGGTTCGAATTATACATTTTTGTTTATTGTACAAATCGCCTTATATATATATAGATTATTATGGTTGTGCTAACTGAAGCAATTTTGAGACTTTGTCAAAATGTCATTTTTTTTACGAGTTACTAACAAGGTTGGGTGTTTATCGTGAATATGCTAACGGCTAACACGTAGCGATGTCGGTCTGTGGGCTTCTTTTTTTACGTGTTACTAACAAGGAAGGGAGTTAGCATAGTCACAGTAATGTCTGTGTTGGCGGTATCCGTCTATTTTTATACAAGTTGAAAACAAGGTTGGGTGTTTATTGTGAACACGCTAACTGGCTAACGTGTCGCGTGTCAGACTCTGTTAGTTTTACAAACAAGGATGGGAGTTAGTGTTGTTAAAGTAACATTTGTCTTGGCGGTATCAGTTTGTTTTTGTTACAAACAAGGTTTAAAGTTAGTGGTATGGCGAATATGCTAACGCGGGAAACGCTTCCAACGCGATGCTAACGCAGCTAATTTAGTCTGACTGACGGACTTATCCCTGACTCTTGTCTCGTTTAATGTGCATTAAAGCCTCGTATGTGTGACATAAGTTAAAAAAATACCATATATTGGTCTATTTTTGCCCTATAATAACTTAACTAACTTTAAATTCCATTACCTTTTTAACATGTAAGAAATTTGACCAAAAATTCAGATTTAGCAATTAAAGTATTTCACAAACTTAAGCTCGAATAAATTATTATTTTTTTTTCGGTCCTATTTATTAATGAGTTAAAGCTATAATATTAATGCTCCTTTGTATTGTAGCACGCTAATGATGCTAAAGAAAACTCACTTCTGGCATTATTTACTTTTTTAACCAAAAAAGCCTTTTTTATTTTATTTATTTTATTTTAAAACATGTCAACACAATTTTTAGATTAAAAAAAACAACTTATTTTAATAATTTCGATCTTTCAATGACATGACATTACTTAAAGCCAGATCTACAACAACACGAAAAATATTTCTTGGTCAATTTTGGCACATTTCTTTACATTTTTAATAGTTTGCATTTTTTTTTTTTTATCACTACAAATTACATAAGTAAGTAAGAATAAAAAGATGAAGCTAAATAGCTTAAAAACAATTATGCAAAGATGCTAAATAAAACACTTTTACAGCACATATTTTTATTCATAGAAAACGTTATACTCTTTGATTTAAAAAAAAAAACGTCAGCAAACAGATGGTGTTAAAACCCTTATAGTGTGTTCGGGTCAAATTTGACCCGCATCAAGTGTTAAAATTCTGACCCAGACACAATATAATGTTAACACTAAAGAGGTTGATGGCAACACCAAAGTAACACACACTCTTTGACATAATGTATATTTTTGATGGTTTTCACTATTAATTAACTGCATTCTACGTTTGAAAAGTGACAGGAGTCAAAAAACTTTATTGATTCATAAAAAGGTACGAAAAGACAAAAAAAAACCTGTCGGGTCCGGAACAATTCTAACCAGTAAAATCCATTCATACCTCCCAAAATTGTGTTTTTGTGGCAACAAAAGAGGCTGTTAACCGACACGGGGAACATAACTCATTTTGAAGTGTAAAAATATCCGTGAACGTGAGTAAAATGGTCATTTACAGTAACCTGGACCAGTTTTTGCTTCAACGAGGCTCTACAGTATCCAGCTACTTGATCCAGCTGGCCTCCCTGAAGTACAGTAGTCAGCCGGCTCTCAGCACAGCTCTTTCAGTTCGGTTCATTAACACACCGTACGGTGTGTGTGTGTGTGTGTGTGTTGCTTCACTGATGGATCAAGTATAGTTTGTGTTTTTGTGCCGTCCGTCTGCTGCTCCACGTCTTCCAGCTTGCTTCGCTTCATGTCCGTCAACCCTCACCTGCACCTGTTTGTGCACTTCTCTGAGTGTGTCGTCCCCCCCCCAACACACACACACACTGACGTGTGTGTTCCCCCCTGCTCGTCTGTCTAACAAGGGTCCCCGGTCCATATGTGGCTTCCTCATTAACGGGCCCACATGACAGGGACAGAGGCGCTGGCCACTGGCCCAGAGTTGGGGGGCCGACACCGCCAGACCCCCAGATGCCAGTGGGAGTGCATGCGTGTGCTCGTTTCGGACACAGATGCCCCAACCATGTGGCCCCCTGTTCTCTTCTCCAGTTAGGTTCACTAATTACAGGCTGCTCCTCTACCCTCTCCATCCCCTCATTCCATCCCCCTCTTTCTTATTTTTGTTTTTTGTCATTATCAAAAAAAAAAAAAAAAAAAATTTGGGATTGGTTCCCGGTTTTCTGTGTAAGTTGAGGATAAAGGCTGTAGCCGAGATTCAAAAAACGACAAATCTCTACAAGGACGAAGCAGCTGGAGTTAAAGAGTCGGAGAGTACGCAAGTCGCTCCTGGCAAGCCGCTATATAAGTAATGACTGACAGGCTGTCACTGACACGCTGCTTTCCGGGATTTCGAGTCGACTCCGCAAACACACCCCCCCTGCCCCAGCTACCGTACCTGGCAGAGGCACAATTGGATAACAGGCGGAGCTGTTTGCACCATTCGGTAGGAATCACCGGCGAGGAACTGCGAACCCGTCACCGAGGCTCATTTTGTGCAGTTAGTGGTCACAGGGAGTATGTTTTCCTGTCATGCTGAGCTGAAGGGAGGACACTGAAAACATGAAGCCGCTCACTTCCAGCAGCAACACACACACACACACACACACACTGCTGAGTTTTTACTCGTATCTGTACCGGCATGAGGCGTAGAGGAATAGCTTTACTTTTTATGAAGTCAAAATTAGCCCTCATGTTATCTTGTGAGGTCCAGATGACCCAAGTCTTACAATGACGTGTTATCCGTCCCGTGACAAATGTGGATGAAAGTGGACAGGATTTCATGTCTACCATGAACAACGGTGAAAACCAAAAGTTATAAAAAAATTCAAAAAAAAAAAAAGGTCAGTGTGCTGTCCTGAGGGGTCCGAATGACCCCATTCTCAACTCCAACGTACAGCACAAGGGTTAAGACAATACTTGAATCTAAAACAGTAGAATCTATCACATGATTGAGAAAATTTGGACAGTGGAAAAAGCAAGAAAACTTTGAATGTTCTTCAGGTCTAGGGTGTATTCATAACTAGACACATATAGTTTGCTTAAAGTGAACCAAAAAAAAAAAAAATTAAAGTGAACCATAGTTCGGTTCCTGGAAAAAGAAAATATCTTTAGTCTGAATATCCCCAAGCGCACCCAAGTCTGGAACCAAGAACCGGTCTAGAACCTATCTTGCGAGGTGGTCTTGGTTCGCTTCCAGTCGGACAGAACTTCAGTTTGATCTGAGATTCCTCAGTCTGAATAGATCCGCTCTCGGAGCGAATCCTCGGCCTAGTTTGAATTGCTTCCCTACCCCTACATTTATCTCTCCAAGCAGACAGATATAGAAAAATAGTGGTTAGCTTTAAACTAACTAAAACTAGATATATAGCATTACCTGGAATAATGCTAGTGTGAATGCTGTAAGCTGAATTTTGTCCCTGAAGATACAAGTTACGATAGCTGAAGATGCTGATAGCCTGCCAAAATATTGGTTAAATACAAAATTAGCCTAAAAAAATGAAAAAAAGCCTAAATTAGCCAAAACAGCTAGCATGCAGCTAAAATAGTAGCAAAACTCCAATTTAGCCTCAAAAACTGAAAAAAATATAAACTAAAATAGCTAGCATGTAGCTGTGATATTAGCTAAACTCCAAACTAGCAAAAAAAAAGAACAAACCCTAAAATTAGCAAAATAGCTGGCATGCAGCTGAAATGTTAGCTAAACTCCAAATTAGCCACGAAAACTGAAAAAAACATAAATTAGTCAAAGTAGCTAGCATGTAGATGTGATATTAACTAAACTCCAAAATAATCTGAAAAAAATCCTAAATTACCCAAAAACGCTAGTATGGAACTGAAATATTAGCTAAACTCCAAATTAGCCTCTAACACTGGAAAAAAAAACATTAATTAGCTAAAATAGTTAGCATATAGCTGTGATATTAGTTAACCTCCAAACTAGCCTGAAAAACTTAAAAAATCCAAAATTAGCCAAAATAGCTAGCATGTAGCTGAAATGTTAGCTAAACTTCAAAATAACTTGAAAAACTGAAAAAAAATCCTAATTTAGCCAAAATAGCTAGCATGGAACTGAAATATTAGCTACACTTCAGAATAGCCTCAAAAACTGAAAAAATCCTATATTTGCCAGTTGAAATGTTAGCTAAACTTCAAAATAGACAAAAAAAAAACCTTTAAAAAAAATCAAAATAGTAAAAAAAAAAAAAAGCTAGCCAAACTACATTATAACTTTCAACTTTACTACACTCCGACTCCATAATGACTAAAGCAATGACAAATCGACTATTAAATTGGTCTTCAATTATTTAAATAGCCGATTAGTCGCCTAATCGTTGCAGCCTTACTCATTTTATCGTGCATTTGCCACTTTGTAGTGTTGTCCAAATCTACAATTCCAATGTCGAGTGCACTAGAAGTCCCAGAGGTCTTTGCGAGAAACTAGTGTGCATCGATGTTCACTACGTTAGCAAATATATAACACGATGCATTGCAGTCGAACAATTTTTGTGAAAAAAACATGATTAATTTCAAGTTTTCAATAAAATATCCATATTTTCATCATCAGAACAAAGTGGAGTCACAAATAAACCTTGTCAATTGTTTGTATTAATTTGATTTTTAAAATTGCTGATGTCATATCGGGAATTTAGCAAAGCGAAAGTAAAGTAGTGAGCATGGTGTCTGAATTGCTTTTAAAATCCAGGGCACTAGATAGTCCCGCACTACATAGTGTTTTAGTGGTTAGGGTGGGAATTCGGACTTCAGATCTGGATGTTAATACCGCTCGATGACATCATCAGTAGTCGCCAGTCATCTTGTTGACCTCTCAAAACTTTACGGCTGGATAGCACCAATATTGCTCACGATGTGAGGGGCTGTAAGCTAGTGGAAGAGCTTCTAAACAGTAGGGCCCGCCCACAACTCACAGGTGAATTTCAATACCTGCTGCCACCCTACAAAGAAAGAAAACTGTATAGATTGTTTTTAATTTGGCAAAAGCAAGCATTATTATAATTAAAAAACACTGGGGCGAGTTAAAAATATGCTGATGATACTAATGTATTTTTCACCGAAGGATGATTGGAAGATGATTAAAAGAAGATAAATAAAATGAAAAATTTGACTGATTCTTTTGTTCATAAAGTCATATTTTAGCTTTACATGTTATCACAGCATTTGGGATAAATTTCAGACATTTTCTCACAAATTCCAAATCCTACTTTGTTGCCATAGGCTGACACCTAAGTCACATAGAGGTAACTGTAAAAAGCTGCTGAAACACAAAAGTGTATGAAAATCCGCTTTCTTATGTAAATGAATTTCTAGAAAACCCCATCAAGCCACGCAATCATTGATCAAAAACTGAAATACTAATAAATACGTTTGGCTTTGTAATCAGCCTAAATTATTTTTTCTTAATCTAAGTTATTATCACTTCTATAATTTAAAGTAATTTCATTTTTATTACCAGTCTGGCTTTGAAAAGCCAGGACTCAAAGTGTGATTTATTGAGCGCAACATTCTGGGCTTCATTAGTTTCATTTTCGATTAAATTAAACTTTCACTGGATTTTTTTGAATACCATATTTGACAACAGCCGCAGAATGATGTGGAACATTTAAAATTAGCACTAAAAGTAAGATCAGCTTAGTAGATTATTTTCTGTAACAATACTTCTCAGGACTAAATCTCTGCAAGTGGAAAGGCTGTTGATTACCCTTTGTTTTGTTTTCTTTAACTTGTCCTGTCCAACAGCTGACACAACAGTTACGAGTTGGACGCCTCTTGGGTTTGAAGAATCTTTTGACACACGGGGTGTATATTTGTATAAACCCCTTTTGTAATTTAGACTGAATTTAACAGTTGGATCCTTTTTTTAGTTGGACCACCCAGGAGTTCTGAGACTTCCCCAGACACGAGCCAGGACACCTCCTTGGGAGGATTCAGGCTCCAGGCAACCACCCGCCCACCTCACGGAGAGTTCAGTATAGAGCCAGACATGGGCCACCCACACCTGGGCAGAAGGCGGACACCCAAGAGAGGCTGTAAACATGGCCCAACCACTGTTAGAAACTTGGAGAGGCCCAGCACTCGAAGGCAAAGACCAAAACGGACACCCCCAGGCTCAGATATGGTGTGATCCCCGGTTCAGGGTCTTGACAAAGAACTCAGGGATCCCTGCCCTTGCGTGGAGAGAGGGTCGCCGAAACAAGGACACGGTCATTGCCGAGGGCCTCGACCCCCCGCCTGGAATGGGGTTGGGGACAGAAGATCAGAGGCCCTAACTTCCTTGTGTAATGTATGTGACACCTATTCAAATGCATTCTCACTTCCAACTCGTCATAAACGGACGCATGGTTCTGGCCCCTCTGTGTCACTTTTTGACATTTAGGATGTCCCCAACCCATCATTTTTTGATGTTCTGGCTGTTCCTATTAAATCAGGGGTTCACCAGTACCAGTCCAAGAACCACTTGCTACCAGGCCACAGACACTAATCAGGGTTCCCCAACCATCGTGACACGGACCAGTATCAGTACCATAACCCAGTTCCGTGTCCGGCACAGCGTCCTGAGGGTTTGAGACCCACAATTTAATGAACCATACATCCATATATGACGAGTTGTAAGTGAAAATGTGTACTCAATGGTTCTACACCTTGTTAAGGACATGGACCAGTTGTGAACCAATCTGTGGTGGTGAGGTGGTATACATTTGTTGTTATTTTGGCCTCCAATTTTCTTCAACTTTTGAGGGTAAAGTTTATCGTCATCCTCTGTAAAACATCTGCAAGTGGTTAAAACTTTATTTGTACACTAGATTTTCTGTAGGAACCACCTAAATGTCATAAAGTAAATACAAAGATATCAAAATATAATTATAAACGTGAATCCACCGTTTGAGCAACTTTATTAGTAGCAACTTCATAGCATTAGAGAGTCGGTAGTACGCAAAGTGGATTTGGTGCGTGGAACCAAATGTTACGATAAATCCATAACTAGAGTTTATATCTATTAATTTCAGCTTTCTTTTATTCTTGAAGTCAAAGGCTCTTCTGTTCCCTTACTGGCTCTTATTGTGGTAGGACTTCCGACTATGTTTGTTTTTGTTAGCTTTGCTAGCTTGGAGGTTTCAGTTTCATGGTAGGCGGAGCCACTTTTAGGAAGTAGCAGATGAATCTAATAGCTTTTCAAAATAAAAGTTCCTGCAGATTCAGATTGTAAGTTAAACTGAACAAAAATTGGGTTGTGTTTTCTTTCTATGCGACCACCAGTCCACTGTCCAAGAATCAGTGACCGCTACACCATATGACCATTTCAGTCTGCAAAACTTCTAATTTGAAACAACTTTAGCACATTTGTCACCAATGGCAGTCTTAGGACGACACTCCTGACTCTAAGTCCACTTCTTCTTTAAGAATCAATACAGTCATGATGTAGTTTGAGAGAATGGATGCCGGACAAAACATGTAGCAATCATCACAGTAATGCTGGGAAATTGAAGTATAATTTCCGACTGTGCAAGCGTAGTAAACGACTTAGCGGCTAATTGCTAATTACTATGTACGTTTAAGACTAATAACCTCTCTGAGGTCGCTGACTGCGCTACATAGCTATTTAAATGTGTATTATTAGCTCACGCTTATACAATTTATCAGGCTGAGATTTCTCTGTTTACTTAAAAAAGAAAATTACCCGTCACACAAGCGTCCAGCCCCAGGGGCGGTTAAACGGCGTCGGCAGATATCGTTTTCCCACTAAGCGGGTCTTAAACTGCTGCTTGGTGTTGAAATTAATGACACAGGGGGTGACCCCAGACAGCCATTTGACCTCTGACCTGCCAATTGTCTGCTTGCTTTTTCAAGGAAAACAGACAGAAGGCGGCCTGTCTGCTGACCTAAAGGTCTGACTCTGCTCTACTGATGTCAGAGATGAAAACCGACAAAGACAAGAGTTTCCTTTAGTGGTAAGTACGCCAAATTGATTGGAATTATTGAAAAATTATTCTAAAAAACTAAGTTTATTGGTATTAAAGGACAAACAAATGAAAAATCCCTTAAATCAACATTTTTTAGACCAGGACTCAGTTTAATGTCGGTCAATATATCCATTTTGTCACATTAAATTGGGCCTACATGAAATTGAGTTTCTAAAAACTGAAAATATCTGGAGATACTTTCAAATTAAACAAGGTTTTTGATTTTTAAAGCAGTTTTTATATTTGTAAAAAAAAAATCTTTCAAGACAAAATTAGTGTTTTTAGTTTGTTTGTTTTTACAGGCTAAGATCGTCGAAAATATGAATTACATATATATTTTAACGAATTTGTTAATTTTTCTGTAACACAAAGGATTATTTTTAATGCTAAAGTATCTTAACCCTTTAACACTTGGTGTCACCGGTGACACCAAACTAATACATTATTTAATATGCCCTAACTCTGTGACTATTAATCTGATCAACATGAATTGTGACGCTTTGCCTGTGATACACTAATATGCAACGATTTACGTTAGAAACTGCGCAAAGTTCTGTTTTATAGCTTATTTACGATAATAGAGAAAACACGAAGTCGCCCCACTCCCCTTCAGAACTATTGCTGACTTTCAATATCCACACCTTGCTTGGAAACGCGTGTTTGTGTAAACGCGTGGGACCTCCGCGCTTCAAACTCTCATGTTCATGCGTCTTTTTAGGCTCTACAAACCAGACAAGAGTTAAACCAAACAAATTTGGACCAATCAGGAACTTGGATTTGGTAGTCATCAATAGGTAGAGTCCTTTTCAACGCACAGAAGCTGTTTAAAAAGTGGTCAAAAAAGAGAAATTAGTCATTTTAGTTGGCAAGAATTCTATGACTCCAAGTCTTTCATATATCGGCACAGAGCAGTGAAAGGAAAAGCCTGGAGCAAGATTGGCGAGATTTGGATTTATTCGACACTGAGGCTCATCCAACTAGGAGTACGTGCGCTAGCATCGGGTAGCAACAGTCTACAGGCCTTGAGGCCTGCGGATTTCCCAGAAACTCTCATGTTGATTGCCTAAATAATAAGTGTTTACACTACAAAAAACCACCATCTTAATTCTAGAAAAAACAGTTTTTCTTTTTAGTAGAAATTGACTAGAAACGCCAAGTGACAAGATTTCTTGATTGAAGAAATAGTGCCTAGACCAGGAGTCAGCAACCTTTAACAATAAAAGAGCCATTTGGGCTCGTTTTCTACTGATCTAAACCTGCATTGTCTTACTTTAGCCTTTAGGAAATTCGGATTTGCATGCATGACCTTCTTTTTTTTTAAAATAATAAATATGAATTATGTCGATTTTTCAGTGCGAACAAAAGCAAAAATATATAAAAACCTAGCATCTCTAAAATTAGATTTTTTTTACTTGTGAAAAAAGCTCAAATAACTTTTTTTGTTCTTTTTCCCTTCTTTGTCCTCAGCAGTCTTAAACTGCTGGGTTTTGTTATTTTAGTTTGGAGTTGGACAGTTGGTAGTCTTAGGTTGCAGGCTTTGTTTATTTGTTTTCTTTTAGGTACTTTTCGTTAGGCAGCCATTAGCAGGGAGCCACTGACTTAAACGGTCGACATGGCTGAGTCAGCAGTCTCTATGACTTATTTTCTGTTTGGCCCAGGAGCCACCACGGAGAGACAAAGAGCCACATGTGGATCTGGAGCCGCAGGTTCAGACCCCTGGACTAAACCTTAGTAAATCAGTTAAATCTTTAAAGTAACCAAAACACTTATTTTAAGCAATAGTTTCAGACAAAAAAAACTAGATTATAGAAGTTTGATTAAAATCTATTGCCTACTACCTGTAAATATTGTAAAAGCTGTTCAAATCAATATTCAAATGCATTTTTGGAATATGTGTGAATTACGTTTTTCAAGTTTTTAAAAAGTGATGACATCTAAAATAAAGGTAAAATAATACTTTTTCCTGTCCTTAAATCTTTTTTTTTTCTGGTTTTGCATTTAAAAACTAAATAGGACATACAATACATATCTTTCTTTAAACAAGTTTAATAATCTTACACATGCTGTTGTTTATATCTAAAAACCAAGATCAATAAGATAACTGGTTTTAAGATGAATGACAACATTTGCAGTGTAGCCAGTATGGAGCTTCAATGGCCTAAAGCAGGGGTGTCAAACTCATTTTGGTTCGGGGGCCGCATTCAGTCCGTCTGATCTGAAGTGGGCCAGGCTAGAAACATAACAGCAAAATAACCTTTGTTTAACGTGTTATCTTTTGCTTTATTTTTGTTTTGTTTATTTCTTAGTTGCAAAAACTGTTTTAAACAACCTAGTAGTCTAATCACTTATTATTACATTTTCATTCACCGAGTCCAAAGCATTTCAAATAAAATGGATTTCACTAAAAAAAAAAAAAAAAAAAGGTTTATTTAATTTTATACAGACTGAATGTTTTACATCTGACATTAAAGCAATCCCGATAGTAAACTAAAGAGGGGCTACGGAAAAAATATAAATGTTTTAATCAATTAAAAATCAAACTAAATGAACCCTCTGGAACCGACGGACGCCCTCAGACGTCCTGCTGTGCAGCTGTGAGATCAACGTGATAAAATAAACGTTTTTATGTTCTGTAACTGATATTTTATTGAATTAAAGGCAAAATATGGCCTTTATTTGTAGTCTTTGGACAAAAACAATCTTTGATTTAAATAAATAAGGCGGAAGACGAACTTTGATCAGACGGCTGCAATGCAGGTCAGCTCACCTGCAGTGGGGGGCGGAGCCAAACAGAGCTGTCCGGTATTAGAAACCCCATGTGATCCTAATTTTGCTTTGGGAAAGTAAATGAGTTTTCTACAACAACCACCCGAAAATTCTGTTTCTCTGCAAAAGTGCCGCCTGCCGCTGTTACAAGAGGCGAGCAACAGAGCAGACAGACACGCCCCCCACCTGAGAGCAGATTCCAGCTGGACAAACTTCTCCCTAAAACCTTTTTATTATTCCTCACAAACTCAACAGGCAAAGCTTAAGATGAAAAAAAGTAAAAGAAAAGAGAGAAAAATAGATTTCCATGAAACATCAAATGGACAGCAGAGCTCTTAGGAGAGAAATTCTTATTTTTTGGTCTGCCTGGAAGCTGAAGCCACACAGACAGACTGAAGTACTATTACTGTCTGTATGGCAACATATAAAGGTCACATCATAGAGCTGTGAGGTGTGTCATGTTCCTCTACCAACACAAACACTTCAGATTTGTGGCCCAAATAAGGAATCTGGGAATTTCACCTGAAATTTTTTTTTTGTATTTTCAGTCAAAAATGTGTTGATTAGTTTGTTGACTAAATTTAGTTTAGTGGTTTTTATGAAATTACACCCAAAACTGTCATTTTATGTTGTAAAAACAGTTTGTTAAATATTTTGGGGGTTTCCACAGCAAAATGAATCCGATGTTAATTTCTTGATCTTTTGAGTTTGATTTGCTCCCCCTAGTGGTTAAATTGTGCATTGCATCTACTTCTTTAAAGAACCATAACTCGCCACAGGAGTGGGCTAGAAACTTGCTTTCTTTTTTGAAAATTCCCTTATATTTTTTTCTTCATAATTGGGCCGGATTAAATCATCTGGCGGGCCGGATACGGCCCGCGGGCCGTATGTTTGACACCTCTGGCCTAAAGGTTCCTTCGAGAAAACCCGTTTGGTGTGTTCTTGAACGCACCATACACATTGGTGTGCATGTGGCGTTATGGGATCCAGATGACCCAAGCCTTACATTGACGTGTTATCCGTCCCATGACAAATTCATGTCTGCCACAGACACCAGTGACAAACAAAAACATCATTGAGAAAATAGTTCAGAGCGCTGTCTTGAGGGGTCCAGATGACCCCACTCTCAATATCAACATACCTTAAGGGTTAAGGGCTTAAGGCTTTCTAGGAAGGTAGTAAAGTTCCATAGAAGTACACACCATACTACCAAGCCGTGGCGACCCCTAAAGGAAGCAACCAACAGACAAAAAAGATGAAGAACGAGTCTATAAACCACTGTTTATCCCACCGCATGGAATCCATCATTACTCGCGTCCCACACCAGCAAATACATCCAATTATAGCGTCACCAAACCGCATACACCGCTCCGACTCAGACAAGCGGAGGCGTGGGAACTTGAGGTTTGGAGTTTATCAACCTGCCTGTGAGTCTGTCAGTCAAACCATCAGTCTGTCAGCTTGTCAAGAAGCATCAGACACCACGAGGGGGAAAAACGTGTTCTCAGAATAGACTGTTCAGATGCTCCCACTCACAGAAACACTCAAATCCGAGCAGAGCAGACAGAGGGCCTCTCTCAGTGGTTTATCCCGCAATACTCAGGTGATTTCAGTGGTAATGTAAAGCTGTTTTTATTTAGAGAATGGAAAAACATTTTTTTTTAATAGAAATATTGGAAAGAGTCTACTTATCAATTTCTGTTTAGTGGTAAACCATCTTCCCTAATTTTCCCTAAAATTCCAGCAGTTTCGGAGTTCATTCATCTGGATTTGATGCAGTTCCCGTTGAAAGCGACTCGCTACAGCCTCCGAAATCCGATTTGAAAGGGGTGAGCGCCGGGGTATGTGTTTTGGTCTCCGAAATCAATATGGATTCAATCATAACCGGCCGCATAACCGGATTGGTCACACGCTACCACCGGGGCGGGGGGAGGGGCAGGTGTTAAAATGATCTGAAAAGTCAGACCTAACAAATGATTGGCTGATACTCTTTTCAGTCAGTCATTCGCTGCCAGTCACAATTTTTTGTTAGATTGAATCATTTAGTCATTTTTGCTATTTTTTTTATACGTTAACATATGCAAAAAACTTTATTTAAATTCTAAAAATGTCTTAAAAACACAATTAAATCATAATTATGCAAATAAACACAAACCAACTCATGAAAAATAATTCATTAAAACAGATGTCAATACTACCATGTACAGCAGATACATTCAAATTTCTGTCACGACGCTAGCGCTCATTATCTATCAAAGGAGACGTCGGCGTCTGATTCAGATCGTGCAGCGGCAAGCTACATGGGAGCGGCTACGGGGATTTTGGGAAATTGTGTTGGGGATTTTACAGAGAAGCTGTAGATCGAACTATTCCACATGACACGCTCAACGTTTGATGAGCGGTGCGACCTCTAGTGGAACTCCTGAGGCGTGGTGTCCGGTCATTGGTCATGTGACTTATTTAATTCAAAAAAAGGGGTTTCAATTGCAGTTTTGTGAAATATGGAACTAGCAGATTTTGACTTGGTAAGTTCTTAAAACAAGTGTTTTTTGACTTGCCCATTTAAATACTAAATTAAATCTTGAAATAAGCTATAAAAACTTATTTTAAGACATATTTAACTTGCTTTAAGATACAGCAGTGTCTTAAAACAAGTAAAATATGTCTTACAATAAGTGATTAATGCTTAATATAAGAGCTTAATATTCTTAAAATACGTTATTAATGCTTAAAATAAGAGCTTAATATTCTTAAAACAAGTGAAATATGTCTTAAAATGAGTGATAAATGCTTAAAATAAGTGATGCTTAATATAAGAGCTTAATATCCTTAAAATAAGTATATTCATACTACTGTAGGCTACGGTCACCATATTTGTGACCGTAGCCTACTCCGGATCGCTCTTTGTATGAATTCTTGTTATTTTTACTGATGTCCAAGCAATTTTAAGAAGTACACAGCTCTTTGTTAGTCTGTTTTTTAAGGATTCGCCAATAAAGTTGGGTGGTATTGTGAATTCACAAACGCATCGAGGTGTTCGGTTGTGTTTTTTGTTTTACAAGTTACTTACAAGATTGGGAGTTACAAGTCTCGTAAATATGCTTATGTTTCTAACATTGCTAGCACTTCTAATGTGGCTAATGTGTAGCATATTAAAAATGAGTTCTAGAGTTATTGTGAACACAAATAATTAAGTATGACTCTTTTGTCTCAATTAGAACCCAGTTTGCCGCACCTTATAAATGACAGAAGTTCTAAAATTCTCCTATAGAGCGAAAAATACAGTATGTTATGTTAGCACAAATCACAGGCAGGAGGAAAATTAAGACTAAAATTAGTTTTAATGGTCTTTAAAGTTTTCACAAATTGTTTTTGCTGTTGGTGAGAAACTCCACTTGTTGAACGCTTGATGAGTTCCAGTTAAAAAATTACAGTTTAATTTGATTTGACACATTGGGACAACACTTGCTCAGTGACTAGCTAATTCTGTACTCGCATATGTGATTTTTGTTATTTTATTTCTTGTAGATTAGACTTATTTTCTGAAGTTGTTTAGTCAAAACTAAAAATAAAAAAAGTCATACAAAATATTTTGTCTTCTCAGGTTTTACTCCTAACTCAAAATATCCTGAAGCTCATTATGAGATCAGGTCAAAGGATCTCCAGCAGTAAACCTTTTTTTTTTTCTGAATTCGATTTCCATATCTCCCTCATGGTGACATCCACTTTGTGCATCTTTGGTTATTTATATTTTGCCTCCTTTTCTCAAGCGTTATTATTGGCAGCAAAAAGGCTGTATGGATTCAGTGCCTTTGATATGTCAGCGACGCTCAGGAAATGACAGCTTGATTTGACGGGAATCAGACGACACAACTGGGACAGTTGATGATTTTTGCCTCTTGTCATCATGTGCACACACAATCACAACAGTGCAAGTTAACCAAAAAAATAGCGGATTTTTAAAAAGGAGATCTTTCTGACATTAAGAGGACTATTTTCTGCATTAGAATTCTGACTGTTGTTTTGAAAATGACAGGCAGTAAGATCAGATCTCTTTGTTAAGGCCTCATCCATCAAGTAAGGGTTCTTAATGCTGCCATTTGTTCCTTTTAGAACTATTTCTGATATCTTTGAATGTGAACTTTTTTAAGGATAACCTTCTTTTTGAAACAAAAATGATCCTTTTAGTAACTATAGGATGATTGATTGATTATATTCAAATCGATTTTTCCCCAATAATATGAACAATGACTTAAAAAACTTACATGGTGACACGTGAACGTAAGAGTTTTGAATGCAGGACCCCAAAATGCACATTTGCAAACGTTTACATGGACAAGTTGTTTCTTGAATACAAATTGGTAAAATTAGTGAAAACATAGTATTAACCACAATTGGAATTTGCTAAAAATAAAAAGCAAATGACTGTGCCTACGCTACGCCAGACTTTGTTAGAAACAAGCAAATAAACACAGTCCAACACCGCTACATGTTAGCAACACGAAGCGTTAGCTGCGTTAGCGTATTCACAAAAGCTGTTACTCCCAATTTTATTTGCAACACAAACTAAAGTAAAATAAACATTACTTTGACTACACAAACTCCCAACTGTTTTAGGAAAATGTAAGAAAAACACAGTCAACCCAGCTACATGTTAGCCACGTTAGGAGTGTTAGCAGAGTTAGCATATTCACAATAGCTGTAACTCCCAATCTTGTTTGCAATACAAACAAAAAAAAAAAAAAAACTGTATTAAAAATGGAACTACACTACCTCCCAACTTTTTTGGTAACATGTAAAAAAAAAAAAAAAAAAAAAAACATACAGTCCAAGAAAGCTACACATTAGCCACGTTAGCTGCAACGCCCAATCCTGTTTGCAACACAAACTAAAAGAGTTTTACTTCTAAAAAGGAAAAAAAAATGTTACTGTGACTACGCTAACTCCCAACTTAGATATAAACAAGTTAAAAATAACAGTCTAACACCGCTACATATTAGCCACAATAGAAGTGTTAGCTGTGTTATCGTATCCACAGTACCTGTAACTCTGAATCTTGTTTGCAACACAAAATAAAGCAGTTTTACCGCCAAAAAACAAACAAACAAAAACAAGTTGCTGTGACTAGTCTAACTTCTAACCTTGTTAGCAACACATAAAGAAAGCACATTTTAACACAACCACTCGTTAGCCCCATAAAAAGCATTAGCCACATTAGCGTATACAGCATCTTGTTTGTAACACAAAATAAGTATTTTTGTAGCTACAGTAACTCCAAATTGTTAGTAACAGGTAAAACCACATAGTCCAGCAGCACTACATGTTAGCCATATTAGAAGTGTTAACGTCCCCACATTAGCTGTAACTCCAATGTTGTTAGCAAAACAAAATAAAAGAGAGTTTTACCACTAAAACAAAGATTACTTTGGCTACACTAACTCCCAACTGTTTTAGGAAAATGTAAGAAAAGCACAGTCCAACACCGCTACATGTTAGCCACATTAGCACGTTCACAATAGCTGTATCTCCGAATCTTGTTTGCAACACAAAATAAGAGTTTTTACTGGTTTAAAAAAAACGCTACTAAGCTAACTCCCATTTTTGTTAGCAACAGTCCCATACCACTACAAGTTAGCTTAATTAGCATATTTAAAAAATTTAAAAAAAACTTTTTTGCAACTCAAAAAATAAAAATTAAAAAATTAGACTGACATTTTAAGAGAGAGATTTGTATTTCTCAAAATTGCTTCAACATAAAAAGTACAACCAGAATTATATCATGCAATAGGCACTCTGGTTACAAAACACATTTTAATTCTCCTCTCGACACTTTTCTTTTTTATTAAACAAACAGAAAATAAAACGCAATATAACGTAATTCATAAATATCTCAAGTTTCCAGCTGCTATGTGTTCGATAAAGTGAATGTAGAGTAAAAAACCATGAAGGTACAAGGACTCTGACTGAGAACTTAAGTGGCCCTGGGCTCTGCAGACCTGTGTGAACCTGCAGGGGTGAATGAGCACTTTGTCAGACGCACTCTTTGTTTTCCCCCAGAGACGGGAACGGGACGGTATTTCCCTTTCTAACGGAAAGCTGCATCCCCGCCGCCTCTTTTAGGCAAGCATAAGTAAACTAAATTTGTTACGTTTACTTGGTTCCAGTCACCTGGGTACTTGTGAGCAGCAGCTCCAGCTTGTTACGGCGTCAGGTACATCCGAGTGGCCTGCAGGATCTGAGGCGTCGCGGAGGAGACGGAGGGAGTGATGAGAGCGTCTTTCATCCGCCGTTCTCTGCCTGCGCAGCTGCTCGCAATTACCTGGGAGGAAAAAGATTGAAGTTAGCGAGCGCTAACGGCCTTTGCGCTGCCCTCCCACTTCGAGGGTCTCTAATAACTTCTGAATATCTGTCAAAAACAATCAGATAGAGCTCGGAAACAAGAGCATCAGAAGGCAAACACTTATTAGGTACTGTATTTAGCGCCGAGCCGCCGCTTGATTTAATAACGCCGGCGTGCGGGGTCACAAACTCCAACTCAAAGCTGGAGAGAGGAGCCTTATTAGGTGCTTGTTTTTGTCTTGCTATGCAGAAACTTGCGCGGGATACAGAGAGAAATGCACCAAATGAGACGGAAACGCCGGCAAAGGGCAAAAATCCCCGCATCTCCAGGAAGGATAATACCCATCTCCGCGTCCTTTTCCCTTTTCCCTATTTTTCATCTCCTCCGTTGAAGGCGCGCGGCCGTCCCTCCCACCCCGCCATATGCTCGGCACCGCTCGTCTTTTAGAAGCGTTTTGTCACCATCCCCACTTTGGAGGTAGCCTTTGAAAGTGATGTCGCCGGATGCAAAACACCCGGGGAAAGTGGGACGGCACCAGACAATGATTAATACCGCTTTCAGCCATCGCCTTGAAGGGAGCCGAGGCTTCATTTGCTTTCGCGGTAGAATTACTTTGGCGAGGAGGGAAGGGAAGAAAGGAGGCGGGAGTTGGAGGGGGTGAAGAAAACCCCGCAATTCTTTGAATCGCCGCGTACGGAGGCTTTTTAATTAAAACGTTCAGGGGAAACACATTTTTCACAACCTTGAACCGCGTGGGCCAAACTTGAGGAGAAAGTGTTGGGACTCTGACACATTTTTGGGAAAGTCTCATCTTGATTCCCGCGCAACTCCGGCAAGGTCATCTTTGTGTTGAAGTTTCAGAGTGATAAATGACTAAAGGGACACATTTTTTTTCTCGAGTTTTTCCGTTTAAGAACAAGGCGTGCGATGGAATTTTGGACACAAATAAAGGTTGTGGAGTCCCTTCAGAGGGGTGGGTCATTTGACCACAAGGCCAGGGATCACGCCAACACGTCGGCCGCCTAATGTGTGTTGGCACCGTGAGCGGTTTCCTTCACGGGGGCCTAATTAAAACTGATTGTACACGACGATGCCCCTGCATCTCACACCTCCTGTTGAACACAGCGAGGTGTTAATCGGCTACATACCCATGCCCGTCAGTGCGCTGGCATCGGGGACGTTTATGGAGGTCATCGACATGAATCACCCTGATGACTCCATTTGTCTTTCACGTTGGACTGATGACCTACAACTGGGGCTTAGAAAAATGTAAACATGGTGCATACACTATCAAGTAAAACAGACAAATTCACAAACGTATCAAAAACACATCAAGAAAACAAACTATCTAAGGGTCAACAGTGAAGCCTCTGACTAGTACAGTGACAATTTAACAAAATATTTATACGATAAAAAATCCTTTACTCACAGGCCACTTAATTAGACACACCCGTCTAACTGCCCGTTAGCACAAATTTCGAATTAGCCAATCACATGGCACCAACTCAGTGCATTTAGGCGTGTAGACAAGGTGAAGACGATCTACTATAGGTCAAACTGATAATTACAACAGGGACGAAAGATGATTGAAGTGACTTTGAACTTGGCTTGGCTAGTCAAAATCAAGGCCCGGGGGCCCAATCCGGCCCGCCGAGTAATTATATCCGGCCCCCCAGATCATTCATCAGTTATTAATTCTAATATTCAGCAGTAATAAAGTGCTATAAAAATAAAGTTCATTCATTCCCCAACCTGCGTAGAGGTACTGGGGCAAGGGCGGCTTGGTATCGGGTCACATATGCAAATCAGGGCTCCCGCAACTCTTGGGACCAGTTGAGGCAAAAGGACATCTTCCTTCACCTACCATGGAGGGAAGTTCAAGACCATAGCAGATGCCAGCTGAGGTGGAGTTTGTCATCGGTAACATCCTTAGAGGAGGAAGTGACAGACAGATTGTGAAACCTAATCCTTTTGTACTGTAAAGCAGCAAAGTACATGTTCCTCCAAAGAAAACCAAAACACAGCTGAGGAGTTCATTTTCAAAGAGTTTTGGACTCGAGTTCTGGTCCAGTCAACGTCCTGGTGGGGGACCCGTGATTCGCATCTGTTATAACCCGATACCAAGTGGCTCTCGGACCAGTAGCGGTTCGCGAGGTTGGGGACCCCTGATATAATGGGAACAGGCAGCACCTTAAAAAAACGACGAGTTGAGGATACCCAACTCCTCAAAAAGTTGATATTAAGGGGGCCAGAACCATACGTCAATATATGAGGACTTGGGATAGAATGCGTTGGATAGAAAGGCAACAGTATATGGAGAAGAGCATTTTTTGAACACTCAGCACGTCCAACCTTCAGGGAGATGGGCTACAACACCAGAGGACCACACCGGATGTCACTCCTGTCAGGTAAGAACAGGAAACTGAGGCTACAATTCACACAGGTTCACCCAAATTGGACAATAGAAGATTAAAATAACGTCGTCTGGTCCGACAAATCGTGATTTTTACTGGAACGTTCAGACGGTAGGGTCAGAATTGAACATAGACAACATGAAAGCATGGATCCATCCTGCCTTGTATCAAGAGTGGTGGTGGTTGTGTATTGGTGTGGGGGATATTTACTTGGCATACTTATTAGTACCAGTTGTACCTGAGTATTAATACTGACCATGTCCATGACCAAGGTGTACTACCTTCTAACGGCTGCTTCCAACAGGATAAGGCACCAGAATGGTTTCTAGAACAAGACAATGAGGTCACTGGACTCCAACGGCCTCCACGCCCACCGCATCTCAACCCAATAGATCACCTTTGGAATGTGGTACAACGGGAGATCGACATCACGGATGTCCAGCCGAAAAATCCGCACCAACTTCTATCAAGATGGACCAAACTCTGAGCATTGTTAGTCATACATCTATACTGTCCAAAAACAAGATTCATAGGCTAATAAGTTATTTTAAATTGTCCCTAGGTGTGAATGGATTTGTGATTGGGCCTTGCGACTCTTGAACCCTACCTTAGCCCATCAGTACCCGTATTAGGCTCTGGCAGCCCCATGACCCTGAAAGGGACAAACGGTTAAGAAAATGACTGAATCTACATTCAAACTATCCATCGGTGTGAGCCCAGCTTGTTTTAAAGCCATAGATTTGGACAACCCTTGCTTGCTAGCTAAAGAGTTTGACTCAACCGTTTGAACACAATTAAAATATTTTAAAAATACAATCCCAAATTCTTGCTTTAAATCAGTTTTTACAGATGAATCAGGAGTAAATGACATAACGAAGCACCCTCTTAGTCAGGAGTCATTTCCTGTGGGTCGGCACAATCCTGCGCACAGAAATGCATCCGCACACACTCAATGAAACCACTGTTCTTCCATATAGCCATTAATCTGAACAAATTAGCGGCGGCGAGTATCCTTCACATGAAATCTGAGTATCAGCCGTGCAAATTAAAACCACGCAGCCCATACTTCATTACACATCATTATGATCCCCTGCTTTACTTCAAAACCCTGGCTACCAATAAACAATCCCACAATGTTGGGGAATAAAATGCAAAGCGGTGAATTAACAAGCAGGCGTGACAGGCTGATTATTGATTTAATGTCAGCGGCAGGCTGGCACATAGATCTCCGAGGCGCAGCACACTATTAAAATGTCCTAACTAGGGTAATTGCATTAGACACCTTTTCATAGCACTTTGTGCAGCTAATCGGCATGTAATACGGCGAGGGAAGAGACGGGAGCTGAGCTGAGTCAGTGGTGGGGCTAAAATGGACCAAAGGGAGAGCTAAAAACTGTAACCGCACTCTCTCAACATTTATTTTTAATGAGATTAACTGTGGTCATGTCTTCGGCGGAGGAAAACTTTGGAACTTCATTACCAGCCCCCCACTGGAACAAGGAGAGAGAAGCGGGGGGAAGGGGTGGCCAGGTGCCAGGTGCTCGCTGTGAGGGGACACCCAATCACCACGGCGACGGGGGCAGGTCGGGGGAGGGTCGGCGGGGAAGGGCACGTGCCCCGAGCAGCGGGGCGGCCCGGCTTTGGCATGAATCCCCACCACACACGCACACAAACACGCCCGCCCACCCGCTGTTTCAGAGACGCTAGAGGAGAGGTCGCGTACGCAGTGGCCCTCAAACGCACACCAGCAACAACGGGGGCGCGCCCGCCAACACACAGCGACTCCTTTTGGCTTTCAGCGCCAACAGACATTCAGGCGCTCGTGGAGGGGAGGAATTAGGTCAGCTTCAGTGGTCAAACAGGTCGGCTCCATTCGCAGCAGGGCACTAAACACAAATTATTCTCAGCAGAATGCGTTCATATCAAAAGAGGGAGAAGGACAATCAAAAGCTGGACCTCCAATCACTTAGATTGTCCCACAGCTCAGTGTGGCGCCACATAAGGCACCTTGTACCAAAAAAAGCCCCCCAGACAGAAGCATCCAGACAAACGGGTCAAGGTTCCTTCTGCTACCAGGTCATATGCAAAACACTTTAGTACCTTCAGTTCTCAACACACCATCAATTTAGTTTGCCAACAAAACATTTGGATAATTCCAACTAAATAGAATGGAATGTTATTTGCAAAAATATAATAATCCAAGGAAAAATATAAAATAATAAATAACTAAAAATATTAATTAGAAAGAAAAGTAGAATTTGCTTGTTTTAATAAGCAAGGTTAAATGTCTAAGTTTAGAAAACAAAATTAAATATTATATGTTCCTTGTTTTGGGTTCACACGAGGACAAAAAATACATTTTAAACCCCAGATATTTTGCTTTGAACCTACATTGTAGAACAGCACCAGTAGAAATAAGTCAAAAATGTGTGCCTTATAAAAATAAAAAAGTACAATTGAAGTAATTACCTACCAAGAGATCATATCACTAAGATATGATTTCTCAAACTAAGATTATTTCGCTTTTGAAAATCTTTCTCAATATGATTGTTTTTCTTGCAGAACAAAAATTATGACAGTTTTTTTTTTTATTAGATTTTTTTTTTCAATTCCATTGTCTTGCTTCAAGATTTATTAAAGCTTTTGTTTTTTTATGCTCTGTGGTCAATATTTTTTTCTTTATTTTTATTGGCAAGTTGGAAAAATAAAATCACTCAAAACTTTTAAGCAATTCATTAAAAAAAACACAATTTTCTTCTTTTGTGTTTCAATCTGATAAGCATTGTCCAAGAAGCCAGTTACCATGCTACCTAAATGGTAAAAAAGTTGGTTAGACATAACTGGTTTTATTCAAGGCGTCAAAATTTAGAAAATTATCAAAATATATTTTTTCTAGTTGGTGTAAAACCTTTTTTTTCCAAATTTAAATTTAAATTAATGAAAACAACTGATCCCCTTGAAACCAACCTCTAGTGGTCATTTAAGGAAGTGCAAAATTTGGCAACACATTTCTCAGAGATTTAAAAAAAAAAAAAAAAAAAATTGTACTTTTATTTTTACTGAACCCCTAAAGCAGGGGTATTCAATGTTAGGCCTCGAGGGCCGGCTTCCTGCTGGTTTTCCTGAAACCCTGCCTTATCTGCTTCTGATTACCTGGATCAGGTGTATTTGGCCAATAAGAAGCTTCAATGGCAGGTTAGTTGGAAAACATGTTGAACACCGGCCCTCGAGGACTGACTTTGGACACACCTGCCCTAACGGGACATAGAAGAAACCCGTGCGCAGCGCACCAGAGCACCAAAGTCGGTGAATCCTCTGTGCTGAAACAAACCACATGACTTCAGAACAGGTTTTAGGTGAGGACCAAAGGGAACATCACTTTGATGACCAAGCAAAGCGGAAAAGTAAAATAAAACTCAATAAAGAAAAAATAGGAATACACACAAAAAAAATAACTATGAGCAAAATTTTCTACCTCAATAGTACTAATGACAAAACAAGGCCCAGTATTTTAAGAAAATGCTGGGCCTTTCTTTGTGTTAGTGACACAAGAGAACTGAGTTTGATATTAAAAGCCTTTGTAAAATGCATCTGTAGCGGGGGATGACCGGGTTCATGGATCACTGTAAAGAGGACCGTCTGGATCTTATGGAGCAGTGCAGTTGTTCCTTTGAGGCTTGTGCGGCCAGAGTCAAACTCAATCGCACAAGGGGCCAAAATCCAAAACACACCTTAGGTCGCGGGCTGAACAGGATAAACATTTATTGAACACACTCACAAACTCATTTTTTAAAACTGTGACTTTTTAACATTATTATTAACTAGATATATAGCATTACCGGCGGTAATGCTAGTGTGAATGCTGTAAGCGGAATTTTATGGTAGAGAGGATAATTGAAGACACTTAGATTGATAGCTAAAAAAAGTTGAAGCTGATAGCTGAAATTGCTAAAGAAGATAGCTGAAAATGCTAAAGCTGATAGCTAAAGAGGCAGAAGTTGATAGCTGAAATCAGTGAAGGTAATAGCTAAAAACGATGAAGTTGATAGCCAGCTGAAATATTAGCTAAATGCTAAATTAGCCTCAAACAACTTAATAATGAAAACTTAGGTTTGCAAAATAGCTAGCCTGTAGCTGAAAAATTAGCTAAACTTTAAAATAGCCGAAAAAATTGAAAAAAGCCTAAATTAGCCTAAACAGCTAGCATGTAGCTGAAATATTAGCTAAACTCCAAAACAGCCTGAATATTTTTTTTTAAAGAAGCCTAAATTAGCCAAAACAGGTGGTCTCTAAATATTAGCCTACCTCCAATACAGTCCAAAAAAACAAAAAAAGCATAAATTAGCCAAAACAGCTAGCATGTAGCAGAAATATTAGCTAAGCTCCAAAACAGCCTCCAAAAATCTTAGTAAATGCCAAAATAGACCAAAAAGCTAGCAGAATTCCAATTTTAAAAAATAGAATTACTTTGACTTTGACACATGTGCCCTAAACGTTAACTATTGAAAATAAACTTAATCAGATCTATATATCTATACACTAGATCTATAAGTAATAATTCATTTGTGAAAAGTCACAACATTGTTTTTTCCAGCAGTGAAACGGCATCTATACCATTCCAATATGGGGTCCAACTTTGCATACGCAACAAGCTAGCATCCCATCTCTTGTCATTTTTGGCTCCTGCTATTAGCACCTCAATTTCCTTTAGCAGCTTGTTGGATTCAAACCAGTTTGTCACACTCTAAACAAATCCAAAGAAAAGTTCCAAACTTTCTCAACAACGGGAGATCAGCGCAGCAACATCGCAGGTTCTTCTCGACGCCTAATCACGGCCGACGTCAACAACCCCACGCTTATTACGGCGGTAATGAAAAGTGAATCAGCCTCACACCGATTCATTTGTAAAAGGAGAAATAATTAAAGCCAAGGTCCTGCATCGAGCCGCCAAATCAGAATGACAAAGTATGATGTGTGACAGTCCTCCCGCGGTGAGGCAGGCCTGTCCTTTGTGTCATGACTAGTCGCTCTCCGGCATTAATCAGAGCCTCGTCCTATCTTGTTAAGCTGAGCTGGGAGATGATAGGGAGGCTGCAGGTCTTTAATCAAGGTTAGAATAATCTGCGATGCTAGCTGATTATAAACCTGATCATCAGCAACATATTGTCACCTCCTAATCATCCAAATAAACAGACCTGCCCCTCAGCCCCCACGTGGAGGAATAAATTACACGCAGCTCGTGCGTTTGCGAGCGGAGGCCCACACAGGAGGTGTGGACACGTATACCGCGCCGCAATTTTTATTTCAGACCCTTTGAATGCAAATTCCACAAAAAAAAGCTTCGGCTCAAACGAACGCGAAGAAAAGAGACCCATCAAGACGGCGGGTAAACAATGAAACGGCCCCCTCTCAAGTGGATGATATCCTCAACTTCCCTCTAATCTACTTTCATGTGCTTTGTCTATTTTTTTTTTTTTTTTTTTTGTTTGTTTACTCCCACTCCTTTCTTTCACCTCTCCAGGGGTGAGCCTCTTCCTCTTCCTTTTTCTCCTCCCTTCTCTTCCAGGAGCTCATTACTTTGGAACGGGGGAGAGGGGGTGGACTCGGCGGTTTCGCTGGCAAAAAAAAAAAAAAAAAAAAAAATGATAACACGACCGGCGACGGCACTCGTTAGCAGCTTTGTCAATCATCGGAGCGGGCAAAGGGGGGGAAGCAATCGGCGCCGGGGTCAGCGATGAAGACGTTACTTTCTCTATTCATCCATCACGTCTTCCGGGAAATCAATTTGCATCGCGTCGCAGGGCCTTCCGCCACACCGGTGATATGAAAGAGAAGTTTTTTGGAGACGGGTTTATCTAAGCTACTATCTATTGTGCGCCTTTTAGACATTTCAAGAAAAATATTTAAAATCTTTGCTTCTGAAAATCATCAAATAATCAATCACACAGGGGGCCAAAATCCAAAACATACTAGGTAACGGGGCGAACTTGAACATGTAAAAAAATATTTTTCAACTTTTAAATTTTGACTTTTTAAACATAAATATGAATAATGACAGGCAGGAACATTTTTCAGGATAAATCAACTTATACCTTAAATAACTGTCAATATTTTGCTCTCAAATCATACAAGTTAGAAATAAAGTAAATGTTAAAAGAACTTCTTTGTCATTAAATTCATGAAAAGCTGGTAGGACCAAAGTCGGGATTCCCTGACGTAATGATCCTGGAGAAACCAACAAAAAGCACAAATCTACCAAAAGAAAGATGAAGAAATGCCTTTTAACTGCCCCTGCTGGTAGATAGGGGTTGTCTGTGGGCAAAAAAATTGGCAAATTAGTACGGGACACGCCCACATGAAATTTTACGACCAATTCAGTGAGCCCGTAGAGTGAAAGTGTTCGTGCACATTCATGCTCTGAGACACAGGTTGCACCAAACACTGAAGTATCATGAAAGGGTAAGTACGTAGTAGTACATAGCTAGAAGTTGAGACACAGGCATTTTATACGGATAATTTTTTAAGTATCCATATACGAGGCTGTTCAAATTATAATTGCACATTACCTACATGCACTTCTTGGCCGTGCTTGCAGCCTGAATACTAGGAATTTGGAATTTAAGCAATCAGGGCATAGCTTGTGTTTGAATCCTACGAGCGTCTTACAAGTACTTGCATATGACCAACACACCAAATGCGTATAGGTTAGTAAAGACCGAGTGCAAGAACCTCCTAGAGACATGAGTGTGGCGTAAGGGCATCGTCCGCATCATCTTTACAAATTTACGATACACCTACCACATCCAAGATAATAGTATTTTCCTGATATCACTTGAAAGATCCTTGAAAACTACAAGACACACCTGACTACAACCCTCTACTGGCCCGGACACCCCAAAAACTAAGGCGAAGGAAAACCTTAGGTATAAGTATGAAAAAAAACAGACTGGATAACTAAAAAACTGCTCGATTCAGTTGTCCTAGTCTACACATTCTTACTCCCAATTTGTCTTTCCAGTTCTGGTTCACGAGCGGACGTGGCTACACAGCTCTCGGCATCGCCTTCAAAACAACTTAATCCTGAACTATCATAAAGTTACTACAAAACAAGTAATAATTCTGCAATGTGAAGAGCTGACAAAACCTCAGAAAAGCATGGGATTTTATTGATACACTGGAATTTCTAAAGGCCCTTACGTATGTTAGGAAGGTAATAAGGTCTGATCAGAAGTTATGTACCGGAAAATGATAATTCATGTAAAGGTCGAGCCGGAGTGGGATTATAAAAATTTGCTTCCTCCCGCTCCCTTTCAAGCAATCTATTATTTGATTTGATGCCTAGATATCTAATATCTGACGTATCGGGGTATGGATGTAAAACCTCTGTTGATTGTAGGTCACGTGCTTTCTTGTTTAATTGCTTGAAATATACCATTTCGGTTCAATTCAGTCATTTATGGACGTATAGTTGGGGCACCCTCCACTTTTTGGTGTCCCCAACTCGTCGTTCATCGACTTTCTGGCTGTCCCCAGTAAATCAGGGGTCCTGGTACTGAACGGCATAGCGCATGTAGAACCAGTGCCTGGTAGGGTTAGGTTATCGGGTGAAGGTCAGGATACTGGTACCAGGTTAGGGTACTGGTCCACGTCTCGAGGGTTGGGGACCCCTTATTAGCGTATGGATTTTTTCCTTGTCTGTGGCCCGGTATCAAGTGGCCCTTGGGAGCGGTACCGGTTTGTTGCCTGGAGGTCGGGGACCCCTGATTTAATGTGAAACAGTGAGATCACCAAATAATGATGAGGTGGGGACACCCAAAACGTCAAAAAGTGACGCAGAGGGGGCCCGAACCCTTCATAACTCCATATCATAGACATGTAGTATTTACAGGACCACCCAAAGAAAATGCCTTACCTCTGGCTCTCGGAAAAGTAGGCCAAACCCCTTCACCTTGGCTTCCTGTTCATCTGCCGCCATTTTGAAACCCGACAAAAGTGACTGGTCCAAGTTGGTCATGTTTTTAGAGGAACTACTTTCACCAATGAGGAGTTAGGTTGTTTAAAGGCCACACCCCTTCCACTGAAAGCACCTCGGCAGAATCTGTCAATCAAACATTGCAGGCAACACATGCAAGGCCTTCTTGAAACCAGTGGGTGTTTCCTGTTAAGTAAACGAGAGGAGAGGGGTTGAACTGTCCATCGTTTTCCACGGTCCATGATCCAAACAGGACAAGTAGGAAGTGAGAATGCTTTGTCCGAGCAGGTCCTACTTTGACCATCCTGAAATCATGACTTTAAGGTCTATTAAAATTCAGCTGATAAAATATTTGTTTTTTTAGTCTCCAATTACAACTGAAGATGGCAAAAAAGTATTTCTTTCTTTTCTTTTTCTGTTGCCCTTTCAATTCGAAATGTATGTAAAACACAGGAGTAGAAACCAAAACGAGATTTGAGATGTCACGGTATTTGTAACCGTCTTAGGGTTTGTTTTGGACAAATCTGGAAAGAAAATTAAACTAGAGACAGGTTGAGGTGCGGTGTTGAGGAAAGTATCAAGACCAGGTGTCTTGTCGTCCGCGTCGCCGACGGAGACGCCATCGAAGAGCACATCTGTGCCGGACACGAACGTGTGAGGTAGGGAAAGAGTGAGGTGGCGAAGAAACAGAGGGAGGATGCAGTTTGTCGGATGGAGGCACGGTCGAGGGGAGCGGGGGTGGGGTGGGGCCTTCATTCCAAGAGATGTCATGCTGTTTGAGCAAACGGTTCACCGTTAAGGCCATCCACCGCCTGCTGTACCCAGCCCGCCTCGTGCCAACGCCTCCAACTTCAGTGCCAAGAGCTCGCCCGCCTGCCTGCCCCTCGTCTCAGCAGAGCAGATGTCACTCAACTGCCCTCCACCTCCCTAACCCCCCCCCCTCCCTCCCTCCTTCACCCAACCAGGCAGCGAGCGTTGGCGTGCCAAGCAGGCGACACCCGACGTGTGAACAGAAAAGGGGGGGGGGGCGGGGGGTGGCGGCGGCGGGTACGCAGCGTGGGAGCACTGTCGAATTTTTCGCACTCCCTCCACCGCCTGCCCCCGAGCCACCCACCTCTTCCGCACGTTGCGGCGGCGGCGGCGGCGTGCACTGGCACAACATCTATTCTCTAGCTCCTCACCTTGCCCCCCTCCCCACCTCCTTTGTTAAAAAAAAAAGAGAGACACTTTCCTCCGGTTCTCCTGAGATGACACCCCCTGCAGGCCTTTGGAATATTTTAATTCCGTTTTCTAACTCTTATTATGGGAGGGGGGGGGTGACATGCGAATTGTAATTAGTCGCTTTAAGACGAGTAGAGACACTCCACCCCCCAAAAACAGAAAGAAAAAAAAATCACTGGAGGGGGCAGAGCAGTTTCACTTGACTTTAACTCCCAGTCAACACCTCCTGTTGTCCCGAGCGATGTTTCTCCCACAGTTTTTCTTTTTTTTTTTATCCAAAGTCGTTCACCTCCCTCGCTGTACACTATCAAACCGCCGCCGATCTTATCTTGCCGGGGAGGCCTGTATCAATAACCCTGCAGCCTCCGCTCCTCCACTACAAAGGGCCCGGTGACAGAGGCTAGCTGTAGGGATGGAAGATAATGGGATTGAGGTGGTACTTAAATCTCAGCGAACCATGGCAGCTCAAGTAATTAGTGGATGGGATCCATACTGGGGGCGCTAAGCAGAGCTAATGCTACCCTTGGCTCTGCTGCTGGAGCAAAATTAGCAGTATGGGAATGTGTAAAGCTATCGCATGGATTATCTGCCTCCCTCAATCTATGTGTTTCTGACAGACAACTTCAGCTCATCAAGCAGCCCGAACCCAGGGAAGATGAGACCGAGAGCGGGCGGCGAGGGGAGGCAGCCGGGGCGATGAGAGGGGATTGTAATTTCACAGCGGTGTCAGAGGGAGCCGGCAGAGGCTCTGTCTTTCCATTGAGGCTTCATTAGGGCGAACAATGGACTTCCCTGCCATCTAATTAGACGAGGTTAATGAGTAGAGGAGGGCCGCCGCTGATCCCCCGCCGCGCGGGGCCGTGTCACGGGCATGGGAGGTGGTCAAGGGGGTCTCGGGGGCGCGAGGGGAGTCACTTCATAGGCGTTGCAAACATTATTGAGAATTTGTGCAGGAAGTCTTGTAAAGCTCGACATAAATCTGCACAGGAATGGGTGTACATTTAATTAGAGTGTAAAATTGAATTAGTTTTATTGATCCCACAAGGGAGGGAAAGGACGCCGAGTTGATTTTATGGCGCTACCTTGGTTTAAATGAGAGCTAACATTTCGATTTAATTGGGGACAGCCATAGGTTTAAAAAATATACATTTTTAAGTAAGATAAACTGCAGGGTACTCAAAAAGATGACATGGACATGACATACTGGCAAACTTGGACCTAAAGATTTGAAACGAAACGGTGGCGAACCAAATTGTCGCTACACTTTTTCTTACCCAAGACAGGCAAAAACAAACCTTATATTATTTTTTTTAGCTTGTGGTGGAAGATCGATTATACTCCACAAGAGGCAAAACGAGAAGTCAAAGGATTTGAACTCAAAGAAATGTTTTTCTTTTTTCCTAATTGCGGAAATTGAAAGATTGAGACCATTGACTGTATATGAAAACTGGACTGAGTGACCCCTCCCCCTCCAAAATCCCATTGATTTGGATTGAGAAATTAACGTCTATTATTCAGTCATTGTATCTATTACCTATTTCTATCACGTTCTTGCCAATACCATGTTTTTCTGTAGTGCAAATTAGTCAAGTTTTAAACTGACCAATTAGATGCCTCAATATAAGTGTGCGGTTTTGTGATGAATGTCAAAATGCCAAATTTCCCCCTAGCTTTCGAATGGTAGCGGTGTGTCCTTTTAACAGGCTGATTGGCGAGAATGGTGGCCATAGAAATGTTGACTTAGATTGACTCGGAATAATTACTACCTACTAACGATTTGTGGTTCCAACATGGCAATGTATCCTTTTATTAGAACCAGAAGTAAACCAGACTAACCAATAACCAAAATGCTAAACAACTAATTTAACTGAAATCATACTGAACACAGGACTTCTTTGTTCTTTGTTAATTTCAGAAAACTGGAACAGTGGAAAACATCAATATGTGTATTCAAAACAACTACAATCATATAGAGCACATTAAGATAATTAAAATGTGTTCAATAGAGAATGTTTATATTTCCGATGCTTGGAAACTCATAGCCCGCCATGCATATAAAATTGCATAGCTTTAAGGATACAATTCTGAATGTTCTATGACTGGAGTGGGACTAAGAAAAAAAAGCCAATACAAAGGAGCTAAAATATATATATATATGTCAATATCAAGTCATACAAATAGTGAAAATTTTATATATTTTGGGTTGTCAGCTTGAAATTTCACAAAAAGCAAAATACCATGTTTTGAATTTGTGCTTTTTTGTGTTTTTCATATGAAACAAAAACACTCATTAGCACATCTAGTCCTGGATGGAACATTTGTTAGAAACTGTTGACTGTTTACTACCATTTACAGACATTGTGCATTTAATAAAAATTATATTTGATTTGTCTGCATTCATGTTAGTCTGTCTGTGTCTTTAAAGCCTTGTTTTTTTAAGGCTATTGAGTGACTTTTTGTGCTATCTTATGGGTTCCAGATGACCCAAGCCTTACATTGACGTGTTATCCGTCCCGTGACAAATGTGGACAAGATTTCATGTCTGCCATGAACACCAGTGAAAATTTAAAAAATAATTGTCTTGTGGGGTCCAGATGACCCCACTCCCAACGTCAACAAACCTTGGATAGCACCAAGTCTACAACTGTAAATCATTAATGAAATACATTGTCCTTGTTACTAACTCACCTATACCGCTAAAATACCGAAAATTGTTAAGTTTAACCAACATCTGCAAGAAGGCCAGAATTACAACACATAGACACCGAGCACTGCCTTCATTTGCAACTCCAAATGTCTCCATCTTGGAACATTTGGAGTTACAAATGAAGGCCAGGTAAGGCTAGTAAAGGTGAAGGGTTTAACTGTATGTAGGATTGTGGACCTTTAGCAGTCAATCCAAGGTGTATGTTAAGAAGAATTCTTTGAGGCTAGTTGAAAATGGAACATTCAATTGTTGTGCATGTGTTACCCTTACGACACTCTCTCGCTTCAAAGCCTTAGCCAAAATTGGCCTTATGTCTAGACATTTGTGGACCACCTGTGTGCCTCGTACAAGTTTGCCCATTTTTTTTTTTTTTTTTTATCTTAAACAGCCAGGATCTAGTGGTGATGGCAACAAACATCAAGGGTGCTTTTACTCTGGGATAACCTGGCAGACTTGGAATGGGTCAGGAGTGCCACAAATGTCTACACTACCAAGTACTTTGTTCTGCTTTTATACTGCACTCTTACTAGTGGATCTGCTTATTTGAGTACGTTAATGTCCAAAACAAGGAACAGTAAAAAAAAAAAAAAAAAAAAAAGACAAAGACTTGTAGCTATACAAGAAAATGTCCAGTAATCTCTTGTGATTTTTAAGTTTGACCTGTTGGGTGAAATCTATTTTTTATAGTTCTCCAAATTGAAAGCACTGTCCTTTACTTCCTCTAGGATGACTACCTCTCTTTGGTTTGGTTATGTACTTAAGACCAGTTTGATATTTTCTCTTCATACATTGATAGCAGCAAGAAAGCAGCCTTATGTCACAGAGTTCTGGTCCAAAGGAACTACACTATAAACAAGAAGCCTTAAGGTTACATTCTCACCAAAACTGATTCAGGTCTGTACAGATGCGATCGGAGGTCCCGCGGTGTGTTTTGAGCATCGGTTATGGCAAAGTGGTCAGGCAGTAGCACATTTCGAGTAACGCAGTGCAATGTTTTCAGGTAAAAAATTCCTGTTGCATCAACCAATTAGGTTGACGTGTTGAATCAATGGGTGGAAACATGGAGTAGAAGCTGATCGTTGCCATGTTTCTCCTCTTTACATTTATGATATTTTTCTTTTCTGAATTGAGGAGCTTTAATTTCTTATCTTTGTTTCCCAATCCTCGGACCATATCAGGACAGCAAGATGTCGTGTATGGCGTGTTTACCGGTGCTTTTGTAGAGCTTTTCAGAATAAATAAACCTGATCTGGCAACATCCTCCGTGTTCTCAAAGCATTGATTTAAACAGATAAATCAGTCAAAGCTTCCATTAACAATCAAAGCTAAAAACAACACCGCAAGCGATATGGGAGTCAAGTTCAAATAGTAGAACGTCAGCCTCAACCAATCAGGGACTCCTTTTTGGGGCTGCCTTTCGTTTAACTCTTTAAAAGAATAAACTAAAAACTTAAGTAATAAAACAAAACAAAAAAACTATAGCATGCCGACATTTGATTCAAATATTTAACCAAAGAATGGCAAAAAAATGTGGCAATTCCAAGGCTTCTTGAGTTTTTGCAAGGTTGTAGTAAAATAAAGGCCCACAATAAATCTTTTGTAAAGAGTCGAGACTCAAAAGAGCCAAAAGAATCGGTTCCCGAGAAAAAAATCAAAGTACCCATCACTAGTAGACATTAGATGAAAACTCCACAAGAAAGGAAACAAATTTAACATTCTCATGTGAACTTATTACAGCCCAAACTAAGTAAGTCCAAATTTTTTAAATTGTTATGTCGTAAATAAATAATAATACATTTGCACCCAGAAAACAAACATTAACCGTCAACAAAAGCATCTGGCAACACAAATCAGGTGACTTCAGGTGTTAAACCCAGATCAGATTAATCAGCTTGATGCAAATGAGAAAAAAAGAGATGCTTGTGCGAATTTGACATCAGAAAGACAACAGACGGAAGAAAAGAATCTGCTCAAGTATAGATGGCAGCATTTAGCAGCGATATACATAAAAAAAAAAAGTGTCACTTGGGAAACATCTGGTATTCGTTCCATAGACCATAAGAGACAAGCTGTAAGATAAAGAGAGAAGATCCAGTTTAATTGTTTTAGAGTCCCAAAAAGACGAACGTATTTGTTTCAGTATTGTCCAAATTAAACCCAAACGTCGCATTTTGGCGCACTGTAGGGGTCCGTTTCTTTACATTTTTTGAGACAAAACAGGCGTTTAATGGTGTCCTGCATCCCAGCGCATTACAAGTGATTTGAGGCAGCACCTGCCTTAGCTGTAAGCAGGCGGCATTGCTCTCCAAAGGACGTGTAATGTGATTTTTGTGAACGGCGAGGCAATTTGGAGGTTTCAAAAACAATGTTATCACTGCGCATTAGAGATTACACCTGCCGCAGCGGAACCAGCGGTCGGCTTTGGACGCATTAACACAAAAGACACTCGCGCGCATCCAGGTAATTTTTAGTAATGGGCGGGTCACAGAGCATTACCCGTAATCACAGTCCTCATTTCAGGTAGATCATATGGCCCACTGCTGCCAAAAAGCCATTCCAGATAGATAGATAGATAGAAGTCATTTGGAAATCTCCGCCATACGCCCTCGTCTCTTTTCATTTCCCCTTTTCAAAAGACATCGCGGAAACTGACATGTGCATGCAAAGTGTTAATCAAACAAATCCATTTCCAAACCAAACAAACGGGCCTCAACTTTCCCATTCAAGTCAGACTGACAGAGTAACACAACACGACGACAGAGAGCGCCGCGTCCTTTATTCGGCGAACGTCAGCTGCGCGCTATTCTGTTGAAAATATCAACTTCAGATGTTGAGGGGTAAGGAAAAAAAAGACGGGCGTTTTGTCTGCCTTTGTTGGCTCGGGCTTGATATGCCGCGTGAGCCTTTCAAGCCATTTGTTAGACTCAATTTCTTCCTCTGTTACATCTGCAGATTACGTTTCAAGCAAACAACCAGCAACATGAAGGCGCACAAGCGCTATTATAGTGAGGGAATGACAACTTGCAAATACAAGAACCGGGTGGAGGAGAAAAAAAAAAAAAGAAGGCTGGAAAGATTGGAAAGCAGAAGTGATGAGATACTACAGTGATGGCATATATGCGTGTGTGAATTGTAAATGCAGGTTATGCAAATAAAGCTTTGATTCTCTGGTCTTATAGTCTCTTACTTTTTGTTTTTCTGGAACTGAACTCCTGGTTTTGTGGCTTTTTTTTTAATTTTTATGTTCTTTCAGGGTGTCGGATAAAATGAAAACATGGCAGACCCACGAAATTGTATTTTTTAAATCCATATTATAGTAAAAAAATCTCTACTTACTTACTTACTTACTTGGTTTAACTATTAAACAACCCCTTAATTTGTGATTCATTTGCCAGAAAAGAAGATAAATCTTGAGCCTCTAAAGATTGTCAATTTTTAGCCCTAACACGGTTAAATTCCCCGCCCAAATGGAGCCAAACTCACCCATCCAAAACAACAGTTTGGCACTCTTTTCTGGGGTAGAGCTGGCACACGTTTGATAAACCGCTGCCAAGCCACCAGTTATGTTAGTTTAGTGGTGCTTAGGCTTTATTTGCACTGATCATGTTGAGGATTAGTTATCATATTATATAACTGGGAAGTAATCAAATAATACAGCTAACAGGTTTTTAAAGGATATTAATATTTGACAATAACAAATTATCTTTTTTAAAAAGTGTCTAATTAAAAAAAAAGTTATTCATGCTAACTTTAAAATTTTATAGGAGAAAAACAAATTAACTGAAAAAAATCTGACATTTCTTTCACTTTGCTAATTAGCTTAAAATGTGTTAGCATAGCATTGAAACTTAGATTAGCTTAAAACTGAATTTTAAATGCCTTTTTTTTTACTTGACAATTATTTTTTTTAAAAGTATATGGACTCAAATATTGAGGTGAAAGCATGTTGGCTAAGCTAGCTAGCTAGCTTATAAATTAGCTTCAAATTCACACTCCAAATTATAACATAAGTTTGAGTATAAATACGATGTTTGCAGTCTTTAAAACACTATTTTTAAGGAAAAATAAATTCAAAAAGACCCTGGTAAAACTAAAAAAAAGGATTATTTTGCAAGTTTAAGATAATTCTGTAGATTCAATGCAGACAAATATTTATAATTGTCATTATGTATATATTTTAGTAAAAAATTTAAATTTAAAACACATTTAAGAAAGTTTAAAGTAGTAAAAAGTAGCTGGTTAGCAAGCTAATCTTTATTATTCAAAGTATCATTATAAAGGTAACATTTTTTTTCTGCTAAGCACAAAAAAAAAGACAAAAGCAGTCTATGGTAACTTAATCTTACCTGCCAATGAAATGCTAAATTTGACAAAGAAGAAATGCTGCTTTTCCAATTCAGACATTTTGACACAACAGGAGAAAGTACAGATGTATTAATAATGTTAATCACGGCTGTATTTCACTTCTGCCATTATGCCGCTGTCTCACTGGAATATCCTGCTGGGAAACTGAGCCATTAATGTTATTGATTACTCGTGTGCTTTTTCTTGCAAGTCAAAATGTCTGCAGAGGACCCTGTACATTTTTGGAAAAAATAAAGGTAGCAGGCAGCTCAATCCGTCTAATTTTACTTGATTTATCTATTTATATGAAATTTAAAAATCATTTAAATACAGTTTTTTATCTATCTATCTATTATTTATTAAATTGATTTTGTTTACTGTTTCCTTTTAATTGTGCTTTCAAAAGGTTTTTTTCCCCTCAAACTTAAGATATCTGGGTTATATTTTGAGTTATATTAAGAGTTACAAATAAATACTATTATTTTTATTTTTTAAGTTTTTGTTTTAGTGTCTAACTATCATGCTATGTGTGTCCTAATTTTCTTCGATGGACCATTCAGTACTTTTGGAATTCTTTATTGATTAAATTGTTTCTACAATCCCTTGGGCTGCAATTAATTAATAAAAATAATTAACACGTCTATTGATCTCAAATTTAAGAGACAATTTCCAGAAAAACTTTATGAAAATTAGGAAAACACACAAAGTGACTACTTTTATTGCAGAGTTTCCTTCAAGCTCCTAATTTTAATTCTAATCAAACACCTTGAACCGAGCATTAGTTTGTTTTCCTCTTTTTTTCTTAAGTTTAATTGGACAAACCAGAGTTCAAAACAGTTTTTCGCAGTATAGATTCAGACATTAGCAATGGTGTTTATTTTCTCACCCGCTGTGACACATTTGTCGCGAATCTCAGCTGTTTTTTTACGCTCCTGGGCTAAAACCTGCATCCCTAGCAAGCACACGAGAAGTTCTGTGATGGAAGCGAAAGGTGAAATCTTACTCCATATTCCGCAGCTCTACGTGTCACGAGTGTGTGCACTTCAGAGAGGAGGATCACTCCACAAAGCAGCAGACTGCTGACGAGCCCAGATTCATTGCTGTGCCAGGCTTCCCAGCAGCACTCAGCTTTAACCTAGATCACCATCTAGTGATCAGAAGCGGAACAACTTTATAGAAGTCAATGTTGGTGAGGTTAAGCCAAATTGCAGAAAATCGCTGCAGCTCAGCCGTATACATATATATATATGTGTGTGTGTGTGTATATAAATATATATATATATTTGATACACACACATACACATATATGTATGTTATATACATATATATATAAAACTATGTTTATTGAATATGTTTAGACATAGCATGTGCGTATATATATAAAATATATATATTATATGTAATATATGTATACATATTTGACAGACGCATATATATGTTTATATGAATTATATATATATATATATATATTATATATATTTATTATGTTTAGACATAGCATGTACGTATATATATATATATTATATATATATATATATACACATATATAAAATATATATATATATATAATATATATATACTATATATAATATATGTATACATATTTGACAGACACACATATATATATATATATATATATATATGCGTATGTATATATAACTACTGTTTATCTGTATATATCTGTATATATAAAATGTGTATATATTTGACACATATATATATATATATTTATAATGTTTAGATATAGCATGTGCGTATATATATATATTATATATATATATATATATATATATACACATATATAATAATAATATATATATATATATATATACTATATAATATATGTATACATATTGACAGACACATATATATGTATATATATATATATATATATTATATATATATATGCGTATGTATATATAACTACTGTTTATCTGTATATATCTGTATATATCAAATGTGTATATATTTGACACATATATATATATATATATATTTATTATGTTTAGATATAGCATGTGCGTATATATATATATATATATTATATATATATATATATATACACATATATAAAATATATATATATATATATAATATATATATACTATATATATGTATACATATTTGACAGACACATATATATATATATATGCGTATGTATATATAACTACTGTTTATCTGTATATATCTGTATATATAAAATGTGTATATATTTGACACATATACACATATATATATATATATTTGAAGATGTGTTTGCTGGATAGAATAGATTTAAGATTTCATAGCTGTGGTTTAAACCTAATGTTAAACTACTTGATATGAAATATCAAATATATAAATATCAAAATATATAAATATATATATTTTTTAAAAGCAATTTGGGGCCTCAGAGCAAAATAGGAAGTTTTTTTTTCAATACATTCCAGTACAGGAGGGATTCACTTGATAGCCTTTGGTTGAGATGATGCACTTACACTGTTACAGCTGCTGCAGAGCGCGGGACTTTGTGTGTGCGCGGAGACCGTGAATCTCACCTCCATCTAATGAAATCACGCGGGTCACTGGGGGCAGCGTGGCACGTTCAGGTCACTCAACGGATCGGAACTAAGCTGCTTTGACCCGGGCCTGGTACCGCATGCCAAACGCAAACAAACACTCCTGACACCCGGCGCTCACAGCACAGCAGCCGGACCAGGAACGGTCTGGTGATAATGATAGTTGGGGGAGGATGGATGGGGAGGGCGGTTGCACACAACACCCATTTTGTTCTGATTCCAGGACATCCTTAAAACTCGGTTTCATCGGGAAGAAAAAAAAAAAAACTGTAAATACTGAAATGCTCCATTAGATAACAGTTGAGCAAGTGGAGTTTCAGCAGGGTTATTATGGAGGAAGCTTTAATCATTTCTCTTCTATTAGCTGCAGCTCGTATCGCCGTGGGACTTCCATTAGAATTAAATTAAACAGTGGAAATGTAAATATTGACAACATATGCCTAATTATTTATTCCACAAGCAACAAGATCAAAATAATATTGCAGCGGCATCATGTTTATTATGAAAACAGAAATACTTTCATTTTTCTTGTAATAAAAATGCAAATAACCAAGCAGAACTAACGCTAATATTAATAGTGCTTTTAATAGTAATGATGTAAATAATATTCAAAACATTAGTGGAAACAACGGTTCCGTTTTCACAATCTGCACCAGCCTCCACCTGTGACCCTCGGGTTGAGACCATTTCAACACGCCAAAGGTCAGAGGTCAACAAGTTCAAGGCAGCAGTCCTCGGGAAAGCTGTTGCTTCCACCGAGAGGGTAATCAATTACAAGAAGACTGATCCCCGCCGTCGTGTCCCCGCTCATTCCCGCTTCTTCAGATCAGCCAGGTCCCCATAAATTTGAATGTAAAACAACCTCGCCAGCACAGGGTTAAACGCGTAATTAGTCACGACAAGCGAATATGAGGAGCAGACTAAGTCAGGAAGAAGGGCCGTGGAAACGCCGGAGACTTTGAAGCCCTGCGAGGCATCAAGACGGGACGAGGAAGGGAGGAAAGGGGGAGCTGCCAGAGGAAGATTTCAGATGCGGATATTAGAATTGCAATTGTCTTCTGCATTACAGCGCAGCAGTCTGGAAATTGACTTTTTCATTATTCAGTTAGCGCAATAATTATATATTCGATGCCCTGGGTTGGTGGAGCTACTGAACCACGCCAGAGATACTTAACTGGGCCTGACACGTGTTTTAAATAATGTTTATTTATCAATACTAATAAAAACTGCCGATCTCTTGTGACCTGTCTCGTATTTTTTCAAGATTTGCCGTCATTCAAAAGTTCACAAAAAACAAAACTTAAAGGAATTTCGTGAAAACTTTTAGGAAAATCAAGTCCTGGGATCGCAGCGGTCCAGATCCAACAATGACCCAATTGTATAAATTAATAAATGAATACATGAGCAAGGACCAAATAAATATACACGCAGATGAATTAATACATAAAAACATTTATTCATATTCTTCATAGCAACACATTTGCCAAATCAGACTGAGAGGGGAAAAAAATAAATAATATAATTATACAATAATTAGACTTCGCTTCCTTTTTTGCCCACTACCAAATATGAAATATTCTATGTATTTACATCTGAAAATGTCAATCCTATTCAGTATCACTGAGCCATTTGCAAGTCATGCAGCGATCAAGGGAGAGGATAAAAGGCAAAAAGGAAAGAGAGTTGCTTCTTTACAAGTCTGGACAGAACAGGAAGAGAACAAAAAGTGGAACAGAAAACGGATTTCGCGGAAAAGTACTGGTAAGTCTTTTCTTATTTTCTCTTGAAGTTTTGTTTTTTCTACTTGAAAGTAGGAAGATTTGACCCTAAATTCCAGGTCACCTTTACACTTCCACTAAGTCCACTCCAACCAGCAAACAAGAAGTAAAGCAGGCGGGCTCAAACGCCCGGCGGTGAGACAATGTACTTCCTTTTGGATCGTTGGAGCCAATTTGCATTGGCAGCAGGCGGCCGCTCTCTTTCGGGGGGCCCCCGCGTTTAGAAACTCCTCCAGCCCTCCATATCAGAGGTCTCCGGGAAGGACAAAGTATCGGCAGGGCTTTTTGTTTTTTTATGCTTTTTTTTTTTTTTGTTTTCCGAGGTCCGCGAACTTGCGGCGGTTCTTCACTTTGATGGACATCAGAGCGCCACTCGTCGTGGGGAAGGGGGTGTCAACTGACCGAGTGTGCACTAAAGCGCTGTATTGAAAAAAAAAAAAAAAAGTAAACAAATCAGAAACAATTAAGAGTGAACTCTTATGGAATATTCATTGGCGAGCAGCCTTTGCGTGACAGGCTATCACGCCGCCACCAGTCCATTTCTTCTTCTCTCTTTGACCCCCCCCTTCCTCTCCAAGTCACATGGAGATGCGCCTGCTACTTAAATCAAATTAGTCATTCGCAAATTGAATCAACAATTAGAGCAAAAGAGCTACATGGCATTAGCGTCAGTTCAGTCATGTTTGTCAGCCTATCAGAGGACGCGCCGGAGTCGCGTTTCCCGCGGTCTGACTCCTCTCCGGTGCGTTCAAAGTCAAGGCTGCCGCAGCTCAGGGCGGAAGGGCCTTGAGTCTCTTCTGCCAGGGTCACCTACCATCACTCCCCCTTTTTTTTTTTCTCGCGAGCTGATCTCTTTTGCGGCCTCTTCCGCATTATTTGTATTGACATTTCTCACTCCTCTCCAACATGGCTTTTAGTTGGAGGCTGTCAGAAACATTGCTGGCGGAAATGAAAGTATCCTCATTATGCAAATGCTGGCTTCCACTGATGGCATGTGTTCTTTTTTTTTTTTTTTTTTTTTTTATAAATTGCGTCCCCCTTCGTTGTCAGAAGTCAAATTGTATTTGGGTAACTTCAGAGAAATTGTCACTAAGATTTCATTTTGGTCCGCCTGCAACGCCACCGCCAATTTAGTCAGAACAAACACAGACATCTGTTTATTTCCCTCCAAACAGCAACATGATTGCGCTTTTGTGAGCATTTTTTCCACATTATTGTACTGTGAAGATTTGAATAACAATGATTTTTTTTTTTCTCTTTTTAATAAAATATGTTAAACAGCGCTGCTTAGCGTATATTTTGAAATGGTTTCCTGCACCAACTTTGAGGAAGAGTTGACGGGGCATCCTCTGAGGAAATATTAATAATCATGTCCCATTAGTGGTAATAAGTTAACGAATTTTCGCAGTGATCCCCGGTAAGCCGCATGAATGATTCGCCTTTGTGTCTAATTTGGAAGTTTTCTTCAAAAATCAAGATTCCTGGCAGGCAATAATCACTGCTAAAGTATATGAATAAAAAGCTAATCAAATCTTTGAGCAGCAGACCAAGCAAGTTGGCATTGCTGTTTTTTTTTTCCTAATAGAATTCATCTAACTTTTTAAGTAGGAGATTATATATTAGATTTTTATTACGTTTTTTTGAAAGTTAATTCAAATTCTAGAAACTTTTTTTTTTTTTCTTAATACCTTAGTCTCACAGATTTGATTGTTCAAACCTGCACGGCACAGAAACTGATATTTAACTGAATTTAAAAGAAAATTAATTTACTAACCTTGGAGAACTTTTGCTGAGCTAGCATTGTGGAACTTTAAAAAATAAATACCGGGCTGCGAGATGCTGCGGCACGGATCAATTTTTATGGATTTGATTGAAAACTGAATTAAAAAAGAAAACTATGTGAAAAGCGGTTTTGGTTTTCTGGTCTCATGCCCTCCAACTCCTCAACACTTTTCGAGAATTTCAAACTCGCAGGATTGTCCTCTTTGCTTCAGCGTGGTGGAGCGTTCTTGAACTGAAAGGAGGCATACATCAAAGTGACAAGAAGAGCTCTCCCAGTTCACTTCAAATGGGCCAAAAGGGGTCTTTTACCGTCCACCCTCCATCATTGTTACAGAGGTAGATCTGTCACGGCGAGAAAAATTAATGGCGCTTGGCTACCATTGTTGACAAGCCAGAGACAAAAAAAAAAAAAATATGCGGGAAAAAAAGAAGAAAGTGGTGAAAAAACAAAAACAAGAAAAAAAAAACGTCAGGGTCGATTTTAATATTCATGAATTTTCTACCAGCTCACTTCAGCGGTTTCGATTAAGCATTAATTAGGAGCCAGAGGGGAAACCAAACAAAAATAAGGAGCTGAATGACTAATGAAGGTGGTAGAGATGTGGGTAGACTGCCATGCCACTAATTGTTCAGTGTTATGGGTGTTACATGGGCAGGAGTGCCAGCGGTGTGGGCGGCTAGACGCACCTCTGCCCACACCAGAGATCACACTCGGTGAGAGGAGAAAAAAATACAAACTGCTGGTGGAAGAACAGCACTCTGGGCTGAAAGCAGGGAGAAAAAAAGACTGCAAAAAAAAAAAAAAAAACTTGTTTAGGAACAGAGCAGGTTCATGGGTTTGGTCGAAGGCACTCCTCTGGGTGAAAGGGAATTTCTGCAAACCTCTGGATGTTTCCAAACCAGCTGGATGAACTTAAAAGCTGGCACGCCGGGGTCAAGATGTGAGAACTTTTAAGTACTGCAACTACGACAACACCAGCAAAGCTGGAGTTATGCTAATTGAGCTGTTGTTTTAAAACCAAGTTTAATTCTTGAAGTGCAAAGTTGAGACAAAGTTGGAGGTCAGAATTATGGAAAAAAAAACATAAAATATACATATAAGTGTTGTATATGCAGTATATTCCTTTTTTGTACTGAGTAGAATAAATTACTTTTTTTCTATTGTAAAACAAAGCTCTTGCTAGTAGAAACAAAAACCTTCAAACTTGGGATTTAAGAATTAAAAGGCGATAATTTGAGGCTTTCTGTGGGTCTTGTAATTGTCAAATTGAATTATATTGTTTTAAAGTCATGAAGGGACCTTAAATATCTAAGTTACGAATTCTTCCCCTCTCCCTACCCCTACATTTAACCCTCCAAACGGAAAGTTATGGATAAAAGGGAGTGTCTGAATTTAGACGTCATTTCGCTCGATGACATCACCAATAGTTACTGGTCAGCTAGCGTTACATTAGCATATATAACAACAGCGGTTTGTAACTAAGATAATGCTACAACAAAAAGTCATTACTCAGACCTAAATGTAAACTTATGTGCGTCAGAGCATACCTACATGAAGAATGGCGCTTCTCCTCCGCGGGACAGTGCGACGCGGATTACCTTTGTGATGGAGCGTGCTGTAGCCTTCTGCTTGGAAGGAGGGATCTTAAAAAAAATGTTTTGGACAAAACTTCCACTATATTTACATATACATATATATATATACATATATATATATATATATATATATATACATATATACATATATACATATATATATATATATATAATATATATATATATATATATATATACATATATATATATATATATATATATATATAACACACACATATACATATATATACATACATATATATATATATATATATATATATATATATATATACACACACATATATACACACACATATATATATATATAAAATCATATAACAAAAAAATGATTTTTGGTCCCGATTTAAAACAATTGTTAATCTAAAATTGGAAAACACTAATACTTAAGGGTTTAAAGGTTAAGACTGTTTTGTGTTTAAATTTCTCTCTACATGAGGAACTGTAAGAAATAATTCTAACGGGGAATTTTTGCATTTAAAATAACCCCTTTAGTGTTGAATAAAACATAACTTCTTCTTTTGGCTTTAGTTTGTGATCACAGGTCAAATTAGAATATTCAGCGTAACAGAAAAAAAAAAAAACAGAAAAAATGACCCTGTTATTATTATTAAATACATGATAAAGCTGCCCATGGGTTTTTAGAAGACATGTCACTGCTAATGTGTAATTTAATTATTGTTGGACTTAATGCGAAAACAAGAATGTATATGTATGACTCAGTTAAATATATTCATCAAATATGAATACAGAGCATAAATATGAATTTAGCATAACATTTTCATAGGTCATAGGTCCAAAATGTCAGGCGATGGAATATTTACATCCTATAAATATTTGTATCTTAATTATGGTGTTTCCTAAAAACACAGTTAAAGTAGTAGCTTTTATATTCATTTAACAGAGGTATGAATGCAGAGTACAGAAGGGAAAAACGTGATCAGATGGAGAGAACAAGAAAAGAAAAAAAAATAGGTTATCTTTCCCAATAACTGTGTGAGAAAGGGCTTTGCAGTCTCCTTTCCTGGTAAAACAAGGATAAAGGGAACAGGGAGGAAAATAAATGATATTGTTACAGAGGAATTATCCTTAAGCCTGGGCATGATATTTGAATTGTATTGGTGAATCGTAATCAGGTATTTTAGCTTAGCGCCGCTGCTCTCCGCGCTGAACGCCTACCATCTGGTATTGGACGACGGTGTGACAGACAGAGGGCTGGATGGAGGGGGAGAAGAGGGGGAGGCAGGGGAGTCTGGGAGACGAAAAGAAGCTGTTATCCAACTGAAAAGCCAAGCGACTTTAGTTCCCCAATCTCTAAATCTACACATTGTAATGTAAGTCCACAGACAGGAAGCCCAGAGCAAACAGTGTTTTTACGGCCAAATATAGGCTGAAGATCCCTTCCAATCATGAGGGGACAGTTTGGCTGCGAGGGGGGCTTTGTTCGCCACAGGTAGGTGAGGGCGGAATGAAAAAAGAAAGGCTAATCTTTAAACTATTGCAATTTACTTTTTTAAAACCCACAACATTTCTGTATTTGTGTGATTTTGTTTTGTGAAATTGAAGCTTTGGGTAATAATTGATGTGGTGGTTTACATGGTGATGGACAGATATCAAACTTTGAAACTTTCCTCAGGCTGAAAAACTATGTGATGTACTGAGAAGAAACATGAGCGTCAATAAACTAAAACGATATGAGCAAGTCTGAAAGATTTGTACGAGTCTGATTAACAGCAAATTTAAAATAAAAATGCACAAAATTTAGGAAAATTACACTTTTTGAAATGGGCTAAAACACATTTTAATTATATTTCATGATGTCTTTGATTTTTGGTAAGGATAGACATGAAAAGACCCACAGACAACAGAAATTTACAACATTTTTTGAGTAAGAATTAAAAAGCTATAAATAAAGTTTCTGCTTTAACCTGTAAGAATAGGACGTTTGTAGTGTGACGGTAAAACTACTACTTACCTACATATATTATACAATACAAATATGAACACTTACCTTATTTCAGATGCAATACTTAGGTAGCACATGAAATCAGTTCCATAATTTTGATTGAGAGCTTCAACAAAACCTTAAAAATCCCCTTAAGATATATTGCATAACAACATATTCAAGTAAGAAAAAAAATATTTTATATATTTTTTACGTACTAGTACTTGCTGATATTTCTAATAAAGAGTGTAATAGAGAAAAAAAAAAAAAACAGATGAAGTTATTTAACATGTGTTTTAGCTATATGGCTGTAGGGACAGTGTTGAGTCACATGGGAAATTAAGAAAAATGTATCACGTTTATATGTTTATGTATATATATGTCTCAAATTTACACACACCATTGCGGTGCTTCCACCTGCACTTTTTTTTTCTTTGTTCCAAGCATCTGGTTGTCATAATACAGCATATGTTGATAGAATTGTGGTCCCACTTCCCACCTTACTCCTCAATACTCTAAATGTTGTGATGACACCCGCTGATAGAAACGCTTTTCTTCCCTGAACTGAGCATCCTTTATGGTCACTGAGGGTCAGACGCAGACAATAACACTGATGATCGGTAACAGCTGTGGGTGAGCACGATGCCCAAACAATTATCAATGAAAGGGTGTGTGCGTGTGTAATGTGTGTGTGAGGGGAAATAGCATAGTGGTGGCGATGGCGGCGGTGGGGGGGGGGTTCGTTTCTTTCTCTGCGCCTCGCCACCTATCACAATTCATTACTGCAAATTAGGGTTCAATAAAATTGCTATTCAGAGATAATTAGGAGTCGGGTTGGGGACGAGGGAAGGGTGCTGGAGGGTTGGAGGACAGAGGAAGGGTGAGGCGGGAAGTGGTGGTAAGGGTTGGGGGGGGGCGGTGGATGTCTCCGTGACCCAAACCAACAAATTGAGGGTCTGCAGCTGGGACAAGTAAAATGAGACCCACCACTGCTGCATTCCACACAATGAAAGGGAAAGAAAGACTCTGCCCAGACACTTTACCTGCTGAGGCGGGACTTGTTTAAAATCACCGTATTTTTTGTCAATGACTGGTCGATTTTCAAATTTATGTCATCAATAAGGCACACTGAACTATAAAGCAAATTAAGTAAGACAAAAGAATCAGAGATACGTTCTTAAGACAGTCAGACTTCAATAAGTGCGTTCATAGCAACACTTGTTTGTGACATGCTACATGTTAGCGTATTTGGAATACCTGACTCCTAAACTTGTTTACTAAGTAAAAAATAAAAAACTAAACCACTGTGACTTCGCCAACTCCTAATCTTGTCTGTATCATGTAATAAACCTAATCCAATATCGCTACACGTTAGCCGTCTTAGCGTATTCACAAAACTCGTGCCTCCCAACCTTTTTTGGAACACTTAGCTAACATGCTACATGCAATTAGAGTAAAATCCAACCTTTTTTCGCAACTCGCTGAAAAATAAACAGATATTTTTAACAGAATTAATCCATATTTTAGGTGCTTCAAATTACAAGGTGGGCTGTTATTTAAAAAAAAAAAAAAGGAAGGCTTTTAGGTGCATATTATAGTGTGGAAAAAATGGTCAACAAGTCATTTCCCCCTTTCTTCTCTTTAAAAAAAATACTTGAATGAAGCCCAATGAGGCAATTGATTGGTGATATTGGGCTATATAAAAGAAATTTGAATGACTAAAAACAAGTCAAGTTGGCCAAAAAAAAGGGTTTTCTATAATTTAGTGATATGTCTGGTTGTTGCAAATATGTGAGTACATTGTTGAATTAATGTTACTTTAATTTGACTTTTCACAAAAGCCAAGATCATCCTCCTCAGTCAGAAGTTAAGCACAAATTGGTTAAATAATTGGAATAGTGTTGACAACACATCCATTTTTAAAACCTTTGTCCTCACGGTTTTGTTTTATTATAAATGTACATCAAAATGACTTTAAAAAAAAAAAACTATCATAAACACGTTTGATTTTTTTTTTAGGAGTTTGCTCTTACACTCTTAGCCCGGACTAGTTGAGTTTACTAAAACGGTGCGTTGAAACAGATTGCCTTAAATTTCTTAAGTTTTTACATAGATCCAAAACTAGACAAGTTTAGTTCAATTAACTTAAAACAGTACGTTAATACATTTGTCAAAAGGAAATGATGCTAGTAAAGTTTACTTAATGAAATATGTAGTCATAACTTATAATCATAAGTACATTATGTTTTCAAAAAGTAACATTTTTCAAGTGGGAATTGAACCCTGGGTTCTTGCATGCTAGTCCTGTACTTAACCAACTAAGCTATCCATGTACTGATAGAATCATTTTTGCAGAAGACAGTAAAATCCTTAATTTTGATCATTGATTAACTATCTGCTTCTTCACTTTTAGTGGCAAAGTCCTTACGAACTTATACTATTTTAATACATTAAAAAACCTGTACGAAACTTTTTAAAACAGAGTGCAGAGAATGTCCTATGAAAACAGAAATGATTTTGACAATGATGATGGACGATAGTTGGGAATGGTTTGGTCACTACAACAACATTTTCTTAAAATCCCAAAGGAGAAAACATGTTCACATTTTGATCATCAAGAAAAACAAAAAAAGAATGCTTACTTATAGCCAATTTTTGGCTAACAACCAGCGCTTTCAAACTCTGGGGAAAAAATAGGATTTAAAAGCAACTTTTATGAACAATAAATATATAAAATTTTACAATGAGAAACTCAGCTTAAAGCAAATTCTGATGCTGATGAAAGAATTGTAAGGAGGAGGACCAAGACGTTGCTAATTAATAAAGGGCAGCATTAGAGCCAGTTTCCATTAAACATAGTTTTGATATAAGCTCCGCCCACTCTTGCAGGAACTAAAGAACAGTAGTAATCTCTACATAGTATAATTAGTAACACTTAAAACTAATCTTTAATGTGTCAAACAACAAATTTATTTAAGTAATGACACCAAACTAAAAATTATAATGAATGATTACTCAAAATTGTTATTACAGCTAAAGTCAGGGTTTACAGTGTATATGGAAAAGTTGTTACAAGTATGTCTGTTTTTTTAAGTGATTGTTTCAATGGATTCAGTTAGATTCTCTAAAAGAATTTTTTAGGAATCTTAAAAAGAGGGAACTTTTGGGTTTAAACCTTAAATTTATATGTACAGATTAGAAAAACAGTAGTGATTATATCGCATACAATTAATATGCACTAATTGATAAAATGTATTTTAATAACAAGATTGACCAAAACAAAATTAAACTAATACATAAACATATTAATAAGTCATAGCAGAGATTTTCCCTGTTTTCAAAAAAAAAAAAAAAAGAAAAGAAAAGGCAAACAATATTCTTTAAAACAGTAATTTCTACTATTTTGTTAATTATCCTAATTTAAATTAGGGGAATTTAAATACGCAAAAATCATACATAGGTGCTTTTTCATTAGGTTTTCTTTGAGACGGATAAAATTTTGGGACATGCATCATATTATCATATTATCTCAACAAGTAAGCATGGCTTTAGTATTAATTATCTGAATTTATTTATATTTACATATATATATATATATATATATATAAAATTAACCTTTCAAATTTTATGGTTGTGAAATTTGGTCTCTTAATATTGATCGTATTTAATTTGTTTGAAAGGGTTAATTATTAGTAAAAAAATATGTTAGTTTTTCTTATTTTTTTAAGGTTGTAAATTAAAGAAATTAAATGACTAAACTGGATAAGAATAGGACAAAATGTTGTTGTATAACTTAAAAAACACCAACCTCTTGAAATGTAATTTTAAATGCTATAAAATTATTTAATTCTTGTTTGTAACTAGATTTTAAACATTAATTAATCTAAAAAAAAAGAAATTATTTGGTTACAATTCACCACAAATTAAAGAATCTCGCCTATTACTACCTAAATTACCTTTAAATATCTAAGTGTGTAGTATAGATAAATATTTTGCTACAGTTATTAGTGACAAAGTAATTTTTTTTCAAATTACCAAGCTGTTTCGCTTTTTTATTTTATTGGTGCTAAAGAAATGAATTAAGTAAAAAACAAACAAATATAAAGGATCTAGAAATGTAGAATTGGGTCACCAAAATGTAAAACTAACAGTTCTGTTTGGGAAAAAAAGTCTCCACTTAGATTTTTAAAAAAGCTGAATTAATTTAAAGGTGGAAAAAACAAGAAAAAGTGAGAAATCACTTTGATTCAGATTAGTTTGAAAGGCTTCTTTGGCTGCTCTCTCTGACATTCAGCTGCTCTGCTGAACCCGTCAACTTTAACTCCCCTCGTTCTCTCTTTTGGCTGTTTGTGCCCTCCGTCCTCCTCTTCTCCTCTCCTGTCCCCCAGCTGTCTTTGCGTGCTACTCTGGCAGAGGCCCCCGCGCCACTGGAGGGGCCGTGTGAACCGGCCAGTTCGGTCACCTCGCATCAGCGTCGGGTCGGAATGCGCCGTGGCCCCGGCCCCGGTCGGCGACACCACTCTGGGGGTTGAAGTGGGGGTTGTTGGTGGAGGATGTTGTCGGCCGAACAGGTGCTCGGTTGGGGAGCAGGGCTAAAATAATGTTGATGTCACGTCCCCCGCCGCCCATTGTAGTTGGGAGGGACATAGACACCAAGGGACACAGAGAGCCTGTGGGCCTGCCTCTCTAGAGGTCACTGTGCCAGATCAGAATCACACTGAACCTTTACTTATTAAGTGGCTCTCTGTGCACCCTTTGGTTAGCCAGTGATGCACGTCAACTAAGCCTGTTCTTCTGCACAGAAAGAGCCCAGTAAAGAGATACCAGTCAGCGTTTCAGACAGCCATTCTGCTGTTGTGTTTATCACTGCTACTACCTGCCACTTTGAACAAATATGGCACATGATACCAGAGGTGTAGCATTCCTTCCCTCTTCTCCACTCCTCGTTGAAAGAAGTCCTTTACACACTAACACAGAGCGTCACAGACTCTCTGATCAGCAATTATGCACTTTAGAGGTATTAAAAACTGCTGAGAGGGGGAAAGGGGGCCTCCGGGGACCCTCTGTAGTTCGTAAATACACTTCTCTCTGCGAAATGAAAGGCAAAGACCTGCCACGCGTAGACGTTTCTCCCGCATTAAATGTTATATCTGTGTAAAACAATTATCCTGCGCGGATTTCAGCTTTATTTCCTCGCGTCTTATCTCACGTTGTAGCAATTTAAAGAATGACAACGTATGTGTGTGGGCACACTTCAGCTCATGGCTGTATCTATAAATATCTTCAGCCAAAGTCAAAGATCGTACATTTTTAATCGAGGAACTGGCACAAAATATCATCATATATTAATTTTACTGAACAACTGGGTTCACTTTTTGTATTTCTTGTATACGTTTGTCTTTTAAATGTATCTGATTTGACAATAAAGTTGCTTCCTCCATTACATATGCAAATGTGGAGAAAAACACACAAAAATGTCTCTAAGGAGTAAAAATCTATAGCAGCTTCCTGCAGTGTTACAGTATTGACGTTAAAAAAAGTTTTTGCACGAGTTAAATGGTAGCTTTTACATACTAAATATTGTTAAATGGTAATATACTTGAATATTCTGTGTACAACAGAAAAATAATTTATAATATACCCAAAAGTAGGTTTATCTGTGTTTTTTTTTTTTTCAATTTAGTGAATGATGACTTTGAATACCTGAAGAGAAATGCAAAAAGTAAGACAATTAATGATTTTTTTTAAGTCATTACTTTTAATTATTAAATGCAACTTGTTGACTTTTGTAACAGAATAATTTACCCTTTGGGATATGAATTAAGTTCAATTCATTCATTCATTCATTCATTCATTCACATATATATCTGATATATGTGTCAGATATATGTGATATATATATATATTTGTGTAATTAGATAATAATGACCTGTACTTGTTAATTTTTTTATCACGATTATTTTTATCCTAATAATTGCTGTAGAAAAGCCAAATTTTAAGATATTTTTATTCAAAGTTGTGACATTTTGATGCAGTAAAACATCAAATTGCCAAAAACAAGAATACGACATCAACATTGTTTTAATTTTAATTTAACAGTTTAACAGTTTCTGCGCGATCCAAAAAATACCACAAGCTTTTTATTACTACAATATTACATGTGGACATATTTTATTCCACAGTTTAACATCTGATACCATCAGCTGTACAGATACCCCATTAATTTAAGATAATGAACACCTCGTCTGTCTTTATTCTTTACATAATAGATAGAAGTTGTGGCGTTGTAGGCTTGTTTGCGCTAGTTCTGTTAGGAAACACAAAGTCGCACTTTGACGTCACAGCAGCAGCGCGGACCGTTCCGCGCATAAAGCGGAACGTGCCAGAGCAACGCCAGAGGCGTTTTCAGCTGAGTTCAAATAAAATGTTCATGCAAGTAAACCAGCTGACCTTTGTTTTATATATTTTAGAACATATCAATAGCTATAATGTAAAAAATGTAGCAATTTTTAAAAAGGGCTAAAATGTCTGTAATTAATCGCATCTTCCGCGGCAAATCAACATCCCTAATCTATATATCTGTATCATATATATAAATATATATGTGAGTATATATATATATATATATATATATATATATATATATATATATATATATATATATATATATATATATACATACATACATACATACATACATATACACACACATATATATATATATCCCTACAGGGGAAATTTACCAAGGTTGTAAAGAATTTTGGAAAGTGTCTAATAGTATAGCTGACTATATTACATAAATTGGAAAATCACATTAGCATCTTCTTATGATCATGAATTTTTGCCTAAAATAACACCTATTGCATAATGTCCCTATAAACAAGTGGCTGCCACAATTACCGTAGAAAGCCTTTTGCATCAACCAGCCCTAAAGTAGCCGCCATTATTGCTCTGTAGGTCCACAAAGGGCGACGTGCTGCCGTTTGATGACAGCGCGGGTCTTTTGATTTTTTTTAATTGTGCTTGTAATCCTCTTCAGTTGAGGATTTGAAAATGCATCGTTTGAACCACCGCCGCCACTCCCTTCGCCGCCTCCTCCAGCAGGGGAGATGCCCACTTCTCCCTCCGCGTTTGGCTTTTAAAGGTGCAATCCCGATGAAATGTAAATCACAGTTCTTGAAAACAAATTACGCACAAAGATAACAGGGCCGACGCTCTATCAATAAGGTATCAAAAAAAAGGGGGCTGCAGCCGCTTCGTTTTCCCTCAAAATATATATTTTCTTTTCAGGGGGCCAAATTGCGGCGGGGCTGTTATCAGAGGTAATAGTGAGCTGTCAACCAAGCCAGGTTGATTACGAGGTTAGAGTAAACAATCCCGTCTAACCGCGGTGGACATTCTAAAAGGGGAGGGAGGAAGATGAGGAGCGCACATCACATTCATCCAGCAGATTTAAATGAACGCTCAGGGGCTTCGATGACCGCCATCACCGGCTCCCCTGTCTCTCTAATTTGTGATAATTGCCTCTTTTTCTCCCGGTGAGCGGATCCCTCGCTCGGTTGTCCTCGAGAAGCTAGGAACTTAGAAATAGAATTAGCAAAAGCAACTGTCAAAAGAGAAAAAAAATATATCAAAATGATGAAGACGGAAACTGCGACAGCAACTGGTTAACTGTGACATCTATTTGGACGATTGATCCATCTCTTTCTCTGTCTCGCCTTTGCAGTTATTGAGCTCAATCAGCTTCTTGTTAGTGCCCAAAGTCGTTCTATTAAACGCAGCTGAGAGACAAATTTGCTACAAATCAGGGCGGTTGAAGTCCTGTTGAGATGCGGCCCCCCTTCCCCCTCGCCGTTTTGTCCTAGCCCTGACAGCAAAGATACCCCGGCAGACCCAAAAGAAGAGGCTTTCTGGGGCCTTCTCCATTAGACACGGAACAATCGGCCCTGTTGTTCGGGGCCAGGAAAGTGATGAGGTTGCAAATGGAATCCTGCGAAGGGGAAACAAAAGATGAGGAGATCGTTTAGTGCAACTGGACTCTCCGGTAGGTGCCCCTCTTGGAAACGTTAATTGATCTCATTTGTTACCTATATCCGGCCGATCAAGCAGCTATCATTGCCGGGGGAGAAGGCGGGGGCGGTAACGTCAATGAAAAAAAAAAGGAAGCAAAACGAAGAAAAATGCGTTAAAAGGCAGCACAGGAGACGCTCTACTCTTACAGGCTTTCATTTCATCCGCGCTCATGCGGTTGCTGAAACTGAACCCGCCCAAATATCCCAATTACACCTGGACTTCTTGTCTTTTTGTAACAAGGATTCAGTTTTTTGTCTCCCTCCGTCTCCTTGCCTTGAATCCGTACGAGCACAAAGTGGTCAATTGTGCAAAGTGGAGCTCAGACGACCTGCCCCAAACATCCATGTGTGTTTTACCGAAGGGGCAACGGATCAGATGTGCTTTTAATGGTTCTAATTGTGTGAATGCTTGGTATAACATTCCCACTATAGTGATTCTCCTGCTCCTTTCTGTACCTATTTTGGCTTGTAAAAACTCAATCACGCTTTTAGCGATTTCAGCAATTTTGGTATGATATGCCCCATCGGAAATGAATGAGAAAGTTTACTCGTCAAAATTTTAAGTAGATTAGCAACAAACTTTTAAATATATATTCATATCGTCATATTTTATTGTAATAAAAAACAAAAAAAAAAAAAAAAAGAGTTTAGCTTCTATTTTAGCAACATGCTAACGCTTTTGGCTAATTTATTTACTGTTTTTGTTTTTATATTTTAGCAACAGGCTAACGGCTTTAATTAATTCAGTCTACTGAGGAATTTTAGGCTATTTTGGAGTTTAGCTACTATTTAAGCAATGTACTATCTTATTTTTGGCTTATTTGGCCTCTACTGAGGTTTTTTTTTTGCTAATTTGGAGCTGAGCTCCTATTTTAGCAACAGGCTAACATTTTTGACTAATTCAAATTACTGAGGAGTTTAGGCTATTTTGGAATTTTGCTAGTATTTAAGCAATGTGAAAGCTTTTCTGGCTAATTTAGCTTCTACCAAGGTTTTTATGCTAATTTGGACTTCAGCTAATATTTTAGCAACATGCTAATGTAGTTGGCTAATTTAGTTTACTGAGGAAATTCAGGCTATTTTGGAGTTTACCTAGCATTCAAGCAGCTTTTTAGGCTACTTTGGCATCTACTCAGGTTTTACAGGCTAATTTAGATTTAAGCAGCATGCTAACAATTTTGACTTTTTTGTTATCTACTGTTTTTTTCTTAGGCTAATTTAGATTTTAACTTCTGTTTTAGCAACATGCTAATATGTTTTGCTAATTTGTTATCTTCTCTGGTTTTTTTTATGCTAATAGGGCATAGAGATTTCACCTTCTACTTAAGCAACAGGCAAACGTTTTTTGATAATTTGTTAACTACTGGGTTTTTTTAGGGTAATTTGGAGTTTATCTTCTATTTTAGCGAGAGCCTAACATTTTTGATTAATTTGGTTTACTGATTAATTTTGGGCTACTTACACATTCCTTGAATACTATAGTTTTTTGGCTACTTTGGCATCTACTGAGGTTTTTTTATGCTAAATTGGAGTTTAAATAATATTTTTGCAACATGCTAACGTTTTTGTCTAATTTCTTATCTACTGATGTTTTTAAAAGGTAATTAAAGTGTTTGCTTTTATTCTAGCAAAATGCTAATGTTTTGGACTAATTTGTTATCTACTGGAGTTTTTTAGGCTAATTTATATTTTAGCTTCTATTTTAGCAACATGCCAACATTTTGCGCCACTTTGTTATGTAATGGGTTGTTTATGTTAATTTAGATTTTAGTTTCTATTTTAGAAACATGCTAATGCTGGAGTTTTTTATGCCATTTTAAATTTTAATCTCTAATTTAGCAACAGGCTAATGTTTTTTACTAATTTAGCTTACTGAGGAATTTTGGGCTAATTTGGAGTTTATTTACTAATTAAGCAACAAGCTTTTTTGGCCAATTTGCTGTCTACTGAGGTTTATTTAGGCTAATTTGGAGTTAAGTTCACATTTAAGCATCACACTAAATATGTTTGCAAATTTGGCATGTATAAGGGATTTCTAAGCAACTGTACTACAAATTTTTCAGAAATTTAGGTCAACTTCAGCGCTCTTTCATAGTTCTTAAAGGAAGTTTCCAAGCTTTTAGCAAATTTAACATTTTGCCAAATAGTTTTTGCATTTTCAACAAACCCCTTCAGCAATTAAAGTCAATTGCATCACCATTTTCAGCAAAAAACTTCAGCATCTTCATCCACAACTTTCAGCAAAAAGCATTCAAGCTTTATCGCAGGTAATGCAACTTTTCTAGCTGAACACTGTGTTAGTGTGCATTTGCGGTAGCTGAGCTCTTTGAGTAATTAATTTTCCCTTTGTAATTCCCAGTCTGGATTTTTATAAAAGAGAACCCTCAAAGGTGCGAAAGACAGAACACACAGTTTTTTTGGTTCACCTGAACCAAACCCTCTGGGTTGCCCCCGGCAAGCCAGAGTGCAAGTTTGTTTGTTCAAAGTCTCTAAAAAGTAAGCGTGCGATCTCTGGCTTTTGTCTTCCCGTGTCTTTCACAACTTCGCCCCCCTCCTGCCAGCGTGTCTTGGGAGCTGGCATGGCAGGGTGAGAGCTCTCCAAGCTGCCCGCAGCTTCTCATGCATCCAGCTTGGCTGTCACAAGACGAGATGGGCGCCATTCAACCCAATTAGTGAAATCCACTCTGATGCTGGGAAGAAGGGGAGAAAGAAATCACGTTTTTATTTCACCCCTGTCCGTCATCTGCCAATTTCCCTGGAAGTAAGAGAGTGGCACCAATTAATGACTGTTGGCCGGAGGCGGCGCCGGCGATGGCACAAGCGCAGCATGTTTCAAGCGTCGGGTGGCATCATGTGAGGCCTGCTTCTCGAACGACGCTAAAGCAAATGAAATGACACTAATAGGGAGCTCGTTTCCAGCCACTGATTAAAAAAAAAAAGACAAAAACAGACCTGGGAGCTCCCGAGGCATCGCCCAGGACCACGCCCGGCGTCACGGGGCCCTCGCCATGCTCCTGTAATGTCATTTTGGACGTCGGCACGTCTGTCTCCCCGAGGTCATCTTTCTTCAGACTCGCCCATTTTGCGGGTTAGGAAATCTACACTTTCCTTTGGGGTGTTAATTAAGGGAAGCATCCAAAATTAATCAGCAAATTCACTAGGGCGAAGGGCGATGTGTCTGAAGGCCTGGAAACAAGAGTCCACCGAGCGCCCACGGAGAAAGGAGCCCTCGGCTATGGGCGGCCGGATAAACAAGCGCACAGACGGTGATCTGACACAAAAATTCATGTAAGTATAAAATTTTACACTCATTTTCCCTGTCAGCTTGTCACAATGAATTATAAAGGTTGATTCGCTTATCTGGCTAAAGGAAATCATCCAGGCCCGGTCATCTGAACACCATCATATGGTCAGCATCTGCTGGTGGAGTCCTGGACTAGCCATAGAGCTATAGGTGTGCGGAAACACGCGGCGCGAACCACTTGTATTGATAGTTTACAAAGAAAAGCTAAATATGTTTAAGAAAATACCCAATACACTAAAAGCGCTCAACAAAGTTTAGAGTTTTTGGCAACTTCCTTTCTCCTTCACCTCACCCCCTCTGTCACTACACAGGGAAGCGAAGACAACTCACCATTTTCGTCTTTCAATTTATCTTTAGACTTCTTTCCTTTTCTTTTTTTTCTTTGCGTTTTGCCACATTCTCTTAATTAGCACAGTGCCTGCAGGCTATTTGCGACCTTTCCATATGTAAATAGATGGATGCTTTTCCTCCCTCTCCTCTGTTTTTCTGTCTCTCTGACTTGCAGTGACGGGATGAGTCCGGTCAGAGTGAGCCAGCACTCGTGTGCGGTTGGGTGACACCACTCAAGGCATGTTTGGCGGCAGCCCGGGCCTTTTCGGGGGGGAAGCTATAGGTGTCCGGTAGTTGGCTTGACTGACAGCTGGCAGGTGTGATGCTGCCAGCCTGCCGCGGTTAGCAGCAACTGTCTGCTGTCACTTCATTCACCCCATGCCAACTGGTGTTGAGGGGCTGTGTCACTCACGATGTCCTTTAGGCCCGCTCGACAAGGGTGTTTCAGTAACTGAGCGGCTGAGGAGAGAACCGTACTCCGCCGAGGCCTCCGTGCTAACAACATAACCCTACGAAGATGTTGCTTTTCTTGAAATTTTAACACATTTATTCAAACACTAAAAAAGAGAGCATACAACCTGTTAAACTGCATATGCAAAAATTAAACAGACATTTTTTAAAATACTCTACACTTCGCTTCGATTTGAATTATTAAAGATTTTATTATATCTAGTATAGTAGGACACTAATATATATATAGTGTTTTATTTCTATAGGTAACAGCTGTTGTATTTAGCATTTAAACGTAAAAAGTCCTGAAATCTTAGACTGGAAACTTATCAGCAAAAGCTAGGGATGGAATACCTTGGTAAATTCCGAATGAGTTCTAAATTCCACGTATGTGGTTTTAATTCTACTCTACTACTTATACACCTACGTTATCTGTTTTTTTAATATGGAATAGTATCACGTTTTTGTCAAAATGTAATTCATGTATAGTGCAAACATTTCATGTCAAGCACTTTTATGTTTTCCCTAATTACCTTTGGCTCACAAAAAAATTATTCAAGTTTATTTTATTTTGAAGCCTCAGATTTTTCAACTTTTTTTCAAATTTAAGACATCCACATTTGTAAAAAAACAGGTTTTTTATTTGAGAGGGAGGTAATTAACACAATGTTTTACCTTAGTGAAACTGCTATCTTGAAGGACAGTGATATAGATAAGTAAAGTAGTCATAGTATAATACTGGAGTGCAAATGTATATATATTTTTAGACAAAAGTGTATCACTTAGATATATAGACATATATACTGTACACACATATATATACGTATGCACACACATATATAATATATATATATATATTACATACACACATATATAGGGCTATAAATACCTTGTCTTTGACTTACCGCTACTCTACAGTCTGTAAAACGATCTACAAGAATCAACTGATTCTGACTCATACACTTTCTAGCGTTAAGTGTTGGATCGCGGTGAAAAGTCGCCTTTCTTTGCAACAGAATGAGCTGTTTTACAGTAAAGAAGTGTTGAAAGAATGTCAAAACTGGAGCTAAAGCTACGATGACAAAAAGTTAAGTAACAGGGCTACAAAAAGACCTCATAGAGCGGGAACAGTACGTTTGATGTTGGCAATGTCACGAGTCAAGTGTGTTAATGCAGTTTGATCAAATGTTTTATCATCAAACAGGCATTCCAAATATTTCATAACTGTTTAAAAAAAATTGATCACAAGATCAAATTGTTTTTTTAATTGAATTTAATTGACTTTTTTTATGTTAACGTCAAGAAATTGATAATTTAATTTGAATTGGGCCAAACAACTCACTTAACTCTATATAACATTTATTATTATAATTTCTGTGATCAGCCTCTAATTAGCACGATCAAAACTTTCCTTAAGCACCCATTGTATTTAATCCGGTCAATCTTTTCTTCCCTGTGTAGTACATTATTCTTCCACTAGGGGCAGTAGAAGCCAAAACATTTCAAAATGGCTGCCTCCATGAAATCTCAGAAACACTTTTGGCGGGAAAGGTTTTTAGCTAATTTAACAACTTTTTAGAGAGAATAACTCAACTAAAGTTATTCACCTTTATTTAATATCCACTTTCTGTTTTGTAAGAAGGCTAAATCTGTTGATAGTTAATTTTTTACAGTAAAAAAAGTTAAATTTGTAGGCAGTGGGTAAATATGGCGCTTTTTTCCTGAACAGTCATGTCAATATGTTAGCAGTTTAAAAAAAATACTAAATCACCCAAAGTATCATAATTGATAATATTACAAATGAAGAAATGTTAATATTTTTCTGGTTTCCATCAGTCAAATCTTTGATGTAGTGGTCTTTACACGGTGACTACGTTAAAATTGCAATCTAGAAAAATAAAAGCTGCAACTAAAATTGAGAGATAACAGATTACAGTTAGAAAAATGTACCTAGATGATTTGTTTAGGAAAAATATACAATAATTAATCTTACTTATTCGGGATTTCAAGTTTTTGATAATAATAAATAAATAAATAAGGTAATACTGTTTGCCACAAAATTTAAGATTTATTTTTCCTTCCTAGGATATATAAAAATAATCTTTAAATATACTTTCATTATTTAAAAATACACATTTTTATCTGTGTAATTTGGCACACTTTAAATTAATAAATTTTTTTTTCTCCAACAGTTTTTTTTTTTCTTTTTTGTCATTTTCAGGACAAATATTTTTTAGAAATTTTACTCTCAGTTAAATGCTCAAAAAACACACAAGTTTTCTATTTTTGTTGCTTTTTTATCCACATTTCTCATAAATGTCAGCCTGGATTCATGTATATTTATGTGTGCGCACTTTATTCTTGTAACTCAGTAAAAACAGCAAAAAAAAAAAAAAAGGAAAGTATTCCGACTACTAGCTGACAATTTCCTGCACCTCTGGCAGCCCAGTTGTTGCGGCTCCGCGTCTCGAGCGCGGAGCAACGGCGACAACCCCCCTCCACGCCCACCAACCCTCCTTCAAAGCATAGTAATCATGTGCAATATTTCACTGATTCAGATCACAACATTTTACATAATTCTTTGTTTATTCATTTTCTCAGACAGTCAGTGAAATTATGTAAAACACCCTCGATGGTGCTCCTGCATGTGTAATATCACGCATGTTATTCAAACACATTTGCTTACTTGGAGGCAAAGTGTCCCATTTAAATGAGAATATTACGCTTAAATGCCACACGGGTTTATTTAAATGTATAAACAGTGCATTTATTAGATTTAATTTGGTGAATCCTGAGTGCAGACTGGGGGGGGGTTGGTGATGAGCTGGTGGTGTGACTTCCTAATGCTTGTTTAAATTGTCACAGCTTCCTGTCTTTTTTTTTGTAATATTTACCCAGCATCCTCCCCTCTGGATGACGCAGCTCGTGAAGGATGAATTATTTGAATTTCTCCGCCCCTCCGAAACCTTTTTATCATTTGGAATGATCGATTTGGTATAAAAAGTGTCTGATTTAAGATTAAAAAACTTGCTTTCCTCCTCTGAAGTCATTAATTCGCAGCTTCCTCCGCTGGGACAGAAGAACCTCCCCTTTTACCGTCCACCGAATCTTACCAAACAGACTTAGATTTTTAAAAATCAACACCCTGAGTGGATGGATTCCAGTCGTAAAACGGTTAAAGTCCGCCCCGTGAGGATCGTTTCCGCGCGGGCCGAGGATACGATAGCGACGTATCTTCCATACAGATGTTTGCCTCGGTTTCCGCAGCAGTTGGGTCCATCTGTGTTTACAGTAAGCTGCTTAGCACATGTCTGCGTGAAGGGAGGCATATCAGGCATATGGACATTTTACAAAAGGTTACCCTGCATAAATTAGGTGGAATGGCAATCTGTTGACAAGAGGTGGCTCTCCGCGAGCGCCAGGGGTATGAATGGAGCAATAAAAGCATGTGCTTTAATGGCTGCGTGAAACATGCGGGGAGAAGTTGAAACTTTTTTCCCTATTTAAAATGCATAAAGTTAAATTAAAAAGACATTTTTCTAATTTATTTTTTAAAAATGTTAAAATGAATGAACCAAATATTTATAATAAGTTTTAAATGTCCTCATTTAATCATAAAAATACAAGATCCTGCTTTTGAGTCATACATGTGTAACTTTCAGGCTGAAGCTGGACTCTTTTCTCGTCTTAGACTGACATCTAGTGGCCACTTTTGGTAAATCTTCTACCTTCATAATAATGGTAAAATCATAAAGTTAAATGGCTTTTTAACATTAGTAATTTTAAATATATTGAAATACACACATTTTCTCTAAATTTAATCTTTTTCAGCATCATTTCAACCTAGTTTTAGATTAAGCACAAATAATTTATCAACTCAAATTTTAAATAAGTGTCAAACAGGGCAGAAAACAAAACAACTGAATGTTATTTATAATTTTATTTCTTTGTATTTAATAAATCAAAAATAAAATTTCATGTTTAACAACCAGATATGGCTTCTTTTTTTTTTTTTTTTTAAAGGAAGGCTGGACTTCAATGCGACTAAATGTGACTTTATTGACTAAATAAAATGATTCAAGGAGAAAAAAAATCTAAAGATGATGAAAATTGTATTTTTAACATGTTCTTGTGGCATTTTTATGATGGTGGAAAACATGAGGAAATAAATATTTTTCTTTAATATATTTTTGAATATTTGTTAATTAGTAACTGACAAAAAAACAGTAATGTTATGTCAGGTGACGGGAAGGGGGGGCGGTTTTTCTGGAATTGTGTTACCTAAGTAACACTTAAAAATTTGCTTTAGTCCAAAGAACACTGTAGCTAAAGCAACGGTGTTAAGGTGTTAAATTGTTTGCGGTTGTGTCCTTCTCACTCTGGATAATCTTGTCATTTCCACTAAATCCAGATACACTAAGTTTAGTTGCTTAACTTATTAGAGATAAACCGTGAAGAAAAAAAACTTTACAATAATTTCTAACGTTGTAGTCCTTGGACTTGAACTGGAACTTAGAGAACGTCACAAACATTTTGAGACCATTTCAATGCTGTATGCTAGTACAATTGACGCTGGTACTTGTAGCTTAGCAAGTTCAAATTTTGTCATTGTTCGACTAATTAAATTGATAATTAAGCTGAAATGAGAGTTTTAAAGCAAAATGTTACATTTTAATATTTTTAACCTCCATTATTTGGATAGATTGTTAAGATTACCTTTTATTGTGAACTATGACCCAATTTGAAACATGACAATATAGGGACAGGGGGAAATAAGGTTAATTATATTATGATTATTATTATTTTCTTTTTTATGTAAAGGTCACATTTCTATGGATGTATGAAAAAAGGCTCAAGTCTTTTCGTGCTGCTTTTAAGGCTTGAATTTTTTCTCAAGTTGGTTTATTATTTAACAAACGTGAAAACTTGTTTTAGAATTTATTGAATGATAAAATTACAAATAAACATTTGTAAACACTTATTATTTTTGAACGTTTATCTTTTTTTTCCTCCAGTCCTTCCAAACTTCTTTTTTTTTAATTTAGTTTTTTTTTTTTTCCTATTATTATTTATGTTGTTTGCTTTTAATAGATCCACAATAAATAATAAATACAAAACACTCACTTATGGTCTTTACTGACAAGCAAACGATCCAAACAATGAAGCTTGTTATTCCAAACATAACAGTGACTTTTTAATACCCATCATTTATCATATAAATTAAACCAATCTGAACTCCACAGAAACATTTCTCATTTTTCTGATGCTACAGGTGAATTCTTCCATTGAAAAGTCTATGCCAAGGGTGTCCAAAGTCAGGCCTCGAGGGCCGGCCTCCTGCTGGATTTCCAGACCCCTGACTTATCTGCTGCTGATTACCTGGATCAGGTGTGTTTAGCCAATTAGGAGCTTCAATGGCAGGTCAGTTGGAAAACATGTAGGACGCCGGCCCTCCAGGACTGACTTTGGACACCCCTAGTCTAGGTCAGCGGGACGTAGATGCACCTTTAGGGCTTCGGCGTTTAAAGTTTTTACAAGATACGTTCACACCAGTCGCGTCAACTCGTGTCTATAACACGCGTAAAGTCAAGGCCAGGAGGCCGGATTCGGCCCTCCAGATTTTTTAAATTTTATTGTAATGACCTGATGTTATCTTGCTCTCATTTCTAACTTGTATAATTTTGAAAAAATATATTTTTGTGAAGAGGAAAATATTAAAGGTTATTTAAGGTTTAAGTTGATTTATTCTGGAATAAAAGTCCTGCCTTTTTATTATTCATAATTATGTTAAAAAGTTACGGTTTCAAAAACAGCCATTCTGCTAGCTCTTTGGACTATTTTGGTATTTACTAAGATTTTTTAGGCTATGTTGAAGTTTAGTTAATATTTCAGCTACATGCTAGCTGTTTTGGCTAATTTAGGCTTTTTTAACGGTTTTTAGGCTGTTTTGGAGTTTAGCTAATATTTAGCTTTATGTTAACAGTTTTCGCTAAATTAGGCTTTTTTTTTTTTTTTTTACATTTTTTAGGCTGTTTTAGAGTTTAGCTAATATTTAGCTTTATGTTACCAGTTTTGGCTAATTTAGGCTTTTTTTACATTTTTTAGGCTGTTTTGGAGTTTAGTTAATATTTAGCTTTATGTTAGCAGTTTTGGCTAATTTAGGCTTTTTTTAAAACATTTTTTAGACTGTTTTGGAGTTTAGCTAATATTTAGCTTTATGCTAGCTGTTATGGCCAATTTAGGCTTATTGTTTAAGTTTTTCAGGATCTTTTGAATGTTGGCTGTTTTTAAGCTACATGCTAGCCGTTTTGGCTAACACTTTTTTTTTTTTTTTTGAGATTTTTAGGCTAATTTTGCTTTTACTTAATATTTTAGCTGGGTGTTAGCTTCAGCTTTTTTAAACTATCAGCTCCAGTCACAGGCATCTACGTAAAGTTCATTGATCATGCGGGGGAAGTTCAACCACTTGAGCGTTTGCTAAATTACGAAAACAGACCATTGAGGAACTTATTGATTTAGTGACGTGCATAGAGCCGTTCTAAAAACACTCAAGCACCAGCCGTTGTAGAAATGATTACAAAAAGAAATTAATAATTGCAGTTTGTGCCTGGACGGAATTATATGACACTAAAACAGAGGTCTCAAACTGGCGGCCCGCGGGCCATTAGCAGCCTGAGCATGTCCACGCTTCTTTGATGATAGCTTTGTATTTTGCTTGTGATGTTTCAGCTTGCTTTATGCGTAAAACTACATTTACGATGGTCGTTGGATCTGGTCGTCATGAAAGTCCTTAGCAACAGTTGCTAGCGTCGTTAGCTCCTGTCCTTTCACAGGACACGCAGAAGATATTGCTTAGTAGTAAGTAGACATGAACAAATGTTCAATAAACTTGTTTAGTAGACAGAGACAATAGATCAGGGGTCGGCAACCTTTAACAGTAAAAGAGCCAATTGAGCTTGTTTTCTGCTGATCAAAACTTTGAAGGAGCCACATAGTCTTACTTTAACCTTTAAGAAATTTGGATTTGCATTCATGACTTTTTTTTCTGATAAAAATAAGAATTATGTCTATTTTTTTGACAAGAACACAAGCAAAAATATAAAAAGAAACTAGCATCTCTCAAAATGTGATTTGACTGAAGCTCAAATAACTAACTAACTAACTTTTCAAAAGTTATTTAAATTTAATAAATATAACATACATTAAATAAATGCTAATTAAGTAAGCCTTACTTTTAAAAAAATTGCTATTTTATTATTCTTTTATTTATTTATTTTTGTTAGTTTTCTCTCTTTATCCTCAGCAGTCTTACACTACTGGGTTTTGTTATTTTAGTTTGGGGTTGGACCTTGGTAGTCTTAGCTTGCAGAACATCACGTAGCATTAACAAAAGACGCTTAGACGACCTGAAACTTGCAGTTTCGTCTTCACCACCCTTGCAAACACTAACCCATCTAATGGATTCAGCCTAATCGGCGTCTGTTTGCTCTCATCCGTGAGTTACCTTCAGCGCCGCGTGGGTGGTTTAGATTGATTAACAATAACAGCAGCTGACTAGACAAGAATCATTCCACAAAAACAAAGCGTCTGAAAATCAAGAGAGGGAAAGGGTCGCCGCTTTTTTTTTTTTTTCCAGATGTCATTGAAGCTTTGTCAGGCAGATGGAGGCGGGGGAAGTTCAAAGGCCGACAGTAGAGCGGCGACAGCGTCCACCTTTGATGTGAGCTACTTCTAAACGGGCAGCTTTGATACAAGAGCTCGAGAGGGCTCAGCCGACCACACGGGGCCTCTGGGAAAGAAAAAAAAAAAAAAAAAAGAAGAGCTGCCGGGTTGTACAGGAAAAGCGGTTAAGTGGGGGAAATTCATATTCATGCCAGGATTGCACAACATCACACGTGCTAAGTGGCTACAGAAACAAAAGAGGGACTTAGGGTACACAGTCCACGTGGGACGTGTGAGCCAAAACGGTTTTCTTTCAGCAACTGCCAAGCGCAGTTGGATGGGACGTTTTTGGTCTCATTTTTGATATGACTAACGCAGATGTAAACATCCATGGAACAGTCATTGAGAAAAAGGACTGAAAACTGGAGTGGCGTAGTGGAGTAGAGGGACGTGAGAAGGCCCTGCTTTGAATCGGAACTGGGTCCTTTCTGGGTGGATTTTTTTTATTTAGGGCACTCTGGGTTTGTCCTAAATTATACTTTAGTTGTTTAGTGGTTGTTGTCTTTGCGTTGGCGACCTTTCCAGACAACCACAAGTTTTGCCCTTCAGTGGGTGGGATAGGCTCCAGTATCCCCCATATGCAATTTGGGAAATAAATAAAGGACTCATGGCCATATGAACATTTAGCTCAAGTCACAAACTGTCTTTCTAAAAATAGTGCAGAAAACATGATTAAAGTCCTTGTGCCATCTTATGGGGTCCAGATGACCCCGGCCTTACATCGTCATGTTACAAAAATCTGAGCACTACAGTATTAGAGGGGTGGTTAAGAACTGATTGCAAACCTATTTAAAGAATAGACTTCAATATGTTGAAATTTATGGCACCGTGTCAGAACAAAGCATAATAACGTGGAATTCCCCAAGGCTCTGTTTTGGGACCTAAATTGTTTATACTTTATGTAAATGATATCGTCAAGGTATCAAAAAAAATTAGAGCTTGCTATTTTTGCGGATGATTCATATATTGTTCAGGTCAAGATAATTTTAATTAATTATAGAAATATAAAGGAAGTTAATTAAATAAAAAATTGGTTTGAGAAGAACACGTTATTTTTAAATGAAGGGAAAAGAAAATTTATTGTGATTTTTGATACAAATAAAACAAAAGAAAAAAAAAACTTCACTTTGATTGAATAGAAATTGAACATGTTTACAAAACAAAGTTTCTTCAGCTCCACATGTTGAATATTTAAAAAAACTAAATATCTAAGCCATTGGTATAATTCATAGAACTAAGAGAACACAGAGTACAAAATGTTGGCATATTTTATATTCAACCTTAATTCTTCCATACTTCCAGAATTGTAGTGACATTTGGGGAAATATATATATAATAATATTGATCTAATCATTAAACTTCAAAAAATAGCAATTAGATTAATAAATAATGTTGGTTTTCGAGAGTCCCCTAATGCGCTTTAAAAAAAATCTAAAACGTTTACTGAGTTTTTCTCAGCCTGAATAGCCTCCATGCTCGGAGTGGAACGACTGGATCCAAACAGCCACCGTAGCCTGGGTATTATGGGATATAAACAGAGTTGGAACCATACGTTGCGGACAAACATGAAGCAACGATGACACACTCGTTGAAATGCGGTCTGATGAATGTCGGCGCATTAACAACTTTTAAAATGATCCTAATCGTTACTCACACAGACGCACTGATTGTCTGGGGAAAAACAGATTTATCAGCAGACTCTTATCGTCATCTCCCTTAGCAGTAACAGTCTTGCAGGATCCCCCCACCATACCCAAGCACTAGTAAAAAGGGTTGTACCTGACATTGATACAGACGTTCATATTATATAAAGGATTAATAAGTGAAGTATTCCGACAAGGATTGCAAAGCGTGGGACTTCCATTTGTCTCGCCCCGCCCTCATAAGTCCTGGCCAATGACTGAAGAGATCATTAGTCAGGTGGTTTTGTTTACAAGCTTTGGTTTGAAACCCAAATATTTGGTTGACGCCAGTCTGACCACTTGGTGAATGTTAGCGTGAACTAATACCACTTGTTGAAATATCTGTATGTCTCCATCTAAGAAAGTTACAAAAACCAAATTTGCTGTTTGTCTTGATTTAATTTTTTTAATGTAAAAAAAAAAAGAATATTTAGCCACACAGAGCTGATGTTTTAAACTGCATCTTTGAACAATCTCCCGACAAGGTTTAATAAAATTACTGAAATGCTCCCCATTTTCTTTATTTTACTTACTAAAATAGTCAAATAAAAACTTTCACTCATTGCCTTTTTTGTGTGAGACAACAGCTAAGGCCGGTCACAACTGCCCCTATGGTTAGATATGGGTTTTCTGGGGACAAAAAGTGCTAAAACTTAACTGGCATCGGGGCACCGTTAAAAAAAAAAAAACATGACTAATACTTCATTATCACACATGACAATCGTATGTTCCAATGACTCAACATGAAGAATTACATTCCTTTCTCAAACAAACTTAAATGTCTAAAACATAATCTCTTTCCACAAGTATTCATTGTTTTCAGTATTGATATGGGCAAAGTGATAGATAGATATGGGCATCTCGAAGACCGATGTCTCCACTGATCCAGTTCTTCATCTCCTGCTTTCCAAATCCATCTCAGACCAATCCTTGCGCTCACGACTTTCCCATTCTCCCACTCGCTCTTTTGTTGCCAAGTTGTAAATGCTGTCGAGTCTTTCTTCGAATGACTTTTCAGCACCAGTTCATTTGTTTTAGAAGGTAAAAAGGAGAAGAAGTCTACATGTAAAAGACAAAGAGAGACACTGATTAACACTGATCAATAAAGATCATTTGGCGTGGAGATGGTGTCAAGAACTTCTCGAGTGCGGGTTGTTAGCGAAACATCAATAATGCTTGCAGGCAAAAAGGACTAGTGCTATTGGATATTTCTAATCAAACAAACAATAAAAGTTAAACCCAATACTTGGTATCATTTTTGCATACATACTAGTCATACACTACTAGGATGTACTTATGACCCACAATACTTCAGGTGGGCCTACAATGTCCTTAGCAATGCAAAAGGTACAGCAATGATGCTCTATCCCTCCTTCCAAATGGCATTCAGGACAAGACTGACACATCTTCACTATATCTGCATACTGGCTTGGGCAGTAAAAACATGGAACCATACATGAGAGAGTTTTCAATGTTTTCTTGAAGTGTCCTGCCCAGGGAATCAAATGACTTATAGGCAAAATCCAAATTCTTCTCCCTGCCCCTACATTTTAACAGAGAGTTACGGAATCATAGCATCTTCGAATTTAGACGACACAAACACTCGATGACGTCATCGATAGTCGCTGGTCATCTGTGCTAGCGCTAGCTGGGCGTGCACGGAAAATACATAAAGTCATGCAAAAAAGGGTAAGTTATTACTTACATTGAAATGTAGACATCTGTGCTTTAGAGTGAACTCAAGTGAAGAAAAGCCCCTCACGTTCACGGCCTGGCGCAAGGCGGCTAACCCTACCAGCGGCAGTGTACAGACCTTTCAAAAAAACTATTCTGGACACCCTATCCCTCCAAATGCCCCAACAATTGGAGAAGTTTAGTGAGGAAGAATTCGGACTCGGCCTTAGTTTGAGGATTGTTGACCTCAAACTCAAGGAACAAGTAGCTGGTCTCCAATTCAACTACGGCAAAAGAGCAGATCACCTTTAGCAACAAACACCTCCTGTTGATGGCCAGATACTTGGGTCAAGTGATTAAGGGTCTTTGAGGCATTACTTGGGTGAGTAAAAGTATGATTTCCCACAGGACTAGGAAGAGAATCAGTGAGTTGTGTACCCCTAACCATGTCCTGTCTGGTATTCATTCTCTAGACTTAAAATTAGTTCAAACATTTACATGCAAGTCCTGTAAACAAAAAAAACGACAATTCAAATCATTACAAACCAAAAGATGGAAACCGTTTCCACTTCCTTTGACCAACCCTCAAACAGGAAGTGAAGCCCTTGGTCACCATTTTGTTCTTTGAGCTGAGAAACAGTCAAATCAATGAACAATTCTAACCTTTGGTGTATCATCTTCCTGCATGACATTATGTCTAAAAGTGAAGAGTTATAACAGATGGGTGTCAAGTAGGAACGACTAATTTGTCATTCACACACATATTTTGTATGTATATATTCTTCATCAGAGGACACCTAAACGAGCTCAATCTCAAACTACAAGGAGCAGGACAAACAGTTTGAGAGATGGTTCGATTCCTGGAGATGCAGCCAAATGAGTTGAAAAGTTCAACATTGTGGATGACAAAGTTTGCAGAACTTAGAAAACAGTTGGAAGCCACACTAACGTAAGATCACTTGACTCACATTCTCCACTGCTGGCCATCTACACCTGGGAAATTCAGCTGTCTTTGGGTCTACATATCTACGTGAGCAGGTGTTTTCACGCATGAAGCATGTAGTCGGTTAACAACTGACCAGTCTGAGGCTCGTTTGTGACTCAAAGTAACAAAACTATGAACCTTAGATCTCTGAGCTCAGCAGTGAAAAGTAGGGCCAGGGTTCACACTAACTATCTTTTCAAGCTTTTGTTTAATTTGATGTTCCTCCACTCACTCACTTTGTTCATATTAGTGGTTTTGAAGTTTGTATAAATATAGAAGGTATTTTGTTCTGATGTAATCTTATTGCTAGGTATGACATACCAATACAGTATTTTTGTTTAAAAAAAATAAACATAGTAATGTCGTTCCTGAGTTAATGTCTACATGTATTTTTATTTGACCTGCTGTTTGCTCATTTAATAAAATTTCAGATATACTGGAAATGTTTTTGTATTTTTTTTGTATTAGAGTTCGCACAACATTTAGTGACGGCACAATGGTCATAGAGAAAATGTTGAATTGGCACTAGAACTGTCACTGACCATAATATATATACTGTATATATATATATATACTGTATATATATATATATATGAACAGATCATCTCTTACGTCACCTTTTGACTTCTACAGTCCCTGTTTGAAGCCTAAACTGTCAACTCGCGGGCGCTGCCTGATTGGCTGAACTTAACTTCGTCTAACTCGGAAGTTAATATTGTTGAAAAGGGACGAGACCAGATAAAAAATTTACACGCTTACCACCGCTATTATTTGAATTTGTCCATCTGCTAACGTCTTCAGATTTAGCTAACGTCTTTAGCTTTAGCATTTACAACTGTCTTTACCTTTAGCAACCTCTTTAGCTTTAGCATTTGCTAGCGTCTACAGCTTTAGCTAATGTGTTTAGCCTTAGCTAACAACTTTAGCTTTAGCATTTACAAATATCTTTAGCTTTAGCTATCATCTTAAGCTTGAATACTAATAACAGTCAGACGGTTCGTGAAGAGACGGATAGATAAGGGTTTATTAGCATTTGTACATGTTAAGATTCAAAGCAAAACAAAGTAAAAATATATGTACAGCTGTGGAGCAGCAGATTATGAATTTCATCGACCATTACATGCATGTATGTATACATTTTATTGAAAAACATTAAGAAAATATAATATGTTGTAACTGACATGATGTCCCAGAGTCAATTAAGTGCTATATATATATCTAAGAGCCATTTTAAAATGTTAGCCATTTCTTTATTATTTGCCTCATGGGGAACATAATTTTCTTGTTTATTTAATCATTTGTATAATTTCCATAATTGTGCTCTTAAATCTCATATTATTACGTTGTTGTTTTTTGTTTTTTTTTTGATGGTAAACAATAGTCCATCGTATGAATCAAATATGCAACCGTCCATTGATGAAATAAAAAGTTTAAGCCCGAGGAATTAAAGTGGTTTTATTTGAGAGATGAAAACGATCATTTTAACATGGGAGTCAATGGGAAAATAAAAATCAAATAATTGGTGTGCTGGTCCAAACAAAAAGACCAAAGAGAATTGGAACCTTGACCAAAAATAAAATAAGTCAGAGAGACTCCTGACCCAGTAACGCCGACCCTCAGAGTTAGCAGCTCTCTGCTAAGGGCTGCCTAACCGAAATCTACCCAATGAAAACCAACGATTAAAGCCCACAAATCAAGACTACCAAGGTCCAACCTTAAACTAAAATAACAAAACTCTTGTATTGCCAAACGCTGGAAAAACACAATCCGAGCATATCCCAACAGTTCCTACAAATGTTGTCAGGTGTCCCAATACAAAGAATTCAATATATTTTAAAAGACAAAGAAGAAGAATTTGAAAATATTTGGCAACTTTTCATTTATTTTGTAAAAAATTGATAATTTTTTGGATGGCATATCAGACCTCTATTTTACTCTGAAGTTTGATAATTATAGTGGTCGATGTTTAAGGAGATCCACTCTTGTTCTTGGGATGGGGGGGGCGGGGTTATCAAAATAAGACTAATAAAATAAGCATCATTTTAAATACTGTTGAAGACATTTGTAATTATTGTATATGTTGACTCCAGTGGAATGTCAATTTTATTTTTCTATTAAGAATTCAATAAAAAGACATTGACCACACCTGAAAGGTAAGCAGAAGACTTTTTAACAAAACTCCTTTGTGCCATTTCGTCAGAGGTTATAATGATTTTCAAGCAACATTTTACAATCAGAAATTATTTCTAATCTCAAATACAGCATTCATTTTTCAGAGAGAATATCTTGAACGACCACAAACATCGTCTACCGTACCATTTGAAGTACCATTTCTTTTATTTTTTACAAGTTCTTCCCCAGTTAGAAGTGCTTTTTTTTTTTCTTTTTGGATCCTTCACCCTAAATTTAGACATCAAAATAAAACAAAATGTCGTCGCCTTTTACTAAGTTCTTAGTGTCAAAATTGATAAAAGTGTGCGTATTTTTTGCCGTTTTGAGTTCATTTTTAGAGCTGTTTTTGGGGATGACAGCAGTGTAAACAACTCTTTAGAAGTGAGAGCTTAAAGTTTGAAATCATTTTTGTTCAAAAAAATCCCAAATAATGTCTTAAATACAGACACACGTTCCATTCAAAAACAGCAAGATTTTATTAATATACAGTAAATTATTTTACTTTGATTTAAAAAAAAAAAAAAAAAAAAAAAAGATTTTTTTTTTGGTAAAATCTTTGTTATTTAAATCTCCAAGTCAAATATTACCCTGCAGGGCGAGGTCTGCACAGTGCGCCCGGCATCATCCAGTCATCGCCTACTCTTTTCACTCTCACCATGATGAGCTGTGCTGCAGAGTGTGTTGTTGCCTAATTTCCTCTAACTACAGCTCTGTGTAATCACATACCCCAATTAACCACCTCGGCTCCCCGTTTCCTGCGACGCGCACGCCGCCCTGTCTCCTCGCCACACCGCATAATTAGCTTTCATCCGAAAATGAAAAGAAAGGAGAGGCTCGGCAATTGTGCAGCCACTCTCTCTTTCTGCCCCGTCTCTCCGGCACTCTACTCCTCATATCATAATGGCCTGCAATTTCAATCAGATGGATTTTTATCGCTGACACTAAGAGAAATTGGCTCTCATCCTAGTCACTCCCTTTCACCGCCGCCCCCTCGCCAACAAACAAGCAACCCGCCTCATTTGATAGCTTGTGCTCGTGAGGCAGCCGTCAAGGAAAGTCCTTGTTGTGACTGGGAGGTCTTAGTTTGATATTTACAAAAGATTTAATTCCCCTTTGTGGGTGCGGGTGGTAATAAGGCTTTTTTAACAAAGTGCAGCAAAATTAAATTTGCATCCACATAAAGTGGGACAAAAGAACAAAAAAGAAAAACCTACAAATACTCAGGAAATTTGAGTTGTAAGCGTCGATTTAGCTAAAAATAGAGGAATGATTTTACAAAAAAAAAAAACAGCTTGAAGGAAAAGGTGTTCTAAAATTTTTTGAAGCAGTTTACCGGTTTCAAGATTTTCATGAAGTGTTTGAAAATAGATCGGAAGTCTCAATAACGGAAAAACAAATCAAAAGCTTTAGACAGTGTTTTGCGTTTTTACATGAATCGTACAGCAGAAAATATCTTATTTATCTCAGTTTGTTTATCCATTTAGAAGAGGAACATGATTTAAAAAAGCTAAATTTATATATAATATATTTATAACTTAAAAAATAATGTTACACTGGTATTTTTAAAATCACTCTAGTTTGAACTGGTTGCTTGTTTGTGTTTTTATTATTATTTTGTTTACCAAAGCTGAGCTTTTCTCCTCTACCAACCCTTCACATCTGTCCGATATGTGCAAATGTGGTTGTTGTGACATGGCCTTTGAACTAAGTATGTAATAATTTCTATAAAGTATTTTAAGCTTTGAAATTTCAAAGAAATATTTGAACCCTTTTTCATTCTGTGGATCGAGCTCTTGTTGAAAACCAAAAATGACCCGATATACTGAACTAAAAAACAGAAACATCAAAATTATTTAAAAAATTACATATATACACATAAACATCAAATACACACACACACCTATATATACACTAGGGCTGGGAATCACTGGGTACCTCAGGATACGATGCGATACATGGCTCACGATATCGATAATATCACGATACTCTGATAAGTGGTAAAAATCCTCTCTAATAACTAACATTATATAGAAGAACACATATTTATTGGGAAACTATATCCCCATTTATTTCTTTAGCTTAAACACAATCATAATAAACAACTTGTCTTATTTTGTGCAACAAATTATAGACACTTTTGTGCATAATTGTTGAAATCAGGTCATACTATGTCTTTGACAAGCATCGACACCAACTGAAATGGAATTATCTGTCAAACTCAATGTTAAAAATCGTAAACGTGATCAGCAGTGCCAAGTTTAAATGCAGAATTGCTGTAAGCAACAGAACAAAACTTTAATAATTCAAATAGTGACAGCTATCTACCTCCAAAGGAACGTCACACCAAAGGATCAGGAATATAACATTTTACAGCCACTGCCAAAAATCCTAAAACACACATAATAATGGCAAAAAATATTTACAAATTCAAATTATATTACAGAATAGCAATATACACATTTAATCAATAATAATTTAAATAATTTTAAGTGCTGAATTAACTAATAACTTCCCTATTTTACAGTGAATTCATGTACTTTATTTTAATTACATTTTTATTTAAGTTCATACATCAAATCCTACATTTTTTTTATTTAAGAATAACTTTAAATTAACATTAGCAAAAAGTAATTACATTCATTTGAAAACTTCACACCATAAATTTACCAAAGTTACACCGTACACCATCAGGTTAAACATCAAAGTGCATGAAACCGAAAATTCCGACTGGTCCCTGAAGTACACACAAACAACTACGAAGCACATGCCTCGTTCCCACAGCACACCGATCAAACAGGAAATAAGTGATCTCGGTCATTCTAGCGCTCAGATAAACTCACTTCTCACCTGCTGCCTCTTCTACAGATGGATGATACCTGCGCACAGGTAGACATGATTTACACACGCGCTACCGAGCCTGTATCTCGCCGGTGTTTTTTCCTGATGTGCGTCGCCATAAAATGTCCGACGCAGCGCACCCTGCTGCTCAATAGTTCCGCGTCAGGTCACTCAGAAGCTTCTTCAAATAAAAATATCCACCTTATTCCTATGCCCCATGAGCCTTTGCGTGAATTATGGGGGATACTTCCTGTAGACGCCGGAAGTAGCATTTATTTACATTACAACTGTAGAGCCGACAGCGCAATCCCCCTTGTTTTGGATCTATAACTACATATAAATGTGGAAACACCAGCTGTCATGTCTTTAAAGAGGCGACGTAACAATTCCGGTGCTGTTAAAATTGAAGGATGACCTTAAAAAATGTCCAAATATAACATACAGTAGCATTTTTAGCTACTTTCTCAGTTGGGTTGCGGCAGATGGTGAAGCTCTGAACAATTTTAAAGCTCCGAGGCATATCAATACCTTCATTCATGATTATTTCTGCTGGAGTTACCACACAGTGCTGATCAATTGTAACTTTATCGTTTTACGTGCTTGTGTGTACATGATGCGAGAGCCAATGAGGGTTGCATCGCGCGGTGAAGCTTTAGCCCGTTTCATGTTTTGACAAAGTTAGCTGTGGTTTCAACATCGGTAATTTTTGAATAGTTAATACCAGGAGATGCAGCAATTACACAGGAAATATCGTCCCTGTTCTTGTGACGCTGCAGCAAATTCACCGCGCTGCAGGTCTCTGCAGTACCCGGCGTCTCTTCTTCTATGGTGGTCCGGAGTAACCCAACCAGAATGTTGGATACGGATTTTCCTCCGGGGTACTTTATCCACAAAATGAAACGAACATACATGTAAAGTCTTAAGTGGCTTCTTAAGATTTACATTTGGAGCCAAATCCTTCTGACTTCATCCTCGCCCGATGGACGGTAAAATCTGTACCGAGGAGGGCAGCTGCACTCCCTCTTCGTCAGCGGCCCATGTTCCACACAACGCTCCTTAAGCCACAAATTTAATTTAGTTTGGGTGTTAGAACAACCACGAGCTGCATAAAGCTATTTTTGAAACTTTTGAGGGATTAAGTAAAACACGCTTCTAAAGTTTCTATATACCGCTAAAGCTAACAAAACCGCCAACTTTCAATGGAAACAAATAGCGCTGTGTGACTTCCGGTTGCTATACCGGAAGTTGCACCCATGACCCGTTTTACATCAGCGGCCCCAGGAATAAGGTGGATAAGATCGATACTTGGTGAGAACCAACCGAGAAACAATCGCAGGACTAAATATGGCGATATATTACAATATAGATATTTTCCTAATATACGCTCACACATCAAATATATACACTATAAATATTATATTATATTATATTATATTATATTATATTATATTATATTATATTATATTATATATATTAGATAATTTATTATAAGCAGTGCTAAAAATTACGTATACTACATATACAAACATATACGTATAGTACTTTATTTTTTTAGACATTTAATATGAAGGTAAACATGCTGAACTTTTGTGTTTCTGTTTTATTTAATTGAATGAATGAAATGGTTTATTTCAAGCAATCAGGTTATAATACATGGAATAACATCACATAATAAATCACAGATAGATCGCTTGAAAGGGGGTGGAAGGAAGCGAACTTATATAATCCCACCCCGAAGAGGTTTAATTGTAAATCGCTTTGAGCGACTTCGGTATGACAAGAGCTTTTAATAAATAAAGTTGATTTGATTTAAAACGTTTAAGCTTAAATAATACACACACGAGCTAGAATCACACACACCAGTTTAATGTACACACACATGTAAAACTGAATGTGAAGTTTCAGAAAGAAGAGAAATGTGAGAAAACCTTAACGTGTGTGTAAAAAATGTTTTAATGTGAAGAAAAACCACACGCTCACACAAGAAAAAAGATTTATTTGTAGTTTCAATTTTCTTCTGTAAAAGAGTTTCACACAAATCCTTTGGGAGTCCCAGACTTTTGACAGGGAGGAAGAAATCGACCAATCAGAGAACGGGGTTCATGGGGGCCATTTTTTTTTTCAGCAATGGCGAACCTTGCTGGAGTAAAGTCTCTACAAAATACTATTTTGACTCTTCCCTTCGTTGTTTTTCTGTAAATATACTCTTACCCACAAGAGAACCCAGTGAAGAAGGAGCACGGAATGAGGAGCGAGGGGGAGGAAAACAAATTCAAAATCCTCGATTTAAAGACCAAAACTCAGAGTCAGAAAAGACAGATCAATGACTGTAACCAGGGACGAAATGAGAACCAAAAACCTGCTGGAACGTGAGCTTAAACACGTCAACTATCTTTTGTTGTGTCTTGATTTGTGCGATCATGTGGCAAAATGTTCACAGCTGAAATAACTTTGTCACCTTGTCAGAAACTGTTTTCGCACGCAGTTAGCGAGACGTTTTCCCGCGTACGAAAGCAGGGATGATGCCGTTAAGAGGTTGTCAGCTGCACGATGGCTCCTTACAGGAACGGCGGTAATGGGACATGAACGCCACACTGCCGTGTCACCAGGAGCTCTTCCAGTCGGCTGAATCGTTGTTCAGCCGAACAAGTGGTAATAATCCAACCCTGACATTTATCACATAATAAGGTGTTTCATCCAGATCTCGACCTTTGAACGCGACGACACGGCGATGGCAAACACTGACTTCATTTCTGGTTCTCGTGGTCGACTCTTTTACCCTCCCCCAATCTATTGCCTCTCAGCCCGTTTGTTCTCTTATCTCTCCGTGTCCTGAACGAATCGATGCGGCGCTCGTTAGCCCAAGGATGTTCATCAGGGAGCGCCGGCTCAGAGGAGAGATTGGCCTAGAAGAAGTTTAGAAAAAAAAGAAAAAAGATGGGACGAGCGCAGCTTCAATTTGTACTCAGACAAACACTTGAATGCACTTCACAGCCCTGCACGCCCAAACATCCATGATGGCCGTGGCGTTTGACGTTTCTCTACTTGTTCACGTGCTACAAAGTCCAAATCCAACTATATTGGTTCTCTTTGAAATGTGTGTCCAACTTCATCTTTTGATTGTTTTCTAAGTGGTATTTTAATTATGATTATGACATTTTTGGCAAAAAAATGTAAAAAAAAAAAAAAAAAAAAGCCTGTATCGTTTCTTTTTTTTTTGCATAGCTTCAGTAGAGTAGAGCAAGCAGTAGTTCAGAAATTCACCTCTGAGTTGGGGCAGAATAAGCTCGCCCTTAAGCGACCTGGTTGGAAGCAGAAATGTCGTAACTATTGCTGGAAGCTGAATTTGTCTAGACCACTGACCAGGGGTCGGCAACCTTTAACATTAAAAGAACCATTTGGGCTCGTTTTCTATTGATCAAAACCTAGAAAGAGCCGCACTGACTTATGTTAGCCTTTAAGAAATCTGGATTTGCATTCATAACCTTCTTTTTATTTTAAATAAACATGAATAATGTCTATTTTTGCACTGACAAAAGAAAAAATATATATTAAAAGAAACTAGCATCACTCAAAAAGGGATTTTTTTTTACGTTTGTTAACTTTAGTACCAAAAAAGCCAGCTTGTTGCTTAATTACTAGCTGTACTTTAAATGAGTATAACACTTCTCTATGAATTAAATCAGCCAAAAATTTTAGCATGTTGTTGAAATGAAAGCTAAACTCAAAATTAACCTAAAACCCCCAGTAGATAACAAATTAGCTAAAAATATTAGCATATTGCTAAAACGTTAGCTAAATTCTAAATTAACATAAAAAATGAATTAGAGGCTAAATCCACCAAAAAAAGCTAGCTTTTTGCTTAATTACTAGCTGAACTCCAAAATAGCCTCAAATTTCTCAGTAAACTAACTTAGCATGGTGCCACAATAGAAGCTAAGACTCTAAATTAGCCTAGAAACTCCAGTAGATAATAAATTTGTCCAAAACATTAGCATGTTGCTAAAATAGAAGCTAAAACTCTAAACTATCCTAAAATCCCAATAGAAAACAAATTATCTAAAAACGTTAGTATGTTGTTGAAATGAAAGCTAAACTCAAAATTAGCCTAAAACCCCAATAGATAACAAATTAGCTAAAAATATTAGCATATTGCTAAAACACTAGCTAAACTCTAAATTAGCATAAAAAACTAGAGGCCAAATCCACCAAAAAAAGCTAGCTTTTTGCTTAATCACTAGCTGTACTTCAAATTAGCATAACATTTCTCTGTGAATTAAATCAGCCAAAAATTTTAGCATGTTGTTGAAATGAAAGCTAAACTCAAAATTAACCTAAAACCCCCAGTAGATAACAAATTAGCTAAAAATATTAGCATATTGCTAAAACGTTAGCTAAATTCTAAATTAACATAAAAAATGAATTAGAGGCTAAATCCACCAAAAAAAGCTAGCTTTTTGCTTAATTACTAGCTGAACTCCAAAATAGCCTCAAATTTCTCAGTAAACTAACTTAGCATGGTGCCACAATAGAAGCTAAGACTCTAAATTAGCCTAGAAACTCCAGTAGATAATAAATTTGTCCAAAACATTAGCATGTTGCTAAAATAGAAGCTAAAACTCTAAACTATCCTAAAATCCCAATAGAAAACAAATTATCTAAAAACGTTAGTATGTTGTTGAAATCATAGCTAATCTCCAATTTTTTAAAAATTTACTATTATTTTATTTTTCTTCAGCCAGAGAGCTGCCATAGAGAGATGGAAGAGCCACAGGTTGCAGACCTCTGGTCTAGAAGATTTCTAACCATAACCCGTACCCTAATAAAAAAATGATAAAAAACAAACAAAAACATAATTTTCAGTTACGCCTTAATAAATTATTATATGTCCAAAAAAAACCAAAATTCTCACTCCCAAGTCGTCACATATTGATGTTTGGTTAAGGCCCCTTCTGCTTCTGATGTTTTGGGTGACCCTAAGTCGTCGTTTTCTGATGTGCTGGCTGTTCGTAAAATCAAGGGTCGCGGTGCCTTAAGCGCACTGGTCAAAGGGAGGCGTCCAGTACCAGTATCCTAACCCTAACCAGGTACTAGTATGCCTACAGTACCGTGTCCTGTACCACGTCCAGTACTGGTATCCTAACCCTAACCAAGTACTGGTTCTCGTCCTGTACCGCATCCACTACCGGTATCCTAACCTTAACCTTGTACTGGTTTGCCTCCATTATGCGTCCTGTACTGGTCCTGGTGCGGTACCACATCTGGTCTAGTGTTGGGTTTAGGGTACTGGTACCAGATTTGGGTACCGGTGTGCTAGACGTCGCGGTACTGCACCAGTTCTGGTTCGCGGCTCCAAGGTTGTTTTCCCAGAGATTGGGAACCCGTGATTTCATGAGAACAGCCTGTATGTCGGAGATCGACCAGTTGGGGACCCCAAAACGTCAAAGAGGGACGCTGACGGGTTCTTAAGCAAACGTCAATTTGTGATGAATTTGTGAGAATGTTTTGTAAAAACATGCTTCATACGTTAATTGGTAACTCTAAATTGTCACTAGGTGTGACTGTGAGTGTGTGTGTGCGGGTCGCTTGTGACTTGAGGCTCTGTGACACGAGTGTGAATGACCTGTCCAGGGTTCTACCTCCTTTCATCCAGAATTGGCCGGGATAGGCTCCGGCAGGCCCATGACCCCGAAAGGGACAAAAGGGTTCAAAAAAATATATAAATTACAACAATAAAGGCGGAAAAAAACTAACAACATGGAAGGAGAGTGGATACTTTTCCTAAGTAACGATGCCCGCTTTGGGATGGACCGTGCACCACCCAACTTCTGTGGAAGGGGGGACAGAACCCTTGACCTACCTCACTGACCTTCCCTTCCTGTAACCCGGTTCTGGTGTTTTTCTAGGGTAAGACCAAAAAACTTTAACCTTTTAAACTTCGGTTGAGGACTTCCTGCTAAAGATGCTCTGGCGCCCCCATGTGTCCATGTTGTTTTCTGCAGCCGGGTCCTCTTGCTCATTTCCCATCATCCCTTTCTTTACACCCTCTTGCTAGCTCAAAACCACACAAATCCGTACCTAATACTCGCAGTACTGGTGGACAACATTAGAACTGTAGAGTTTTGAGTCAGATGCCGATGAGGATTTGTCTCAGAGTGGCTGCATCAGAGCGGGAGAAGGACCTGGAATATGCCGACTATAGCGGCTACATCGAAGCTACAAACTTTTTCCAAGAACTTTAGGTTTAATCTTAATTTTCTTTACCTATGTCCTTCAAAGCTTAACACAAACACACACTTACTTTCTCAGTGATCGGCAAAATGCTTTTGTTTTACATCCGTCTGTGCAAAAAGTTTGAATGTTGTTTGTTTTTGTGGGCGAAAAGTATACACACTGAGTTTTTGAATACACACAGAGTGGCGGACTTAGCAGTTTGGGGGCGAACAACAAGATGGGGTCCTCTGTAGTGGTTATATTAATCTTTTCTTGGTTTTGTATTATTATAATAATTCTTTGATTAATAAAAAGTGCAAATATTGTCTTTTTTTATGAGAATATTTAGATTATTGCTACTGATTAATATAAATGATTTGTCTGTGGATGTTTTGAAATTTGATTACATCACTGATATTATTGATCCTTTAAAACCTGAATCTATTATTGTAGAGTATAAATATTTGATATTAAGTCCTGAACCGGATATTGATCATTCATGTAGAGATAATGGTACAGTCCAGGTGGGGTGGGATTATATAAGTTCGCTTCCTTCCACTCCCTTTCAAATGATCTACTTTTGATTCATTATGAGATGTTATTTCATGTATTATGACCTGATTTCTTGAAATAAACCATTCATTCATTTATTCTTTTTTTTTTTTACATAAATGCTTCTTACTACTGTTTTTAATGTAATTTGTTTTGTAAGCGTCTTTGAGTGTCTTTTAAAAGCTCTATATAAATAAAATAAAAATGTAATATGTATTCATTCATTTCTTTTTGAAAATCCTTATCCAGGGTGAAATGTTGACATGTTTTTCTAAATAAGGAAAAAGTCAAAAAATATTTGAGTGATAAAAAAATAATTAAAAATAATTGTCAGAATTGAATGTACTTTCCTCGTCTTCTTTCTGATTTAATAGATTCTGCTATTCTTTTTCCTGTTTTGTCTTTCTTTCCGCCCTTTTGGAACAGTAGAAACTCATTTTTTTTTTACTTTTTAGGCATTTGAAACAGTTCTTTTCTTGCTAGTAGTAGTACTAAAAAAAAAAAGTTTAAGAAAGCTTATGTTTGAAAACTAGACTTCAAATAAAAATAAATTCATAAAATTTGAAATATCGTGTTTGACAAACTGTGCATTCATATTTTCCATTTCCTAACTCTCCTGGCAAGTGATTTAACAATGTGGCATCTGATTTAAAATGACAAAAAAAAAAGCATCAATCTGGTTCTGAAATGAGTAGGAGTCCTTGGTCTTTGATATCATTCAAGCTCCACTCAGTCAGTGGGATGCATGTACACAAAGGGGGGATTTCTTATCTCTTAAGTCTATCAAAATCTGGCATTTTGAAGCATCTGGAGTAACACAGAAGTGCTGGTGGCCTCATGCATCTCACCGATACTCATCTTACAGTTTGGAAATCCTTTTTAACACTCTGGCTGCCTTTGATGCAGCGCTTTGTCTGTTGAATTCATCTTTCATATAAGAAAAAGACTTTAGGGATAAAAAAGAGATGTAGTATCAGCACTTCTGCTGTGGTTGGCTTAATAAATATGTTTATGTGGGAGGAAAATTCAAAAAGATTTGCCTGTATTTGCTCAAATTTGATGAAGTTTTTCATTAATATTTTTAAATTAAAGTGGCTAAAGGCCATTCAGAGAACACTTAAAAGGTATTTTCCAGTTCAACCTGCTTTTTAATATCTTTTTATCATGTCTGAAAACATTTGTTAGATTCTGTTGAAATTTTAAATCAAATTTCTAATTTTTTTTTTTTTTTTGAGGGCGGGGTATCTACAACTAATCTTAAATCCACTCTCAATTTATTTATTTATTTTTAAATACAAAGTTTGGGAAAATCCCGTAACAGAGTAATAATGTGTGAATCTGGTGGTAAAAGTGAAAAAACAGTATTTTTAAAACCAAATTTTATCATGGATCCAGACAACCTACAAGCCTGGCAAATGTTGAAACACACATAGTAAGACCAATTCCTACCATTAAGACCAATCACCTTTCAATGGAGACAACGCTCCATCATCAGCAAATTTTTGATCTAGAACAAACTGTCAAACTCAATCGCACAGGGGGCCAAAATTCAAAACACACCTTAGGCCAAACAGGATAAATGTTTATTAAGCACTAAAATTACGTTTTTAAAACTCTAACTTTTTAACATATTTATGAACTAGCATTACCTGCGTAATTTATTCTACAACTTTTTTTTTACATTAAAAAAATTCTTGAAAAATTTGAACTTTCCTTATAATTTTAGAAGTGAATTCTATAAAATGAGGACCGTTTTGTCAAATTTTAACAACTTTATTAACTTTTATGACATATTTTAATTATTTTACAATACTTAAATCTTGACAATACTTTGTCACATTTTTTTACATCACTTTCATAAAATTTAAACTTTTAAAAAAAATTTTACAACTTCATTCTAATGAAATGGTTCTTTTTTTCCTCATATTTTTACTATTTTATTTTGAAAACATTTTTTTCATAATTATACAAATTTATTCTTTTTTTTTTTACTATACTTTTGCAACTTTAGTTTTTAGCAAGTTACAACTTTTTCATCATTTTAGGACCAAATTTTCAGAGAATAGAGACCCTTTTCTGATATCTTTACAACTTCATTCTCGAAAACTTTTAACATGATTTTTTTAGATGTTGAGTTTTTTCTCATAATTTTGTCTTTGTCATACAAAAAAACACTTTTTTCCCTCCTTTTTTGTATTTTATAAAAAAAAAAAACAAATTCTCATATAACTATCCATTTATTTTCATATATATTATCTTTCATCTTTGACTTTTTCTCAAATTTTGGACTTATACTTCTTCAACCTTATTCTCATATATTTATTGTCTTGTATGGTAGCTATAATACTTCGCCTTACAAACTTACGAGTTATAAGATAATACACAGTGTTAAAAATTACTTCTCTGTCTTTTTCATTACAGGACCAGAGAACTGCTTCACTTTTCCTCTCTTTTTCCCGTCCGTGGCGTTCTTCTCTCGTGTATTCCCGGGCCGGGCCTGCAGCCAGCAGCGTGGCGGGCCCTCAAACCGCCGTCTTCTTGGCACCGAGAGAGCGACAGCGACCTTTTTCCCTCTGAGGTTTGCATACAGAAGAGGGGCTTATCCTCTTACTAAATAAACCTGGCTGGAACCTGGAATCGGAAGAACACAGGAGGGATCATTGCTTCTGCGGCAGCAGCATTCCCACCCTCCCCCCGGATCCTGAGCGAGGGATTATCTCTTTCACTTACCGCCAATGCCGTTCATTTCTCCTGCCAGAAAGCATCAAGGAGAGCCCTGCCTTTTGACTTTTAATATCGCTCACCTGGTAGGATCATAAACCCTCGTGTTTCTTTCTCTTCATCCTCTTCTTTGATGATTTCTTTTCTTTTTAAACAGACGAACTTCAAACTACGGCGCCACATTTGCGGGATCCTTTAAGGAACGCGCCAAACGGGAGATTTGGCGGATTTCTCTCCACAACAACGGCTCCTCCTCGCTCGACTTCGGCGCAGATGAGATTTAGCGGGGCGCTTTGTTCACAGGATCGTGTCACCCCCCCCCCCTCCGACGCTAAAGTCACTTAGGACAAAACCGCGTCTGATGCTCCTTTTTGGAGCAATTATCGGCTTCTGAACTTTGTCTCCGAACTTCTGCCGCTAATTGGGCCAAAAGGTGAAGAGCCGGATGTGTCACCATTTTGGAACCTGGCATGTTCGGATGGTATTACATGCACAAATTTAGACACCTTTTTAAAAGTGTCTCGCCCATTTAAACGGTTGTGAGAGTATCTCCTTTGTGTTTGAAGAATTGAATTTCTGCAACATCGAAAAGTTGATTTTTTTTTTTGTATTCCAATCATTTTTAAAAAATATATTTTGCCATTTAAAACTTTGTCTGTGTTCCTCACACACACAATTAAGTGTACCTAAATAATAAAATAAAATACTTTTGGAAGTATGTATAAAAAAGTCATTTTTATTGCAAATTTTGTACAAATAATTGAATAAAATAAAACTTTATTGATCCCACAAAGAATAAATCATTTTGTTAAAGACAGTTTTCCTTAAAATAATTGTGTATTTTCCGAGTGCTAGCATGCTACAAGCTAATGTAGCAATCCGGCGACTATTTATGACATCATTGAGAGGTAGTGGGTCTTCCTCGGGACCTCTGCTGAGCGGGACATGCCTGAAACACCTCCCCGGGTTGGCGTCCAGGAGATATCTGGATACCTATGAGAAGTTCAATCAAAAATTCAGTTATGTCGCCCAGACTAGCATGACTGGGGCCACACCCTGAAGCCAGGGCTGGGGTTGTGGCTCATAGGCAAGTCACAGGCGTGGTCGGGTCAAACCCCAAAGGAGCAAAGGAGGGGCCGGCGCAATGGGGTTTGGGTGGCAGTCACGGAAATTGACTTTCTGGAACTTATTTTGGCTTTTTATTTATTTATTTTTATGAGGAGATATTTTGTCTAGGCTTATGTTATCTAAGTCTTTCTGTGGTTCCTAAATATTACATAATATATATATATATATATATATATATATATATATAAAAACAATCATACTTTTGCTTTCATTATACCACAAACTCCTCCACGAATTGAAAAAAAATATACAACTATACGCAGATGACACCTCGTTTCTTACTAAACCAAACATTTGGCCACATGAGGCATCAACCTCGAGGCATTCTGGGAAATAGCACTGCAGCTCAAGCATCTAGGGGTTCACCATCCATCTCATTAGCACCATTTCGATGCACAGAGTTGCCTAGACTGAGGCTCCAGGCCCCCGTGGCAAAAACGGTCCATGAGGATTACAATCGAAAGAAAAAAAAAATGACAGTAGAACAGCAGGATTGGATTTGTGCATTACAAGACACCATTGTGTTCCCTTAATGATGGATATAACTATTTACCACAGTCAAAACAAAGTTGGAATGTAATAACTTTACATAAACAAAGTAAAAAACTTTTTTTTTTAAGCACACAAGTTGACTCCGACTGTTAGTTGATTGTTATGAACCTGATTTGAATAAAAATGTCTGCAATTATCTTTAGTTGAAAACAAATTAGGATACTGGGAAATACTATTTAGAAACTCCTGTCAGATGTAGATCCTTGCAGTCGTTGAATCACTTCTACTTTCCACAGAGGCGCATTTGTAACCGCGGCTTGTGTTTACTCAGCACATCCAGCCAGTCTCTCACCTCTGGCTAATTCTCACACCTTGCAGATGAATCCCAAGGCGCCACCCAGCATGATGCAAATCGCATAAGCCAGAGAGAGAAATACTGTGTGCTTTTAATGCACACTCAGCAAAAAATGCCAAACACAGATCAGATGGGAGGATAGGATGGAATCCTTAAATCCTCTTAAGGCGTGAGGGATTTGATTGTTGAGTCTTTGCTAAGGTTGAGACGGTGACAGATTTAAAACAAATTTTGGTTTAATATTGTTCTGAGGCGGTCGCGTTCAGACTGGACACATTTAAGATAATCCGGAAGAGTCCGGGACCAGGAGCAGTTCTCGGATTATTTCCAATCAGACTCAACTCCAGTTTCTTCTGAGTCTGAATAGACTCCGTGCTCGGAGTGGAGCAACTGGACAACAAAGCCGGGCATGATGGGATGTAAAAAGTGAAGCGGAGAAACTATGAAACACAAAATGTGGTCAGAAGAATGTAGACTCACTAAAACAACTTTTAACGCGATACAACGGTTATAAATTATTATAGATTATCATATAAAAGTAGCAAAATGATCTGAAATTGATACTGATGTTCAAACTTGATCAGCAAAGTATAACAATTTGATTGAGAAAAGTATCTGAACAAGGATATCTCTGGATTTCTTCCGCTCTTTTCTTTGCTCCGCCCTCGTAATTCCTGGCCAATATCTGAGGAGATCATCAGTCACATGGTTTTGTTTACAGGTTTTGGTTCGAAACACAAACGTCTGTTAGACAATTTACAGACCAAGCACACAGTTTAAGACTTGGTCCGGACCAACAAACTCTTCCCGTCTAAATACACCCTAAATTCAAGTCAAATTTTAAGGAAAGTCATGGTCATTTAAAGACCCACTTTGATCCTCTTATGAACTATTTAAGGTTTTCCCAGTGGTCTTCTAATTACGATTATGTCAATTTTAACTAAAACTTTCTACAGAGCGGCAGGAGTTCATTAGAAATTTGCCTCCAAGTTGTAGGCTGAACTAAAAAGCCTTGTTTCCACTGAGCGGTCCAGTCCGGTATGGAGTGGTACGGTACGGTTCACTTCACCCTGGCGAGTGTTTCCACTCAGTTAAGCTTCGCTTCCACTGAGCGGTTGGTTTTTGCGGCACATTTGTCAACAGCGGCTCAACCCAAACCGTTCCGTTCCAATTATCATTGGACCTACAGTGGATGGGTACAGTTCGGTACCGTTTGGCCGGGTTCCCACCTCGTCCGACTGTTACAACCGCGATGGGGAGACCTGGCTCAAGTCTAGGAGAAAACCAAAAAGTTTATTACATAACGGAATCAAAGAAACTGTTGGTTAAAACAAAACAAAGAAGATTGGAACTGTGGCCAAACATAACATAAGTCAGGGAGACTGCTGACTCCGCCATGTTGAGTCATGCTCCCTGCCAAGGGCTGCCTAACCAAAAGAAAACAAATAAACAAAGCCCGCAAACGAAGACTACCAAGATCCAACCCCAAACTAAAATAACAAAACCCAGCAGTCTAAGACTGTTGAGGACAAGAAGGTAAAAGAGCCTGAAACAAACCAGCACCAAATCAACTAAAACCCAACCAGCTCCTCAGTCTTCGTGTGGCCAATTAAGGGTTCCAATTAAGCCACATTGGCCACACCTGCCAGGTGAGCAGAGGGAAAAAAGATCCAGCGGTTGTAGCAGCAGGGTCCATTTTACAGTGGAAACACTCAAAATTCTAAACGGACCACTCAGAGAAAAGGAGCTTTAGAATAGAGAAGCCCCACCCCCCCTTCCCAACACCCATAACGAAGCTTGTGGTCTATCTAGATTATTTTCTGTCACAAATAAAAAATTATTTTTTCCTCTATTTGATTAAAGAAATACTATTTTTCTAAATATAAGCCCTCCATTATCAGAAAAATGCCACAAAAAATGTTTAAAACACAATTTTACATCTTTGTAAAGGTTCAATTTGCTACACAAAGAGAGCAAATGAAGGAAGGGTGTAAAGCTGTCATGTTGCAGCCATTTTGTCTAAGCGTCATCCGTTCTTTCTTGGTAAACTTCCGTACGTGCGGGAAACCTTCGCCGTTATCCCCGCCTCTCTGGCTTCACTGCGGCGGCGGCTGCTGCTGCTGAGCTGTTTGTTTAGGAATCTGGGCCCCGAAAATTGTATTCCATCGACCATGCTCGCTATCAACACACAATTATCTGGGTTAATCATGTGGAACTGTGGCAAATTCACCTGGGGCTCAGGAACTAATGACATTCGCGTCTGGCCCTGCTTTAGTGAAATGGCCCCAGCACCTGCAGCAGGAACACGGAGATTGCCAAAGAAAATTTGGTCTCATTTCGCCCCTTCCCTCCCTCCCTCCCCCCTCCCGCGCTCCAACCCACTACATCCTCCCTTCCCCCGCTTCAATCTCTCCGTCTCCCATCCCATTTCCATCCCACTTTGGCCTTAAATTTGTTAATCTCTGAGGTTTCCTTCTTTTTTTTTTTGTTTCTTTTTGGCTCATTAGCGGGGGAGGGGAGGGCCCCATTCAGCCAATCACAAACAAGCGGGGACAGCGTCAGCCTTCGCACCTCTCAAATAAATCTTCCCAACTTCGCTACCTGCGTAACACCTGAACGAAAAGGCGGTGGAACGTGAAGGAAAATATTGTTTAAACTGTGTTCAAAAACATTAATAGGAGGCCAAATGTTTGTCACAAGGCCTACAAAGTAAGTTTCATGTGGTTTTAAAAATAAGCAGAGGAATTTACAGAAAAAGGAAGTCCTCGATGGAGCGAAACTAACAACACGGTTCAAACAGGAAGTGAGAGCTCGCCTACACAGGCCACGAAATGACAAGCTATCCAGAAAGTCACATTTTTTGTCTGTAAGAAAAGGTCAATCTGTCGTGCATGAATTTGATTGGATGACAGCTTTTGCATGATGTAGAACTCAATAAAAACAGCTTCTTGCGGAAGGACCACGGACGTGACCAGAGAGAGCCTTGGTTGCTGTGTGACTGGTCCTCCGTCTCCCTTCGCGAAGGTGAAACTGACAGGCCCTTTGTTTGATCTGTGGTGAACTAACTGACTTATTCTTGAGGTTTCCTGACTGCAAACTCGAAGCTGACTTATCTATAGACCCACACGAAGCAGAATCGAGGACTCTCGCTTCAACAATTGGCGCCCAACGTGGGGCTTGGGGAAGAAGGAACGTGAATTGAACGCGAACCGGAACGAACGGACTAAGGACACAAGGCGCGCGCAACATAATTAAAGGTAAGGCAGTACCTTTTTCATAAAAACTGCTGATTGAAGACGCTAAATTACTTCGTGTCCTTGGTCTAAGTAAATTCTGTGTTCACAAATGAATTAAAGGGCATAAAATAGTGAGTCTGAAACGTAATGAATGATTTTAAGTTAGAATATTGTTTGAGTCTGGGACTCGCCTAGATTGTGACGGATCAAATAGTTGTTTGACGAAACTTCTATAGAAGTCAGGTGAAAAACCTGGAGAATTGAGGCAACTCCGAATATCACCAACGGTCAGGGACCGAAAAGGATCTGGGATCCTCGAGACCATTGCGTCTCTAGTTTGAGTCTGGGACTCAGGGGTCAGGGACCCCCAAGAGGTATTTGAGTCTGGGACTCAGGGTCAGGGACCCCCAAGAAGTATTTGAGTCTGGGACTCAGGGTCAGGGACCCCAAGAAGTATTCGAGTCTGGGACTCAGCGGTCAGGGACCGCAAGAATTGTGTAGATCTGGGATCTATTTGAGTCGGATTTGGAATCCGGAAAATACCTTTAACGGTCAGGGACCGAGAAAAACAGACTTTGGTTTGGAACCAAGTAGAAAACGGGTTTGGAACCCTGAGGCTTTGATCTCTAAACGGACTTTGGTTTGGAACCAAGTAGAAAAAGAATAGATATAATAGGAGAACAACGGAATGAATGTTGGGCAGAATGAAGATTTTCTGAGGAAGATTGGATTTCTGTTCCAAATAACACATCATAAATTTCTGGTGTCTCAATCAGAGTCTTAAGTACCTGATTGACTGGACCAAATGTTCGGGACATAGCGTGCCATATAATTTGGTTGGCCAGAAATAAGAATAGACAGTTTAGGACGAGGTACATTTAGAGTAGTCTTATAAGTGAAGTCCATCCAAGCCCAGGTGGAACTGTCACAGGTAGATCCCGATTAAGTACATCACACATAAGGCCCATGAAACAAAATAACCATGAGCAGAGGATGTCTGCAAGAGTGGAAATGAAATGACCGTGAGTGGACATTAGGTCACTGGACGGATGCACACACGTAGGTTGTGAATGAGAAATAGGTGTGACTGATTGTTCTGAGGATCATTTGAAACCGGACGCTGTCCGGACCCAGAACAACTGTATTTTTCTGTGTAAAGGGAGCGATCGGAATTGAGAAGTTGGTACACTTATGACAGCTGTGTCCGCAGGGATTCCTATTCCTGTAGAAGCCTGACACAGTCAATGTTCATAAGGTACACGGTGACTGATCGCCGATCCTCCCCAAAAAATCTAAGTGAATTTTAAAAGGTGAAAACGTGTTGTAAGACCTCTGGGAGGCAATATGGAAGGTGAATTTGACCGTGAAACTCATGATGACGGGTGGGGCCCGAACGAAGTATTTCTAACTATTAGGGAACAATTAGCAGTACTAGGAAAGGCGGTTCGAAAAGTTCATGATGAAAAAGGAAGCAGTAAAATTAATGGCAGGAATGGCAGATCAGGTGTCCAAGAGGTGGACTGAAAGTGACCAAGAGAAACGGTTGCCCTTAGGAGAATGGTTTAAATCAAAGGCTGAGGAAGCCAGAAACGAGGAGGAGAAGTGTGAAAAAGAAGCAGAAGCAGCTTCGTGGATTAAGAAGGGGAAACTGAAAGACAAATGTAAGAATGCGTCATAGAGAGGTGAATACTGGGAACAATGGTTTATAGCTCAGAGGGGGGTACTTAAAGTAGATGGACTAGAAATATCTGGGGGTGAAGTAGGACAGGTTTCGTTCAATCCAGTGAGCCCAACAGCTCTCTTTGTCAAACATAGACAGAGAGGAACACCTGGTAGATCCGTTTGCTGATAGAAAAAAATAGAGAACAGCCAACACGGGGTAATACAGGGTTCTAAGCTCCAGGCCACAGGGAATGCTGGGAAAAGATGTAGAGGAGATGAGATGGAGATGGTATTGATAAAAACAGTGGATCAGTGGGAAGAAGAGAATTACAGAAAGAAACTAAAGAAAGGGAAAAAGCAGAAGGGAGCGTGTTGAGTTTTGCATGAAACACATCGGCGCTTCAACTCCCCCGCACGCAACACCTTGCAGCTCAACAGGAAGCAGAGCTGCGAGTGTGTGCGAGCAGCCAGATGACAGGAAATCCCCTCTTAATGCAGAATGTGACTCAGCCGACTCTGACACTCCACACAAACCGTCATATGAAATGTTATCTAGGTCAGGCAGACGTCTGCAACAGCCCTTACTGCAAACAGGACAGGGTGACATAAAATACAAGCATACAACCTAGGTGATCTAACCACACTGTGTGACAAACTTCCTCCTGTAACCGAGGGAGCAGGCCGTGGTTGCAAGCATTCAGTAGGTTCACCACAGGTACCACATTGGCCTTAGGAGACTATCGAGCAGTAGCTTCACGTTGTATGACTTCCTCTGCGGCCAGGGAGGTCGAACAGACAGCAGATACGATCGACGAACCGGATGACACACTTTTCAGCGATCACAGTTTTTGGATCGGAAAAGCGCTTAGAGAAAAGTTTCCACTACCAACGGGAGCTAGTATCCCTAAATTTACTTGGGATCCCTTGAAAACGCCACGTCAGTTTTTGGAGGAGTGCAAAACAATGTGGGAAAATCAGACAGGGATTAACCCCAATCGAGACACACCCCAAAGAGAATGGTACAGGAGCGCTCTGTTAGAAGGAGCTCCCACTGCAGTACAAAACGCCATGAAAGAAAACCCAGACCTCCCAGGTGCCGACTCCACTGTGTGGGACAGACATTTTATTCATCACCTGACTCGCGCACGAGACGAAAAGACTAAAGCAGATGACCAGATAAAGACCTTCAGACTCAATTACTGAAAATGCAAATAGCTGAAGCACGACAAAAGGGGGTGAATAAAAGAGAAGACAAAAAGACGGCCAAAATAATGTACGAGGGCCCTGGAGGTAACAGCGCACCCGCTGCCACTCCATTACCTCCGCCACCTTTACAGTACGCACAGCAGGGGTCTATGGGGATGGGACAGCCAGGCCCGGGAGGCTCAGTGGGGACCACAGCTGGGTAGGGGCAATGATGTTTGCTTCCTCTGTGGGAGTCCTGGACACTGGGGCAGCGATTGTCCGTATGGGTCAGGCAGACCCAGCCGCCCGTTCAGAGGACGAGGCAACGGGAGAGGGCCTCCTCGAGGGGACCGATGATGATGAGAGGCAGAGGTCCAGCTCGCCAGATGCCTACAGGACAGTGGGATGGCCCAAATGCTTGGGACCCCTCCCACCAATGACGTGCCACCCACCGAGCACTAGCAGCAGTAGGGGCACGGCAGACCCCACGCTGCTTCTGAACATTGAGGGTCAGCAGAAGCCTTTCCTGGTGGACACAGGGGCCACGTGGTCCACCATGAACAGTGTGAAACCAGCTACCCTTTCCACACGCACAACATCTGTGGTGGGTTTCTCGGGGGAAGAACAGACTCTGCCTTTCACAAAACCTCTGTTGACCACACTGGGTCCGCAGACGGTTGATCACCAGTTTCTTTTCTCTTCTGCTTCACCTGTCAACCTCATGGGACGAGATCTGTTGATGAAACTTGGAGCCACTATTCTCTGTGGCGCAGATGGACTACAAGTGACTCTGAAAAATGGTACCTCTTACACCTGCTCGACCACGCAGGGTTCGAGCTCCGGTGCATACCTGTTGAGCCCTCTACCAGAAAAGCATGTGGACATTTACTGGGGACTACTGCAACCAGAGACCCCACAGGGGAGCGGCGTGTTGTCCTCTTATCTGTCTTGGAAACCCTGGGTCTCCACCCTGGGGCCTTACGTTTCACCTCGTGACCCCTTACATGTAACTTTGTACTATGACAGAACAGAAGATGACACCTACAAACACGCTTTCCAGACTGACATAGAAGGTGACACATGGACTATTAGAACAGGAGACTTGTTTATCGCACCTGACTCTCAGTGGAACACACCCATACTTCATGTAGAGAAAAAGAATACTGGTAAATATCGCATGGCGCATGACCTCAGAGCCATTAACGAAGTGCTATTAACCCCCACTGTTCCAGTACCTAATCCATACGTTGCTCTAACTAATATCTCACCTTCTCATTGCTGTTTAGCTGTATAGATCTAGCCAACGCTTTTTTCTCACTCCCACTGCATCCACGCTGTAGAGACATCTTTGCTTTCACATATCAGGGTGTACAACTGAGATACACCCGCCTACCACAGGGTTTTGCGCTCTCTCCAGAGGAATTTTAACCAAATCTTGAAAGAATCTCTATCCACATGCGAGCTGCCTCAAAACGCCACCCTCATCCAATATGTAGATGATCTCCTCATCGCCGCTCCAACAGTAGACGAGTGTTTAACTGCCACAGGCACAGTGTTATCACATCTGGCTAAACACGGGTACAAAGTTAGCCGCGAAAAGTTTCAAATCTGTAGACGCCAAGTTGAGTTCCTGGGCCGCATTATATCACAGTCAGGAACAAGCGTGTCCGCCACACATAGATCTGCTGTCCTTTCGCACCCTCAACCGCAGACAGTGAAAAGCATGTTGTCATTCCTGGACTGACTGGATATAGCAGATCCTACATCCCCAACTACGCCACGCTAACACAACCTCTACGTGACATGGTTAAAGAACAGGGCATGCGAAACCTATCTGCTAAATTAAACTGGACCGTTGAAGCTGAGGAGGACTTCACCACAGTGAAGCAAAACCTCTCATCAGCAGCAGAACTCGCTACTCCAGATTACACACAACCTTTTTTCTTGGATGTTTCTGAAACAGCCATGAAGCTAACGGTGTCCTGTTTCAGAAAAAGGGGGGAGTAAGAAGAGTGTTAATGTACGCGAGCGTAATGCTAGATAACATGGAAAAACGACATCATGAATGCACCAGACATGCAGCAGCTATAACCAAACTCCTGCAGAAAACAGCACACTTAGTCATGGGTCATCCACTAAGAGTACTCACAACACACGGAGTAGTAGCATACATCAACTCACAGGCCTTCACTCTAGCACCACACAGACAGCAAAAGCTCAGCTAAGCACTGGAAGCACCACACATCACGTTCACATACAAAGGAATAAACATGGCAAAAAAAAAAAAATTCACCACAGGGACCCCACATGTGTGTACTGACCTCGTGGCAAAAGAAGATAAAGTCAGAGCAGACCTAGAAGCCACACCCATACCAGGAGCTGTGAACCTATATACAGATGGATGTTGTTTTCGCGATCCCACAGAAGGACTAAAATCAGCATATGCAGTGGTAGAGGAACAACAGGGTCATCTATTTACGATAAAAACAGGAAAACTAGAAGGATCGCAGTGAGCACAGAGAGCAGAAGTATTAGCTGTTGTAGCAGCATTACAAATGTCAGAAGGAAAAGAGGTCAACATTTTTTCAGATTCAGCATATGTAGTGGGTGCAGTACATGTGGAACTGCCTCAGTGGCAAAGAACAGGCTTTTTGACAGCAGGACAGAAACCTATCAAACACAAAGAAGAAATGCAGACTCTAGCTGAAGCGTTAAAGCTTCCAGCTAAAGTTGCGATCATAAAGTGTAAAGGACATGATGCAGGGGAAACCCCCATTGCAAGAGGAAACAGAGCTGCTGATGAAGCTGCAAAAGAGACTGCAGGCTACATGACAGGAAGTATGATGGTGGGGACAGAAGCAGGTGCACCCTCTATGGAGGACCTCAGCATTAGAACAAGCGGAAGCCTTGCAGAGGAAAGAACGGTGTGGAAAGCTAAAGGAGGATATCAAACTCCAGACAAGTGTGGAGAGGTCCAGAAGGCAGGCCTATACTGCCTCTCAAATGAAGCAGAGTGTGCTCCAGGAAGCACACGGAGTAGGTCACGTTGAGAGAACACAGATGATGATCAATCTCAGACACTGTTGGCATCCTCATATGTTACCTATGGTGGAGAACTTCCTCTCTGAATGCACGGTGTGCAGGGAGCACAATGTAAAGCCAGGGGTAAAAGTACATCTGGGAATTTTCCCGGAAGTGACTGCACCTGGTAGAGAAATAATCATTGACTACACGGACATGATTGAACCAGTCAAAGGTTGCCGGTATCTGTTGGTGTGTGTGGACGCATTTTCAGGGTGGCCAGAAGCATGGCCAGCGAGAAAAGAGGACAGCAAAACAGTGATTAAATGCTTGGTGAACGATTACATACCTAGACACGGTTTTCCTCGAAAAATCCGATCAGACAACGGCACACACTTCCGTGCAAAAGATCTGACAGAAGTGGAAAGATGTTTGGGCTGAAGCATGCGTATGGTACAGTTTATCAGCCCCAGTCTCAAAACCAATTGGCAAAATCTGTGCACAGACTAAATTAAACTGGGTTGATGCGTTACCTCTAGCTCTCATGTCAATTAGATGTTCTGTCTTCCGAGCCTATAATTACACACCCCATGAGCTCCATACAGGTCGAGTGTACCCAGGGCCACACGCAACCTGTCCAGGCCAGCAGATGCACGCCGCCAGACCAGCGTATCAGGTACACTATCACACACTATCACACAAACTACTCCAAGCTCTTTCCAGGTTGCCCAGACCGACCGCTGGTGAAAAGGGGGAGAAGGAGCAGACCCGGAGGTGCGTTGGGTGTTGCTGAAGGTGGTGAAAAGGAAGTGGAACGAACCCAGGTGGACCGGTCCGTTCGAGGTGGTGGAGAGAACGTCTCACGCTGTCAGGTTGAGAGGAAAAGGAGAGCGCTGGTATCACTGGAGCCAGTGTACGCCTGCAGAAGTCCCATCACGACCACTGGATCAAATAAATCGAGTTCTGGAGCAGGAGGAGCTAGCAGGGCCACCCCTGCTTCACTCGTGAGGAGCATCAAGCAGAGAATAAGGGCATAATAATCCCCTTGAAGGAGGAGTAAAGCGTGTGGCTCAAGAGCAGCCACACACACACACAAAAAAAAAACATTGACATCGCTTGCATCCACAGGAACGAGGAGGAGCAGCAAGGCAGGTGATCAACCGCGCAGATCACCTGGCCCACCGATCATCAGTTCCAGTGCGTTGCAATCGAGCATAAGCTCTGCCATTCGTTGGACTCAGGTGAGAGTTAATCCTCTCACTGAAGACATCAAGAACTGAACTCAAAAAAAAAAAAAAAAAAAGGAGACACTGATATTGTAAAAAAAAAAATACTTTGGAGTATATGTGATCTTCTGTGCTTAACCTTTTCTTTTGCAGGTATATCAATTATTATGCCATTTGAAGTGTTGTTTCTATTAATTGTTTTCTCAATAGTTATGGTGACAGTGATTTTTTGGAGTTATTGTGAACTTCCTTTCCAGCAGTGCCCAGCATAAGGTAAAAAATGTGGTTACAGATCTAGAATAAAAGGGGGACCTCTTGCATTCTTTGTGCTCCGCTGTACGCTGTGCTTATCGAATAAATCACGCAGGCTGAATGCTTTTTGCTATTACATATAAGATTTTTATATTGGGTTTTAGTGATGATGGTGAAACTTTCAAGTTGGGTTTTTAAAGGGTTTTTTTAGTTCAAGGTTTTCTCAGGGTATTTCTATATTTTTAAGGTTTTGATTTCTTACTTTACTTACTTACTTTGATGTGTATTTTGTGTCACCATTTACTGAGTATATGATTTTGTGATTTTATGCTGTGTTGATTTCAGATGAGCTGGTGAACCAGATCTAGAATAGAACAGAAGGTCTCTCATACACTCTGCTGTGTGCGCAACGCTGTGCTTCTCAATAAAAACCGCAGGCTTCAAGCTCATGCTCTTAGTATTAGTGAAATGTATTTTGGTGTCATTTTCAGAGTTGTCAGGTTCACAAATTTTGGGGTTTCATTAGGAGATATGTTTATTTCTTTTTAATGGGTTGGTTTAACATTTTCAAGTTTTTTGCTGTTTTCGGATTTTCATAGTGTTTTACCTTCTTATATTTTACATTTTCTATTTTGATCTTGCTATTTGGTGTTGGAATGTGTTTACTATGGATGGTGAAATCTCAAAAGATTTCAAAAGGGGGAATGAAGGAATATTGTTTAAACTGTGTTCAAAAACATTAATAGGAGGCCAAATGTTTGTCACAAGGCCTACAAAGTAAGTTTCATGTGGTTTTAAAAATAAGCAGAGGAATTTACAGAAAAAAGGAAGTCCTCGATGGAGCGAAACTAACAACACGGTTCAAACAGGAAGTGAGAGCTCGCCTACACAGGCCACGAAATGACAAGCTATCCAGAAAGTCACATTTTTTGTCTGTAAGAAAAGGTCAATCTGTCGTGCATGAATTTGATTGGATGACAGCTTTTGCATGATGTAGAACTCAATAAAAACAGCTTCTTGCGGAAGGACCACGGACGTGACCAGAGAGAGCCTTGGTTGCTGTGTGACTGGTCCTCCGTCTCCCTTCGCGAAGGTGAAACTGACATTGCCCTTTGTTTGAACTTTCTGTGGTGCAAACTCTAACTGACTTATTCTTTGAGGTTTCCTGACTCCAGACCCACACGAAGCAGAATCGAGGACTCTCGCTTCAACAAACGCGAGGAGGTGATGCGGAAGACGACGGAGACGTCTCGCGATGAATTCTTGACTCCGGTTCCGGACAGAAAGCGACTCGCGTTCGCGCTGTATAATTAGGAAAGTGATTGAGTGCAGTCAGCGGGGTGTTGATGCTCTTTTTTTTTTTTTTTTTTTTTTTTTCCAATCACACGTTCTGCTATCTTTGTCTCTTCATCGCACACAAAGTCAACTTCCAGAAAAGCGCAGGGACTCAATTCGTATAATTATACATCAATACAAACATCTGTCTCCCAATCACCGATGCCATCCATGTGCGAAATGGGTGTCACACTGGCGGAGGTCTCATTATTATCAGAGTGCGGATGCGTCTCGATACTTTCGCCCACAGTGGTCACGCTGACTAACTTATACACCGCTGTTTGAGTTCGCCGTTCTTAGCGTTACTCTAATTCTTTTCTGAGCACACTTTAGTGCAGGGGTCTGCAACATGCGGGTCAATTTCCCGCCAAGCCAGTGGGAGCCACAAAGAAAAACAAGATACTGATTCATATTTATGTTTTTGAGGCTGACATGGAACATTTGAATAAACCATTTTTTGGAATATAAGAACATAAGAAAAAGCTTTAAAAAAATAGTTTATAACTTTTAACTTATGACTTCCTTTCAAAATAAAAGACATCTTACATCATAGGATCATTCCAATGCAGCATGTGCAGTAAAAAGTGTAAAGTCATCAATTTTTACTGTTTCTGGTGCATTTCAGCCACAAATTAATAAATATAACCAACGAAAACTAAATCAAAGCTAAATAAATGACCTATCATATATTAAAACTATATGGCACACTTCAAATACTTGTATTTTTTCAAAAATAAAAAATTTTGCTGCATAATCTAGAGCAGGGGTGGGCAAACTACGGCCCGGGGGCCACATGCGGCCCCTTAAGCTACTTAATCTGGCCCTCCAAATTAAAATACATTGAATCAAAAATTCTAATTATTGTTTTATTTTAATTGTTTTTCTGGTTTCTTCTCATGAATGGTGTTGTTTCTCTGACGTTTATGTGTGTTTTTTTTTCTGAGTCAGAAGGTGATTTTCAGATCTATTTCAGATCTATAACCAAAAAGAGAACAAAAATCAAAATTTAGAAATTAAAATTCCCAAATTTTCTGTCTTTAAATGAATATATGTGAATTTTAATCCAAATTAAGGTATGTTTTTCTCTAAATTCCATATTATCTTTTTAGTTTATGAGGTTCATTACCAAATCACTCCTTCCATCTGCTCCTTGTCCGGCCTTATGCTAAATTTTAGAACCCTTTCTGGCCCACAAATCAAAAAGTTTGCCCACCCCTGATCTAGAGGATTATAACTTAAAAAAAAGCTTTATTTTCCTGCTTCTTTCTGTACATTTTTCAGCACATAAAAACTCAGTCACACTTTCAGCAATCTTGATATCAAAACATTTGGCGTGTTCAGGACTGTGACGGAGAGGCTGAGACGTTTGGATCCATATGCAACAAAGTTTTAATAATGACAAGGACAACACAAGACAAGGCGTGGTCAGGAAACAGGCCAGGGTCAGAGCGAGGCGAGGCAGGAGACGAGGAATAAACGCTCAGACTGAAAATACCAGAGAAACAATTCAAGACTTCGCATGGAGCAGAGTGGTGAGCAGGGTTAAAAACAGTTTGGTGATTAACTTAAATGGGAAACAGCTGGTGAAGGTAGGAGTGCATTATGGGACATTGAGTGAGGAAGGGAACAGATGTAGTCAGTACTCTGGTGAGGGCTCCCTCTGGTGGTCAGAGGAAGTCATGACTGTTGGAGCCCTGACAATGACATCACTGCTTGTAGTTTTGGTATTCATAACTGTTCTAGTTTTTAAAATATTGAGCAAAATATGCCCTATAGGAAATTAATGAGGAAGTCTTCAAATTTCAGAATTATAAGTAGATTAGCAATAAGCCTTTAAATATATTCATTGGCTAAGTTTTCGTCTTTTATAATAATTAAAAAAAAAAAAAACAACTAATTGACCGAATATTTTAGCAACATGATAGTGTTTTTTGGCTAATTTGTTATCTACTGGGGTTTTGTGGGGGAATTAAAGTTAAGTGTCTTTTTAGCAACAGGCTAACAGTATTGAATAAATTTGTTCACTGAGGAAATTTAAGCTAATTTAGAGTTTAGCTTCTATTTTAGCAACATGCTAACGTATTTGGCTAATTTGTTATCTACTGGGGTTTTTTGGGCGAATTTAAAGTTAAGTGTCTTTTTGGCAACAGGCTAACAGTATTGAATAAATTTGTTCACTGAGGAAATTTAAGCTAATTTAGAGTTTAGCTTCTATTTTAGCAACATGCTAATGTATTTGGCTAATTTGTTATCTACTGGGGTTTTTTGGGCGAATTTAAAGTTAAGTGTCTTTTTAGCAACAAGCTAACAGTATTGACTAAATTTGTTCACTGAGGAAATTTAGACTAATTTAGAGTTAAACTTCTATTTTAGCAACATGCTAACCGTTTTGACTAATCTATTTTCTACTGTTTTTTAAGGCTAATTTAGAGTTTAGCTTCTATTTTAGCAACATGCTAATGTATTTGGCTAATTTGTTATCTACTGGGGTTTTTTGGGCGAATTTAAAGCTAAGTGTCTTTTTAACACAACAAGCTAAACAGTATTTGACTAATTTTTGAATTTCACTGAAGGAAATTTAGACTAATTTAGAGTTAAACTTCTATTTTTAGGCAACATGCTAACCGTTTTGGGCTAATCTATTTTCTATGTTTTTTTAAGGCTAATTTAGAGTTTAGCTTCTATTTTAGCAATATGCTAATGTATTTGGCTAATTTGTTATCTACTGGGGTTTTTTGGGTGAATTTAAAGTTAAGTGTCTTTTTAGCAACAGGCTAACAGTATTGACTAAATTTGTTCACTGAGGAAATTTAGACTAATTTAGAGTTAAACTTCTATTTTAGCAACATGCTAACCGTTTTAGCTAATCTGTTTTCAACTGGTTTTAAGGCTAATTTAGAGTTTAGCTTCTATTTTACCAACATGCTAACCGTTTGGCTAATCTGTTTTTGACTGGTGTTTTAGGCTAATTTAGAGTTTAGCTTCTATTTTAGCAACAGGCTAACGTTTTTGACTATTTTTTATGCACTGTGTTCTATTAGGCTAATTTAGAATTTAGCTTCTATGCTAGCAACAGGCTAATATTTTTGACTGGTTTAGTTTACTGAGGAATTTTTCTTAGGCTCAACAGTACAGAGAAATGGAGAGTGTGGAAAAGAAGTGGCGAGTGCAAGCAGGTTGGAATGGGTGGAGAAAAGTGTCAGGTGAGATAGAAGATGAAGACATGAAGGTGGCTGGTGTTGGAGTAGAGGATGCTGAAGACAGGCTAAGATGGAGGAAAACGATTCGCTGTGGTGACCCCTGAAAGGAAAAGAAGAAGAAGTTTACTGAGGAATTTGATATTATTTTGGAGTTTGGCTGGTATTGAAGCATGGACCTACCTTTTTTTGGCTAATTTACAAAGGTTTTGAGGGATAATTTGGATTTAGCTCACATTTAAGCAACACATTAAATACTTTTGCAAAATTAGCATGTATGAGGGATTTTGAGTAATTTTACTTCAGAATTTTCAGAAATTTAGGTCTTCTGCGCCCTTTCTTTAGTTGTTTAACAAAATTTCCCGGATTTTAGCAAATATAATATTTTACAAATAGTTTTTTCATTGTCAGCTCATTCCTTCAGCAAATTGCGTCACCATTTTAGGCAAAAAGCTTCAGCAACTACTTTCAGCAAAACACATGCACTCTAGCATTATCGCAGGTATTTCAACTTTTCTAGTTCTGGTTGTGCTTACTGATAATACATTGATTTTCTGTGATAAATCCAAATGTGACAGTATGACGTTGATAAACTACAAAGGATTGATGGAGAATTACGGCTACCGTTGTTTGGATCCTTCTTGAATAATTTATACTGTCCCTCAACTTTTTGTGAATGATTTTAATAAAGTTTAAGTTAAGTTTCTTTACTACTAACTTACTATATCTTTACAGTTACTTTTTACTTTTTTTATTTGATTTTACCTATAGGGCCACAATGGAGAGGTAAAAGAGCCACAGGTTTCAGACCCTCACTAGAGCTGGGCGATATGGCCAAAAAGTAAAATCTCGATTTTTTTTTTTTTTTTAATTCCAAATTCAATTTTCGATTTAAATCGATTTATTTCCACCCTCCTTTTATTTATTTATTAAGTTACAAATGACAGAATATTTTTTTTTAACAAAAACTGTTTTATTTTAATATGTCTTTTGGTTTGTTTCAAAGACAGATTGCAACTAAATACAAGCTGTAAAAATGTTTATAGTACTATGCAGCAAGTGTTTTGTGAGCTACTACTAGCTTAAGCATCTTAAAAAATAATCAATCGGCAGAACAATTTAGCTAGCAAAAGCCTTCAAACTGATACTTCAGCTAGCTATCAACTTTAACATTTTCAGCTATCAGCGCTAGCATCTTCAGCGGCCAAATTCATCTAGTATTTTTTTTATTTAACCTTTATTTTACCAGGAAATCCCGTTGAGACTTACATCTCTTTTTCAAGGGAGACCTGGGCCAAAAGGCATCAACACAAGAGAATAAAATACAGTTAAAACAATTAAAACAGAAATAAAATACAATAACAATAAAATACAATTAAAAACAATTGAAAATAACAACAGGACAATGAATAAAAGGTTAATTTTTTTTTTTTATTTTCTTTATTTCAAACACAAAATGAAAATAAAATAAGAATTTGAAAATTACAAATATAAGAATTTAAAAGTACAAAAATACTAAATAAGCATAAGAATCTAAAAATACAAATATAAGAAAATTGGAAAAAAAAAAAAAAATACAAATATACAAGTGAAGCAAACAATGTGCTTGAAAAGGAGTGGGTAGAAGAAAATTATTTTTTGGTCCCACCCCTTTCTACAACATTTTGTTGTTACCTGGTCTATTTACAGTTTATTTATTTATTTATTTATTTTTGAGAGTTGAGAATTGAGAGTGATACGGATAAGTCAAGAGTGACATGTGCGTATTTCTTTTAAAATCTGATCATTTGAAAGGAAGTTGTGCAGTTCTGACCGGTAAAGACCCAGAACTTCTATCTTAAGAGGGCTGGAACCCACAGACCCAAGAGAACTGCTACAAACACGAGAAGACAGAAGGAAACACATTCGCGTGGATATTTTGGCTGGCAATCTCGCAGGATGTAATATATTCACAACTGCGATTGTAGGTGTAATTGAAAAATGTTCCCCAAAATAATCAAATTTAAAGCTTAAGAATGCACCGGAGCCCACATAAGCAGGAGAACGCAAACACGGCGAGCGAGCCTCGTCGCTCTGGAGTCCGTGACACGGTTTAACAGCCTCACAGCATCTATAAAACACCCCCGAAGGCTTCACATAATCTCTCCTTTTTTCCTGCTTAATGGGAGATAATACAAGTGTGCTCCCTGATGAATCAATACGCAACAGCAGCTTTAGTTTTATAATTAATACCAGTGTCGGAAATAGATCTATGATTTGGCAGGGCGGGTCTAATATGACTCTTTCCCCTCTCTCCCCATCCACATCCATTCAGCTAATCTCATTCTTTTTTCTTTTTTTTTTTTTTTGCTCCCCTCAATAGTACTAATTCTTTGACTAAGCCTGTTATCTCATTAAAGACTTTGCGATGGGATTCGATGGCATTCTGACATCTGTATTCATTCCCCACAAAATTAGTCTTGACACAAATTTAATGAAAAAAAAAAAAAAAAAAAAAACACTCAGAAGTGCGGAGATTAGACGACGTGCCAAGTATCTCAGCGAGAGGACGGGGAGGGCATAGAAAAAAAAATAAAAAAAAATATTCTGGTTTTATTCTTGGATAAATGGATTAGCCATGTGTATTTTTCTCCTATTGGGGGTCTACTACCTCTTTCTAGCTATTTGTTGTCTTCATGCTACATTCACACTGGGCATATGTTGCCTATTCAAGAACCATAAACAGTATATAGAGAGCCTTCATTTGTCAGAACACCCATTCTTTATTTGGTGTCTCTATTTAACATGTTCTTGCCAAACCTTACGTTTTTCACGACGCTGAAGTTGGCTTCCGATTCACAGCTTCTGATTCGCGAGAGTATTCCACTGTGTTTTTTGCACTCTGACCACCTAAAAACAAGTCCTGTTCAAAAACTACAGCACCTAGACAGTTCAAACCAGGATTAAATTATGCTTTAGACACTAAAGAATAAATTAAGAATAGTTTCTGATTTGTGAAAGCTTTTACTGATTTGTGAAAATGAGAAATATTGTGATTTTATTGGTCTATATTTTAGTGGTCAGAGTGCAAAAAATGCAATAAAATCATCTTATTTCTCATTTTCACAAATCAGTAAAAGCTTTCACAAATTTATCTTTAGTGTCTAAAGTATAATTTAATCCATGTTTGAACTGTCTAGGTGCTGTAGTTTTTGAACAGGACTTGTTTTTAGGTGGTCAGAGTGCAAAAAACACAGTGGAATACTCTCGCGAATCGGAAGCTGTGAATCGGAAGCCAACTTCAGCATCATACTTTTTTCTTGATATACTTTCTTTAGTTATTCAAGTTATAAACTGGCCAATCGGATGCCTCAATCAGAGGATATGGTACCCGCTGGCCCCACCTCCAACGTTCAAAACCTTTGACGAATTCTCCCAGGGTCTGGTTTCAGAGGAAGGGGTGTGGCTTTCCAACAAACTCACTCCTGATTAGTGAGAATAGTTACCGTAGAAATGATGACTCAGACCGATTTGGACCAATCGCTGCTTACTAACATCGTCTGGTTTCAAAGTCGAAACTGACTTCCTTTCGCTTGAACTGAAGCTAAGGCATTTTGTATGGGTCCATCTCTATGTATGTCATGATGTTCATACTGAACTATTGCTCCCAAAACTAGCATGTTACCAACAGCTGGAGGAGGTTTGGTGCAAAATGTCTAAGCAGTCCAAATCTTGTTTCAGCCTTGTGTTTTTTCAAATTTCTATTCCATTCATTCTTCTCCCGCTCATCCAGGACCGGGTCTCTGGGGGCAGCAATCTAAGCAAAGATTCCCAGACTTCCCTCTACCCGGCCACTTCCTCCATCTCCTCTGGGGGGACCCCGAGGCGTTCCCGGGCCAGACACAGTCTCTCCGGGTCTTCCCCGGGACCTCCGTCCAGTGGGACACCTCTGCAGGGAGGCGTCCAGGAGGCACAACGGACCGGTACAGCGTCTGTTGGAAGCGTCTTTTATCCCAACTGCCATGAGGTTTTATAACAGACATTTTAGATGCATTTTATTTGAACATTTTATCTATTTATTCTGTGCATTTTATTCAATCTGTACTTTTTATCTATTTCTTTCATCATTTCTATTTTTAGGTAATTTTTAGTATTTTTATATATCACACTCATGTTTTCATTATTATGTCCATATTTTGTTTTAGCTATGCTTTATTTAACTGCGTTGTTCTTATGTCTTTTGAGTGTGACTGCTGGTTTGCATGGATGAGCTGCCAGACAGGGAATTTCTCTGTGCAGAGATGAATAAAGTATCTATCTAGCTAGCTAGCTAGCTAGCTAGCTAGCTAGCTAGATAGATAGATAGATATCTAGCTAGATAGCTAGCTAGTTAGCTAGATAGATAGATAGCTAGCTAGATAGATATCTAGCTAGCTATCTATCTCTGGGGGGTCCTGTAGTGGCGTACTCTGTGAACTTGATTGGGGGCTCACTGGTGTGGACAGGTCCCTAAAATATCATTTCCTCACTGCAGTACGAAGCCAGATTTCTAGATTTCTATTTTTCCAGCTTTTTAGTAATAAGTTATTTTTATTGTTTTTAATATCATGGCGTGGGATGTCGGTGTGTGTTTGTGAGAGTGTGTGGAGGGGTGGGGGTGGGGTTTGAAGGCATTATCCTTTTGTTTTTAACATTTTAAAATTTTTATTAATTTATTTTATGTTAAGCACCTTGATAAAAAATGAACTTTTTGGAAAAGTGCAATATAAATAAAGTTGATTTGATTTTGATTTTAGCTAGCTAGCTAGCTAGTGATTCTCCTGTGATTCTGTCATTCTCCTAGTGATTCTCCTGCTGCTAGATAGCTAGCTAGCTAGCTAACTAGCTACCAAAATATTGAAACTCCACTTGAGCCAAGGTGACTCCGCCCACGAGAGAGGACACACTACCTTTCTCCGGTCATATTATTCCGGTTGCTTATATTATTTCCCCCAAATTTCAAACAATATATATATTCTATTATATATATTAATGAATGAATGAAGGACACTGCTAAATCAATAAAGCAATGACCAAATCCAAGTCTGAGATTGGATAAAATTCAACAGTTTTATCTGTCAACAGACACAAAGGTTTTGAATGTAATACGTACGTTTACATCGACTTTTCATTGGAAATGGCTGCTTGAACTCACGGCAGGTGTGAACGTTGTATTAGTCAAAGTGGTGTTACAAATTTAGAAAACATGTTTTTAAAAACTGATTGTGTGTTACCCCCCCTCCAAAAAAACAAATAAGCTGTTGGGTAATTAAAGAGTTTGAAACCACAAAATGTGTTTCAGTGGTGATGCTAGAAAAAAAATCCAAAACTAGCTTAATTTTACTGCACGTAAGGCAGAATTTCTAACTACTTTTCTTGTTCCTCAAAGCCTGTCTGATAAAAAGTTCCATCTGTTGGGGATAATTAAAAAAAGAAAGCTTTTCTGGATAAAAGAAAGTTGTTTCTCTGTCATGAGAGCATAAGTAGAGGAGTAAAACAGACACAGAAACCCCAGAGACTCGAGTAGGTGAGGCGAGGTTGTGTCTGAATTCAGGAACGTAAACAGTGACCTAATGAAAAAAGTGGGCCAGAACGGCAGCGAGGCGACAGATAAAAAGGAGAAAACTCTTTTCCTGAACGCCCATTTGGCTCTTTCCAAGATAAGACTTTCAGGCATCTGCAGTCACAAGGTAAGAGTGAAAAGCTTGAGTGATAACTGAGTGAAAGTGGGTTTAAAGACACTTCTTGAAACAAAATGTCTTATTTGTGTGAATACTTAGTAATCAGTGATTCTCCTGCTGCTTTCAGTTCAGCTTAGATTTAAGCTCCACGCTAAATATTTTTGCAAAATTGGTATTTATTAGGGATTTTTCAGAAGAAATTTAAGTCAACTTTGAAGCAAATGTAGCATTTTGAAAATAGCTTTTGCATTTTCAGAAAATCCCTTCCGAAACTTAAGTCTATTGCATTTCCATTTTCACTAAAAAGCTTTAACGTCTTCAGCAACGACGTTCATTCACTCTAGCATTATCACAGGTGATGCAATGTTTTGTGTTCATGTTGATTCAGCAATGTAAAAGGAAAAGTTTAATTTAAAAAAAAGGAAAAAAACATGATAATTCTTCCTCTACTGGGGGAAACTTTTCTCTTCTTCAAAATTAGTTTTAATTCTGTTTATTATTATTATTTATTTGATTTTTTTAACTTGTCCTGTTCAACAGCTGAGCAAACAGATGCGGGCTGAGAGCTTCTTGGGCAGATTTTACTGTTACAACAGAGGTTTATTGAATATAAACCCCTGTTGTATTTCACACTAAACTTTATTTGTATTGATTATGTTTTTGTTCTGTTGGACCGGACGGAAAAGAAGGAGGAGAGGTGGGGGGGGTTAAAAGAGGGGGGTTTTAGAGAAAAAACAAGATGGCAACAGAGGGAAGCAACATCCTAAGACAATCAGGTCTAAACAGAATGGGCGGGGCCTGTCTACACACACTCAGTAATTACACACATACCTGTTGGTTGAAATAGTCTCCACATATAAACTAGTCAAGATGTGCACAATACAACTGCAGCTGCAACAAACAGACTTAATCATACAAACAGACACACGTAAAGTCTTTCATTCTGTCATGCATACTATTAGTGCAAAGGTGAGCTGACACCTGTGCTCAGGTGAGTGTTTATGTTTTTGCTAACCTGGATAATGATGGAATGTACAAAGGGGGAGAGCGCCCGGCTATCCCCACGCCAAGACCCCCCCCGCCGGGACAGCAGTGTCAGCAACCAGGACCCCCCCAACACCCGCCACGGAGCCGCGAAGAGAATCCGCCCGCCGGGCAATCCCGTCAAGCACCTAGACCGAGGCACGCGGGACCGCCGCAGAGGCCCCCCACCCCCGAGAGCAGGAAGGCACAGAAGCACAAAGAGTGCAGGCCCCGGCCCAGCCAGAAGAGCAGCCCCCCCACCGCGCCAAGAGGCCCAACACGAGCCCCACGCTAGGAGAGCCCCCCCCCCCCCCCCAACTCCAGAAGAGCAACCCGCCACCACCCAGCAGCACCGAGCATCCCCCCGCCCCACCCCAGGTCCCCCCCAAGGGAGACCCACTCCCATGCCTCAGACAACATCCAGACAACACCGCTATTTATTATTAACCCTTTAACACCGGAGACGTTATAGTCAAAAACAAAAATGAAAAATGCTTTTTGACATACTGGAACTCTTCAATGTGACCAACGTAAATCAGCTGATTGCGACTTTACTTACCGGCTTTATAGATAATATATAATGTTGAGAGTTCTTTAATGAAGCTTTTCTCCAGAGCAGAATTTTATTTTTATATGTATATATAATATATATATATATATATATATGGGGTTATCTAACATGCTTATTGTTGATTGGAGGGAGTAGGTTGCCATAGAAACGTAGATTCAGAATCCCCGCTCACATTGTGACATCTGGTTCCAAGATGGCAACCGCTGAAAAATTGCAACTAATTTAAAAATGCTGGAACCAGAAGCAAGTCATCTTTTTTCATCGGTTACGACACGCTCACTTGATCCACTTTCTCTTATACAGTTTGCAACGTAGATGCAGTGCTGGCTGACCCAAAAGCTCCACGTACATCTTTGTTTTCCTCGACGGAGCTGTCATCTGGCTCAAAACTAAACGGCTAGTTAGCTCTGATATCGCCCAACATTTTTGTAGCACCGCTAATGTTAGGTTAGGGGTGTGGGGGGGCTGTAAGCTAGCGGTAAAGGACGTTAACAGAGATCTCCGGGAGGGGAAGAGGGGGCGGGGTTGCTCTGCACCGTCGGTCCTTCCCACAGGTCAAATTTCTAATAAATGATGTCATATTGTAATTGTATTTTATTTCTATTTTAATTGTTTTAACTGTGTTTTATTTTTTTTGCCTTTTAGGCCCAGGTCTCCCTTAAAAAAGACAAGTTGTCTCAATGGGATTTCCTGGTAAAATAAAGGTTAAATAAATAAATAAATAAAAAGAAAAGTACACTTTAAAAAATGGCTAAAATTAGAGAAAATTATTATTGAAAGATCACTGGAAATGTTTTTAGAATAGATCAAAAGAAGACATTATATAGAAAAACACATGGAGGTACTGCAGTTAGATCGCTCTAGAATATTAAATGTAGGTTCCTAACGTATTATTCCAAATTCTTAAAATCAGAGCCGAGAGGACGACACCTCTCCGCCCCAGCTGCTCCCCATTTCAGACTTTTCCGTTGACTTGTTAAAGAAAGAAAAGTGGCTCCAGGGCATCGCCGCGCTCCCAAGAGGAGTGTGGGGGGGGATGGCTGGATTTTATGACTTGCACCTCCCCAGCTGGGGGACAGCGGAGCCCATATGGCAGCCGAGCACGGACCGGGCCAGCTCGGCCTCATATGTATGGAGAGGAGCGGAGACGGGGGCGTCACGGGGGGGGTCAGACAGGCAGCCTGGGGTCCTGGTGCAGGTTAGAAGGTCTTGGTTCAGGAGAAGAGGCTAATTTCTTCTACTTGGCTGAGCAAAGGCCGGAATAATTGCGCCCCCTGGGTTGGCCTGTGGGTAACACGGAGGTAGAGGAGAATAGGGTTCAAAGTGTGTGTGTTTGAGTGTGTGCTGCAGGATTACAGAAGAGATTGTGTCCAGCTTTTAATGAATCCTCATTAAAATTGTTTATTCTGAGAGAGAAATCCTTGTTTGTTCTTTGCCCTGCCAACAAAACAGGCCTCAGTGACATTATGTTTAAAGAATAAATTAGGAACGGCGACCTGTTCGTTAGGGTTACATGCAGGCGGCAAGTGTATCCAGATGATAATTATTTCCCAGTTTTGTCCGTGGGGACCAAACAACAAGCAGAAATTAACATATTGCTAGAATTCATAAGCAGATTAGAAAAAAAAAAACAAACGTTGTAACATAAAGTTTAAAAAAATCTATGGGCAGAGGTTCAGTTTGTGAAATGAACAAACCCTATTTATTCTTGCTAGTAAATTCATCCAGGAAAAAAAGTAATTTCATAAATTTTCGTTTTAGGTTTATGTCTCATAATCAGAAAAAATTAATAATTTGTGTGTATGTTACTGGTGCAAATAAGTATTTGAACACGTGTCTATCAGTTAGAATTTTGACCCTCAAAGACACCCTTAAATATTCATCCTCCATTCTACTAATTATCCTAAATTAGATGCACCTGTGAGCCTTGAGGTCGTTAGCTACATGAAGACACCTGTCCACCATGTACAACCTGAATTAGCTAAAGCAGCTAGCATGTAAATGTTAGCCTATCTCCAAAGAGCTAAAAAAAAAAACACAGAAAAGAAAAAAATAAATTAGTCAAAACTGCTAGCACATAGCAGAAATATTAGTTCAACTTCTAAAGCAGCCTAAAAAAACAAAAAAGATTAATTGGTCAATACAGCTAGTGTGTAGCTGAAATGTTAGCTAAACTCCAAAACATCTTAAAAACTTTAAAAGGAAAAGCTCAAATTACCCAAAATGGCTAGCATGTAGCTGAAATGTTAGTAAAGCTCAAACATCTTCAAAAAACTAAAACAAAGCTCCAAATTACCCAAAATGGCTAGCATGTAGCTGAAATGTTAGCTAAACTTCAAAACAGCCTAAAAAAGTAGAAGAAAAACTAAATTAGCAAAAGAAGCTAGCACGTAGATGAAATTTTAGGTAAACTCCAAAACAGTTAAAAAAATAAATTAAAAAGAAAAGCCTAAATGACCCAAAACAGCTAGCACAGAGCTGAAATGTTAGCTAAACTCCAAAAACAGCCTGAAAAAATAGGAAAAAAATTTGCAAAAGCAGCTAGCGTGTAGTTGAAATTTAAGCTAAACTCCAAAAACAGCCTATTTTGTTTTTAAAGTCTAAATTAGCTAAAACAGCTAGCATGTGGCTGAAATATTAGCTCAACTCCCAAATAGCCTAAAAAATATTATTAAATGCCAAAATAGTCCAAAAAGCTAGAAGAATGACATTTTCTAAAGCTTTAAACATATAAATAAACAACATAATTATAAATAATATGAAGGCAGGAATATTTTTCCATAAATAATCTTAAACCTTAAATAATTTTCAAAATTTTACCCTCAATAAAAATATATTTTGTCAGAAAAACAAGTAACTTTCAAAAAGTTTTTGAAGCCAGAATTTACTATTTTTAGAGTAGATCGATTTCCCCCTTTTGAACTGCAACATGTAACAATTAAGTTTGACAATAAAGGGTAAGAGCCTGAATAAAACCCAAATAAAAAAAATAAAAAAAATCTATTTCCATTGATATAATTCTAGGACATATCAAACTTAAACTGAAACTTTCTGAACCAAATTGACAAAGCCGCCCACCGTTACCATGGCAACCATCCTCCCACTTTGCGGGAGTGGTTACCCCCCGTTTCACCTTCTCCCCCTCTGAATCTAATGAACTTTAGCCTCCGCCGGTTGACGCGATTTGCATCATTATAAGCAATAAACTGCTTCACTGGGTGGAATCATTGTGGAGCCCGCTACGGTAAAACGTCAGGCTGCTCTGGCATCCCAAGCATCTGTTAATCACCTTGTTTTGTTTCTCATACTCTTTCTGCCGACCTCGTCACGCTGTCTGCCCTCACTGCCTGATCTTAAAAACTAAAAAGACATAGCAGGGAAGCCAGATTTTGACCTGTTTAGTAGGTAACTGTGGTTGACTAGCATGTGGTTTAACTTTAGCTGTTGGTGCAAATTGTAAAAAAAAAAACAAAAAACAAACATCAAGCATTTTACCACCTTACACAACCAAACAGGATAAATACTTAACGGACACACTAAAACTAAATTCTTAAAACTTCAAAAACATAAGTTTTTAACATGGACTAGACCTCGGGTAGCTGGTACCGGCGCCCTAACCTGGTCCACGTCTGCTACTGCGTCTGGAACTGGTACTGGTCCATGTCCGGTACCGACCCGCGTCCAGTACTGGGTTCAAGGTTAGGGTTAGGAGGGATAAGGTGGGAACCAAGGCCTCAGTCAGAGGGCGGGATCAGTGCGGACTCCGTACCAGCCCCTGAGGGAGCAGGGCTCCAGGTCCACCACATTCCAAGCAGTAAAGTGAAATAAGAATTTTTTGGAGTTGTTCAATGGTCGTCGAGGTTAAAATGAGGCCTTTTTAAGGGGGGGAGGGTCTAATCAAGGTCAGGGCCCCTGCAATTAAGTTGAAAAAAAAAGGGTCCTGGGGGGTATCGGACCAATGGATTTCATCTTCCAATTTTTTTGAAGTCATCTTTAAGCGAAGCAGGTGAGAGATCATTCATTTATTTTAGATTTATCTTTTGACGGTGCAGTCCATGTCCCGGTACCGGACCGGCACCGATTTGCACCCCGGAGCTTGGGGACCCCTGATTTAATTGGACCAGCCAGAACGTCAAAACTTTAAAAACAACTTTTTAACGCGGACCGAACCTCGGGGTACGGCTGAAACCGGTGCTCCGACCCTAACCGGGTCTGCGTCTGGTACCACATATGGAACAGGCACCGCATCCGATAACCATACTGATCAGTGTGCGGTACCGGTTAAGGTACCAGTGCGTTCTATGTCCTGGTAACGGACCGCCACCGATTTGCACCCTGGAGCTTGGGGACCCCTGATTTAAATGGACCAGCCAGAACGTCAAAACTTTAAAAACAACTTTTTAACGTGGACCGAACCTCGGGGTACGGCTGAAACCGGTACCCCGACCCTAACCGGGTCTGCGTCTGGTACCGCATATGGAACAGGCACCGCATCCGATAACCATACTGATCCGTGTACGGTACCGGTTAAGGTACCAGTGCGTTCTATGTCCTGGTAACGGACCGCCACCGATTTGCACCCTGGAGGTCGGGGACCCCTGATTTAATTTGAACAGCAAGCAGATAAAAAAACGAGAAAAACATTCATTGGACTTTGTGGATTTGTCAAAAACGAGTGCCGATTCAATACTTTTGTAACACATTTAAAACATGAACAACTTGAATAAACAGATTTGTGTTGTCCCTTATTATTTCATTAACTTCCTTTTATCATAATAAACTTAAATAGAACACTTCTGTGAAGCAGCTTTAATAAACAAGTAAAAATAGAGCAAAAGATGAATTATTTTCTTGATATATAAGTGATAATTAGTCATGTGAGAAAGTTTAGTTTTAATATTTATAGATCTACTGAAGATTTTTAACCACATTTGATTCCTGTCCTCATTTAAAATTCTTAAAAATAAATGATAACTGTACCATGGAGTCAGAGGCGGTTGGATCCATATGCAGAGTTTATTTAGGAGCTGATACTGGTGGAGATTTCACAGAAGAGGCAGACGGTGGTCAGAGACAGACGGAGCATTTCGGGGTCATCAGAGGAGAGGCAGGCGGAGGTCAAGGGGAGGCAGTTTCAAAAACAGTAAGGGTAGAATTTAAAGGCACTCAGAGATGTAGGGAGAACAATACTTCGCACTGAGCTTGATGCTCTGGCTTTAAGCTGTTGAGGGTTGATTGGAGATGAGAAGCAGCTGAGGAGCTTCTGGGAGGAGCTGCAGGGGCTGATGGGAAATGCAGTGTGAAGAGTAAATCATGCGTGGGAGAAGCATCCAAAAACATGCTTCTTAGGTTCATCGGTGACTCTAAATCGCTCCTAGGTGTGAATGTGAGAGTAAATGTGTACCCCCGCGACCCCGAAAGGGACAAAGCAGCTAAGAAAATGACTGAATGATTATTGTGTTTCCTTTTTTTAAGTTCTTAAGACATCACATTTTCGGTTTTATTACCACAGTGGTTTATTTTCTGTTATTTCTCTGTCAGATAAATAAAACAGGCACATCAAAGAACAGCTCGGGTCCTAAGGAGTTAAATCACTGAGCTAGCATGTAGCAGTTGTAGAGCTTCACATAAAAAGAAACAAAAACTCCGTCTTTTTTCTGTTGAAATGTTGTTTGTGTTAGGACAAACCGACAGAGACACCTGCGGTCAGTCTAAAACGTTTTTAAAAGAGTTATTGATCCCGGAAGTCTGAATCTGTGAGCAGCTAGCTTGACTGAAGCGTTTACGTTAGCCTTCAATAACATTCTGTGATCGGTTCATGACATGCAGACTTCTAGTGGAGGATTTATCTGGAATAATAAGACTGAAATATAAAACGCTGATCATAATATGAATAAATGAAATATCCGATATTGATCGGACAACAAAGTCAAATTTCAATCGAGTCATCAACCAAGCGATTTCCGATCACGTGATCGGATCGGGACATCCCTAATAATCACCAGATCTGGCCCGCGGACCTTGACTTTGACACATGTAATACAATAATACATAAATGCGGCATTAAAAAGTGAACGTTTGACTCAAAAGTATTGCAAATGTCCATGAAAGTCATGACATTGACTCCAATTCAAAAAATTAAAAATAAAAAAAAAAGCATTTTATTGTAACATTTCTTCACATAGCTCACAAATACATCTTTTAACCAAAATTACTATAAATTACTTTTTTTTGGCATCGCCCAAATTATTTTTTGCATCATTTTGGCATTATTTTTATACTCGTTCCCAGTTAGCCTGTCATAGATACTGTAGCATGTCTGTTCTGGTCGTCCCTCTTGACATTGAACTCCTTGAAGACCGCCACAGACACAGTTTTCTCATATTTCACTGAAAAAATATGTCAGTATTCGCTAGTCTTATTTTCAGTTAACGTTTTAGAAATAATCTAGAACAGTGGTGTCAAACCCAATCGCACGGGGGTTAAAATCCAAAACACACCGACCGTATCTTAAGTAGATCATTGAGTCACTACATACAGGTCAACGGTCGTGACTAAGACTAAAGCATTCTCCCCTTAATCCCTACTACTAAAAACACTACACGGGACACGACATCGAATAAAAACGAACATTACGCGGCGTTTTATTTATGACCCCGCTGTGTTCTGAAGGTGAAAATGTGAATGGTTTATTCAAATATTGGATTTAAACCCATTTTTTTTTGTTTGAAACTGTTCGACCGCAATGCATTGTGGTCTATATTCGAGTATCTAGTGACCATCGATGTACGCTAGTTTTTCGCAAAGACTTCTGGGTAATTTCGAACGCACTCGATTTGGAATTAGTAGATTAGTAGATGGCGAACGCGCTGTCACAACTACTGGATCAGATCACTTTTACTTCTTAAACCACACGTGTCAAAGTCAAGGCCCGGGGGCCGGATCCGGCCCTCCAGGTAATTCTATCCGGCCCTCCAAGATCATTTAATTTGATTGTTATGAATGACCCGATGTTATTTTGCGTTTTATTTTTAACTTGTATAATTTTGACTAAATATATTTTTATGGAGAGTAAAATTTTTAAGGTTTAAATTGATTTATTCTGTAATAATATTTCTGCATTTTTATTATTCATAATTATGTTAAGACGTTACAGTTAAAGTTTCAAAAATTGCCATTGTGTTAGCTTTGTGGTCTGTTTTAGTATTTACTAAGACTGTTTAGCCTACTTTGGAGTTTAGCTAATGTTTCAGCTACATGCTAGCTGTTTTGGCTAATTTAGACTTTTTTTTTTTAAGCTAATTTGACATTTAGCTAATAATTTGTTGGATATCAGCTTCAACATTTTCAGCTGTCAGCATCAGCATCTTCAGCTGCCAAATTTATCTTACAGCATTCAGTCTAGCATTATCACAGGTAATGCTATACGTATATCTAGTTCATAATTATATTTAAAAGTTATAGTTTTAAAATTGTAGTTTTAGAATGTTTGATAAATGTCTATCCTGTTCGGCCCATGACCTAAGGTTTGTTTTGGATTTTGGCCCCCTGTGCGATTGAGTTTGACACCCCTGTCTTAAACTCTAAGAAAGTGACATCATAGTTTGATCATCAATTGTAGAAAAGAAAAGTTCTGTCGGAATCCTTAAGATGGACAACACCCACGACGCGGCATAAAACCTCGATCCAGAAGGAATAATGAATCTCCGAGATTGCATGAGGGGGATCTCCCGGCGTTCATTAAAAGGTAGAGGCCGGCCCAGCTGCTGTCGGCGGAGGGGAAGGGGAGGTGACAGAGATGTTGAAACAGGGCGAGGGCCGGGGGAAGCGAATGTGACACGCTCAGATGTAATTACGCTCACCTAGTTCACAGCGGAGATTAAGAAGCACTGCGATGGATAAGAAAAGGAGCGTCAGACATGAAAGTACATGGAAATACTCGCTGAAGTGTGCACCCCCCCCCCCCCTTTTTTTTTTGTCACTGTATCATCTCAGGGTCTCATTTCTGTTTGCCTTTTCCAATTATAAAGGTGTGATCGTGGGCCTCCACAGCCCCCTCCGTTTGGTTCGACTGCTCAAAACTTGAAGAATCGTTTTCCTTTGTTTGTAGGGAAAATTAGACGAGCCGACTTCATTATCACTTACAAATATTCCCCCCCGTCTTAATCTGACGTGTTTTAAAACTAAGGGGCCAGCGGACACTGTTGGGATGGAGACATCCAGAGGAGGCGGCAAGTTTAGACAACACTGCCCTCTGGTGGCTCGGTGTTTTACACACATAGACAGGAACCCATCATGTGTCCCTGTGGTTCGAAAATGGATTATGACAGTCTAATTTATTATTATCTGCCTCCCTGTGACCTAGCAGTTGAGAGCCTCAGCTTGATATCCCAATGACAGGCAGCCATGGTCAAACTCAATCTACTCAGCTCCTCAAGAACGCCCTCTAAAGCCTTCATCTTCATCAACTTTTGTCAAAACTGATTTATTAATTACAAAGGAAGCCAGCGCCGAGGTATTAATGACAAATCTGTTTTTTTTAATCTCCTTTAAGGAGATTAAACACATTTTTGTGAGTGTTAAATGATTGTTTTCAAGATTTCAATGGTTATAATCAAATTTATTCATTTGGCGCCCTTTCATGTCACTATACAGAATGTAGTGACATGGTTAAAAGCAAATACTGCATTTTCACTCCATATGGACGTATGAATCAGGACCCCTTCCCGTCACTTTTTGACTATTTGGGTGTCCCCAACTCGTCGTTTTTTTAACTAAATGAAATCAGAGATCCCCCAACCTCCGGGTCACGAAGTGATAGTCCAGTCCGAGGGCCACAGATGATTATCAGGGGTCCCTAACCCTCGGGACATGGACCGGTACTGAGATGCAGACAGGTACCCTAAACCGATATTGATATCATAACCAGGTACCGGAGTTCTAACCCAGTACCGATATCAATACTAGGAACCGGTACCTTAACCAGAACGCAGTACTTGGACACGTACTGGTACCCTAACCAAGTACTGATATCCTAACCAGGTACAGGAATTCTAACCCAGTAATGATATCATAGCTACTGTAGGTACCTGGACTCTAACTCAGTACTGATACTATAATTAGGTACTGGTGCCTTAACCCAGACACGGTACCGGTACACGTACTGGTACCCCAACCCAGTACTGATATCATAACTAGGAACCGGTATATTAACCAGAAAGCATTACTTGGACACATATGGTACCGTAACCAAGTACTGACATCCTAATCAGGTACCAGAACTCTAACTCAGTACTGATATCATAACCAGGTCCCAGGACCCTAACCTGGATGTGGTACTGGAACAGGGACCAGTACCCCAACCCAGTACTGATATTATAACAAGGTACCGGTATCTTAACCAGCACGTGATACCGGAGGCAGTAGCAGACACGAAACTGGTACTGCGTTTGCGTCTATTGCGCCCGGTAGCACATCTGGTATCATGTCCTGAAGGTAGAAGATCAATGATTTAATGGGAACAGCCAGCACATCAGCCAGAACACTAAAAAATAACAAGTGTGAGACATTCAAAACGTCAAAATGTGGTGCAGAGGGTCCCCAAACCGCACGTCCATATATGACGAGTTGGGAGTGAGAATGTGTAGGAAATATCCACTTTACATACAGTTCAGGTCAAAATGGTGGGAATTTGGCTTCTTGATTTGTGGGAGTGAACCAATTCTTTGGAGGTCAAGGGGAAGGTCAGGGCTGAACGCTCTGCTCCTCATGGTGACGAGACGAGCGGCGGGACTACCAGAATGGAGGGAGGAAGAAGATCTGAGGTAACAGTCCTGGGAAGGCCTCGCAGCAGAACGCTCAAAGTGGGCTCTCTGACCAAGGAGCTCAAGTCAGATGAAAAGGACATGATGCGTACAGCAGATGACAAGTGAGCTCACAGAAAATTTGGAAGCACCCACAGATGTGATATCTACAGCAGCGAATGCATCTCCCACATTGGGCTTTTGACCCACCAACGACACTGTCTCAGACAACTAGACACATGTCACGATAGTGGAGCGATAGTGGAGGCTGACTGACGGAGGAGCCTACGATGATTTAATGGAAACAGTGTCATTGCAAAATTGTGTCTTTGTTGACACAATTTTAAATATATATATATATATATATGCATATAAATGTGTGTATTAAATGTATGTTGCATATATTTGCGTATGTGTACTGTGTATATAGCATATATATGCATTTATATGTTGTATGTGCGTAGAGTATATAAGTGTATACAACTTTTACATGCATAAATATACATAGATGTACAGGTGTATATAGCATATATATAAAAATATGTGTGTGTGTATTAATACCTATATAACATATATATGTATATATAAGTATATATATCTGTATTTGTGTATATATGTCTATATAGCGTATATTTGCGGATGTGTAAATAGCATATATATGTGTATTTATGCGCATATATGTCTATATACTATATATATGTGTATATATCCATATATACAGTGTTTAAACGCGTCTAAACGTGTGCATAGCGTATACATGTGTGTAAAGCATATATATGCGTATGTTGTGTGTATTTGCGTATACAGCATATGAATGCATTTATACGTTGTATATGCGTAGATAGCGTATATAAGTGTATTTAGCATATATTTGTGTATAAATGCCTATATAGAGTATATATGTATATGTACGTATATATTATATACATGTATATATGTGTATATGCCTATAAAGTGTATATATATAAGTAATATATATATATATATATATATATATATATATATATATATATGTATATATGCCTAAAAGCATATATTTGGGGATGTGTATATAGCACATATAAGTGTATATACACGTATATAGTGTGTATAGGAGCAGATGTCAGGGTCACCTCAACCAGCTTCTCTCAATGTGGCGGACTGAGAAGCGGCTGTACTCCGAGCTTCCTCCGGGTGACCGAGCTCTCACCTTTCTCTAAGGGAGTGCCCAGCCACCCTCTGGAGGAAGCTCATTTCAACCCGATTGTATTTGGGATCTTGTTCTTTTGGTCAGGACTCTGAGCTCATGACCACAGGTGAGAGGTGGAGGAAGATTGACCGGTAAATAGAGAGTTTTGCTTTCTGGCCTCTTCAACACAACTGGCTGGTACAACAACGGCGTCCCAATCCGCCTACCCTCAATTTTGAACAAGTCCCCAATATATTTTAAATTCTTCCACCTGCGAGAGAGGACAAACCACCTTTCTTCGGTCGAGAACCATGGCCTCATCCTCATCCCAGCCGCTTCACACTTGTCTGCAACCCGCTCCATTGCATGACGGACGTCCTGGCTCTATAAAGCCAACTGGACATCATCTGCGAAGAGCAGAAAGAAAACCCCTTAGTCCCCAAACCAGACCTGTATATATGAGACGTCCCTCTGTCCGGGCTAGCTATCCCTTTATCTGAATCAAATATCTGGCTGTGTCAGGAAGGGCATCCGGTGGGACACTCTGAAAGAGGAACAACTCTTGAATGCTTCGACCCATCACAAGGAAAGGATGATGGCTGGCGAGGTAGAACGTTTCTCTGCCTGATACGTCCACATCAGGTCCACGACCACCTCGCCCAGCAAGCACCCGTTGAGAAACAGAGAGGACGGTTTACTATTCCTGTTTTAGATTAGAAGGACCAAAGACACGTCAAATCGAGCCTTCTTTCACGAACCGTCCTTTTACATGTCTGCCATGCACTGCTTTAATTCAACCTCTCCTTGTGTTCCGTTTGTCTTGTTCTGTCATCGTGCCACCAGCTCCTCTTTTGTCCTCACTCTGAGAGACAGCGGCGGACCTGCAGGAGATGTTGTTGCTCAGCATGTAGTGTTTATTTTCAATCTGAAACGCCCAAAGAACAAAGAGTATATGGCACCCTATTATTAGTTTGAATAAAGCCTCTGTGATATTCAAAGTTGTTTGTATTACCTGGAATAGAGAGAGAAAAAAACTAAAGGTTCTTTGTGGAGATTACAAAACATAACTGCGGTCTGACATTTTTTTTGTTTGGAAACAAACAACTTTTTAACTAATTTCGTGAAATATTTGACACGGCTCTACAAAGACAAGCTTTCGTACTGGGACCTTGTTATTTTTGCAGTACCCCTTCAATGTGGGCTCAGAAAGGTTCTCTACTTGGATACAAACAAGCAAATTCATTGATGCATTGTTTTGGCAAAGCAGATGTTGAAAGTGACAGTCGAGTGATGTCTGAGGTCAGATGGAAATGAAGGCGAACGTGTGAGGGGAAAACAACATTTGCCGGTCTTTAAAGAGTAGCTCACAGGAATTTGTACCTTTTACCAAAACACTGTGAAAAACCTTTTATTTACTCTATTTGCTATACTTTAAGTCAAACATTTCTGGGAAATTTATGTAACAAAACACAAAATGTTATCACAAAAGTTAAAGTCCCCCTTTGATAAAAATCAAGCTTTTTGTGGAATTTTTCTTATGATAAAGTAATAAGAAATCATTTCGTTTTTGCATTTCCTAGTATTTATTTTAAATCCCTGTCAATCAAACTGTGACAAACAGGCTCTATTTGAATGAATAGCTCCTCATCTGGTCCGGCTAGCGTGACTTAATTCAGGTTCTGGAGAAGAGAAGACGGTATCTTCACATTGACTGCAGTCAAATGAGCCGCCGTTCACATTTTTGTGGTCAAATCAGGATTTTATGTGTGACTTTCATCCAATACTTACGGTAGCAGGACTGAGAACGCTGGAAAATCTCTGAGAGACTCCACGGAGCTTCTTGATGTGGCTGCGGAAATGCGAACGACGGCTCATTTGACCGCAGTTGAAATACGTAGTAGTTGGTCTGTAGTTGAAAATAATGTCAGAACTAGATTAAACTCTTTTATCGGATACTCAACGAAGGACAATATGGGTTCAGGTCAAATCACTCAACACCACTGGCCCTTATGAACGTGATAGAAAATATAGGAATATTTATCTATCTAAAAAGCATTTTGATACAATGAACCCCTGCATATTAATACATAAATGGGAACGATGTGGGATTATGGGGATTGTGTTAGACTGGATTAAAAGCTATTAAAAGCTATTAAAAGCTTAAAAGCTAAGCAACAGATAACAGTTTGTGAAGGTTGGAAGTGCTTGTTCCCAATGTCTGGGCATTATTTGTGGTGTCTCCCAGGGGTCAGTTTTGGGACCAGTATTATTAATCATATATATTAAGGTTTCAAGTATATTACATTTTGTTTTATTTGCTGATGACACAAATGTTTTTTGTGATGGGGATGATTTGCAGCAACTCATGGAAGTTGTTAAGACAAAGATGGAAAAACTGAAGATGTAGTTTGATGTAAGTAAACTGTGACTGAACTTAAGTAAAACAAAAATTATGTTATTTGGTCATTATAATTGTATAAATATGAACACTGACATGCACATAAATGGGGTGAAACTTGAAAGAATTTATGAAAATAAATTTAGGATGACAATGGAGTCCCCCATTGGGGCACTTTCCAGTATCTCTTCAGGGACATCAAGAAGACCTGGTAGTCTGAATTGTTGTTCAGCCCGTAAGCAAAAACCACAGTCAGAGATCTATCTCCCAGTTAAAGGCAAAGGGACATGACCCTCTCGTCCGCCGGGATGAACTCCAACATTTAGAGGCTTGCTGGGGGTTCACAAGTAAGCCCATACTGCATGGTCTGCCACCTCTCACCATAAGTAACTTGAGAATGGTTGAGAGTCCAACCAGAGCCCAGACTGTGTGTGGAGGTGAGGCTACAGGCAACTCTAAGCCTCGAGGGCCACACTCCTGCATGTTTTCCAACATTCCCTGCTCTGGTATGTTCGAATGGGATGGAGACACCTGAACCAGGTAATCAGTCATGAGTAGGGCTTGGATATCTGGAAATCATGCTGACACTGCAGCCCTCGAGGCCTGGAGTTAACTCCCTGATCCAGATGGTACCCCTTGACCTCCTGCACAAGATCAGACTCCTTCCCTCCAAAAGCCAAATTCCTTGAGCACATACCACTTTACACCAGCTCCTAATGAGCTCTCCTGCAGGTGATTGGCCTACAGGAGAGTTATTCCACGTTGTTCCTTAATGCTGGACTCGGCGAGTCCCAACACCTGGCCTGGCACCAGGGTGGGACTCCGGTGATGCAGATCCAGGCAGAGTAGCAGAATTGTCTTCTCATAAAATATGTTATGAACCGCTCTTTGTCTGGCTCGTCACCCAGGACCTGTCTGCCATGGAAGACCCTAAAGGGGCAAAAGCCCCAGACAGCTTAGCTCCTACGATCACTCGAGCTCGCAAACCCCCCCACCACGGTAAGGTGGCGGCTCACGGGGGGGAAAAATATGCACTTTTCAGTGCGTTGTTGTAAGAAGAACCTACCATTTGGACTAATTTTTTTAAGAAGCCAAACCAATAATACCTACATTTAATTAAGTAAACCAATAAACATAGATACAACTATGTTTACCTACTTTCTACCTTTTTTGTGCAAGAATATCAGTTTCATAATGTATCTATTGTAATTATAACAGCTTATAAATAAAACCTAACACTAATACCTACATTTTACTAACCAAACTTATAACTACATTTTAACTGTCATACCAAAATCTAAATCTAAACTGAAGTCAACTAATTTAATAACCTCCTATCTTTGCATATTTTTTTCTTAAATATGCAGTGAAAGCCAAGCTGTGTGTGGAGGTGTGCCAACAGGCAACTCTAGGCCATGAGGGCCGGACTCCTACCCCACCCCCGACTTTGGGGGTGGAGTAGTGGGCCTCCGTTCCATTGGTTCCTCTTGTGGAACCAAAAGAGTATTTGCCCCTGCCACTGAGGAGGTCGGGGGTGGGGTAGTGGGCCACCGTTCCATTGGTTCCTCTTGTGGAACCAAAAGAGTATTTGCCCCTGCCACTGAAGAGGCTGGGGGTGGGGTAGTGGGCCTCCATTCCATTGGTTCCTCTTCTTCCCAAATTCGTGGGTGTGGAACCAAGAGAGTATTTGCCCCTGCCACTGAGGAGGTCGGGGGTGGGGTAGTGGGCCTCCGTTCCGTTGGTTCCTCTTGTGGAACCAAAAGAGTATTTGCCCCTGCCACTGAGAAGGCTGGGGGTGGGGTAGTGGGCCTCCATTCCATTGGTTCCTCTTCTTCCCAAATTCGTGTGGTGTGGAACCAAGAGAGTATTTGCCCCTGCCACTGAGAAGGCTGGGGTGGGTAGTGGGCCTCCGTTCCATTGGTTCCTTTTGTGGAACCAAAAGAGTATTTGCCCCTGCCACTGAGGAGGTCGGGGGTGGGGTAGTGGGCCTCCGTTCCATTGGTTCCTCTTGTGGAACCAAAAGAGTATTTGCCCCTGCCACTGAGAAGGCTGGGGGTGGGGTAGTGGGCCTCCATTCCATTGGTTCCTCTTCTTCCCAAATTCGTGGGTGTGGAACCAAGAGAGTATTTGCCCCTGCCACTGAGGAGGTCGGGGGTGGGGTAGTGGGCCTCCGTTCCATTGGTTCCTCTTGTGGAACCAAAAGAGTATTTGCCCCTGCCACTGAGAAGCTGGGGGTGGGGTAGTGGGCCTCCATTCCATTGGTTCCTCTTCTTCCAAATTCGTGGGTGTGGAACCAAGAGAGTATTTGCCCCTGCCACTGAGGAGGTCGGGGTGGGGTAGTGGGCCTCCGTTCCATTGGTTCCTCTTGTGGAACCAAAAGAGTATTTGCCCCTGCCACTGAGAAGGCTGGGGGTGGGGTAGTGGGCCTCCATTCCATTGGTTCCTCTTCTTCCCAAATTCGTGGGTGTGGAACCAAGAGAGTATTTGCCCCTGCCACTGAGAAGGCTGGGGGTGGGGTAGTGGGCCTCCGTTCCATTGGTTCCTCTTGTGGAACCAAAAGAGTATTTGCCCCTGCCACTGAGAAGGCTGGGGGTGGGGTAGTGGGCCTCCGTTCCATTGGTTCCTTTTGTTGAACCAAAAGAGTATTTGCCCCTGCCACTGAGGAGGCTGGGGGTGGGGTAGTGGGCGTCCATTCCATTGGTTCCTCTTCTTCCCAAATTCGTGGGTGTGGAACCAAGAGAGTATTTGCCCCTGCCACTGAGGAGGTCGGGGGTGGGGTAGTGGGCCTCCGTTCCATTGGTTCCTTTTGTTGAACCAAAAGAGTATTTGACCCTGCCACTGAGAAGGCTGGGGGTGGGGTAGTGGGCCTCCATTCCATTGGTTCCTCTTCTTCCCAAATTCGTGGGTGTGGAACCAAGAGAGTATTTGCCCCTGCCACTGAGAAGGCTGGGGGTGGGGTAGTGGGCGTCCATTCCATTGGTTCCTCTTCTTCCCAAATTCGTGGGTGTGGAACCAAGAGAGTATTTGCCCCTGCCACTGAGGAGGTCGGGGGTGGGGTAGTGGGCCTCCGTTCCATTGGTTCCTTTTGTTGAACCAAAAAGAGTATTTGCCCCTGCCACTGAGGAGGCTGGGTGGTACTGGGCCTCCATTCCATTGGTTCCTCTTCTTCCCAAATTCGTGGGTGTGGAACCAAGAGAGTATTTGCCCCTGCCACTGAGAAGGCTGGGGGTGGGGTAGTGGGCCTCCGTTCCATTGGTTCCTTTTGTTGAACCAAAAGAGTATTTGCCCCTGCCACTGAGAAGGCTGGGGGTGGGGTACTGGGCCTCCATTCCATTGGTTCCTCTTCTTCCCAAATTCGTGGGTGTGGAACCAAGAGAGTATTTGCCCCTGCCACTGAGGAGGTCGGGGGTGGGGTAGTGGGCCTCCGTTCCATTGGTTCCTTTTTTGAACCAAAAGAGTATTTGCCCCTGCCACTGAGAAGGCTGGGGGGGGTACTGGGCCTCCATTCCATTGGTTCCTCTTCTTCCCAAATTCGTGGGTGTGGAACCAAGAGAGTATTTGCCCCTGCCACTGAGGAGGTCGGGGGTGGGGTAGTGGGCCTCCGTTCCATTGGTTCCTTTTGTTGAACCAAAAGAGTATTTGCCCCTGCCACTGAGGAGGCTGGGGGTGGGGTACTGGGCCTCCATTCCATTGGTTCCTCTTCTTCCCAAATTCGTGGGTGTGGAACCAAGAGAGTATTTGCCCCTGCCACTGAGAAGGCTGGGGGTGGGGTAGTGGGCCTCCGTTCCATTGGTTCCTTTTGTGGAACCAAAAGAGTATTTGCCCCTGCCACTGAGAAGGCTGGGGGTGGGGTACTGGGCCTCCATTCCATTGGTTCCTCTTCTTCCCAAATTCGTGGGTGTGGAACCAAGAGAGTATTTGCCCCTGCCACTGAGAGGAGTCGGGGGTGGGGTAGTGGGCCTCCGTTCCATTGGTTCCTTTTGTTGAACCAAAAGAGTATTTGCCCCTGCCACTGAGAAGGCTGGGGTGGGGTACTGGGCCTCCATTCCATTGGTTCGTCTTCTTCCCAAATTCGTGGGTGTGGAACCAAGAGAGTATTTGCCCCTGCCACTGAGGAGGTCGGGGGTGGGGTAGTGGGCCTCCGTTCCATTGGTTCCTTTTGTTGAACCAAAAGAGTATTTGCCCCTGCCACTGAGAAGGCTGGGGGTGGGGTAGTGGGCCTCCATTCCATTGGTTCCTCTTCTTCCCAAATTCGTGGGTGTGGAACCAAGAGAGTATTTGCCCCTGCCACTGAGGAGGTTGGGGGTGGGGTAGTGGGCCCCCTTTCCATTGGTTACTCTTCCTCACACGTGCGTGGGTGTGGAACCAAGAGAACATCAATTTCTCCCAGTGAGGAGGTCGGGGGTGGGGTAGTGGGCCTCCATCAAAAAGGAGGATATAGGTGGGGGCGTGTGCCCCTTAGGATGGGTGGGGGGTTTGGCTTTTTTAAGTCATTTGGTTCATAATCATTTCTTTTAAAAGTCTTGGTAGGAAATATTTCTTTTCAATTTTAGTCCTCACATATTTTAACTGATAATCATGGCATGCATGATAACTCTCAAAAATGTCATAATTACTCATGATGACATCATCACTCTTAATGATGACATCATTAAGAGTCATCAAGTCATGTGACATAAAAGAAAAAAAAAGAGTCATGTGACATGAAAGAAAAAAAAGTCATGTGACATCAAAGGACTCATCAAACCGATGACATCATTATGATGTCAACATTGACAAGGCATTACACACAATTTGATTGCGTAATGCAGAAAACTATTGTTCTGTTTTCTTCTGTATGTCCACATCTCCATATTACCATAATATTGAAATGACAAATATTGAAAGTTTTCACTGACAATACCCCATATCTCCATGGGAGAAATATTCATATTTCTACCAAGGAAATTATTTCTTTCCTTTGAACATTTATTCTGTAACCTTTGATTTTTCAGCAATTCAACAAAATTGGTGCATTTTTTGCAACTGAAATACAATGTAAAGGATCTCTTGCAACTCCTAACTTTCATTACTTCGGCATACTTTATGATAATTAGAAAATCCAAATACGCTTTTGTTCAGCACTTTCTGGAATGTTCTGCTGTATTTAGAAAATCCTGCACAAATGTATAGTTTTTTGGGTTTTTTTACATTTTGGAAGCTGTTGAAAGATAAAATATAATCAAAGTCAAGGGGGGCAGTGCTTCAACTTTACTACTTTTGAAATGTATATTTTCCTACAATTTTAAATTAAATGTTAAAATGTAGTGGATTGATTTTTCCTTCCAAATACTGCTTTTATTCCGGATATATCCTATAGTTTTTGAACTACAGCTGTTTGAAATTAGTCAATTTTGGACTTCACTTCCGACTCCGACAGGAGCGTGAGCGTGTGACGTCATCACGCAGAGTGCACGCAGCTGTTTTTTAAAGACGAAAGGGTTTCAAACAAATTGCTGTAACTCCACAACCGTCTGCCGTAGAGTCACGATTTCTTCACCAAAACGTAGAAAAATATCTCTAGTTTCATTTAATTTAAAACAAAGTCATGGGGTGAACATTTGTTTTTCGCAGGAGCCCCAAGTTTCAGACAAACTCCACCTGAACACGACGACGCAAACGCTTTTTTCACAGGTGCCTTGTGGGTAGTGGGGAGACACGAGCCAGAATGAGGCTTGTTCGGTTTTTTTTTTTTTTTTACAGTTTTCTCTTCATAAACTAGTATATTCACATATATAGCTCTACAGAAAGTTTTTTTTTCTTTTTTAACAGCTTTTAAAGAAATATACTCTCCTTTATCAACATTTTAAACTTGTTTACATGTCAGTTCTTGTCATTTTTGCTCATTTATTGCGTTTTTTTTTTTTTGTTTTTTTGGTACCTACAGTCTCTGCAGGAGGGATTTTAGCCCACTCCTCCACACAGATCCCTCAGGTTTTAGGAGTTGTTGTTGAAAAACATGGAGTTTGTTCCCCAAAATCTCAAAATACCTGGCGCTGGTCGTCCTCTTCTTAATAGAGAGCAGTCGTTCTGTCCCGTATCTAGAAAAAACACCCTCATAGTATGATGCTAACAAATCTTAATTTGTTTATTGTGGAGTATTAGTTTCCCACTCAATATTATGATGCTACCACCTCCATGCCCAACAGCAGGAATGGCGTTCATTCTTTTTCCAAACACGCCGAGTGGAATTAGGACAAAAAAAAGTTGAATTTTGGTCCCTTCTGATCACATGACCCTCTCCCAGGACTCCTCTGGATGCATTACCAACGGTAACCTCGGAAACGGCCGTGTAGTCCTCACCTTTCTTAGGATCATTCAGACCCCAGGGGGGGTGGGTTCAGGACACAATAGAAGGGGTGCACAAAAATAACCTCAATCTGATGAAGAAACAACGAACAACTAGGAAAATGTGGAAATCCATCCTTGGCATTTATTGGAATGCCTTTTTCTTGAATTTGTATTTGGTACAGTACGACTGAGGCAACAGTGACGGTCCCACAACAGTCATGATCATTATATGAAACACTTTTCTGTCCAGAAATGATTGATTCAAATACAAAACCAAAGGAATGCAAAGCGGTCGGAAAGTTTTCAGATTTCTGGAGGCCAAGTTTAAAAAGTTGGGTTTTTTTTTTTCGAGCAGGTCCCACATTTCCAGTCAAATCTTTTTTTTTCTTTTCAAAATACATACAAAAACATCCCAACCCCGACAGAAAACATAAAGCATACATACATGATTCATTATAAACCTTGAAGGACGTACGGACACGCATACGAGGCACGCACAGTTTTGAGATATTTCCTTGCGGTAAACATTTTCTTTACGCCTTGTTCCTTTAACTCGCACAAAAAAAAAAAGAACAAAAAAAAAAAAAAAAAAACTGCGTCTGCAGTTTGGTCCACCGTCGCTCCACTCGACACAAAGCCTCGGTGGCCCGCGAGGTTTTAGCCTCCTTTATCGATTTTTTTGACATTTTTAATCGTATTTTCCCCCTCAAACCTCTCCTAAGACATGACTCCAAACACGGGGTTGTGGCGGCAGATGCTCGGCCCGATCTCCTCGTAGTCTTTCTTGGTGTGACACACCTGGTAGAACTCCGGCTGCACAAAGGAGAAGATTTCAGCTCAGATTGGGAACACTAAAGCTTTTCGGGCTGCGAGAGGGTTCGGACACTCACGGTGGACGCCAGCATGGATCCTCCGAACCACACGGCGTACCTCTGCATGTGGTGGGTGATGACCTGCACGTCGATGGGCTTCGGCTGCGGGCGGGAAGCGAGCGTTGGAACCCGTTTGTTGATATCGGCTTCGCTTGCACGGCGGGTTTTACCTTCAATTTGCCGCCGCTCAGCTCTTCGCTGATCTTCAGGCGGGCGTCCACGGTCCTCTTGAGGTCCCTCTGCAGCCGTCGGCCAAAGTCCCTAAACATGGTGGAGCCTCCGGACAGAACCACGTTCTGCAGAAAAAAAAGATCAACACAAGATCACAGCGTGATCTATATTTCAACATTCAGGTTTTTTTTTTTTTTTTTTTTAAACAACTAAGTCCCACCGAAATAATTGCATGATCCACGGATAATAATTATTATTTTAAATATTGAAATGTTGCCGCAGTTTCAATAAATCAGTTTAAAATTTCCGAGACATCCCTGGACTCAATACCTTATAGAGCGGGCGCCTCACGTCGATGGGACAGTTCTGGATGACTTCGTCCACCACCTCAGAGATGGGTTGAGTGAAGTCTGGGTTGGCGAACTGCAACGATAGAAACCAAAAGGTCTGAAAAGTGAAATTCCAGGTCTGTTGGGAGTAGGGCTGCCACGATTAGTCGACTATCGACTATAAAAATGCCGATCGATCTAGTCGTCAATATCTGCAATCGGAGAGCTCCTGGCAATCGACTATTGAAATAGTCACAACTATTTCATAGTTTCGATTAGATCGTTAGCTTATAATATATGAATTGTCAGGCATGTAGTAAAGTTGAAATGTTATAATGACATTCTGTAGCTTTAGACTAGTTTGGCATTTATTAAGGTTTTCAGGCTATTTTGGAGTTTAGCTAGTATTTTAGCTTCATGCTAGCTATTTTGTCTAATTTAGGCTTTTTCAGTTTTTTTAGGCTAACTTGAAATTAAGATAATATTTCAGCTACATATTAGCTCTTTTGGCTAATTTAGGATTTTTTCAGTTTTTTTAGGCTAATTTCAAGTTTAGCTAATATTTCAGCTACATGTTCGCTTGCTAATTCTAAATGTTTAAAGTTTTTTAGGCTAATTTGGAGTTAAGCTAATGTTTCGGCTACATGTTAGCTAGCTAATTGTAAATGTTTACAGTTTTTTAGGCTAATTTGAGTTAAGCTAATGTTTCGGCTACATGTTAGCTAGCTAATTGTAAATGTTTACAGTTTATTAGACTAATTTGGAGTTTTGCTATTATTTCAGCTACATGCTAGCCTTTTTGGCTAATTTTGGAATTTTTACAGTTTTTTAGGCTAATTTGGAGTTTAGCTAATTTTTCAGCTACATGTTAGCTATTTTTAACTAATTTGGAATTTTTACATTTTTAGGCTAATTTGTAGTTAAGCTATATTTTAGCTACATGAGCTATTTTTAACTAATTTGGAATTTTTACAGTTTTTTAGGGTAATTTGGAGTTTAGCTAATATTTTAGCTACATGTTAGCTATTTAACTCATTTTGGAATTTTTCTCAATTTTAGGCTTGTTTAGTTAAGGCTAATTTGGAGTTTAGCTAATATTTCAGCTATATGCTAGCGATTTTAGCTTATTTAGGATTTTTTTTGTTTTAAAGCTAATCATATTTCAGATTTTCTGTACATCCACTTTGTCCATGATCCGATTAGTCGACTAATCGGAAAAATTAATCGATGATTAGTCGACTATTAAAATAATCGTTTGTGGCAGCCCTAGTTGGGAAGTGTCCCCGTCCGTTCCTGTACCTCGGGGTGGAAGAAGATCTCGGGTCCCAGGAAGCGCTCGTATCCCACGTCGATGGTGAACTCTTTCTTGGAGATGGCGTTGATCCCGGTGTACTGCTTGATCCACTTGGAGCCGTCCGTGTCGTACTTGTTGAACTCCTTCACCAGGTCAGGACAGACGTAGCTGAAACGCTCCTTCAAACAGAAAAAAGAATGAAGTCTGGTTTTTTGTTGTAATTCTCCTATTTGGCCACTAGATGGCAGCACAGTAAAACAGTTTCTTCCATCTTTTGCACATTCTGGTTTGATTACTGCATTCAAATGTTGCAAAAATAAGCAGAGGTGTACCTTGACAGCTTTGGCCGTCTCCAGCGACTGCTCCGGAGGAATCCCCACCTCCCGCTCTCGTAGCAGCTGCTGGGTGAAGTAGGTGATGTCTCTCCCGGCGATGGGGATGTGTTTGATGCAGCTGCCGATGACGTAGCCTTCAGCCTGGAGGGGAGACGCGGAGGAGTTTAAGGCCTAAAGCTGAAAAACAGGTGAAGCGTCGGAGCGTGACGGCGACACCGACCACTGGGATGACGTGCGTGACGCCGTCGCCGCTGTCGATGACGGTCCCCGTCAGCGTTCGCTCTCCGATCTGTCTGGAGGTCCAGGAGGCGGCCAGCGCCAGGACAGCCTGAAGCAAGCGCAAACTTTTTATTTATTTTTGTACTATAAACACTTCAAGAAGGTGACAAATTCAAAAAGAAGAATCTGAATCTTGCAATTAAATTTTCTCTGGTTCCACATGTGCTTCAGCTTTAGACTTGAAGCTTGCAGTCACCGTACCTGAACAGCAATGTAAAGTCCTGGAACGTTGAAGGACTCAAACATGATCTCTGCGGTGTACTCGCGGTTCTCGGTGTGTTGAGAGGAGGCTCAGTCTACAGGTGAAACAATGTTATATCAATTAAAAGAAACTAAAACTGTAAAAAAAAAAAAAAAAAAAAAACACATTTAGCGACCAATTACCCCTTATCCCTTACAACTTTAAAAATAATAACCTCTGAAAGGGTAAAAGTCCATAGCAACCATAGAGTTATTTGTTAGTCTGGGGTTCCTGAACATATGTACCAAATTTGAGATTTGTACGGCAAAATATTTTTTCAAATTTACTTAGCAACCGATCTTTATGCTTTCCATATATGCGAGGTTGTGGGGTCAGGAATATTTGACACATTAATACATCCACAAAAGAAAAAGCTTTCACTTAAAACTGTTTTATTCATTTAAATGAAAGTCTGAGAGAGTTTAAAACGTTTTTTTCTACAAATGAGACAGACATCTTGGCAATAGAGTAACGATTCAGTCAAGCCACGAAATCACAATTTAGATTTTTAAAATTTTTTTTCAACACAATGAATTAAAGGTATTTTAAGGCCAACTATGTTTCTTTTTTCCCCTCACATCAAACTGTCTGTTTTCCTACAAACAGACAGGATTCAATACAAATAAGCAATAATCCATAATACTGAAATGATCAAAAATCCTGTCTCTGTTCATGTTGTGCTCCACGTGACGGACCGCTCTGCACCCGCGCCGCTCAGCGCAATCCCTCCTACAAGGTGCTTAACCATCAGCCAGATGTGGTACGTTCAAGAACGCGCTCTAAGCGGGGTTATGAACGGGCGCTCAGCAGGTGGTCTCCACAGCGGAGCCGTGCGCTCACACAGGTTGAACATAATGCCACACATACATGTTAAAGACTCAAAAAGATGATCTTTCATTGGAGGAGGACTGAAATCAGTCTAAGGTCAGTATGAACAACCAGAACACTTGGGTTGAATCCGAATTCTTCCACTATCCCTCCAATTGTTGGGACGTCTTAAGAGAAGCGTCAGTATGTCTTGAAGTTCCCTTGAGGCTTGTGGTATGGGGTCAGCTCAGGATCAGGTCAAAGTAAACGAAAAAACAGATTGAAAACTTCAAAAATAGACATTGTTATTCATAAAAAGAAAAAACAATTTGAGAAAAGGTTTTTTACATTTTGAAAAGAAACTCAAAATAGATTTAAAAAAAAAATCAAAACCGGCAATAAATAAATATTATCTTATAAATCTTGTAAATCTGAAAAAAAGGAAAAAAAAGATTTGAAAATTGAAAAAAAAAAACACTTTTTAATTTATTTAAAAAACCAATTGAAAACTTGAAATAAATCTTAAAAATTTGAAAAGAAAAAGGGAAATCTGAAGAGAAAAAAGATTTAAAATTTGGGAAAAAAACTAAAAATTTGAAATAAATCTTGAAAATTTGAAAAAGCAAAAATTCTAAAAACCTTTCAAAAAATATATAAATCTAAAAATCACAGCTAAGTTACAGCTGCTGTTTTCAATTTTAATTTTATTTTGAATCTTCACTTTCAGTTTCAATTCTGATTTTTGAGTTTTCACTGCTGAGCCTAATTTACATTAGGCTGATTCATAGAATCTTTTCTTCAAAATTTCACTTTTTTATTTTTAAGATTCATTTCAAGTTTTCAGGATTTTTTTTCATTTTCAATTTTTTTACCACGTTTTTTTTTTCATTTTCAAGATTTCATTCAAGTTTTCAGGTTTTAACATTTTTATTTTTTCAAATTTGATAATTATTTTTTAGTTTTTATAAATTAGTTTTTAGGTTTTTTCCCCCTAGTATTTCAAAGATATATTTTTTTTTTTTATTTTTTATTTTTTTGTGATTTATTTAGACTTTTTAGGTTGTTTTTTCCACATTTTCTTGGTTTTTATTTCAGTCATAATTTCTATTTTTTTAATTTGCCCCATATTGTGCAGTCGCCTCGAGGAATGTCATGAAAACGGAACGTACCATCATTGTCGTGGGTGTGGTGCAGCGTTAAGTATTTGTAAGGATGTTGAATGAACTTGTGACTTACAAGTCCTGCTGTTGTTTGATTCCTTTACGCCGCCGTCTAGATGTTACTAATATTGGTCACGTGTTGTCAAATTCTGGATGCATAGTGTGTGCAGGAGTTTTATAAGTGCTTGTAAGATTCCCTCTAGTATGACCACACAGATTACTGTTTCATTTCCAAAGTTTAAAGACAGTTTTGTATTTTTTAGTAGATGGAATTAAAGTCCGTTTTTCCCATTTTGTTCAAACATGGACCAACAAAACCCTGATGACATCCAACTTTTCCCCCCAAAATTGCCTCGTTTCCTTGTTTCCTTCCAGGAAACCTGGGCTCTTACCAGCAGGAAGTAGTGGTCCTCAGGCTCTGCCCGCAGATACTTGAAGATGACCTGCTCCATGAATCTCTCCATCAGGTCCCAGTCCTCCACGATCCCGTGACGGATGGGCCACTGGGACGACCAGACAATTCTCAGCACCTTTGCTCGGAGCAGCAAAATGGCCGCCGCTGGGGCGGACTCTCTCACCTTGGTTGCGTACGACGGCTTGTCGATGGCTTCGTCTCCGATATAGAAGTCCAGGTCGTCGACTCCTTTCATCATTCGGCGCTGCGCCTGGTCCCCGACCTTCGCCGACTCTTTGATCGCAATACCTGATTGAGACCATCAAAGAGGAATTTAGCTAAAAGAACTGGAACTTTTTCATGCAGTGTTTAGTTTTCTCTCTTTTTATGGAGCAACTGTGGCACAGAGGTAGAGCGGTCGACCACAGGTTTGAAAGTTCTCTCCGGGGGATCAAGCTTCTCACTAAATCTGTAAGGGATCATCCAGAATGAGTCAGTGTGTGAATGGGTGAACGGGACAGTGACTGTAAAGCATTTTGGTGCTTTAAGCTAGATAGAAAAGAACTAATTACCACCTAATGAGTGAATTTATATCCAGCTATGGAAAAAAAAAGCTTATGTTTGCGTTTAAGTAGATGCTACATTTAGGTAATTTCTTTATTTATTTCAAGACAAAGTGGTAAAAAAAACAATTTTATGAAGAATAAAGTTAAATATTTCCATTAACTATTTCCAATCTGTCCTGTTTGCTTTTTTGGGGGCAAGAAAAAACGATTTTTTATTTTTTAAGTTAAAATATTTTGTATGTTGTTGAATTTTTCATAAAATACTTCAAAAGTCGAACAATTTTGCAAATCTTTAACTTTTCTCTTTTAAGAGTTTATATTATTGTGGCATCATTATGTCTTATAATAAAGCAGGAGAGCTAAGGACGACGCGCTCTATGTTGAGATGAGACAAAAGCTTGAACTTTATGTGTCAAAAGTGTTTTTATTTTTGGATAAAGACCCACTCTGATCCTCTTGTGACATTTTAAAAGCGTTCCTAGCCAAAAACCACTGTTGTTTTCAAGGACATAGTTTCTGCAGAGCGGCAGGAGTTCATTAGAAATTAGCGCTGCCACAAACGATTATTTTAATAGTCGACTAATCACCGATTATTTTTTCCGATTAGTCGACTAATCAGGTCGTTTCCAAACTGGATGTAAAAGACACATCTTAGCTTTAAACTAAATATAAAAACTAGATATAAATCATTACGATCATAAATCATTACTGCGATAATGCTAGAGTGAGTGCTGTAAGCTGCATTTGGCCGCTGAAATTAATAGCTAAGAACACTAAAGCTGATAACTGAACTCGCTAAAGCTAATAGCTGAAAATGCTGAAGCTGATAGCTAGCTAAAATATTAGGTAAAGGTAAAATTTGTCCAAAAAAATGAAGAAAAAAAAAGTGTCAGCCAAAACTGCTAGCGTGTAGCTTAAAAATAAGCTAAACCTCAAATACCCTAAAAAAAAAAAACTGAAGAAAGCCTAAAATAGCCAAATCAGCCTAAAAAACTAAGAAAAAAAAGATGAAAAAAGCATTAATTAGCTAAAGCAGCTACAATGTAGCTGAAATATTATCTAAGCTCCAAAATGGAACAAAAAAAAAAAAACTAAAAAGAAAAGCCTGAATTAGCCAAAACAGCATCATTAGCTAAACTCCAAAATAGCCAAAAACACTAATAAATGTAAAAACTAGTCCAAAAAGCTAGCATAATGCTATTATACCTTTCAACTTTACTACACTCTGACTCCATATATTAAAAGTAACGACTAATCGACTATTAAATTAGTCGTCGACTATTTTAATAGTCTATTAGTCGTCGATTAGTCGACTAATCGTGGGAGCCCAATTAGAAATCCACCTTTGATTTGTGGGCGGGATCATTGGCTAGGGAGACCCCGCCCCTCTTCCCACCAACCATCTGTTAAAACTCCCAACAAAAATGCTATTTTACGCTTAATCTTTTAAACATATGTCCTTCATCATCAGAAAAATGACACAATAACATGTTAAAAACACATTTTTCATTAAAGTGGGTCTTAAAAGTTGTGACTCTGCAGTTTAAAACTTTAAATGTAAATTAATTGAGCAAATTTAAGTTTTATTGCGGCCTCAAGAACTAAAAAAAAACAGATTTCTAAATGATGCAAACACATTTATACAGCAAAACAATAATCAAAAGAATAATTAAATGGCGTCTTTGGTGTATTTAAATTTTTTTTTAACTTGCTAATTCTAAAAAAAAAAAAAAAAAAGGAAATGATGCAGTTTAACTTTGACACGACAAAAGTTGAGTTCCCGTTTCTATTTTAAAGAACCTCAAAAAGGGAAATGAAGGTTTGGCCGCTAGAACTGCAAAAAAAAAAAAAAGTCTGAAGTTGTGGTCAAATTTAACTTTCCTACTACAAAAAAGCGACCTTGAAGGCAGCATCCTTGTCTAACGACAGCCAGACCAACCAATAATAAATATTCAATGTACTCACATGAAGGTATAATGAACTGAGGTTCCGTATTTCCCGCATAGCCAAGCTTCGTGTACCTGAAAATGGTAATAATATCAATATTAGCGAATTTTATTTTTTTAAAAGTCATTTTTCCACAACTCAAAACGCGTTCCTTGAACTGTTCAGTCACTTTATTTAATAGCAATAAACTAGGTGGTGCGTTCATGGCCGCTGGAATATCCAGGAAGTACCATTAGCTTTATTAGCTAGTAGCCAAGTCCACGTATTTAAAGTACATTTTTACTTAAATAAAAACAAAAATACAATTTATAGGTATATCGCACATTTTTTTTTTTTACTAATGTAACAAAAGAAGTGAGGAAGTACTTAGTCAAAAGCTGCTCTGCGGGGCGTTAGCTGCGGGTTTGACAGGCAGGCTAACGCTAGCGCTAGCTAGCTTCTCGTTCGAGTTACTCACCCGGTTCCGCAGTCAACAACACAAGCCGGGAGCCGACTAGCCATGTTTGCGCTCCTTTAATCCGATCCACGAGAAGCTGAACGAAGCGCCTGTCACCGGTGGGGTCTGACTGGGAAGCTAATGTTCGAGGCTGCAGCCTGAATGGAACCCTTCTCCTGCTGCTGTTCCGAGAGCGCTTCCGGGTTCGGTGGAAATTCTCCTCCGCAGACTCAGCAGCTTCGAGGAAGCAACATCGCCTCCCAGTGGACGGAATTCGTTACTGTATCTGGACAAAACCACAATTTTGTATCAACTGAAGGCCCACTTCGATAAAAAAAAAAAAAAAAAAAAAAAAATACAATTTTTAACATTTTCTTTTGAGAGAATGGATGATAAATTATATAGAAGTTTTTTTAAAGACATAATTCAAAGTATTACGCATTTCTCAATTGACAAAATGCAATTTTCAATTGTACTTTACTGTGTTTTGATAGAAGTTCTACAGAAAGAAAGATATAAATCATCAGCGTTTTGTTGGATAAACATGGGAAGAGTACATAAAAAAAAAAAAAATCAACAAACGATGTTGGTAAGGCATTTGACCGATACTTAAACATAAAAACTGTATTTATATAGTTAATATCGTTTTGAATAAAGGAATTGTAGAAGATAGTCTATCTGAATAACAAGAATTTATTTTTGTAATAACAACTTGTTTAGATATATTATACATATATTGCCCCAAAAGATATTAAAGTAGATAAAATGGGAATAAATTAAACTATACTACAGCTTCATAATGTAAGGTGTGTTTATAGAGGAGCGAATTTTGGTCAGAAATACTCACCGATTTCATAACTTCTTTAACAAATATATTGAGTATGACTTTTCCAAATTAACTTTTGACCAACAGTCACTCCCAAAAACTGTGTTTGAGTTACTTTGTTGATAAAAATACCATTAATATTAAGTTTCTGATTAATCAAATTAAATGCATTCATTTTATTACAAAAAAAAATCACGTAGTTTGTTTTATATTAGATATTTGATATTTAATATTTGATCATTCTTCATCTGCTTCACTTAGAGAATCAAAAAAGACGATCAGAAATATCTGTGAGCAGGATACCTGCAGTGCTAGTCTTCTCAAAATAAATAATAAAAAATATTATCAATTAAAATTGCAGAAGAGTTCGTTTTCCTTACCAATAATAGGAAAAAATGAATTCGTATTAAGAAAATCCACTGTAGAGTTCACTTAATAGATATTGAAATCTCCAAACACAATACAGGCACTTAATCATCTTCAAAACAGAGGAAATTGAGTTATTAAAAATATGAATATTACTATCAGGTGAGCGACAAACACATCCAATAATTAGAGATTTACATAGTGCTCTACAATCTGGAATTTCTATAAATACTGTCTCAATGTTTGTATTCAGAAAATTGATTTGTAAGTCTTCCTTTCAAAAAAAACTTCATGTACATAAAAGAAACTTTTAGTTTTTTTCTGCAGAAATGAACAGCGTTATATTGAGGAATTGTGTCAAGTTGTTCAATGTCGTCATTCAACCATGTGTCTGATAAAGTAAAAGAAAGAAAAATATGCTCTAATGTTGATAAGTAAAGCAAATCCTATTTTTTTGGTAAAATTTCTATATTTAGGTGAAAAATGGGAAAATATTTTTACTCTTATTAAGTGATTTAAAAAAAAAAGTCTTAAAGGCTACTTCACTGTAATATATAAATGTACCATCTTTAATCTTGTTAAGACATTTTTTTTTTTTTTTTTTTCAGAAGAGAGCCTGGTCTTCCAATCTGATGTCCTTTTTCAAATTCAATGAGTTTTGGATCAGTTTCAATTGCTCCTGGAAAAGTTTTGTTTCTTTGGACTCCGTCTCACTCTATAATTCATAACTCTGGACCTCCATCAGTGATAAAGTTCATTTTTTCTTGTTGTGTTATCCATCCACACCCAGAAGCTGCTGGAGACGGCCAAAGCTGTCAAGGTGTACTTCTGTTATTTTTGCCACATTTAAATGCATAAATAAAGCTGTGCAAAAGAAGGAAGTGAGCAAACTGTTTCACTATGCTGCCATCTAGTGGCCAAATATGAGAATTGAAAAAAACAGGCTACTCAGGAATTACAGAGGTCTGCAATTTTCATCATAGGTAGACCTCAAACATGAGACAAAATGAGAAATAAAAATCCAGAATATCACATTTTCTAATATTTAAAAAAATTATTTATTAGTAAATTATATTTGAAAATAAGTATAACAGCCTTTCTGTTAGAGAATCATCTGTCCTTCATTAATTACCTGAATTAATAACACCTGTTTGAACTCGTTATCTACTAGGGGCGTAACGGATCACTAAACTCTCGGTTCTGATCATTTTTAGGATCAGTAAAAAGTATAAAAATAATGAGAGAGCCTAAAAATAATCTTTTGAAAAGTTTCAAAACATAGTTTTGATAAAACGTATTTACTTGAAAGATTAAATATACTCTGACATATATTACATCAAAAAATGTTCTCATTGAGGCCTAGTTATAAAAATTCAACCATAACACTTTTATATTTTTTAATAGGCTATATAACACTTTTATTTTAATCTGACATCAGAACAGTCAAGATTCTTTCAAAATAAAATCCAGTCTTCTTCTCCTCCTACAGCAGTAAATGTGTTGTAGTTATTTTTATATTATTCTCTTATTATTTCTGGACAGAAACTATATGTACCGCTGTGCCTGCCCCTGTGCGTGGCTGTTATCATGTATAACAGAAAAAATTCCATCTTTAATCTTCTGCAATGAACAAACTTGAACACCAGAGGGAGCACCAGCTCTCACTCTAAAATTCAACAGAGTCAGCGCTTCTTTCTGTAATCACAAACTTGATTGTTTTTCTTCTTCATCTGTAAATGCAGATTTCCTGAGATGAAACAATTGATAAAACAGATTTTTACAGGCTTTCATTGATCTTCTGTCCCTGAGTTTTTTTTTTTTTTTTTTGCTTTAACACCCTACAGCCTGAAGCCAAACCCACTCTATGTATTGCTGCAACTTAAACAGTATTTACAATATGTTTTATACTATAAGGCTAAATCCAAATTCCTCCCCTACCTCTCAACTTGTACGGACATTTAAAGATGTTCTTTTTTTTTGCATCCCTTTGCTGGCGGGGTCATCGTCGCGCTACGGACCAGAGGTCAAACACATTTCTTTACAAGGGTTTCCTCTGAAGCACAGAATTTAACATTGAAATCTAAGTGTTGAGTTTTTGTATGACTTTTGAAAGTTATAAACCAATGCTATGTATTTTTTGAGTGCTAGCGTAGATGATCGGCAACTACTGATAACATCGGGTTAGCAACTTTCGAATTTGAAGAGCTTATTTTTTTCCATATCTCTCCGTTCGGAGGGCTAAATGTAGCGGTAGTGGAAAAATTTGGATTCAGCCGAAGACGCGACAGATTATCAGGTGCACAATCGATGAATGGTCTGTTCTTGGACATATATATATATATATCATAAATTAGACAAAATGCATTAAGCAAGCCAAAAAAAAAAAAAAATCAGAGATTAGTCCCGTCAGTCAGTTTGTTAACTGTGTTCATAGTAAAACTAGAACTTGTTTGTATCATGCTACATGTTAGCAGCATTAGTAGTGTTAGCGCATTCACAATACCTGTAACTTCTAATCATGTTAGACTGATAAAGCTCAAACAAATAATGTAAATACTCTTAACTCTCAACATTTTTGGTAACATGTCAAAAAAGGTCAGACAACGCTACACACAAGCGAATTTACAATAAAATCCTACATGTTTTAAGCTCCTAAAAAAAATTCAGCTATAATAAATGCTACGCTAACTATGCTAACTCTCAACTGTTTTAGTAACTGTCATATAATGAATGATACACCTCAGATCTGTTGATTTACGACACTGAGCGACAGTGTGATTTACGGCAGCGAGAGAGTACGTTTTACGGCAGTTGTACGAAGTGCGTGTCTGGAAGACTGAAGCCTGTTAATAAAGTGTTCTGCTTGTCAACCAAGAATAAATCGCCACTCGTCATTCTACATGGTGTCAGAAGATTCCCGAACCGGACCAACGTCGTGAAAGGAATAACGAAACAGAACAGAGAGGAATGGCTAAGTTTAATCCGCCCGCCAATTTTCCCTTTGATAAGCCGACTGAATGGCCGGACTGGAAACAGCGTTTTGAGCGATACAGAATCGCCACGAAGCTCAATAAGGATGAGGGGCCGGTGCAGGTGAGCTGCCTCATCTACGCGATGGGCGCTGAAGCGGAAAATATTTTTAAGTCGTTTACATTTACCGACATGGCCGACAGAGACAAAATCGAGGTTGTCTTAGCAAAGTTCGATGACTACTTTTTCCCGCGGAGGAGGAATGTGATTCACGAAAAGAGCGTGCTTTCACCAGCGCGTACGAGCGGGGAGAGAAAGCGGAGAGTTTTATCCGAGCACTCTATGAGCTGTCGGAAACATTGGAACTTTGGAGCAGAAGAAGGAACACACACCGTGATCGGATCGTGGTGGGGATCCAGGATAAAGAGCTCTCGCGCAGGCGCAGCTGCAGCTGATGTCGGATCTAACTCTGGCGCTTACAGTTCAAACTGTACGGCAGGCCGAAGAGGTTGCAACACAAGTGAGTCTGCAAGGGGACACGGCGGCGGCTGTTCAAGAGGTGCGGTACAGGAATAAGAACACAAACTGGAGACAACAGCAGAAACCAGGCAAGACAAACGCACACAGTAAATGGGGGGAGCATGTAAAGAAATGTGGAAGATGTGGAAAGCTGCCACACAGAGGAGATGAAAAATGTCCAGCTTCAAAAGCTAAATGCCATAACTGCCATAAGATGGGGCATTGGGCCAGAGCATGTCGCAGCAGCAGATCAGTGAATGAGGTCACTGAGATGGAGAAGGAGAAAGGTGAGCAGACCTACTTCCTCGGCTCTGTGAGTAATGCAAATGGAAAGGCTGAAGCATGGACTGTGTTGCTCCACGTTGAATCCATTCCTGTCCAATTTAAGATTGACACAAGGGCTGATGTTAATGTGATAAATGAGGGCACTTTTCACACCCTGGACAAAGGAAAGGTGTTACAGCCATCTGACCTCCCACTAGACAGCCCTGGAGGAGAACTCTCATGCCTTGGTTGCTTCGATGCTGCAGTGTGCTACAAAGGCAAAAGCTACACATCAACAATGTACGTGGTACGTGGACACAAAGTCAACAATCTGCTCAGCCGCTCTCTGTCTGTTGAGATGAACCTTGTGAGAAGAGTGGATGAGATCACAAACTGTATAAATAAGCAAATCGTCAGCAGTCAACCATATGGGGAGCACGGAATTTTAAAAACGGATCCAGTGAAAATAGAATTAAAAGAAGGTGCCGTTCCACACGCAGTCCACACAGCAAGGCGTGTTCCATTCCCATGCTACAGAGTGACAGGAGCTAACAAAGGAGGGAGCAAAACAAAGGATGGAGCAAAACGACATAACCGTGTGCAACCGACAGAATGGTGCGCTCCAATGGTGCCGGTCTTAAAGAAACATACAGGCAAGGCCCGGATATGTGTCGACCTAACAAAACTGAACAAGTCGGTGAAAAGAGAGCGGTACATCCTACCAACCTCAGATGAGATTACGTCCAAGCTGAGTGGTGCCACGGTGTTTTCATCTCTTGATGCTGCTAGCGGGTTCTGGCAGATTCCCCTGCATCCAGATAGCAGCAAGCTGACAACATTTATAACACCGTTTGGGAGATACTGCTTCAAAAGACTACCGTTCGGTATTACAAGTGCACCTGAAATCTTTCAACGCAAAATGTTGGAAACTCTGGAAGGCCTGGAAGGTGTAGAGGTCTTCATGGATGATATATTGGTGCATGGAACCACCATGGAGGAACATGATGCACGTTTGGAAAAAGTTTTACATCGCATCGACTCAGCAGGCCTCAAACTCAACAAAGAAAAATGCTCTTTGAGGCAGAGTCAGTTAAGATTTTTGGGTCACTTGATTGATAAGTCAGGGGTGAGGCCAGACCCAGAGAAAGTTGAGGCAATAAACCAGCTACCCCCACCGCAAAATGTTCAGGAACTGAAACGGGTGCTAGGCATGATCAACTACTTGGGCAAGTACATCCCTTCACTTGCAACAGTCGGACAACCGCTTTTTGATCTCCTCAAAACAAAAAATGCATGGACCTGGGGACCCGCACAACAGTCAGCATTCGAAAGCATCAAAGTCAGGTTAACAACAGCCCCGGTTCTCACCTTCTATGATGTTGCAAAGCCAACTACAGTTTCTGCAGACGCCAGCAGCTACGGGCTAGGCGCGGTTCTACTCCAGCTTCATGGAGAGGAGTGGAAGCCTGTCGCTTACTGCTCCCGTCGGCTGTCAGAGGCCGAAACTCGATACGCCCAAATCGAGAAGGAATGTTTAGCGAGCGTTTGGGCCTGCGAGAAGTTTGATAAGTATTTGTGTGGTTTGGATCAGTTCAGGCTGGAGACAGACCACAGACCTCTAGTACCCCTGGTGAACAGCCGCAGCTTGGATGATGTTCCTCTGCGATGTCAACGGCTTCTGATGCGACTCATGAGGTACAACCCGGAGGCTGTCTACGTACCGGGAAAAACTCTCGTTGTTGCGGACACGTTGTCACGCAGTCCTCAGTCGCATACCGGAGAAACGACAGATATACAAAGTGAGATTGAGTGTTACGTGGCTGCTGTAGTACAAGGCATCCCTGCCTCTCAGAGTCGAATGGACAGCATCAGAGCAGCAACAGCCAGAGACGGTGAACTACAGACTGTCATTGAACTGGTAAGAAATGGCTGGCCGGCACACAAAGACAAAGTTCCAGTGAATGTCCGAGCATACATGAAAGTAAAGAACGAGCTGGCAGAGACCAGCGGCCTTCTCATTCGCGGCTGCAGAATCGTCATCCCAAAGTCAGAAAGGGGAGAGATCCTGAAGAAAATACACGCTGGACACCAAGGGCTCACAAAATGCAGAGAGAGAGCTAATTCATCTGTTTGGTGGCCTGGTCTTTCAGCAGAGTTAAAGAACACAGTGACGCAGTGTCAGACCTGTCAGGAACAGAAGCGTACACAACAGAAGGAACCCCTCATCTCTACCCCTCTGCCAGAGCGTCCATGGAAAAGAATCGGATTGGATCTCTGTGAGTACAACAAAAATAATTATCTTGTAGTATCAGACTACTACTCCCGTTTCTTGGAAATACTTCATCTGCCGTCCACCACAAGTTTCCAAGTCATTCAGAGACTGAAGGCCACATTTGCCAGATTCGGAATTCCAGATGAAGTGGTGAGTGACAATGGACCTCAATTTTCCTGTGCAGAATTCACAGAATTTGCTAAAGACATGGATTTCAGACACTTGACATCAAGTCCTCACCATCCCCAAGGAAACGGCCAAGCGGAGAGAGCAGTGCAAACTGCTAAGAGGATTCTCAGGCAGGAGGATCCACTCATTGCTCTCATGTGCTACCGGTCAACACCCTGCTCATCAACAGGAGTCAGCCCTGCGGAGCTCCTTATGGGAAGAAAGATTCGCACAACACTTCTCACCTTAGAGAAGAATCTCCAACCAAAGTGGCCTGATAGAAAAGCTGTTTTTCAAAAAGATGCGGCGGAAAAGACCAAACAGGCTTTCTACTACAACCGTCGTCACGGCGCCAAGCCCCTTCCTGCTCTTCGTCCAGGGGACACAGTCGTTACCAAGCTGGATCAGGAAAAGACTGGTCATCTGGTCAACAGAGCTCGTCTCAAAGGAGAGCATTACTCCACGATCATACCTCCTGGAAACACCACAGGGAGTCGTGTTCCGCCGTAACCGTCGTCACATCCGCAACGACAACCGACATGTTGTTACTGCCACCCTTTCAACTTCAGCTGAGACTTCTGAGGAGGAACCTCTTCCTTCATCCAGCACTCCAGCCTCGGAGACTGAGCTCTCCATTCCACCTCAAGTCATCAGTACAGCAAGTTCTCCAACGGCTGTTTCAAAAACTGTTTGTACACGTTCTGGACGTGTGTGCAAACCTGTTGAGAGACTCAACTTGTAGTCTCTATGCTGTGCAAGGTGCACAATACGGCCTTTGGGGGGGAAATGTTTCTCAAAAAAAAAAAAAAAAAAAAAAAAAAGTGAGAAAACACAGAATAAGAGAAGACGGAGTAAAAGATGGACTAAGTTATATAAAAGTTGAAATGTGAATTTGAATGGGATTTGTTGATGCTGGATTACTTTAGTAACTAATTTGTTATGGCATCAGAACATTTACTAATGGTCGTTTATAATTGGATATGGTTCTGCTATGTTGACTGGGAGAGAGACTTTATTTTCAAAGCTACATGTTTAGCTTAGATTATTTTGAATTTAAAATGAAAAAAAAATGCTTTACAACATAAAACATATTGATGTAGCATTTCTTTTGTTTGAAAAAAAAAAGGGGAGATGTCATATAATGAATGATACACCTCAGATCTGTTGATTTACGACACTGAGCGACAGTGTGATTTACGGCAGCGAGAGAGTACGTTTTACGGCAGTTGTACGAAGTGCGTGTCTGGAAGACTGAAGCCTGTTAATAAAGTGTTCTGCTTGTCAACCAAGAATATATCGCCACTCGTCATTCTACAGTAACGTATAAAAAACAAGATCAGGCAGTAGAAACACACTAAAAAATTTACAGTAAAACTACATATTTGAAGCTGATAAAAGACCTATACAGCTAAAAAATATGCTAACTATGCTAACTCTCAACCTTCTTAGTAACATGTAAAAAACAAACATGTTCAGAGACTGCTACACACCAGCATCTTTACATTAGAACCCTACATGTTTGATGCTGGTAAAAGCAACAGACACTGCTAAAATAAATGCTAAGCTAACGATGCTAACCCACGCTACACACAAGCATATTTACAATAAAATCCTACATGTTTTAAGCTCATAAAGAAATACAGCTAAAATAAATGCTACGCTAACTATGCTAATTCTCAACCTTATTAGTAATGTATAGAAAACAAGATCAGGCAGTAGAAACACACTAAAAAACAAACATGGTCAGAGACTGCTACACACCAGCATCTTTACATTAGAACCCTACATGTTTGATGCTGGTAAAAGTAACAGACTGACACCGCTAAAATAAATGCTAAGCTAACGATGCTAACCCTAAAGGGTTAGCATACGCTACACACCAGCATCTTTACATTAGAACCCTACATGTTTGATGCTGGTAAAAGCAACGGACTGACACCGCTAAAATAAATGCTAAGCTAACGATGCTAACCCTAAACCTTGTTGGTAACACGTACAAAAAAAAGTCAAGTAACACTTAAAAAAAAAAAAGACAAGATGCGAGGTTGCTAACACTATAATATTTACATTAAAACCCTACATGTTTGAAGTTGTTTAAAGCAACAGACTAATATCGCTTTAAAAAAAATGCTATGCTAGCTCTCAATCTTCATAGAAAGATGTAAAAAAAATAAAATAAAAACAAAACAAGGTCTCACTTAGCTACATACTAGAATTAATCCATATAAGATGTGCTCTTGATTTTAAGGCACACTTTTTCTTGTTTTTTTTTTTTTAAAAGAAAGGCTTTGAAGTTTGATTTCTACTTTGAAACATACGGTACTTCCGTTTATTGACTCATCATCTCAGAATGAGGGTTTACCTTTGTTCCTTAAAGTGGGATTGGAGCCCCGGGCTTGAAAAATGCACCTTTGAGTCATTCCGGTTGGATTTTCGGTTCCCAATTAGGACTTATTGGAACTCGATTACATCGGACGTGTTAAAATGAGCCTCCTCTGATCAATTACGGTGTCTGGCTGGACTGAGGAATAATTGGCTCCCAGGAGCGTTTGATCTTTCCGTCCCCTGTTAGTCCTGCGATTTGTACCTGAACCCATCTCCACCCACACAAATACTTTCTGCCTTTATTTCCGGCGCGCTCGCCTCGCCGTAAACAAAGCTGGCGAGCCGAGGTCCCTCATCAGCTGAAGTATTAGCGTTGCCACAGCCCTGCCACGACTGTGTTTGTGCGCATGTCATTAAAGGCAGACAGAGGAGGGCCTTATTATTTTTAATAATCTCCTGTTTTTGCTGCTTCTCAACCCTGGGGGAGCTGCAGTCGGCACTTGCCCGCTGTGATTGTCATCCTCCTCCTTTATGCTCACAATGAAGGATTCTAATGCTGCCGCTTTAACTCCATTAGAATTATTAATCCAGCAGAGGTTTCACTCTTAATTTGCTTCGGAAACTTTAATCTATTGTCTCTTGTGTCTGCAACAGTTTCCGGCGCCGCATTGTTGGGTGCGTAATTACTTGGAGGGGGGACACAAGAGGATGTCAATCATTGCGCTGTCAGATCCTTCAAAGGCATCGGGAGGAGCTGAGGAACGTTTACGCTCGCTCTGCCGTTTTTGTTTCCCTTTGAGGGACCGCCGTCCATCACAAGGGGCTACATGAAAACAAATACTCTAAAGGAATCTAGTCAAATTGAATCAATGGAGTGTATTTAATGAAACAAGGTTAAGTTGTTAGATGGGGTCAAATTAGCTTCATTACCGTGGTTCCTGGATCATAAATCACAGGAGCAAAAAACGTCAAGTGAAGAAGAAGTGTGTAAGTTGCACTTTTATATTTGCCACGAAAAAAAATAAAAACAATAATAAATGAGAAATGTGAAAAATGAAAAAAAAAAAATCTAAATTTAAGAGGAAAACAATCAGATTTTCCTCTATGTTTGTTTTGGACGACACTTCTTCTTCTTCTGGTACTGTGAGAAGAAATTACTACCCCCTCTAGTGGTTGTTAGTGGAAACAACTGCTAAAGGGCAACCATGTACTATTGGAAAAATAAAGTATAAACAAACCTATTTATATTCTTAAAAAATATATAAATTAAGTCGCTCCTGAGTGTAAGTCACACACCTGGCTAAACGTTTAAAAAACAGCGACTTATCCTCTAGAACAGGGGTCACCAACGTGGTTCCCGCGGTAGCCCTCAAGGACCCCACAAGGTGCCCGCAGGTCTCTTCTAAAAATAGCCCAACTCACTTGTGAGATGCATCTTAAATTAAATTTTCTTCTGTTGTTTTTTTTTTTTTTTAAATTACACTCACATTTACATAGATTTGAAAGTTAAAACGTCTTAAAAATATGTTCATGATACATGAATTTTAGATAAGTTTGGGTGACCTGTGACCTACTCCTGTTCAAAGATCATTCAATTTGTTTAAATACTGTGATTTGTTCAAAATGTGAAGAGATTTGTTTAAAAATGTGTGAGTTGATTTTTTTTAACATTAAATTATTGATAAACATGAAACAACAGAGTGGAAATGGGACGTTTTTCCATGAAATGCAAGTGATCGTCAGAAAATTTAACAATTACTGAGATTAATAAAATGCTCAACATTGATACCTTTTTCCTAGCTTGTTGTCGTTGTTGATAATTCTTATGAGAAATCCGTGTCTTTACAAAGAGGAGTATCAGTATTCATAATCGATCATGTAAAGCTAACTATAACTATTCAAAATTTGTTATTTCAAAATGGTAGCCTTTCGTATGGCTCTGTACCCATGAAGTAGCCCTCAGGTTCAAAAAGGTTGGTGACCCCTGCTCTAGAAAATACGGTATTTCTTTCTAAATTGTGAGGTGGAACAAGGCTTAGTTCGACTGAACTAAAAGGCAACTTGGAATCATCATTGAAATGACTTTAGGATTGTTCACATTGTGGCAAATCAAGTAAAGACAATTCAAGAAACATAAAATCAGTGCAACACATTGACTGTATATGAGAACTGGACCGAGAGTGTGACATCACCCATAAAAAAAATGGCTCCAACACAATAAAGTCAATTCAATTTGCGTTTCTTCACATTACAGAAGCCATCATGTAAAAATCAGATGACATCGGTAAGTAGTTTCTATGGCAACCATTCTCACCCAATCATGAGTGAGCTTGTTGGTAGGCTACAACCCTACCACTTGAAAGCATTGGTCAGAGGAACATTTTTAAACCTTTGATACTGCCAAAAAGCACGACATTCTTTTGAGAATCTGATTGGCCAGATACGCAAATCGTGCAACAACCATCCATGATTGTTTATCATTATGTATATTTAACGCAACATCCGCGATATAAAAGTCCATTAGACATATGTCGTTTTTCGTGGAATTTGTATATGTATCTCACAAAAATGACGCACAATTGTGATATATTTGCATATATGCTTGAACTTAAACCGCCTAATTTTTAACCAGCCACAACTTTTAAAGACTAACACAATGGGACAGTTGGAGGCTGTTTCCACTGTCGGCCCAGATTTGAAAACTAAAAAAAAAAGGGGCGGGCTGAGCGAAGGAGGTGTGGTTTGGATCTGTGATCGACTGTGAGGTTAGCTTGATGTAACGGAAAAAGGGGAAATGAAGGAAAAAAAAATTTTTTTTTTTACTTCAATTATTGTTTTATTTACTTTGATGCTCCGTTAGGGGCTCCGTATCAAGGGGATAAGCAGCAGAAGAAAATGTTTTTTTTTTGGTGTCTAGTTATTTTTTTTTTTCATTTTGGGTAGTTAAAGGGTTACAAATAAATTAGAAGTACCAAAATAAAAAATACTATATCCTTTTTCACGTTCTTTTTCTTAATTTTTTTAATAAATCATGCTCCATGAAAATATTTCACAATTTAGGAGAACATTTATCACTGTTTTCAGGAGCCACAACCAGTGAAATATTGTATTTTGTCAAATAAAGTGATTCATTTTGTGCATAAAACTATAAATAGAACCTAAAATAACTATAAATGAAGTGTAAAAAGAAGCTATAGTCAGTTTTTAAGCATAGATTTGCAGTTTGAGGGCCCAGATTCTTGAAATACTTACAACAAAACACATAATTTGGACTGATTTTTAAGTAATGAACAAAAAAAAAACCCACTTATTTGTTTTAATTAAAAGTTACACATATTCTAAAAAGTGATACATTGGATTTATTACATTTAAAATGATTAGGTTTCTTAAAATTACATTTTTAAGTTGATAATGTTCTCAACTTAAATTTTATTTAAAAAAAAACAGAAAAAAAAACGCTAATAATTGATCCAACTTTTCACTTTTGACAGTGTAGCCAACATGAAGAGAGAGAGAAAACCATGAATGAATGGTTTGGAATGAATTGTATTTTATGATCGATATGATGAATTCATAAAGTCTCGCAAATATCTTCACTTTTCTGCAACATTTATTTACATCACATCAGCAGAACACAAGTACTCTTAACCGAAGACTAATAAATAAAACAAATATTCAACAAATCCGTCACAAATATTCTGCAGACTCTATGGAGTAACTCAGGTAAAAATCACAATCTATACTCAATTTGTTCTTCTAAAAAAGCTGCAGTTAAAACATCAATCCGTTTACTTCAACATAAAATATAAACTCCTGAGAAGCAATTATAAAGCAATCAATAAGTAAAACCCAAAATGCAAATGTTTTAAAGTGTTGATCTGAATATGAAAACACCATTAATTATGGTTTTTTTTTGGGCGGTTTGGATCATGCAGGCGTAACTAAGTGTGAAATAAAATGTAATGAAACAGCTCTCCAGTGCAAATGTATTTGTGCTTAGCTTGTTTTCACATTTATAAAAAAAAAAAAAAAAAAAAAAAAAAATCCCTCCTTTACCATCCGTTCAATATCTCATTCCACAAAATAATATAATATTAAAGTGTCGTAAAACCGCCCTTTGCCAGTTTTTCAACCTACATGACAGAATCGTTTCAGTTTTATAACCGAGCATAAAAAAACAATAAATCTGATGGAACCTTCCAACATTATTTCAGTATCTTTCATTTTCCCTTCGGTGAAATAATCGATACTGTGTGGGAGTTAGCAGTAATATGCATAAAAAAAGCTTTTTCAAAGCCTGTTTTTGGATTAAATCTAACACAAATTATATAATAAGTATTTTCAAATCAGGGATGGAGATAGAACATTCTATAGGGGGGGGCAAAAGGCTTTGGAAGGGTGGCAAATGAGAGCAGCAGAGTAGAAGGATTACAAATAAATACATATTTTTAAGGTGGACGCGTCAATATTCAGAATTGTACAGATGCGATTTGAAGTCCCGCGGTGCAATTTTGGTCTACAGGGCACGTCAACCAATCAGGGACTCAGCTTTGAGCTTTGTTTTGAGTGATTAGATGAAAGGGTAGAAAAATTAATTCAATATGGCCGCTCAATGCGAGAATTTTCGTCCTACATTTCCGTCCATTTTATTAACCCGCGGAGCCTTGAGGTTACTGGAAACTATCCTGGTTAATGTAGGGCAAAGGCGGGGTGGACAGATCGAGCCCATGGAGCTGGAGCGATATAGCCAGCTATGCTAGCTAGCCGCCCGGTAGATAGCGTAGCGGGCTGGCGAGTTCCACTTGCCAGACTCTGTGAGATCTGCTGCAGAGGAAACACGTGAGAGCTAGCGAGGTCTAGTGCGAGACCTTTGCAGTCTGGACAAAGAGCTCACGGAGCTGCAACGCCCACTATGCTAGCCGGTGGACAGCGTAGCAAGCTAGTTAGTTTCGCTCCCAGTTTCCTGGCAGAACTAGCTAGCTAAGCTGCTCAGTGAGTCTACTACCAAGGCTTCCGGTCCCTGTGCAGTCTGGGTATAGAGCCCAAGGAGCCAGAGCGGCAGGTAGCTAGCTTAGCCGCCAAGTGGACAGCATAGCAAGCTAGATAGTTACGCTGCACAGGCTCTGGCTGACTAAGTGAACACTGAGCCAAGGCTCTGGCAGAACGACGTCTACTACCAAGACTGCCCGTCTCAGTGCAGCCTGGGGACAGAGAACATGGAGCTGCAATGACCGCTACGCTAGCCAGCCGCCCGGTGAACAGCGTAGCAAGCTTTGCTGCCTCCAGCCAAGGTGCCCAGCAGACCAAGAGAGGTCTACCGGTCTACAGGTTGGTGGAACTCTCTATGCTAGCCCGCCAGCGGTTGACGAGGAGCCACCGCCAGGTGCCGTCGCAGCAGGTCCAATCGCTCCAGCTCCACGGGCTTAAGATGTTTTTCTTATCATCTAGAAAATAAAAACATTCTCCAGTCTTGTTTTTTTTTTTTTTCCCTCTTCTGGGTTAATGCTTAAACTGGGCCACAGACAGAAGGAAGAAATGTTTAAAACGGCCAATTAGGAGCTGAGTAGTGAGTAGAGACTGAATGATCTGGTGAACCCAGACATTGCCGGTTCCTCTCTTGAGCTCTCCAAAACATATAAACCCAAGATACTCGCTCAACATTATCCGTGTTTTCCATGATGTGGTCAAAGAATAAAGTTCATTACTGGTAGCTCAACCACCAGGGCGCCAGAGCTTCAACAAAGAGGGCGCAGACGCAAATTTGGCATCTTAGCCGCGTTCGATGTGAAAGCAGCTTAACAGTTTCATTATGCTTCAAGAAGCTTGTGTTGATGATTTCTTAATCTTTGTCAATAATTAAACTAATATTGGCTCAAAAATTGGAAGGATAAAAGTTTTTGCTGCGGGGCAGCTGGCCCCCTTTGCCTCCCAGTAGCTCCGCCCCCGTTTCAGATCAACCAAAAAAATAATCATTTCATTTTTCAAAATCACAAAAACAGTTCCAGCTGCATATTTTAAAGCATTTTAAAAGCTTTGTACACAAACAGGAACAAAGAAATGCTTTGAAACAAAAACAGATCCAGAGAAATCTTTCAATCTGAGCGCACGAACACGCCAACAAAAGTACAAAAGGTGTACATCTGAAAACTACCCAAACGCGAAAGTGAAGCCCAGTAAAGCAAAGACGTGGTTCATGCCGGACAGAGGAGCATCAGAACCGGCAGGAGGAGCGGGGCGGGGCGCGTCCACGTCGCCGCCGACGGCGCGGGGCGCCTCCTCTTGGGCCCGTTGCAGAGCGGGGTGCTGCAGCAGGTGATGCAGACCGAGTTCAGCTTGCCGGTGCAGAACTGCTGGTACCCGGACGAGGCGATGAGGCAGGCCCCGGAGGACGCGCAGGACTTCCGGTAGTGTATCCCTGCGGGGAAAGACGGGAGTTATGGGATCAGGAGTTCGGAAAACATTTGGGGAGATTGAACAGTTTTTCAAGCACCAGCCTCCTCTGTTTTCCTACTATAATCAGATTTTCTTGGTCTTTTTTTTATTGCACTCGAGCTGCTCTTATTAACAGATATTTGTCAGCGTATATGTTTAAAAAATAAACTCCAAAGAAATACATTAACGTTTGACTTTTTATGTAATCTTTTATTTATTAGTCTTCACTCGAAAAAACGTGAAATTTGATTAAATCAAGTTGAGATAAAGTCTGTCTCTGTTGGTGGAATTTTCCGTTATCTCCTAGAAGAGAAATTGCTGTGGTTCAGCGTTCGTCCTCTTGGCTCACGGAGAAAAAAAATACACGTGTTTCTTCATAAAAAAAATAAAAAAAAGCCCTCATCCGCTATTCTGCCGGTCGTGTCAAAGCATGAAATTACCATCTGTATCTTGGCTCTGCTGGTTCAGTGCCTTTTTCTCAAGGACACCCCAAAGCTGTTCGGAGCGCTAAAAAAAAAACTTAGAATTACAAGAGAGAGTGTGTCTAACCATGAAACCACCTTCTGTCTGATTTCCTTCATAGTAAAAAGGGTAACGTGGTCACCTTGCCACACAATAATCCCCGACCGCCGCGGGATGACTCCAAATCCTCAACTTAAATACAGATTACTTCTGCAGGATCCAGATATGACCTGTCTGGAGGGCCACGGAAAGCCATGGTATTATGATTCACACCTTCTTTGACTTTAGGGATTTGTTGCATTGTAAACCTGAGCTTACAAAAAAAAAAAAAAAAGAAGAGGCAGCTCCAAAATTAGCGCAGAGAGGAGCGGTTGATCCATCACTTGAGTTCACGTTTTTTTTTTTATTCCAATCGACATCAGCGCTTTTTTCTTTCTTGGTCTCAGTTTGAAGGAGTCAAAAGAATTTTAATTTTATCAGACCAACATGGCTTTCATGACCATATAATTCAATCAATGATTGATCTATTTTTTAAAATATGTCACAAATAAGAATCAACAAGTGAAACAATGGAGTCAGAAATGAGTCTGTTAGCCGGTCAGTCCACAGAAACATGCTACATGCTACATATTAGCATCGTCACAATACCTGTAACTCCAAACCTTGTTGAAACGTCTAAAAAACCAGATGGAAACCGCTAAAACAAATGTTATTGTTACTATCCCAACATTTTAGGAATACTCAAAAAAAGAAACTGTCAGACGCCGCTACATGTTAGCCGCGTTAGCGTATTTTAGCGTATCTCCCAACCTTATTTGCAAATAGACGGATACTGCTAAAACAAACATTACTGTGACTACGCTAAATCCCAACAATTTAGAAACGCAGAAAAAAAAAAAAAAGAAAGAAAACCACTCAGACACCGCTAGTGGCTGCGTTAGCATATCCTTAGAGCGCCGTGTACCTCTCAAAATGGCTTCAACGTCACTAAACAAAGCCCGTATTAATCCATATCTAAGGCATACCAGATGATCACGCACACAGCCAATGTAGAAAAACCAACAGATATCGCTTAAACCAGGGGTGGGCAAATGTTTTGACTCGTGGGCCACAAAGGGTTCTAAAATTTGGCATAAGGGCCGGACAAGGAGCAGATGGAAGGAGAGATTTGGTAATGAACCCCATAAACTAAAAAAATAGTTAAAAACATGCTTTAATTTGGATTCAAATTCACATATATTAATTTAAAAACAGAAAATTTGGGAATTTTTATTTCTAAATTTTGATTTTTGTTCTCTTTTTGGTGATCCAATGGGTTGATGTTCTTCAGAGGAAAATGTGAACTCAAAGAAATGCTGCATTTATGTGGTGTAGGAATAATCCGAAAGATCACCATCTGACTCAGAAAGGAACACACACGAACGTCAGAGAAACAACACCATTCATGAGAAGAAACCAGAAATACAATGAAAATAAAACAATAATTAAGATTTTTGATTCAATGTATTTTAATTTTGAGGGCCACATTAAGTAGCTTAAGGGGCCGCATGTGGCCCCCGGGCCGTAGTTTGCCCACCCCTGGCTTAAACAAATGTTACTGTGGCTACACTAACTTCCAATATTTTAGGAACACAAAAAACGTACACCGCTACATGTTAGCCACATTAGCATATACATAATAGCACCTAATCGGGCATGTTAGCAGAGTACCATGTACCTCTCAATATTGCTTCAACAACAGTATGCAAAACAAGAATTAATCCATTTATAAAAGGTATACCAGATTAGAATGTGTTCTGTCAAATCTTGGGGAAAAAAACAGGCTTTTAAAAATGATGTAACAGAATCTCCATTGAGGCCAAATTAGTAAACCCAGAACAATCCTCAAAATCAATTATATCAAAACCAAAGCGGTTCCATGTCGCCCCTAAGATTTTTTAAATTATTATTTAATTTCAGTGCAAATGTTCAACTTTTCACTGAAATTTGTCAGTATACCACAAAATCACAAGTTTAGAACAACTGCAAAGGACCATGACCTAGCAGAAATAAGAGATTGGGGGGGGGGGGGGGGGGGGTTATTTTTGAATGCTTCATTTAGCTGCTGCATTGCTATAGCTAACACTAGTTGACAGATGCCCAATGAACATTATCCAGTTCTTCCATTATTTAAAGCAGGGAAAGGCCCTCACCACAACCATAATACTATAAATAAGGAATTCTGAAAAAGACTTCAGTAACAACAACTAAAGGCTTCGCTTGTTTTTTTTTGTTTTTTTTTTTTTTTTTTTTTTATTTAGGTAAAATAAATATTGTAGTGAAAGCAAACAATAAAATGTTACATTTTTCTATATTTTATAGTATTTTTTTATATTTGCTATATTTATATATTTTTTTATACATTTTTGCCATCGCTTTTTCTCTATTTATACATCAGTCGACCTACATTTTTCACCCAAAGTATCCTCCCATCCTAAACGTTGTTATCTAAGTATTTTGTTCTATATTTTTAGATAACACTACTATTTTTTTTAAAAAGTTTTGATAACCAAAATTTAAATTTAAAGTGGAACATATTTACTCTTCTGTCAGTAGCAGTCTTGAAGTAAACAAAAAACATGCTATATAGCTAGCTTACTGAGCATACGCTAAACAGAGGTTAGCCATTAGAGACAGGCTGTGTCTGAGTTCCTTCACTAATATCTATGAAGTGAACTACATAGTGCATTCCCTATTTTGTAAATCGAGTGCACTAGAAATTTCCCAGAATTCTCTGCAAAAAATAGTGTTCATCAATGCAAACTAGATTGTAAGGGTGTAGGGAAATATAGAGTTAGTGAAATATCGCAATACTTCATTTGGCAACACTTGTATCGATTTAAAACGCTGCCAAGATAATATTAAAAATTTTTTATAATCAAACATCTAGTTCAGCATCTCAGTTGTGTTTTCCAATAAAGCCCCCGACCACTAGTTGGCAGTACAGCACATTGAATCTCTTTGAGCAGCTCCACACAACATCTCACGAGAACTACTTGTTTGTACTTGTGTGTTGTGAACTTGTGATCTGGTTGTAGATCGCGAAATGAGACATAAAACAACTTTTTTTAACAAAGGATGAGTGGGGAACCAAATAAAAACAGATTTTGGACCCACGGTCCCCGCGCCACGCCCACTACGCACAGAGATTTAGTCAAAACGCTGAAGACAAAGCGGGCCAAAGTTCTGCTGAACTTAACAGCAAAGAACTCTACTACATCAACCTGATGAATCAGAGTGACGTGAACAATGCTCTGTTGCAGCAATGAAATATGCATTTACCTCCACATGTGAGAAACCCAACATTTAGTAATGCAGTGCAGACTGTATGGAAGAACCAAATAAAGCCTCTTAGCGGCATTGACGCGCCGTCCTTCACCGTGTCATGCTGCCTCATCACACTTAAATATTTCTGGAAAGCACCTGTTCAAGGCCCCTGAACAGTTTTAAAGCTACAAGTCGGCGACATTTAGCAGTGTTGGAAAGAAACGGCTCTTTTTCACAAATATATAGAACATTACTGGTTAAGGCACATTTAATCTTTTTTTTCCTATTGTACAAAATATTTTGTTGTGAAAGCAAGATGTTAAATTCTGAAAATATAATCCTCAAATTACCGAAAAAAAAAGGACCATAAATTTGGTTAAAAAAAACTTTTATATGAGATACAGTCACAGTACCTAATGTTGTGATCATGAAATAAGATGTATTTTACAATTTTATTCATGTGAAAGGTGTTTAAATATTCAGATGAAGTTTTTTTCTGAGTCACAATCTTTAAAAAAAAAAAGTGCTAAGCTTATTTAAATGAATGGAAACAGATCAACCACCCCCCCACACCTCCTCTCAGGAAAGACGTTCCTTTTTTTCTCTCCCCTCATGTTTGTGTTTATTTTGTGTTTGTGTTTTTCTCTTTTTCTCTTTTATTCTTTTTTTCACATCCTCCCTCTCTCCCTCCTCCCCCCCATATCATCTGATGACATCACATCCCAGGTAAGTTCTCACTCATTCACGGAATGGGCGCGCGCGCACACAAGCGCGCACGCGGGCATGCACACGCGATCCCGCACACACTCGCTGACACACCGCAAACACATCACACAGGCATGAACAGGACGCACGCAACATGCAGCTCACGCAGCCAGAAAGCACACACGCGCTCCAACGCACAGCACCTCTCTGCGCACTTGGCAGCGGGCACGCGCGCTCACAGGCACGAGCAGATGCATTTATATGTAGCTTCACACTCTTCCAGTCAGTGTAGTCATGGTTAATCTGAACATTATTAGCTGGAATGTTCATGGACTCGGGTCTGGACCTAGGAGACTGAAAGTTTTAAACCACCTGAATGATTTAAAAGCAGATATAGTTTTACTGCAGGAGACCCACTTATCTAAACCAAATGAGCATCTCATGTGCTGCTCACAGTTTCCATTCATGTATGCTGCTAGTTATAACACTAAACAAAGAGGAGTAGCCATCTTAATTAATAAAAATATTATTTTTACTCATAAAGACACAATTATTGATCCAGAAGGCAGATTTGTAATTATTAACATATCTATTCAGAATAAAGACTTTTGTATTTGTAGCATCTACGGACCAAATTCAGACGAATCCTGTTTTTTCCATAAACTGTTCACCTCACTCTCTGCTCACTCTGATTCCACGTTTTTGACAGGTGGAGATCTGAACTTGGTTCTTGATCCAGAACTTGACAGACTCAGCGCAGCAGGACACCAGCGTTCATGGCGGTCTGCAAGTATTCTGAAGCAATACATGAATGATCTGGGTCTCTGCGACGTTTGGCGCTCATGTCACCCAAACACTAAAGGGTTCACCTTCTTCTCTCCAGTTCACCACTCACACTCTCGTTTAGATTATTTATTAATCAGTAAATCTCTTCTAAAAGATGTTAAAGGTTCCAGCATTCATCCAATTATCATCAGTGATCATGCACCAGTTTCTGTAAACATAGTTAGGAAAGCAGAAACACCTTCAGGTTCAACCTGGAGGTTTAATACCTCTCTGTTAAAAGATCAAGAGTTTATTGAATTCTTTAAAAAAGAGTGGACAACCTTCTTAGAATTTAACAATACTCCTGACATCTCACCGTGTGTTCTATGGGAAGCGAGTAAAGCTGTTATGAGAGGTAAAATCATTTCTTATTCAACTTATAAGAAACGTAAAGAGAAAGCAGATTTATCAGAACTGGAAAATAAAATAAAAAATCTGGAGACTGCTTATGCTGCTTCTGCACAAGAACACATCCTGGGAGATTTAAAAAAATTAAAACTTCAGTTAAATGACATAATTAATAAACAAACGCAATTCCAAATACAACGACTCAGACTAGAAAGATTTGAACACTCTAATAAATCTGGCAAATTTCTCGCCAATCAGCTTAAAATTAATAAAGAAAAATCAACAATAACATCTATTATTGATCAGTCAGGAAATGTCACTCATGACCCGATCAAAATTAACGATACGTTTAAAGATTTTTATCAGAATTTATACACCTCACAGATTAACCCATCAGAGCAAAGCATCAACTCGTTTCTTAATAATGTAAACCTTCCTAGATTGAATGAAGATCAAGTCACAGACTTGGACTCTCCGCTCTCATCATCTGAACTTCATGATGCTCTGTTACTCATGCCAAACAATAAAGCTCCGGGGCCGGACGGCTTTCCTGCTGAGTTCTATAAAGAATTCTGGGAGCAGCTGGCAGAAACTTTTCATAAGATGGTTACATTTATCAAGGATGGCCAATCAATGCCATCTAACATGAACTCTGCAAATATAATCCTACTTCTCAAACCAGAGAAAGATCCCACTGTTCCTTCCAGCTATCGCCCCATCTCACTGATTAATGCAGATGTTAAAATTATTTGTAAAGCTTTAGCACAGAGAATAGAAAAAATCACCCCTCATATAATTCACCATGATCAAACTGGATTTATTAAAGGTAGACACTCGAGTGACAATGTCCGCAGGCTAGTTAATGTTATAGATTTTGCCACTATTAAAAACCAGGATACGAGCATACTGTCGTTGGATGCTGAAAAAGCATTTGACAGAGTAAACTGGAAGTTTCTCATCGCTGCCCTCCATAAGTTTGGGTTTGGGAAATCATTCATTGATTGGATTAAAATTTTATATCATAATCCAAATGCTTCAATCAGAACGGACAAACAGACGTCCAGCAGGTTTTTTCTCAAAAGAGGAACCAGACAGGGTTGTCCACTCTCCCCCTCTCTCTTTGCAATATTCATTGAGCCTCTGGCTGCAGCAATAAGACAGAATGAGAACATTAAAGGAATTAAAACAAAACATGACCATCATAAAATTAGTCTTTATGCTGATGACATATTACTCTTTTTACACAAATCACATTCAATAAGTGAAACAATAACTATAATTCATGAATTCTCCCTCATCTCAGAATACTCAATTAACTGGAATAAATCAGTTTTATTATCCCTAAAGAGTAATGCTGAGCAATCACTCTCAATACCGATCAAATCAGGCAATATTAAATATCTAGGTGTTCATTTCTCCTCCAAACTATCAGAACTGGTGCAGCTAAATTACACCCCATTACTGAAAAGCATTCAGGATGATCTAACTCGATGGGTCAACCTGCCCCTGTCACTCATGGGCAAGGTAGCCACAATAAAAATGAACATCTTGCCAAAAGTTAATTATCTATTTTCAATGATTCCTAAACAACCTCCACAAACATGGTTTAAAGCTTTAGACTCGGCCATATCCAGTTTTCTATGGAATAATAAACCACCTAGAATCAGCCTTAAAAGTTTAAAATCTACAAAAAGATGTGGAGGTTTAGAACTACCAAACTTCAACAATTACTTTCTTGCCAACAGATTACAATACATCCTAAAATGGTTAAATAATAATCTAATAACCAACTCATGGATGGACTTAGAACAGGAGTTATGTGGAAAGATCAACCTGTCAGATCTACCATTTATCAGCCAGACAATAAAAAAACACGATAGTTTCCAAAGTATTAACATAAATACCACCTTAACAGCCTGGTGGGATTTTCTCAAAGCGTCGAAGTCCTCAGTCGTACCGTGTAAAATGACACCCATCTGGAACAACCCAGACATCCTTATAAAAAAAAAAATGTTACACTTCCCAGCCTGGCAAGCAGGGGGCGTAACACTATTAGAGCACTTAATTATTGATAGAAGATTTATAACACCACAGGAACTACAAGATAAACATGGAATAAATCACTTCTTGGAATATCAACAACTGAAATCTATAATTACAAAAAAAATTAAGTACCAGGATTATGACTTAAATTACCAGAAATTAATTACCTCTTTGTTTAAATTTTCAATGACTAAGATTATTCAAAAAATATACAAACTCTTATGTAACCCTAGATAAATATTTTCAATTCCAATAACTAAATGGGATGCAGACCTGAGCAAAACACAGACCAAAGCTTCTGGACAGAAATGTGTCTTAACACTTTAAACTGACTAAAAGCCCAAACTTACAATTAATCCAATTCAAAATCTCCATAGAATTATTATACTGGACAGAGGATGTTCAAGATGGGTCTCAGAAGCTCAGACATTTGTGAGCAATGTGATAATAACTTACCTGAAAGCTTCATGCATGCACTGTGGTTCTGCACACCTGTCCAGGCTCTCTGGCAGCAGGTCTGTGCTGATCTATCAGTCTGGATAAATGTTTCAATCACAGCTTCACCGTCACTTTGTGTGCTTGGTGACATGAGTGCCATCGATATAGAGGGAGGATTAGTATCTGTAATCTTCATAACTCTTTGTATAGCAAAAAAAACTATTTTATTAAATTGGAAAAGCAAGAAAAACATCAATGTTAATCAATACAGGAATCTGCTCTTTGATCATATCAGCTTGGAAAAAACATCAGCTAAAAATTCAGGTAACTTGGAAAGAATTCAGTCTCTCTGGTCTCCTATTGCTGAGTCCATGATTTAGGGGCGGGAGGCTTGGGTGTCCCCGCGTCTTGGTTGTCTGCCGGGGCTGGTGGCGGGGGTCGGGGCCCTCTGGCATCTGACTGGGGCGTGGGGGGGCTCTGTTGGTTGGGGGGTTTGGCCTGGCGTCTGGATGGGGGGCGGCGGGTGCCGTGTGGGTCCGGGCTGGTGTCGGGGGTGTGGGGTGTGCAGTTGGGTGGGGGTCTGGCTCGGTCTGGGGGTGGTCCTCTTGCTTGCGCTGGGTGGGGCTGGTGGGGCCCTTCCTGGGGGGCGCTGCTGCGTCGGGGGGCGGCTCGCCTGCACCTGGGGGCTGGGATCACTCCCTCTCTGGCTCTGGGGCGGGATGGGGCTACCTCCTTGGGGCCCGCCGTTGTTCCGGGCGGCGCCCGCCCTTGCTGCAGGGTCTTGGGGTGGCGGGGGGGTGGCGGTTGGCCCCGTCTGGTGGGGGGCTTTCCGTGGGGAGCAGGGGGTCCCATTTGGTACGGGGCAGGGGCGGTCTGGCGTGTTGTGGTCTCTACTGAAAATTCGGTGGGGGCTGCGGCTGGTCCGGCCGCCTCTGTCCTGTTAGTGCTGCCCAGTGCACCCATGGGAGGGTGCTTGGGGGCGGGGCCTGGGACCTGTCCCTGGGACTGGCCCCTGCTGGCTCCTCCTCCTTGCGGGGTGGGGGCGCGGGGCCTGGGGGGTGGCCGTCAGGGGATGGGGCCCATGGACTGGGGTGAACTTGGTCCCGGCGCTGGGGGGGGGGCGGGGGGACAGCGGTCCACCATCGGGGGTCGGTCAGCCAACTGCCCCCAACCTACCCTCTTCCTCATACAAACATGTATTAGGGTGAAGGGGAGGGTGGTTGTATTGCGGCGTGCTGCTGGGGGTGGACTACCTGCAAGTGGCCCTCCCTCCAGTGGCCGCTGCATGAGTTTCCTCCTCCCCTTAGTTTTATTTGCACCTTAGACATGTAGGGCCTTGGTGGGGGGGGGTGCTTGGACATCACTGCCAGCAAGCAGTAGATGTCCTCTAAGTGCCCTTTCCGCCAATTTTAACAGCACCAGAGACATGTAGGGCCGTTGGTGAGAGGGTGACGGGGCATCGCTGTGAGCGATCAGGAGATGTCCTGTCAAGGCCTACTCACCAATTTTAACCGCACCTTGTAGTACACACACTCTAACACCTCAAAATATACACTCTAACAAACAACGCATGCATCACACAAGGAAGGTGGGACCTTCGACTTCTCTGTCCACCCCATCCCTGGTGAGGGGGGATGGAAACCCTCGGCCTGGTGGTCCTGTCTCCTGGGTGCCGGTCTCCTGGGCTCGGCGGCCTCCTAACCACGCTTGGAGAGGGATCCCCAAGATCTAACAGGGGATCAAACTACATCGGAGCCATGGGGTGTCCAGGTCTCGGTGGTTTGGGCTCCGGTCCCGGCTCCCGAGAATTGGGCCTCTCCAAGATTCCATCAGTGGGTGTGCCTGGTCAGGCCTTGTTAACATCATTCCTCTGGGACCCTCGTTCTCTTGGGTGTCCCTCTGCTGGGCGGGGGTGGGCGGCCCTCCTGGCTCGCCCTGGAACTCTGCGGCGGGCGCGGGCGGACGTCTGGAGCATAGAAGCGGGCCATCCTGGAGGAGCTCTGGCTCGTGCCTGGGGTGGGGCGGGGGGATGCCTGGCACTGCTGGGTGGTGGTGGGCTACTCCTCTGGGGTTGGGGGGCTCTCTGGGTGTGGGGCCTTGTGTTGGCCCTCCGGGTGTGGTGGGGGATTGCTCCTCTGGCTGGGCGGGGGTCCGCGCTCTCTGTGCTCCCGTGCCTTCCGGCTCTCGGGCGTGGGGGCCTCTGCGGCGGTCCCGCGTGCCCTGGTCTGGGTGTCTGGCGGGACTCTGCGGCTGACTGGTTCTCTCCATGGCTCCGTGGCGGGTGTTGGGGGGTCCGGGCTGCTGCTGCCGCCCCGGTGGGGGGCTGGGCGTGGGGATGGCCGGGCTCTCTCTCCTTCTATACATTCCATCAACATTCACATCAGCAAAACAAACACTCACCTGAGCACAGGTGTCAGCTCACCTCGCACTAACAGAATGTGTGATGGAATGAAAGGCTTTATTTGTGTCAGCTTCTATGATTGTGTGTGAGCTGCAGTGGTATTGTGTACATTTTTGACAACTTTAAAGGTAAAGATTAGTCTAGCCAAAAGGTATGTGTGTAACTGAGTGTGTGTGTAGACAGGCCCGCCCATTCCAGATTGTTATTTAGACCTGGTTGTTATAGGATGTTGCTACTCTGTTAACTCTTTGTTCTTTAACCCCACTCTTCTACCCCCCCCCCCCCCCCCCCCTCCCTTTTGTTTCCGTCCGGTCCAACAAAAAAAGAAAAAGATACAACATAATTAAAATAAATAAAGTTTAGCATGAAATACAACAGGGGTTTATACTTAATAAACCCCTGTTGGGACAATAAAATCTGTCCAACGCAAGAGGCTCTCAGCCCGTATCTGCTTGCTCGGCTGTTGGACAGGACAAGTTTAAAAAAAAAAAAAAAAAAAAAAAAAAAAAAAAAAAAGTGAAAAATTGATTGATTCTGTCTTGAAAAATATCAGGATACGTATTGTATCGTGACACATGTATCGTGATATTTTTCATGTTGCAGCATATTTATCGGAATATGTATCGGGGCACACGTATCAGGATGTATATCATGTTGTGAAACACATATTGAGAGACGTATTGTGCTGTGACATGTATTGGGATACACATCACGACACATGTATTATGCATTATGTATCGTATCGCAACGCATGTATCTGGATAAATATCATATTGTGACACGTGTTGGGATAGGCATTGTGACACATGTATCGGGATACGTACTGTTTCACAACACACGAATGAGGATACGGATCTTACTGTGACACATGTATTGAGATACATATCGTATCACAACGCATGTATCAGGATACATATATCTACACACATGAATCGGGATACATACTGTATCGTGACATATGTATGACGATACGGATTGTAAAGTAACACATGCATCGAGATATATATTGAATCACCAGACATGTATTGTTATATATATACTATTGGGACAGGTATCAGATAAATACTGCATTGCGATACACGTATTAAGGTATGCATTGTATCGTGACACATGTATCAGGATACGCATTGAATCGCAACATACGTATCTGGATGCATATCATATTGGGACACATGTATCGAGATACGTATTGTGTCACAACGCATGTATCGGGATACGTATCACAACCACACATGTATCGGGATACATGTATGAGGATACTCATATCATGACAAGTATATCAAGATACGTATTGAATTGCTACATACGTATCGGGATACATATCATATTGTGACACATGTATCAAGATATATATCGTATCACAACGCATGTATCGAGATATATATCATATCTACACACATGTATCGTGACACATGTATGAGGAAACACATTGAATTGTGACACATGTATCAGGATTTGTATTGAATCGCTACATGTATCTTTCGGGTTGATACATGTTTCGGGACACGTATAGTATCGCCAGACTGTAGATTGGGGAATATAGACCATAATGCATTGCGTTTGAATAATTTTTGCAAAAAAATGTAGTTTTTTTTAAATAAACCATCAACGATTTCATCATCAAAACATAATGGATTCAAGTAAAAGTAGTGAACATGGTGTCAGAATTGCTTTTAAAATCCAGTAATAAACAGTTTGTAGTTGGTGGGAAATTGGGAAGGAATTCAGCCTTAAACTAACTACATCATATCAGATTTGCACGGCGCCATAAACTGATTAAACTCAAAACAGTTATCTATCTTCAAACTAAAGTTTACTAGCTTTAATATTTCATTTTTATTCTTTAGAGACTAAGCAACAAATCCTTTTTATAAAAGATCACAGGAGACAGAGTTGAACTTTTCAGAGGGTCGGTAACAGACCAGAGAATTATAAAGTTATTTAGAGAAGAGGAGGCTTCTTTTTTTTTTTTTAGGTGGCAGACCTTTTTGTTGTTTTCTTTCAACAGCAAAGTTGAAAGAGCAAACACTGCAGCTGCTTTAATGAGGTGTTTATTCAGTGCAATTTGCATTAATTAAAATGACATATCGCACAAAAAAATAATAATTATTATAGCAGATGATTTCAGTCGAGACAACGTTACGCACTTGTCCAAACTGACTTACGCTTGGAGTGACTGTATTATGTTACCCAAAATAAAACTGGTAGGTTAGAAACACGTTTCTCTTCTAAAGCTGTCATATATTTTCTAGCAGCTACCAATTATGAAGATGGCAACAAACTCTTATTGTTTGATTTTTTTGGATGCACATTTTGAAAACCGTTTCAAATTAGCTTCAAAAACTATTAAAGAACCCAAATTAGTTAGCAATTCACTGCGCCCCATAGAGTTATTTCCGGCTCACCGTCAGGTTTGACCAGCACCTCCTTCTGACACGTGTCCTGCACGTTGACGGTACAGTTGACGATATATTCGGGCGTTGAGCAGTCATTTTGATGGATCTCCTCACACTGGTAGCACTGGATCTGAAGGGCAATTCCTATCCAGAAATCAAGAGAAAAAAATATTCAAACCGTTGCCATGGAAATGTTTCAACTCAAAAAAAGTGGAGGTGACACCATAATCGCTAGCGGTTGGCGTCTACCAATGAGCTGCTGATGTCTACAAATATGCAAGATATGAAAAGTATTGTTTTTTTCCAATGTATTGGACATTGTTTCCACTACCGTAGCTCTTTAACCATTTATCTAATTAATATAACTCCAGTGAACTCGGAAGTGAAGATAAGTAACCATCTGATGATGTTCAACACTGCTCGGTAGTGACGTTCTTACACAATCAACATCAATCGGGTGATTCTGCCGAAAAGCAGCGTGGTGCCGTCAGCAACACTTTACGTTCAGTGCGATAGGAAAAGTCCCTTTTATCCGTCACAAACACGTGACAACGTCGAGGACCGTGGCCAGATCCGGCCCACCGGGTAATTATATCTGGCCCTCCTGATCATTTTATTTTATTGATGGCCCGATTATATCTTGCATTTATTTCCAACTTGTATAATTTAACCAAAATATATTTTTATGTAGGGTAAAATATTGGAAGTTATTTAAGGTTTAAATTGATTTATTCTGGAATAATATTCCTGCCTTTTTATTATTCATAATTATGTTAAAAGGTTATGGTTTTAAAGTTTTAAAATTGGGTTTCTGCTAACTTTTTGGACTATTTTGGCATTTACTACAATTTTTTGAGGCTGTTTTGGAGTTTAACTAATATCTCAGCAATATGCGAGCTGTTCTTATCAATTTAGGATTTTTTATTTTTATGTTTTAGAGCTTAGCTAATATTTACACGCTAGTTGTTTAAACTAATCTAAGCTATTTTAAGTTTTTTTAGGGGATTTTGAGCAAGTCTGGCCATTTTTCACTTACAGGCTAGCTGCTTTGGCTGACCTAAGGTTTTAGTTTAAGGCTAATTTGGTATTTAGCTAATATTTTCGATGGCTATTAACTTCCGCATTTTCGGCTATCAGCTTCAGCATTTTTATTTACCAGCTTCCGTATTTTCAGCTATCAACTTGAACATTTTCAGCTATCAGCTTCAGTGATTTCAGCTTCAGCGTTTTCAGCTATCAACTTCAGCATTTTTAGCCATCAGCTTCATCATTTTTAGTTATTAGCTTGAGCATTTCTTAGCAACCAACTTCAACATTTTCAGATTTCAGCTTCAATGTTTTCAGTTATTACCATCAGTGATTTCAGCTATCAGCTTCAGTGTTTTTAGCTATCAACTCCAGCATTTTCAGCTATCAGCTTCAGGATTTTCAGCTATCAACTTCAGCATTCATAGCCATCAGCTTCAGTGTTTTTACCTATCAATTTCAGCATCTTCAGCTTTCAGCACTTACATCTTCAGCACCCAAATTCATCTTGTAGCATTCACACCAGCATTACCGCAAATATATCTAGTCAACAATAATGTTTTAACGTTTAAAAAATGTAGTTTTAGTCTGTTCAATAAATATTTATCCTGTTCATCCTGCGACCTAAGGCGTGTTTTGGATTTTGGCCCCTTGTGCGATTCAGTTCGACACTCCTCTGACGTAAAATGTCAGAGATACTAGTATGTCAAAGAGTAGATATTGCAGGTGACATCTCTGGTTTTGTGACTTCTATTGTAAAATGAAGTTAAAATAATTCAACTTCACAATACGTTTTACTTTGTCTACTCTAAGTTAACATCATGATCTTTTTGCCTATGCTACTTCGGCTAATGATTTCTATTACACAAAATGTCCAACACGACATTTATTTAACCGAAGGCATTGACTGATGGGTTGAAACAAGATAAATAAGTCCAGATGTAAATCAAGGGATTGTATTGGAGTTGTTTGAAGAACCGTTACACTCTCTGTCATTATTTATAGCCTTTGGTGATGATAGTGGTACTTAAAGGTAAGATGGACAAAACTGCAAATAGAATTCACCGGCTAGCATAATATTGTACGGCTACAATTTGATCCATTGACTAATTAGTATCTGTGTGTGGATGGCTCAGTCGGCCAGTACAGGGCGGCCGCCTGGATAAATGAGCTGAATGAGCTGAATCCAGGGGCGGTCCTTAGACAAGACCCTTCTATGCCTTCCTATGTAGCCACAAGGTGGCTAAAGGCTATCCAAATCCCCAACTACTAAGGGTGTGTATTGGCAAGAGTCTGGCGAAAGAGTCTATCGTGCCATTTCTCTTCTATCATTTATATCGTTTCTAACCTAATTTGATTAATTTTTACATGAAATGTATAATTAATTAGCCTGAGACAGTTGCATAGATGTTTCCTCGCCAGTGTGTACACAAAAAACGTTTAGAAGTGACTGGAAAAAAATGTGGATACGCGAAACCGCGACTAAAGAAACACAAAGAAGTGGGGAAGATTGTATTCAGTTATCTGTGACTATCTTTTTTTTTCTCAGAGAATTACTGAAATATAGACTTTACTGTGGTAAATCGTAATATATATTGTTATTGTGATATCAATTTATCGATATCGTGATTTGACATTTTTCTCCACATCGCTAGAGTCAGGAATGGCATCTGGCGTAAAGAATCTCTGCCCAACAAATGTGTGGGTCAGTGAAAGCGAGGCGACCTCTGGGGGCTGAAACATGAACTACAACTAGTGAAAAGTTAAACACTTTTTGACTTTGGCAACAATAATTTACTAGTGTTCTTATTACAAACTTAAGTATAGATGCCACTAATGCCAACATTTGTGGTAGTTCAAAATTCCAAGCTGACTATTCTCTCAAAAATGGAGAGAAAAAAAAAGCGTCATAAATGTAACCATTAACATCTTCTTATGAATCATGAAAATATTTTTTCTGGCGTGTGTTTTTAACATGTTCTCGTAGCATTTTTATTCATAGAAGAGAACCCAGAACTGTGCGACTGGATCAATCCAATAATCGCTCATCGTTATTTTTGCGTCGCTAATGCTAGCTTGAGGCTGTAAGCTAGCGCATAAGCTAGCTACCTCTCAGCGGCGGGGAGCTAACAGTCCCGCCCACAACCCAGAATGAGCTGCTGTCGCTTGACGTAAAATGTTTATGAAGAAAAGAGTTTTGATTTTGGGTAAAACGTGTACAATAGTAGTTAAAAGATCACTGGGGACAATTTTAGAAAATAAAATTGGAGTGGGACTCTAAAGACAATCTTAAGATCCTAATATTCTTAAATGTTTGGTCAGTTTCATTTACGTCACCCATCTATTTGCTTTTTTTGTCCAAAAATAGTCACAACGCGGTCGTGAATTCTTCAGAATTTCCTTTTTTTTGGGTTGCAACCTATGAAGCTAAATTGAAATTATACAATTTTTACAATAAAATTTAAGCTTAAATAATCTTTCCATTGAAAAAAAAAAAAAAAATTTGCGGTGATTGCAAATAATTTGTCACACTGTAAAATATGAAACATTGAATCAATTACATTTTTTTCTATTTATTATATTTGAATAGATTGGTTTTTATCAATTACATTTTTAGGTTGATAAAACTGATCATTTTTATTCTAACAGTTTTGTGAATTGATCCCAACGTTTCACTTTTTACAGCGCCCCATATTGAATAATTCCTCTTAACTCTGTGGCTCCAGAAAACTTTATACAACAAAACATTTGGCGAAGTTACACAAGGAGAAGAAAGTAAAAGGGCAAAGTTCACAAATCCTTTTTTCTATGAAAGAAAATCCTTGATTGTCAGTTGGGGTGGAGTTTGTTTTCTTCATGTCGTCCTTGACTGATCTTTTTTATTTTTTCTTGAGTGTATCCATTAAAAGAAAAAAAAAAGTTTTGTAAACTGCCTTTTTTGTTACTTTTTTTCTTAAAAGTACTGCAGGGTTTTTTTTTTTACATTTTATTTTTATTTAGTCTTTTTGTTATTTTTCTCACGTCTGACTGGACAAAAGCAGTTCAAACGTCTCAGTATTTACTGTAGAATCCAGTTTTCATGACTTTATATGGCAAACTTCTCATTTATATATATATTTTTAAATACATATTCAAGTGTCAGAGTTTTTTTTTTTAATCCACAAACTGAGTTGAGACGAAGCAATTAAAATAAATAAATAAAATAAGCCCAGCAGGTCTTTTTTCTGTTAAATTATTGCCTAAAAAGCCAAGTCTGGTCTGCTGTGGGGTTCCTAAAAAAAGAATCACATGTAGTGCCCTAAATATTTCAGAAACAACTAAAAAATGATTCAAACCACCTTTAAGTACATCGTCATCAAAAATCTATGAAGCAAATATGATCAAATATGTCAAACGAACATCTATGAAATTGTAATATCTTATAAAATGATGCCCAAAAGTCAATAAAAAAAACAATTATTGAGAGTTCCTGGAAACTGTACGTAAAAAAGAAAATTAAAATGAAAATTAAAAGAAATAAAATCGACATTTTCTGGAAATTTGTCATTGAAACTCCCCCAAAAAGCCTCTTAAAATTGGTTTTATATCAGGGTTGCCAACTTTTTTTTTACATAAAATGCATCTATTGACTAAATATATCCGAAAATGACAACTATGAATGTGAAAATTATGAGTTTTACGCACGAATTGCGGTTACTTTCCATGCGCAATACGGGTAAAATAAGCTCTGTGCGTAAAAACTGATTTGATAAAAAATGTAAATGTTTTTAATTTGAAAAACTAAACCGTTTTTAAGCAATAAAACATGATTTGGTTTCCAAAATCGGTCCTACTTTCATCTGTAAATCGCACCTACCTGCGTCCAGAAAGACTCCGAGTAAAGTCGCACAAACGAGCAGACGCATCCTCTCCTCAATGACACTCGTAGGACAAACATCAGACCCCCCCGCGCCCTCCCCGGCAGAAAAAAAAGCCCCCCCACTGCTTTATAAGAGGGATCCTGGGAAAAGTGCGAGCCGCCTCACAGAAAGCTTCATCTTCTCGGGCCGCTCGAGGAGTCGAAGTGCGCGTCTGCGCTCCGACGCAACTGGAAGCGAGTGGAGCCAGAGCGCGGGACTCTGGGAGCGCGACCACGTGACGCGCAGCTGTGATTAATCAGTGATCTCCCCCACTTCCAGAATAATCAGGATTTTTATTCATTTTTGATTTTTTTTTATCCTCCAAATTCTGAGTTTATAGTTTAGCACGTCTAAAATGGAGAAAAAAATATTTAATGCGTAATGTTTATGCAAAATATTCCTACTATGGTGACATTGAAGAGGTGAAAAAACACGAAAGAGTAACAACATAACACAGAAACTAAACGTTTTTAATTATTTTACAATTTTTTAAAGTTGAAATACAGATTTGTACGGTAAGCCATTACGATCAAAATTAACCAAACCAGCTTGTACTCGCTTCAGACTGGAAGTGAGTCCAGAATGCAGGACTAGAGCAGCTTTCATTAAGATATGTCCCTACTCACTCCACAAAATGAGCTCTTGTAATTTTTTCAACTACAAACTTTACAGGGTTACTTGTCAAAAAACGGAGGAAAACTCCTAATATCAAGCATAAAATTTCTGACTCAACTCCTAATAATGTAATCTTTAATTTTTTTTTTTTTTTTTAAAACATTAATTGTAACATTTAAGGAGAAAAAACAATACAAAACAGAAATCAACAGGGTTTTTTTTTTTTTTTTTTTTACCAGTTTTATAAATGGAAGAATTGATCTGTATGGCAAGCAAACACGCTCAAAAAATGTTCACAGATAAAACAGACGAATATATTTAGCAGTTTCTTCTCGCTTCAAGCTGGAAAGTAGTCCAAAATGCGGGACTCAAGCAACTTTGATTAAAATTAATCCGAGATCTCCCTGATAATGAGACCTTGTAGATTTTCAACAACAAACTGTAACATTTTACACGTCAAAAATGGAGGAAAAATCCTAATTTTATGGTGTAAAATTCCTGATTCAACTCTTAGTAGATCTACTCTTAAATAAATATTTAAAAAAACTCAAACATTATTTTAACGTTTCAGCAGAAAAAATAGGAAAGGGTAACAGAAATTAACAGGGTTTTTACTAGTTTTTAAATGGAAGAATCGATCTGTATGGCAAGCAAACGCGCTCGTAAATAGAGAAAAACTCCTAACTTTTTGGTGTGAAATTCCTGATTCCACTCTTAATCTTTAATAGATGTTTTAAAAACACAAATATTATTTTAACGTTTAAGGGGGAAAAAATCAGAAAGAGTAACATAAACTAACAGGGTTTTTACAAGTTTTTAAATGTAAGATTCGATCTGTATGGCAAGCAAACGTGCTCAAAAATAGACTTAAGTTTTCAGAGAAAAGCAGGTGTATAAAGCAGCCTCCATTCAGTTCAGACTGGAGGCGAGTTAGGATAGAAAGTGAAATTACTGGATGGCACCAGCAATTGATCTAATTAATCATTTATTAACCTACTCAACCTCAATAATGAGCATTCTTATTCCACGTCGAGTTTCAACATTAAATTCCCTGTGAGTTCAAAATTTAATATGTCTTAAGGAAAATGGAGAAAAACTCTTAATTTATTTTTCTTCCTTTTTTGCCCTGTTTTTACTTTCTTTTTCCTTAAAAAAAAGAGAAAAAAAAATCGTAATTTAGTTTTAAAAATTCCTGAATTCCCTTTTAGGGTATATATAAGAACAATAACATTATTGTAATACTGAAGGGAAAAAATACAGACAAGTAATAGCATAAAACAGAAACTCACCTTTTTTTGCAAGTGTTTAGAGTTGAAGTATTTACCTGTATGGCAAGCCAAGAGGTAAAAAAAAGCATAATAACATTTGACTGAAAGGAAGTGAAGCTGAAGCGTGAGACTCAATCACATGACGGCAGCTATGATTATTTAGTGTTCTCCCGTTAAAACGAGGATTTTTATATAACTACACTATTCGCGTCTAAAATGGAAGAAAACTCTTAATTTTATGCGTAAAATTCATGAATCCACTCTTAGTAAATATTTAAATAAACTACCATTATAGTAACATTGAAGAATAAAAGTATGAAAGAGTAACAGTATAAATCAGGACATTAAGTTGAAGTTTGGCGCTGTACGGCAAGCCAACATGTTCATAAATCAAACAAATTTTAATTGAAAAACAAGTCTGTAAAGCAGCTTCAGATCAAGAAATTAGCTTCTGTAACTCATTTTAATCCAACAGTAAAGGACTTTGTTTAAACTTCAAGGTAAGCTAATGTTTGTTTTTCACCAGATTTCTACTTTTTTTTTTAATTTTTTATAGCGTTTCAACCACAGGATGAATGCTGTCTTCTAAAACTATGAATGCCGCACATAAATAAAGAAATCAAAGCAAGCTTAGCTTGAAATAGGACATAATTTCTCATTTTTATTTAGGAAATAGTTACACAAAAAATAGCAATGAAGTAGTGTAACAGACAAATTGCACACAGCAATAATAATAATAATAATAATATTAATAATAATTACCAAACATAACACTGTTGGCAACCATTTTTCTCTTTACAAAGGAAGCAGGTACAGTTAAGGAAAAAAAAAGGTGAAGTATGAAAAATCACCCTAAGGTCTGACAGTACAAAAATGTGGGTATAAATACTGGACACCTAGAAAAATACACAAGTCCTCTTTTCATACAATATGAACAGTTTTATAGAAAAAAAAAAAAAAACAAGCAGTTGGCTCTGTCGATTAGCACCAGCTGGTCAAATTCCAGGTAGAAATTTGGCATAATTCCAAGTTCAAATACAAAATAAAAAAAGAAAATATTTGAGCTGTCTCTGATCAAAATAACATTTTCTTTAAACAAGAAGTTTTTAACAGATACACAATGACACAGTAGACTTAAAATCTTAATTGAATGGTTTGCATTATTGTTATCTTTTTTTTTTCTTATTTGCATACAGAAATCAACAATGCCCATTCTGATATTAACTTATAGTGATCTTTATGTACAAGATAATTTACAGTTATGAGAGGAACAGGAAGAGGTCAGAGTTGCTGCGATGCTACACGAGACTTAAGTATAAACAGTTCGCAAAACGTTGACAGGAAATAAAAAAAAAAAAGCTGTATTATTGAGAGTAATTTGGCCAACGTTTGTGGCTTTCATACGTACAATCGTTGCGAGTCCGGTATGTTCCCTGAGCTATTAGTGCGGTACCTATAAGTCAGATCGCAAAGGAAGACTTTTCCAGAAACGAAAAATACAACAAAAATACAACATTTTTTTTCCTGCGATAAAACATGCTAACATAAGCTTTCTTGGAATAGTTTGTGTTTTTTTTTTTTTTTTTTTTTTTTAATGATAATTGCTGCAACTTTCATACAAAGCAGGAAAAAACACAAAAATCTAACCCTGGCTCAAAATAATTCATGTTTTTAATTTTTTAATAGCTACATACCAGCAATTATTGTGTAGTAGCTTTGTAAGCTAACGCTACTTTCACGGAAAACGGGGTAAAAAAAAAGCCAAGTCAGCCAAATCAACGATACTTTTCATGAACCATTTTATTTAAAGACCCACTCTATGTAATATTTGTTCATGTCTATGTGCTACTGAGCAATAACTTCCTTTGAAACGACAGGAGCTAACGACGCTAGCAACTGTTGCTAAGGACTTTTCTGACGACTGGATCCAACGACAATCGCAAATGCAAAGTTTAAAGCACGCAGAAGAGATTGCTCAGTAGACGTCGAACTTTCATGTCAAGGCGGGGGCAACAAATATTGACTTGGGGGCCGCAAATGGCCCGCGGGCCGCCACTTTGAGACCTCTGTTTTAACATGTTCTTGTGAGAGTGTTTAAACCGAGATCTCTCACTTACAGGTGACAGGAAGTGGGGGCGGGGTTGCTCGTCACAACAACTCGGAGGCGAATTTCTAATTAATGGCTGTCGCCCTGCAGAAACTATGTCTTAGAAAACTTCAATTTCAACCGATTTTGGCTAAAAACTGCGTCATTATAAATAAAAGACCGCTGGGGACGCTTTGAAAAACACATGAAAACATAATGGGAGTGGGTCTTTAAAGAAAAGCCAATTGTTAGCAGTTTCACGACCTCCGCAACTGTTTTTAACTTGCAAAAATTTTGTTTGTACTTAAAAATAAAAAACAAAATAATAATTTGTTGCGAAAAAGTGTCATAGGATATGTCAGAATTCCCTCCCTAACCTTTAATAAATACTATATAGTGCGGGACAATGTAGTGCTCTGGATTTTAAAAGTAATTCAGACCACAAAAATTGAAACATTGGATCTATTAACAAAAGCTCTACAATTCATTACATTTAAAATGTTTAGTTTCCATCAAATCAAAAATTTGAGTTGATGGTTCACTCAACTCAAAAAGTGTAATTTGATAAAAATGAATTGATCCAACGTTTCACTTTTTACAGTGCATGCTCACTACTTTATTTTATTGACGTCATTGATTTCACAAATTGAGAATTTTAAACATTATAAAATGTCTATTTATGAATCCATTGTGTTTTGATTATGGAAATGTTAAAAGATTACATCTAAATGCTTATTTTTAACCTGCGAAAATTGTTCAAACGCAATGCATTGTGGTCTATATTCGCCAATGTAGTGAGCATCGATGAATGCTAGTTTTTCGCAAAGACTTCTGGGAAATTTCTCGATTTTGAAATTGTAGATTCGGACAGCACTACATAATGGCAAACGCACTATATGCAAAAATTTGAAAGTTAGATCAATTAACAAAAGCTTTTAAAAATATGAGCTTTAAACAAATGTTTGAGTCGAGTAAACGTTTAATTTGATGAAAACTAACTATTTAAAATGTAACAAATTTGATCCAACATTTCAATTTTTTACAGCGTAGTGAGGGAATTTGGACGTATCAAAAATACAATTTACGGACTTTCTAAAATTTTGTTTACGTTTTTCTTGTATGTAAAAAAAGCAGAAAAGCTGCAATCCGACATTATTGCTGCATTTTTTCTTATAGTACTGCATAGTACTGCAGCAACACATCCAACTTTCAATGTCAATGGAGATTTTTCAAGCAGCAGCTTTGCTGTCTCTGCTGATCAGTTTGAATAATATTATTATTTTTTTATTATTATTATTTACAGTCCTGTACAGTATTTATTAGAGTGCAATCATAGGAAGCATTTTTGACCCAAAATGTCAAGGAAACAAAAGTGTGTGAGTATTGCTTTCCAGTCCCGCCCACATTTTCGGCTTTTGGTTGCGCCTTCGGCTCCGCTAAGTGCTTTTTGCGTAGCGAAAACCAGAGATCCACCGAGCTGACCCGGAGTGTTATTTACATTTCTACAAACCAAGGAAACCTGCAGAATATTTGAATATTTCTCAGTAAATGAACTACGAGGTAGGAGGGGGAGGGGAGGGGGGCTCCAGAGTGTTTTTTTTTTATTTATTTTGACATTTTTGAAAAAAATCAAACGTTTTATCGTATTTTCTGTCAAAACGTTCAAATGTTTTTGTCAGTTTTTAGATAAACTGTAAGATGTTGGATCAATTAGCCAAAATTTCTATAAGTTGTTACATTTAAAAATATTTTTCATTAAGTTAAATTTTTGAGTTTAGTAAAATTTTAAATAATTTTAAATGGAACAAATTGCAGAAATTCTAGCGTAAAAAAAAAAAAAAAAAAAGGTAATTTTGTACAAATAATTAATGGTATAAATAGAAGTTTTTGAGCCCAAAATATATAAAATATTTCATCCAAGATGCAACTAGGAGGGATAAAACTGTTGGTTTTGGCTCTGATACCCTTTTTTTTTTTTAACTTTGCTGGTTTAAAATTGTTGCAAAAATATAGACTTTTCCGGCATAGAACAATTTTCCAAAGTGGGCATTGTGGGTAAGCAACCTTGTACTGTCTGTGCGGCCTGTGCGGACCACCTGGGTTACTGGTTTTTCCATCCTCACACGTCGTTGGAGCCCTGACTGGTGCAGGAGGAGAAACTGTCGTAGAGCGAGTCGCTGAGGGAGCCGGCGGGGTCCGCCCCGGGCCTGCCCGTGAAGCTGGAGGCGCGGGAGGAGCGGCTGACCTTGCAGCAGCTCTCTGCGGTCTTCCCCGTCTCTGCGGGGCTGCCGTTAGTCATCTTGCTCAAGGATTCCAGGGAGGCGTCCAGGGAGGCCGGCTGGTTCGGACTGCCGGGAACCTCTTTCTGTTCGGGGGGAAAAAAAACAGCGAGTTTATTTGATCTGCAATAAGGCCGACAGCTCTTGAGAGTCTGTCGTGTACGTCTTGTGTGTTTGCGTCTCTCCTTCATAATAACCACTGTGTAATGTATTGTTTCAGTTGCTGGATAGATTGCATATTAAAATTAGAAGCTCTGGGGAATGTCACGCCGCCTCAATTAGCGGGAGTAGTTTCGTCTCGGTATTGATTAGTGGGAAGACGTGGTCCGCCAAGTGTTATTGCGGGTCTCAAATTGTGTCATCAAAACTGAGCCTGTTAGCATCCTCGGGGCGCGCTCCTTCAGGCGACTGAGTGGTGATTAGAGGCGGCGACGGTGGCGCTAAAGCCCATATTAAGCAGCTGCTGCTCCGACATGCCACCCACCGCCAAGTCCGACGTGTCCTCGGAGGGATCCGGAACATAAACCTAAATATAGAGACTTTTTCTTTATTAGTGTCCTAATGTACATCTCAAGCAGCGCTTTAACAAGCTGTGGTTTCAGCATTACCTCTCCTGAGAGGCCATCAACCGCGGTTTCTGCAGCCTGAAGAGATATCAGGTATTTTTTTTTGCAGAGGTAAGTATGCGGAGCTGCAGGCCGCCGGGGGGGATTGTGCGAGTCTCTGCAATTTAGTAAGAACCTGCGCGGTGCGTCGCATCAACAAAACCCGTAAACTCTTCTTTGGTGCAGCTGAGGAACCAAACTTCACACCGACGATGAAAAGTGGACGTACACGCCCATTTTGGGTTTTCGCGTTTAAAACTATTGCGTTCACTCGTATATACACAAAAACAAACAAAGCAATCGACCATAGAACATGCAGTGAAAGTCGAACTTTGGCCACTTGGGGAGTTTGTTTAGTTTAGTTAAGTGAAACTGTAGGGGTGAACCGCCATTTTCTTTAGTAAATCTTTTCTCCTGTTTCTGTTAGTCCAGGGAGGTTAGTGTTTGTCATTCTTTTACTGTTTCTTTTGCTGGTAAGCTTCCTGGGTTGAGTTAGTTGGGGTTTTGTTTGTTGTTTTGGCCTGGGTTCACCCTGAAGACTTTAGCTTCACTTTTGAGTTGGTTTATTGTTGTAAATAAATTTGTTATATTTTTATGGAGACATTTGTGTTTTTGTTTACCATATTTTACCTTTATGCTACGCCTCAGACCCCTAGACCTTATTGAGGCGTAACAGACTCGGATTTGATTGTGATATTATCACAAACGGGCAGTCAGCTGGTTCCATGTGCATCAGGTTTATTAGTTCAGACAGGAACTAAGAACAGCTAAGGTCCACAAAGCTAAATCAGGGACAGACAGGCAGAGGTCAATCGGGATCGTCCGAGAAGAGAGTAGAGTAGTCAGAGTCCAGGCGAGGGTCAGGGCAGGCGGCAAGCAAACAGACAGAACATCGCGTCCTGATAGAAACGATCAGTCATGTGGGGGTTTTGTTTTAATTTATGGAAGTGCCAACCACTTAAGAAACTAAAAATTGATATTTTCCAGATAGCTGAAAAACAATGATCGTGTAAAGCGGTTAGCGAAAGCGGCCAAACGCAAACATTGTTCTGGAGCTAAAGCTCCAATGTAAAAGTCTTGACAGTTTTATAATTTTCAATGTTTTTTTTTTTATCTTTTAATAAAGTGTTAACCATCTTTTGACACATTTTAAGATAATCCCAAACACACACACAAAAGTTTTAATAAAAGTGACTACAACTCTGAAATCTTGTAGAATTTCTGTTTTTGGCAAATGATTTTTAGCCGCTATCTTGCCTGCCACCAGACCTTCAGCTAAATGTCCGGGTATGGAGAACCCGTAAGAATTTGGATTCGGTCCAAATCTTTCTTATATTAGAGTAGAGCTGTGAAATAAAACACCTGGAATAAGATTCGCATCGTTTCGACATTTCGCACCAAACCTCTTCAGTAGATGGCAGACATGCACTAGTGAACACCATGAACTAAATGGACGTCAGGTGTCCCCTGATACGTTGCCAGGGGCACCTTAATAACGTACGCTCGTGACATAATGTAACTCTTTGTTTACACGATCAACATAAATGCTAAGCAACACACTTCTAACGTAAAGCTAAAGTTGCTTTTCTCTGCAATAGTATGAGTTAATTTCGTTGGTACTTCATTACCTTATGGTGTTACATCCAAGCCAGCAAGGCTAAGTGGGTCCCTAATGGTTTAAAAGGGAACAGAAAATGTGGGTTTGTGCTCGCCCACATCGATTTAAGTGGGCACTCAGTGGGCTAGATTAAACTTAAACCAATGTGGGCAAACACAGGTGGGGTCACCTTGGAAACTCCAGACAAACCCATTTGAGGCCCCACATTTTCCGCCCACTTTTAAACCCTATGGGGCCCCCTTGCTGGCTGGGACATCAGTGCAAGGTTGCTTTTCTCCACTTCCAAATTTACTGGATTACATTAATTGCATAAACTTAACATTCAGGCTTCTTTTATATCACAATTTTTGGCCCAAATGAACTGCAACATTTCTTCAACATTTTTATCTTTGCTTTTGTTCTGATTTAGTGAGCCGTCTGGGAGCTGTGCTTTGGTCCCTTTGGGAGGAGGTACTGTCACGGTTTTGGCTACTTTTAAAGTCCCATTTGTTTTAATCTTTTTGTCTCAATCTATTTAAGTTTAAGTATTTTTTTTTTACCATTTTTCTGCCTTTTTCCGTTTAAATATCACTTAAGTAATTGAATCAATAGTTGTGGTGTAATGCTGACATAGTCCATTTTTTTTTAAAGCTTTTGGGGAGATAAATCACATTAGAAAATCTCAGCCAACAATCAATCACTTACAGTTACAGCAACTGGAAACTTTTGAGTTTCTAAAAAATAATAATAATAATTATATATATATATATAAATCTGTGATAAATTTATTTCCATAAAGGTGTGGTTTCTGCAAACTTTTTTTGTTGTTGGTGGAAAATAGATAGCGTCGGTGCAACGCAATCTCAAATTAACTCTTTAAAGCCTACATGCTTTTATTTTTTAGGTGTTTTTAGCATGTTTTTGTAACATTTCTTTGAAGGTGGAAGACATATATTCTGAAATTCTGCTCAAAATTGAATTTGAATTTTTTTAATTTTCATCGTTGTGACAAAAAACATGCAGGTTGAAAAAGTTCGTCTTTCTAATGAAAAAAAATTACCTTAAATTACCGACGACTCACAGACGAATTTCTTTTGAACTACTGCCATTCTGCAAAAACTGTGTCCTCGAAAACGATAAAAGTTTTAGGATTTTGGCAAAAAGACTGTATCATTTACTGGGAAAGCTTTGAAAATAGATCAAAAGACGATCAGAGTTTAAAGTATACGACCTAGACTTTCACTTCAAAAGGGATGAAAACGAAATATTTACTAAGTAAACAGAGTTGCAGTTGATTTTGAACAAAAGAAAAACCGTAAACAAAGTTGAAGTGCTAAAGAACAAGTTGTACACCTGGTGGAGTGTTGTTGGCTTTCTGCTCCCATGGCCTTTCCAACGCATTCACCTGCCAACCCAGGTGCAAACGATTCTGTTATTACGAGCCTGGAATGAAAGCTCCTGTGAACCCAGAGGGTTTAAACCTATTGTTATTGCACAATAAGAGCAAGGCAGCTGCTTCCAGGGGATAGATTTGATTTGTTGAGCCTCTATTTGCATCGGGAAAAAGACGACAAATTCATGTTCCGTTTTGGTCGAGTCTTTTCCTTTTATACGACAATGAAGGAATTAATTTTGGCCGCATTTAAAGACGTGCAGACGCTCAGAGTTGACGCGTGACTCACGCCACCGGTCGGTACAGCCCAAACCGAACACAGGTGTTGAATGCAGATTGCCGGCTTTTTATTCGACGCCCACGCGTTGCTGTTCGCAGCCACTTTTATGCCACATCAGTGGCTGCTGTAAACATTTTATGGCTCCATAGTTTAAAGGGGACCCCAAAAAAAAAAAAAAAAAAAAAAGTCTGTGCTTGTACAGATTTGTTTGGGAGTTTGAAATGAGATTTTAAAACATAAAATAGCCTTGTTAATATGTTTAGTTCCTTATTCAGACCGGTAATGTGAGTGGTTTATGGTTGAAGGAAGCTGTGACATCACTGACTCTTTTCCACCAGAGCTTTAGCTTCATTATTTACATTCTTTCGACTACGGTAACTCTTCAACCGTTTACGCAATTGATGTAATTGCAGAAGATTCTTTCCCAGAGAAAAGCAACATTGCGCCATTGTTGCTAAATTGGAATGATATGTCACTTTCTCAGGCTAACAAAAGAAATGAAAACATTTCCGGATACCTCTAAACTCAAACATTTCAAGTTTTCCAGAAAGCCACTCATAAGCAAAGACTGCAGCAGATTGAAATAAAAAGTTACACTATATGTGGGTTTTGATCGCATGACCATGCAAAAAAAAAAAAAAAAAAAAATCAACTTTGATAGTGTTCAGAGGAACAATGTGGATGCGGGTCGTAATTTGATTTAAATGGTTAAAGCTGAACAAGAAAATCTAAAAAAAAATAAATTGTGCCCAAAAAAATCGTTTTTTTTCCTCTAATTTTTTAGTTCTAGCGTTAGCATAGTGTGAGACAAAGTTGCAACAGCTGCAGGTAAAATCAACGGGGGAGGGGGAGGCTTAGTATGTCTTACAAACTTTTGACCTTGAGATGTCTACTAATGTTTACAATGCTGTTTGAAGAAGCAATCCTGCTGGAGTAAAAAAAAAAAAAAAAAAAAATCCCAAGCTACTGACAATTTCATTTGGAATCATGAACTCTGGGTGAAATCCACACTGTTTTCAACAAGTGTACACAGTTGAAGGGGAGCTACATTAAAGCAAAGTAACCAAAAAGTTGAACTATTTGTACCTAAAAGTCACAATGAAAGTGTGTTGTTAAAACTCCAAATGAAATAATCCCATATTTGTTGAGAATATTATTAAGTTTAGTCACAATTTCCCTTACAGATGGATTTGGGATTTCTGCAGGCGAAAAAAATGGGCAAACCTGTGTGCAAGTGACCCACAGGAAGTATTGGGAGGGTAGGGTTAGGGCAGGGTTTGCTGGGGCAATTTTTTAAACATGTAACTGTTTTTAATGTTTTTCTTGTTTTCATGTTCAGCGCCTTGGGCTGGCGCAAGCCATGAAATGTGCTTTATAAAAAAAATTGATTGATTGATCAAGGTTGGTGACCACTTCCTACCTGCGTTCTATCTACACCTATACCACACATAAAGGTAAGTAAGAGTAAAGTAGTAGAGACACAGGTGTGTCGTACCGATTTTTCCCTTTATCAACGTCCCAGATCCTTTGCTAATATCAAGAGACTTATTAGTTCTGTTCAAGTGTCTGCTCCTTGCACAAATCTGACTTTTAGAATTTAGGAAATTAGACAATCGGAGGGTAGTTTGTGTGGCCATCCTACTGGCAATTGCGTATCACCTGCGCAGCCTTGTAAGTAAGAGGCCAGAACACCTTCCTAATGACTAGAGTGTGGTGTTGGGGCACCGTGCAACAATATAACCTTATAATATAATCTTTGTCAATACTGGACAACACACTAACCACACGCCATATGACATCTGCTAAGATGAACTGCAAGACACGCCTGCACTCCCCCTTAAGATTGAGACATCTCTACGATCCTCCACCGGCCCATACAAACCCAAAAGACTAGCAGCACCCATATGCCCTACAAGTGTATGTCACTGAGGGTTAAAAAAAAAGTTTGAGACACTTGTAGAAATTGGGCAACTCTGAGAAAAGTCTGTTGTATATTTTTTTATGTAATAAAATGAAAGACATGACCTTATAAAGCAACCTAAGAATCTGCTCAAAGACAAGTCTTTCATCTTATGTCCAGCAATAGAACCCAGTGAGACAAAACCCTACCAAACCATTGGTTTAAATCAGTGGACTAACTTTATGCCTTCTACTGCAAGGTCTAAATAAATCTTAACTGTATTATTTTTTTTTCTTTGGTCCAGTTACTCTGTACAGATGGACATAAGTGTGGAAACACCAACACTGGCGCCAACCTATAACCACCAGGAGCAATGTGAGGTTCAGTGTCTTACCCCGGGACACTTGAGGATGGGACTTTACAATCTAACACATTCTGATCCCAAGTTATCGCACATTGACGCATTTCAGCTCAGTGGCCTTGTGGAAGAGTGTCCGCCCTGAGATTGGAAGGTTGTGTGTTCAAGTCCAGGTCGAGTCATACCAAGGACTCTAAAAATGGGACCCAGTGCCTCCACTTAGCATTAAGGGGCTGGATAGGGGGGTTAAACCACCAAATGGTTCCTGAGCACAGTTGTGTCTGCAGCTCACCGCTCCCTTGGGGGATGGGTCAAATGCAAAGAACAAATTTCACACACCTAGGTGTGTGACAACTAATGGGACTTTAACTTTAAGGCCCCCTCCACGTCACTTTTTGGTGTCCCCCAACTCGTTCTATTAAGTCAGAGATACCAGAAGCAAACCAAACCTCAGGACACAGCCGGTACCGGTACCCTTACCTGGTACCTTGACCCTAGCTGGTACGTCTGGAAATGGTACCGATGGGCGTCTGGTACCAGTTTAAGGGGAAGTTTGAGTACCGGTGCGCTCCACGACCCAATTCCAGACTGGTCCCGGTGTGTGGTCGGGAGTTTGGGGAACCTTGATTTAATTAGAACACCCAGCTCATCAAAAAACAATGGGTTGGGGACACCCAAAATGTCAAAAAGGGACGCGGAGTGGTCCTTATCCACACGCCAATATATGCTGACTTTGGAATGAGAATGTGTCGTCCAATCACAGGTCAACCACTCCACCTGTGTACCCCGGCTGCCCCCAAAATGGCAAATTAGTTGGTACAAACAAGCCTTCCAGTAGTTGGATCAAGTTTAATTAGGTTGTTTCAGGATTGAACATTTACCAATTTTCAAATTAGCCTCAACAGGAATTCAAAGTCTGCGGCTTGGGCAAAACTTGAATCATTTCTGTTAGTAGCCATTAGTAACTGAAGAAAAACACAACTTTCTTGCGCAAATTGTCTTTTCCGCCCATGATTAGGAAGTAAAACAGCTGCTCCTCTTTTGTTTTGGGGTATTAGTCAATGACAAAGCAGCAGAATAGTATTTTGAATTCTAAAGATGGTGTTTTCCCACTGGCACGTCCACCGAAATGTCGCCTTGTCATCATTTTCGAGTAAATATAGCTGAGGGAGTAATGACTGTTTGGAACGAGGCCACGGAAACTTTGGGAAAATTCTCCCGGCTCCAGCCCTCGAAGCCTTTTCCGATATGAGCCCCTGTCTCGCTCGCCAAGAACAGAAATAAAACAAAAGCCAGCGGGTAAGAAACAAGACATCCGGGAGGGCTCCTGCTTGGAACAGAAGAGAGTCGTACCAAAATAGAAGGAGGCAAAACTGAAAGTAAGACGAGGAAAGACACGTGGGAGAGCGAGAGGCCGGGAAGGGGAGGATAGGAGGGAAGAGGGCGGGGGCTGCCGTTAGCGAGGCTGTCAGGTGCTGTCAGGATGATGAATGGGAGGCCAGAGCCGGCTGTGAGGGCTCTGATGGGAGCCGCCGAGCTTTACATCACTCTCCTGAGTGTTTGTGAAAGGTTATTAAAGGCGCTCCAGTCACCGCGCGCTGACACGGGCCGGCGTCCAGCCACCAAACTTCACCGGGGCCGCGTTCGCCGTAACAAAGGAGAGACGGCGGCGGCGCAGGTACCGGAGTCTACGGCCAAGGGGTGAGGGAGGTGACGGCGCTCGGATAGATTGTCTTTTTTAGAAGAATAATGCGGGGTAAATGGGTTCAGCAGCATTCATCTATCATTACGGGCGGTTCACAGCTTCGGAATGAGGTTATTGTCCAAATTAAACCACCTCTTGGCCCGTTTCAGATCGCATCACGACTCACTTTTGGAAAGTTTCACGGCAATCAGAAACTTGTTAAATCATTTGAACATATTTTACTGTGAAACGTTCTAAACAAAAACTGCTCAAACGTACTCTAAAAACGTCGGCGGGGATGCTGACTACCCGTCCACATCCAATTAAACGACAGGCAGCTTTGCCGGTCGTGGCGCGGCAGCTAACGGCGCTCGCCGCTTTGCTGCATGACGACGTTCGATGTTCGACATCTCTGCTGGGATATCAATAAAAATAAACAAAAAGAGCGCCGAAGCCTCCATGGTTAAACTTTCATGAAACAAGTGTTTGCTGAAACTCCGTTTCTGCCTCAGCGGGGGCATCAAACTGACCTCGGAGCTTAGACAGATTTATTCGCTGATTCACACTCGACTTTCGTTCACCGAAGCAAAGCGACCATTGAATATGGAGAAAACAAGAGACGTAAGACAAAATGAAACATTTACAGAAGCTCGAAGAAGTCAAGGAATGACGCAAATACACGTACTAATTAAAAATAAGATATTTTTTTTAAATAAATGTCCGATGAGGTGTCCACTATTCAAAAGAAATACATCTAAAATCAATTATTAGGACTTTAAAGGGTAACCAAACAGGGAAGTTGGAGACTGACTCCGCCCACAGCCGAAATTTGAACATCCAGTCAGAGAGGTGGGGCTGGGGAACAGGACTGTCAACGTTACTGGAGCTGAAGATCATGACGTGCGACCAATCACAAAATTAAACTGTAATACCTCAATTCAACCTGTAGGGGGCAGCATACAGACGGTTTTGACTATATTATCATAATTAAACTGATTATTTTATTTTGTCAAAAAAAAAAAAAAACAAGATTTAGAGTTTGGTTACCCTTAAATCTTTTTTTTTTTTTTGATTTAGCGTTTTTACATTGAAGCTTTTGCTCCAGTGTTGACACATGATTATTGCAACTCTTCAACGGTTGATGTAATTAACGTAAATCTAGAAGATTTGTTAGCGGAAAAGTTGCAGTCTTACACTGATATGCAACACTTCACAATATCCATCCATTCATCCATTTTCTAAACCCGTTTTGTCCCATTCGGGGTCACGGGGACTGCCGGAGCCTAACCCGGCCACTCGTGGGCGAAGGTTGGGTACACCCTGGAGTCACAATCACACACCCATACAAACTCCCATTCACACCTAGGGACTATTTAGAGAAACAAATGAACCCATGAGGCATGTTTTTGGACAGTGGGAAGAAGGCGGGTCCCCGGACCGCATGGTACCTTAACCATAACCCGATATCGGACGCGATCGTTACTAGTACCGGACACAGATTAGTACCAGTTCTGGATGCAATACCAAGCGCAGATTGGGATAGCGTGAGGGTACCGCGTCAGGGTATCAGTACCCCGCACACAGAAAGGTCCCCCATTGGTGGTTCTGTTTTAAGACTAGAACCAGGGGGCCTTCTTACTGCGAGGCAAGAGCGCTAACCACTGCACCACCAATACTCCAGATTAGTGAAGAGCTAAAGCAATCTAAAAAAGTATGCAGGGGAAAAACTGGTTTGCCCCACAACCGTCACAAAACTTTAATCTTTGTCAGAATCGGTCGATTCCTTCCATAGAATGTAAACAGTTTTTGCCAGCAACAGCTCCATTGCAAAAGGCTAGAATAATTTTTTGTTTTTTTACAAGAGGCAAACTATTTAACACCCGGTTGTCATGGTAATGGCTGCAACTGCTGAATAAGGACCAACCAGAGGACGAATGTAGTATGCCAAATATCAAGCTAAGAGATACAAAGTATCATGTCAGAGGGAAAGTATCTCTTATTACTTGTTTTTTCTTGCTTTTCTCGCAAAAAATATCTACCATCATTGAATGTGTAACAAAAGTATACAATACAAAAATACAATTATTTATAATCATGTATTTTTTCTATATCAAGCAATAAGTTAAGTAAGAAAGACGGGTGACAAACTGGAAACATTGCAGTAGATTGTAATACTTGATAGAGAAACTTGCATCGAACCATTTTCTACCGTCTTGCTGTGGTTGTGGAATAACACATGTGGACTGTGAGGTTCCACTTGCTAATCTCTGCATCGTTGAGGAATAAAATGACCAAAAAACTCAATCGGATTGAGTACTCCAGATCACCACCGTGAAAGACAAACGCCTGGTAAAATGGATTCCATATTTATAGTCCTCAAGGCGGGTTATGTGTGGCCAATATTTGTCAAATCAGGAGAAACCCCCCAGAGGGATCGACACCTTATATGGTCATCTTTACATTATCTAACCCATGAGTGGTCAGCGTTTGTGTCCATGCTGCTACCAATGAGCTCATTTGTACTGATTAGGTCCCCGAACTGGTTCCAACTGGTCTGGGGTTAATGGATCAATGCATTCATCAGTGTTTTAAAAGTTTAACATAGTATAAAAGTATTAGAAATAACTTCATTTAGAATAGAAAACACTTCACCTTCACCAAGTTTCTGTAATTCCTGATAACTTGTGCAACAATATTGAAGATTTGGGATAATTGACCAGAACTTCTTTGTTTTAGTTGTCTATTACTCGGCAACCTGAAGCCAATCAGAAACAAGTATCTGCCCAGAGAATTCCTTTTTTTTTGTTTTTTCTTTTTTTTTTTTTTTTGTGTGTGTGTTTGTTGTTTAGAGTCTAAAGTGCAAAAAAAAAAAAAAAAAAAAAAAAAAAAAAAAAAACATTCGTCAGGAATTACCGACTTAATTTTAAACTAAGTGTAGTAAAATAAATCCGGTTTAAAAATATCAAAATTTAATTGTAATTATTACATTATAATATACAGGTACAAAAAAGTTAATTTTTATTAAAATAAAGTAACAAAAAGGTCTAATATAGAATTTTTAAATAAAATATTGATAAATTATATGTAGTTTCTTAATACATGAACTTTAATAACAACTATAGATTGTTTTTCTACAAACATTTTAAATAAATACAACTATACTTGCTTACTTCGTCAACATTATACATCATATAAATATACATTTAAAATAGTTTAATAAATGTGGTAAAGTTTGGAAATTTAAAAGAAATTTGGAGTTAAAAAAAAAAAAAAAAAAAGAAACAGCATAAATGTAGATGTTCTCCCTGCTCCTCATCCAAGATTGTTTTTTCAAACTTGTGTTGACTCAGTGCTTTTTCTTCCACGATATGGATTTTTGTGTCAGGACCGCCGTTGCATAGGGGGGGGGGAGGGCGGAGGAGGTGCAGGTGCTGCGTAAGTGAGGAGAGCCTGGCGGTCCCGCGGAAAGCTGAAGGCCATTTCATGGTCTCTGATCCTCATTTGTCATTCAGCAGCGTTAAATACTTGTAGGCAAATACCCGCTGACACCAGAGGCCGGGCCGATCGAAAGCAATTAGGCAGCTTTTTCTATGAAAATCTGCAAACAATTCCGAGGGCGGAATGGAAAACCTTAGAGAGCAAAACATTGTCAGCCGCAGCAAAAGGAAACCTGAGTGAATTAGTTTACGCCTCAGGAACCGGCCGAGAGGGAAAGTTGACTTTGAAACTAGAATGTCTCTTTGCAGAGCTTTGTAAAATAAATCAGGTCTACTTTTTCAGACCTCTGCTAATAATTCATTAAAGTCTTTTATAAGAATTTAATCCTAGCTGTTTGTATATATATAGAAAATTAGTATTTTATAAACGTATTTTGTACTCATGTTTGATCCTGTGAACAAAAACAGATTAAATGTCTTCAATACAAAATGTCTTATTGTATATCTGCCACCCCTCCAAAAAAATAAAAATAAAAAATCAGTTAAATAAGTTCAGATTCATGTTAAATTTCACATCTAAAAACTGATATTGACATTTTAAACTGCGACAGACTGGCGAAGGGGGGACTCTGCAGCCAGGTTAGTCTCCGGCGCCCCCCGTGACCCCGAAAGGGACAAAGCAGCTAAGAAGATAAATAAATTAACTTTTTTTTTTTTTTTTTCACTGTTTTTAGTGTTTTAGGTTGACAATTTTAACATCTGTCCAGGACATCAGATGAAAAATAGTTACTGGGCTAACTCTGGCTCTTTGCATGGAATGCTCTTAATGAGTACTGTCTCTAAGAAATAAATAAAGTTGAATTGAACACATCGAACAATAAAGTTTTTTGGATTTTATGACCTAAAAAGGAGACTTACAGAGCACCTAAAGGGACATTAAACATTTTTTTTTTATGGTTTCTGGTACCGACCGGATACTATCTGGTTGGCACACTTAAACTGGTGTGCACTAGGACCTAGATGAAAAAAAAATGGCGACTGTTTTCTTGTGTGCACCAGATAGTATCTGCCGGGCACAGAATAATATTTGGCGGGCAAAAGGATACTATCTGGTTGGCATGGATTCAGAAACCAACTAGTTTGCAACAAAAACTGGAGGTAAAAGGACATAGTTCTAGTTTCTTGTGTGCATCAATACTATCTAGTAAGCACTGGATACTATCTGGTGGGAACCAGATGCTAATTAGTGCGGACCAGAAACTTTCTGGTGTGCATCTAAATCTAACTGGTGTCCACCAGAAACTATAGATAAAAAAAATGAATAGGTGAAACTATCTGGTACGCATTCTTAACTATTTGGTGTATCCTATAATTAACTGGCATCAATAATTACCAGTACTATTTTTTTTTAACTTCTATATCCATTTAGGGCACATATGACAAAGTTAAGGCCCAGGGGCCGGATTTGGCCCTCTGGGTAATTCTATCTAGTCCTCCCGATCATTTTATTTTATTGTTGTTAATGGTCCGATGTTACCTTGTTCTTATTTCAAACTAATTTTAACAAAATATATTTTTATGCAGGGTAAAATATTAAAAGTTATTTAAAGTTTAAATTGATTTATTCAGGAATAATATTCCTACTTATTTTTATTCATAGTAATGTTAAAAAGTCAAATTTTTAAAATTTAAAAAATTTAGTTTTAAATAAATAAATAAATGTTTATCCTTTTCGGCCCATGACCTAAGGTGTGTTTTGTATTTTGGCCCCTTGTGTGATTGAGTTTGACACTCCTGATATAGGGGCTCCATAGATTTTAGTTTTTTTTTCTGATATTTATTAATCTTTTATTTAAAAAAAAAACTAAATATTCCCCATAAAATATATTAATGCATTTAAAAAATATCCTATTTTGTGAGTGATTTTATAACTTTATTTGCGATACAAAACACCATAACAGCATTAATGTAATAACAAGGTAATTTTTCTAGAGTAAAATTTGAATTTTAAATGTAAAAAAAAATTGTGTATTTTTAGGGTATTTTTTTCTTGCTACAATCAAAGGTGAAAGTTTTTGTATGGTTTAGGTTATTTTTATTTTAAGGCTATTTTTCTCCACTTTAGAATCCGCTGAAATCACGCAAACGGTTCAAGAGTTACAAGAGTCAAAAAAATATCAACAATGGATAAAAGTAGAAAAAAAAATAGAACAAAATAATCCTAAAATCTGCATTACCTTTTATTATTTTGGAATTCATGGAGGACACAAACTTATTTCAGATCAAAATAAAGATGGATCTCTGGCTCTTTTCATACAAGAGTTGGAACTGTAAGTAAAATGACTTTAGAAGAGAAGATAACGGGCAAGAAAGTGGTTGATGAGTATCAAAACAAGCCTGTAATGAGAGAAAACCAATTAACCCTGAATAATGGGCTGTCCAAATACTCACGCTGAGCCTGTCTCCTGCTTTTCCATCGAGGGACGACTCTTTGTGCAGCAAACTGTACTGGGAAATCCTCCTGGCGTCCGTCTCCAGGTGCGAGAACACATCGTGCTGATAGTAGTCCATAATGGAGAGGGATTTCTCTGCATTCCGCTTCTTCAAGGTCTCCTCACTCTGCTCGACTGCACACGGAGAGCAGAGTTTTAGCCCAAAAACAATTGGGCTAGATGGAAGAAACTTTTACAATAACTTGTGGAAAAGATTCTTAAACAGACCAGAATCACTTTTCTGAGGTTTGTCCATGGGGGTTCTTAGGGGCGACGCCAAAGTACTCGTAGTTCCCTCGGATTCAGTCTCGGTGTCGCGTGTCGCTGACTGGATACGCGCAAACTCGCAAGGTTTTATCCTGTAAGTAACCAAAGAGATACCAACATGAGCCCCAATGCCCTTCACCTGTTTAAAGATTCATAGTCTTGTATTTTATTTCGGACAAGTGGTCCTTGTCGGTAAGTCACTTTGGACTTCTCTGTTAATTCCTTAAGATTTAAATACTTTGAACTAACTTGAGTCGTTGTATTTCTCAAAGACAAATAAGGCATTTTCATCTAACTAGGACAGTTCTATCCTTAAAGCCGTAGTCACTTACACTCAAACAGGTGGTCGCCAGAGCCATAGATAGGAGCACAGATGTGCAGTACAGTTTCCTTGAGGCTCGTACTGCCACTGGAACCCTTGTGCTATCCTAGGTTGTTGATTTTGGAAGTGGGGTCATCTGGACCCCACAAGACAATTCACTGAACTTTTTTTTTTCAGTGATTATTGATTTTCAATGTTGTCCATGCCACCTTCGTCCCCATTTGTCATGAAATGGATAACACATCAATGTAAGGATGGGGTCATCATAAGATAGCACAAGGGTTAAGGGACGTCACAAAAAGGGAACAAACGATTGTCGTGCGTGTGGTAATTGGTTGTATTTGGAAGTATTTGTGTATAATGTCAGTTACACACATTTCTGACATTGAATGCAGTCCTTACGCCATACTCTTATAGTTGGTAAAGTGTGGCTCCTTATTGACTTAGCCTAAGTGATGTCAGTAGGATACCAATTCCTAAATTCTAACAGTCAGCCCATTAGGGGTATACATATAGCATGTACTTACTGTATCACTTGAAACAGTACTAACAAGCCCCTTGTACAGGATTTGGGGTAGTTGAAAAATTTAAAATTTGCACAGTATTCCTGAATCCCACCTATTTCATATTTGCTTACCCTTACATTTTTTTAAGTGTTCTCTACAACTGGTTGTCCACAATACGCCCATAGAAAAAATATGGATGAACCTTTTCGCTCTACGGGCTTTGGGGACTTGTTGTTTTGCAAGAAGTCAATTTGATGCACAGTGGACGAGACATTTAAGGAAAATGCTCAAGGCTTAACCTCCACTAAGCAATTATTTAAGTAAAATTAGTCAGTCAATTTTTGTTCATTTTTAAATGTATCTATATTCTTTTGACTTCTTAGACGATCAGTGTTTTTTTAACAACCTTACCCAGCTCTCAAAAGGTTGAACACAAGAAATAGGACATAGAAATGAATAGAAATCTAAACCAATATACTGATTTAAAAAAAAGAAAGTGTTCAAAATTTTCACTATATTGTTGCTTAATGGCTGAATCCACACAGAAGAGACCAGACATAGCTAAAGCAGCTTGAAGATACGGTTCTGAACAAACCCTTTTAAATTACAAGTGGCAACTCTTCTTTGCAGACGATATGCTGATATTTATCCACAAAATTTGCAACATTGTTTTTGTGTAACTGTTTCCTCCTTTGATTTTTTTCTGAACATTCGGTTTCTTGATTTGTAGTATTTAGACTTCCTTCGTAGAACCAAAAAACTTTTTAGTGGTAGATTTTAAATGTAAAATACACTCGTATTTTCATAATTTGTCTCAAAATGATATCTTGTAGATTTAGATGAATAGAAGATTTTTCACGAGTCATCATCTTCACCATAACCAAAACAAAACATTAAGAACAATTTCTTGTTTACATTGTTGACCTAAAAATGCTAAAATGCTTGTAATTGACAATCCACTATGGCTTTGAAAAGGTTAGGTTGCCATACAGACTCAGGCAGGAAAATCTAACATGAAGTTGGTGCGGATATCCAACATTTCCTTCTAAATGTGTTCCCTAATGAGGTTGTAAACAAAAATATGTTTGTGGGCTTCAAAAAATGTTTAATTTGCCAGTCGTGAACGGAGAATCTTTTCCTTGTCGTTTATCCAATAAAAAAAGATGATTAACTACCTGACCCTGCAGATGAGCTGGAAACAGCTTGTTGCTAATAGCAACAGAAAGCATCAAATCCAGCATTTGCTATGAGTGTATTTGCAGAGCCTCAAATGGTTTGCGCACCTGGAAACTTTGGCCTTTGCTTTAATTGGCTCATCCGTCAGAATGACAATCGTCTGTTTTCTGATTCCGTGCAGGGAAGCCGGATAAAAGTTGGCCCAATTTATCCACGAATCCCAAGTCGCTTCAAACTAAGATATAAGGCGATCTAGGAAAGCTTACGCCAGGTGATTCGCGCTCGCTTGTTTTCATCTTCCTCCCCGTTTCGTGCCCGTCTCCCTCGGCGGAAGCGGGGACGGCGCCGCGCTGGGCGCAAAGACTCAGCCTTTTGGTCTTGATTGCGTCTGTAAAGCGGAGAGAGATTGAAGAGGGATGAGTCATGGGGTGGACAGTAATTAGAAGAAACAACTGCCTCGTATTTACAGCCACCTTGGGGTAACGCGAGTCGATGGCGGAAAGATGAATTCGAGTAACGACTTGTCATTCAGCTGAAAGACCGATGGGCTCATCCATTCTAGAAGAACCCATCCGCTCAACTATGCCTCGAATTTTCTACATATACGAATGCAGCTGTGCCAGATCTTAGCTGTTAATGATGCTCTGCTTCCTTATTTTCACTCCACCTTCTCCTATCTCTGACAGCCGCTGGTTTAATTGTCTCACACTCATGAATCGTGATGTCATAGAAAATAGACTCACCTGTTTATAATAACAGGTTGTCGCTAGAGGTCTTTTGTATGGGGAAAAAACACTGACGTCTTTCTCTAGATGCAAAAACAGATGCAGCCTTAAGTTCCCCTAACATAAATCTATCTCTCCTCCGGTTGTGCTATTGCAGCTTTAATCAACCATCCGACTGCATCTCGCACACTGCATTGCAGTCGACGTGTTATTATGATCTATGGCCGTGCCGGTATGCTTATCTAATTGCGTTTTTGGATTTTTTTTTTAAGAGTATCAGATGTCAGTGTTGATGCAATAGACCACAAACTCACTGAACAAATGAGGTTCTTCATTTAATCAGTTGAAACCAAACAACTTTCTCTTGTCTGCCAGTTTGGGAGCCTTCGGCGTTCCCCTTGAAGAGGGAAATACGTCAACAAAGTACGTCTAGTATTTAGCTGAGATCCCTCAGGATAAAGAAGCTGACTGAGGATTTCGGCACTTGGCTCGAACCGGTTTGACGTGTTAATAGAAAATTGTGCAGACACTGCAATTTATCTCCCTCTTTGGCCTTGAATGGCAAGACCAATTAGACCTGCAAGCAGGACTGAGTGGCTCCACTTTATGCTTTGCAAGCCACAAGCTGAAGCCTGTGATGGCAGCGTCCTCACCATTGACTTTATATGAGAATTTGGACAGAGTGACTCCTCCCCCCTTGCATTCCACATGGCAATATTTTGGCTCCAATAAGCCAAAATCTCATAGACTTCTACATAGAAATGTATTACTCAGTCATTATTTTTGTCAGATGAACCATTCTTGCTCTGCTTCCTGTTTTAACATGTTCTTACAAATCTTATTTTTTTAACTTTTTTAAGTTATTCAAGTCATATACTGTCCAAAGAGATGTCTTGATAAAATATGTTCAAAAAGATTCTCAAGAGCCCGCCTTCAAGCGGTAGGGGCCTCCAACTAGCTCACCCCTGATTGGCGAGAGTGGTTGTTCACTCAGACTAGTCATTGCCTACTGATATTTTCTGGCTCCAACATGGCGGCCCTCCATATCAAAGAAAAATGACTTAATTTAGTAATTTTTATGGGTGGTGTCACACTCACTCAGTCCAGTTCTCGTATACAGTCAAGGTTTATGTTTCTCTAACAAGTTGCTTTTCATTGATCTTAATTCAGACTATTTGAAAATGTTAAGTTTTTTCATATTACGTTAAAAAAAATGTATATGCAATTTGATTGGCTGACACTGATCTGCATGTTGACAATACTGGATTGGCTAGCAAGCTAGGTTTCAAAGGTCAACAAAACTTGACAGGATTTTGTTGAATGTAATGTTGCATACTGTCTCCTGTAATATTGATAGCATGAAGCAATACCAGTAATTTACCTAAAAAGCTCAAGATATACCTTAAAAAAACTAATGATTTAAAATAGTGGTACGGTCTCACTTTGAACTAAAATTGCAGCTTAAATGGATATTCCTTCATTTTAAAGACACTGTGATTATCAGATGTAAACAGTATAAATGTAAGTTAAATTTGTGAATGTGATTGTTTTTGGACAGTTTGATTTAACATTAAGAGCAGTAAAAATACAGACTTGGAGTCATGTCAAATTGTGATCTTAAATGCTTGCCCTACCTTTGATCTAAAATGCTTGCCCTACCTTTGATCTAAAATGCTTGCCCTACCTTTGATCTAAAATGCTTGCCCTACCTTTGATCTAAAATGCTTGCTATACTTTTGATCTAAAATGCTTGCTATACATTTGATTTAAAAGGCATGCTGTACCTTTTAATCTAAATTGTTTGCTGTACAATTTGATCTAAAATGCTTGCCATACATTTTTGATTGAAATTGCTTGCCGTAATTTTTATCTAAATGGCTTGTCATATGTTTGATCTAAATTGCTTGCCATACATCCTTAGTAAGGTTTTATTATGACTTATATCAGACTTGGAAATTATGTAAGTATATGGTGACAGCAGTTCATAATCATATGAGAAAACATTATTTTATAAAGGAAAAAAGTGAAGAAGAATTATGCAAATTTGATTAAAAGTATTAAAATCACTAACCTGTGGATGCCAGCTTGGGCAGGCGACTCTGGGTGTCCGGGGCATTTCTGCTGCAGGTCACAGTGGGATCAGACAGGGAGTGACCCATGCTGGTAGTGGGGGTGTGCACATGGGCTTTAGAAGGGGAAGGCACTTTTGAATCGGACTGTGAGGGGTCGGGGTGGGAAGAGGGAGTGTCCCGACTGCGCTCAGTGGAGCAGGCGATCACCCCATCGGGACTGGACTCCGATTTGGGGATGTGGCGACCGCTGGCCCGCGTGACCGAATCGGGCAGGGGGAAGGTTCCGATGCCGCTGTCCAGGGTTCTCATCTGACAGCTGGAGCCTAGAGTGACAGGGAAAGGAGTGTGACAACTGGGAGCAACAACGAAGGAGAATACGAGAGGGCTTGGATTCACATGCAGCGGAAGGGATTGTGAGTAAAAAGGGAATCTGCAGCAGGTTTGATAGGAAAAGAGGAAAGAAAATAAGCAGGAAGAGTTATTCAACCATACGTCTTTATGTGCTTTTATGTTACCATAAAAATGCCACCCGACCTTTGCCAGAAACCATGAATTTAATGCACAGTTGAGTTGTGTTTAATAACACTGATTTTCGTCTTTTGTTATTCCAGTTAACAGGAACAGATGGATGCCTTAAAAAAAAAGCTACAAATCTTTGATGCATAAAGAAGCAGATGGACGGCGGCTAAGTTCAACCCAGGTCCCTGCAACTGTGAAAGATAATGGCTAACATTGAAATCAGCTAGTCTACGTCGATATATGGATTTTAATTAAGCAAAAAACAATAATGCTGAATCCTAGAAGAAATATTTTACACTTTATGACAAAAACGCACATTGAGCATGCTCAGTTTGAGGAAACAGAGTAGCTACTTGTGAGGAAGTAAGTTAATCTATAAGCACATTTTTCATTATTTTGATAAGAAAACTATATTACAGCTCTTTAAAATCCTAATGCCAATAATGTTGTGTTATTTATTTATTATTAAAATATGATTTGCCAAAAATGGTTTAAGAAAAGGGGGTTATTTTTGTTTGTTAGCTGCTAGCTTAGCCTGTCAGATTTACTTGCCGTTTTCTTTCAAATGAGCATGCCCCCGAGCTTTGGTCAGGGATCAATAGCACCGAGGCCCCAACCAGCCAACCACTCAAGATACTGTAGTAATAGTGGATACCCCTCCCCCTACCTCCCAGAAACAACCTGCCCCCCGCGGGGGTTTAACCAGCCCACCTCTTAGATCCCGCGGAAATGATAAGTGTCGCCCAGAGCAACCGCGGGCCCCAGGATTGCCCTACCCTGTCCCAGGTTTACAGTGGGAGAATTCCCAGCCCCAGGTGCAGAAGGGCTGCCCATCTGGTGCAGGAACCCCCCGCCCAGGGGCGGGGCCCAGGCCTAATCACAATTATAACAACACTAATGTTTTAAAAATAGTTCAAAAGATGACCGGAGTGGGTCTTTAAAGCTAAAACTAAAGTATATGCATAAGCAGAATTAACTTTTTTACTGATTTAAACTTTTACGAAATTACAAAAATACAATTCATTTTTTAAAATAAATATTTACAGTAAGTGTATGTATGATGAAAAGCTGTTAAGCAAAGAACCAACTGAAAATTAGCTTAATTTTCCATATGCAACTTTTAAATAAATTATTACTTTACTTTTTTATTTTTTGCAAACAGCCCTTTGATAAAATTCCATTTATACCTAAATTAATACATATATTCACACTCTAAAATGAAAAAGAAAAATAAACTAATGTAAACTGAATGTAATTTTTGTGAATAAGTTGATCTTTCTGATCATGTTTCGCTACTTTGACTTCCAAAAAAGTATGACTCCGCCCAGAATAAACAAGAATAAATGCACTTATTGGGCAAAAACATTCATCACAAGCTGGAAAACCTTGCTTTTTTTTATAGTTACCACGCTGTAAAAAGTGTAAACGTTGGATTAATTTACTAAAGTCCTGTAATTTGCTATGTTTAAAAATATTATTTTTTAAAAATTCTAGTCATAAAACATTTAATTTGATTTTAAATGTAATAAAGTACAGATGTTTTAATTGATCCAACGTTTCACTTTTTACAGTGTAAATGGTCTAAAAGGCAGAAACGCAAAAAAATATAAAAAAGGAGAAACAGTGTTGTTGTCAACCTGCCGAACACATTCAGCGGTGATCTGTACACAAGCTGTCAGAGCGACATGTACAGACGGCCCGACACTTTCCCCGCATACGTGAAACACACCGGGACGGCCACATTTACCGAAACCGAAGCACAAACTGAACTGAGCGCACGTGTACAGATAAATAATAAACCCCACAAAGCTGTGTTTATAAGGAGCGGTGCAGCGGGGAGAGCCATAGATTACACAGCTGTGTAATTGAATGCCAAGGCTGGCAGTTCAAAATGCCCTTTATTCCCAAACTATAACAAGGTCCGCGGTAATTCCACCCGGCGGCAACAACAACCAGACGCAAGCTAGTTTTTCACCAGCTCCCCTATCACTTCTGCCTGCAACCTCCGGGGCTCGAGGGGAGGAAGCCGGTTAGCCGGGTCCTCCGCTGTGTGAAATTGGCTTCTATGCAGTGGAGACGGAGAAGTTATCGCCGAATATCACGGCCTAATCTTTGAAAGCAAATGCCACAAGTTCGGCGCGGTGCATCCTGAGTCATTACAGATTCTTTATATTCGCTTCAAGCCATCGGCAGAATCCAAATATTGCAGCACAACAGAGTAAGTTTTGAGGCGAAAGTTGCTGCAAAACAATTGGTATCGATCGGCTATCACGCCCCGGCAGATGTATTAGAGTCATTTTGGGTTTCTGGTTGGTCCAAATTTTATTTATTGTCCTGGCCTGGAGGAGATTGCCTTATGATATCCAGTAACAACTTCAAAGCCGCGTCTATGACACAGACGCTGCTCCGATTCTTGCATCTGCTTGCATCACTGGACGTAAACCTCTCCTCTGATTGATGTGTTTACTCCGCGTTTAGACGACGAGAGCCGCGGCTCGGCTTCGGCGGCGTGGCCGAGGAGGCGCGGCAGCTGCAACTTTTATGAAACAAGCGACTCCAACGGTCTGGAAGTGCTTCGCTGGCAGAATATAAACAACAAGAACAAAAAAAAAAGGCAAAACAATTCAATCAGTTTATTCAGAGCGACCCATCCCGTTACCCCACCCCCCCTCCCAACGCTCCTTCCATCAGCGCTTTTTGCACATCTGCTCTCCACTATTTGATCTGAAGCATCAAAGCCACTTTAAATCCAGTTTTCATTCATAAAAACAATAAAATTTCACTCAAACAAGTGATAAAATGTTCCAAAATACCCTTCAATACAACGGTTAGTTTGCCTTAACGAATGAATTTATTATTTTATTTTTTTAGCCGTAAAAAAAAAAAATTACTTTTGCTGTTAAGCAGATGCAACATTTAGGTAAATTTTGAGCCAATTTCACATATTTGCGGCGACAGGACCCATCATCTTTTGATCTATTTATTGGTCTTTTAGTTATTTTTTTTTTAGCTAAAATCTAAAAACTTTTTCAGGACAGTTTCTGGAGAGCGGCAGGAGTTCATGAGAAATTGAGTTGTGGCACAAAGAAACCCCACCCCCGCCATTCCCGTCACCCATAATTCAATAGTTCTCTGTTTACACTCTCTCCTGCTAGATTACAGCCTCTCACACCACCAAGCTAACATTAGCGGTGCAGCAAAAATGGTGAGAAATATTGTAGCTGTCCATCTGTACAGTTTAGTGTCAGATGCTAGCTTTAGCCTTGTTTCCACTGAGAGCGGTACGGTACGAACCAGTTAATTCTGGCAAGCGTTTTTACTCAGTTAAGCTAAACGCAACATTAAACTCATTATTAGGTGGCAGCAGAAATATCACAACTGTAGCCGGAAGCTGAATTTGTGTATCTATACTAGACGATTCCTAATCCTAACCTAGTGTTTTTCGCTTAGTTCGAACTCCAGTTGCGGACTTCCGGCTAACTCTGGCGCCATTTTGGGGCCATGTTGTTGTCTATGGGCAGCTCCTCTTGAATCCTGAGACACTTGCAGACAAATAGATCTGTTAGCGTTTTAATTTTCCTCGTCTGAGCTGGCTCAAAACTGCACCATTAAGTTGTTTTGCTAGGCTAATGTTAGCTTAGGGTTGCGAGAAGCTGTAAGCTAGCATGAGAAAGTGTAAGCAAAAGCTTGCTGGGATATTAGCGTAGCTAACTTCCGTTTTAGCAGTCCCGCCCACAACTTAGAATCATATTTATATCGAACTGGAGAAAATGTCTTAAAAAATGAAAACAATTTTGGCTAAAAAATGCTTAGTCATAGTTAAAAGATATGAATAAAATCTAATTGGAGTGGGACTTTAACATGCTCTTGTTGCGTTTTTAATTATTAATGAGGACATATGTAAAGAAAATAAGATTAAAAATACTTATTTTTTTGATCAAGAGGAGATGAAAAACGCTGTTTAAAAAAAAGAGCTAGCGGGAGTGCGTGCAAACAGAGATCTCTCAGTAAGGCGAGGGGAGTGGGGGAGGGGTTGCTCTGCCCTTTAGCAGAAACTATGTCCTAAAAAATGACTGGTTTCTTTTGATAATCATGATTAAAAGACCACTTAGAACACTTTTAAATTAGCTTAAAAGATGATCGGAGTGAGACTTTATATGTTTTTGAAGACTGGATGACCTGGTAGTCTGATCCCAAACCCCCCCATGAGTGACAGCAGCTGACAAACGGACTCCATCCCCCACAACCTGCAATTTGTCAACCTGCAAACACACCATCATTTCATCTTCCTTTTTTTTTTATATGCATCTATTTTCTCTCATGTCTGTAGCCACTCAGGCGTTGTAAAACATGACCTGGGCGCACATCAATCCCCCCGACTGTCTTGTTGACAAGCTGCTTCTTCCCCCCCTACAGTAACGGTGCCGAGAAATGAGCTGTCAGTCACGTCAACCACCAAAACCCGCGGACGCTCCGGCGCAACCGCCGTCACGGCTTCTCAGAAGCAGCTGGACGTTTTCTTAGACAAAAACGTCTTTTTTTTACCTGAAAGAAAAAAACTTTTCGGTCACTTTTCAAGCTCACCTATCATGTGGTCTTGACACGACGTGTCCGGAATGTTCCCCTCCTCGCTTTTGGCCTTGAGGCTGATCTTTTGCGTCAGTATGAGGGTCTGAAATATCAAAGGAAACATCAAGCATCAGCTAATGACTTTAAAAAAATTAAACATATTTACTTAGAGTTAGTGCGACTTCAAAGGGTTCATTGAAGTTAAAAACTTTTAATGTAAACATAAAGACTTCAAGTTTTGTGTTTCTCGCGGGAAGATAATTGTTCTCTTTGGCTTGCCGTAATTCGATTATTAACCCTGTAACCCTTTTCTCCTTCAAAATCTCGTGTTAGCGGTTGAAATTTTGTGTTTAGGCGTCGCCGGTGCTAAAAGGGGAAAAGAAGAGGTGGCTGAAGCGGAGCTCGTAGGTCATAAAGTGAGGTATTTCCATAGGGAGGGGGGATGGACGGAGAGCGTGTGGGAAGGTATTAAATGGCCCTTTTTGTCAAATGGAGTGGCTCCGATAAGGGGCCCCGGCGCGTTATCAAAATCCCGCATCACCCGGATTAAATTTCCTATATTATGCGGTGAGACTGTCACTCTCCTCTTGGGTTCAGACGCCACTTTTTTTTGGTCTGTTTTTTTTCTTTTTCTCCACCTCTCCATTATTTCTCCTTATTCTGCCTGTCAGATAAAAAAAGGATCTTTTAGAAAGGAGGTTAATTTTAGCAGCATCATGCGTGGAGCGATGGATGTCTTTGGATGGGCTGAAGTTGGAGAAACATCAGCCTCAGTTTGGTAATAAAAAACACACACAAAAAAAAAGAAAAAGGAGCCAGTGAATTATACTGTAGACTGAGTCAGAGCACAATCAATAGTGAGCCTTCTGGGATGAGAGGCTGAAGAGGCGGTCGGTTGGGTGTTGGATGGGCATGTTCTTTCGGCAAAACAATGGGATTTGGGCCAAAAGGAGAAACACAAACTGTAACAAAGAAGTTTGTCTTTCAAGTTGAAAAAACCCTGAGCTGAAAGGTTTTGTTTTCTCTTTGCTGGTGGAAGTAAAGTTTTAGTAGAAGGTGCTATAAGAAGCTACATTAACACAGTGATTCACGCGCCAGGGGGCCCAGTTTCAAGCGTCGGTCGATTAGTAAAACGTTGTGGTCGTGCGATGTTTCCAGTTTTGGGATAGAATTTGCATCTTGTCAGTTTTGTTTCGTGACGTATTTATGATGTGATGAGTGGGTGGAGTCTTAAACCAACATGGAGGAGGAGCTTAACAGTTTTTTTGCCTATGGTAGAAGTTGAAAATCAACTGACTAAAGTTCTCTAATGTATTAGTTTTTATCAAATTGAAATTTTGAGTTGAAAGTTTATGCAACTTCACATTTTATTTGATGAAAACGAACATTTTTAAATGTAACAAATTACAGAACTTTTGTTAATTGATCAAATGTTTCACTTTTTACAGTGTATATTCACACCAAAAGTGATTCAAGTGCCAGTGGGGGTGTCCGTTAAGTCAATATACGTGTGTCAGGCGTCCCAGTATATTAGCAAGAGGTTTTGGTCAGTGATATGTTTCCAGAGTTCAGATATCCAGACTTTGTTATTGAACTTGCATCTTGTTACATTAACCAATCAGGAACTCAGTTTTCACGTTAATGATTTGATGAGTGGGGTGGGGTCTTAAACCAACATTTGAGGAGGAGCTTAAAGTTTATTTTTTCTTTGCCTACGATGGTAAAGTTTAAGTATAAAATGCTATAGGAAGCTAGGAATGAAACTACGTTCACATCAGAAACGATTGGCGTGGCGGGGCTGCAAACGTAAGATACTTATGCTAATGGAAAAAGTACATTTTAAATTATAAATCAAGTGTAAACTGCGGATGAAAAAAAATGATACAGTTACTTTTCTTGAAAAAGTGAGGCAGACAAAAATGAAAAAAGTGAGATCAATAAAAAACAAAAGTCAATAAATAATTTATCATAAAAAAATAGGGAATTTAAAAATAAATAAACTAAGAAAAATAAAAACAAAAATAAAATAAATACATAAAGAAGAAAAAATTGGGTGAAGAAAGTCTAAGAAAGTTCAATGGAAGCAGAATGAACTTTAATAATTCTATTTAAAATGACACACTAAAAGTTATAAAAGTTTATAAGTTTAAGTTTATAAAACGATAAATGAAATGCAGGAAAAAATTTTTGGCAGGAAGAGAAGTCTAAAAACATTTAAAGAAAACAAAGATTTTAGGGGAAAAATGTAAGACAGCTTGATGGAAGCAAAGCAAACGTTAATATTGTATAATAAATAAGCTGAAAACAGCTGAAAATTGTTTAATAGGATGAACTTGTTAAATGGAAGCTAAATCTTGGGTAAAATTGATTTTAAAATACCTCTTAAATACTGCAGGTGAGGCAATTTGATTAAAAAAATAAGGAAAAGAAGAAAGCCAAAAGCTGATTAAGTAATTCAAATCTGGAATTGTTTGAAAAAACCCCTCAAAGATCAATGTTAGCCCAGAAGGTGAATTGTTGCTCACATTATCCGGACAGATCTGCATGTCCCCCTTTGTTTCACAGTGTTTCTTCGGTGTGGAGATGGCAGGTGGCGAAGCGTTGCCCTTCACAGCAGCTCTGCAAGCAAATAAAACACACAGTTTGTGTGTGATAACTTGCTTCGCGAGCTTACAACAAAACACATCTGTCACACTCAAAGAGAAAAAAAAAAAAAAAAAAAACAACCTCTTTGAAGTGGTGCCTCCTTTTTGTGGAGGAAGCTGGAGTTTGAAGTGAAAAATCAATAAAGTGACAAATATGGGAAGAGTAGCTTTTCTAAGCCTTCTTTACCTTAGTGCTGACTGCTCGTTCATGAGTTGCTTATGCTCACTAAAGCGAGTAAGTTGCTCTTTATCAGCATCTCTGTCTTTATTTTATGCCTTATGCTACAGTCACCAATAAAAACTACCACCACGCGATGGGGAGGCATCAACAGAATCTTCAATGTTAGTTCCCAATTATAATATCAAATATAAATAAAATATTTATATCGGTGATAGCCCAGTGTTAAATAAAAAAGGGCAATTTTGCACCTCAGATTTTGAGAAAAACGTTATCATGTCATCAAATTTACTGAAAATTTGCAAGAAAACAAAATTTTTTGTCTTCTTCGTATTCTTCTCAACATCAACCGCCATTTGTTCGCTGTGGTGCCATCAACGCCGGGATGAGTATTGCACTGCACCAATGCAGTCTCCTTATTTGGACCCAAGGTAGCAGGGACCGCCGGATTCTCGTCTGGTCATCTCATGTCAAATTTTACCGTATGATTTCAAACAATCAGCAGCGGCACAGGTGCAGGAGGGTGGCGGTTAGACATCAGCTGATCATCAGACGATTTTGGGAACCTTGGAGACCCTCCCTTTAGTCAATTATTGCGCTAACGCCTTCTTGGACTGCCGTCACGTGACCTCCAAATGTGCCCAGTTTGTCACTATTTTCTCGATACCTCCACGGTCACTACGGCACGTGTAAAATGCAACTGCTGCCTCTCAATTAAATGCCACAGCCACCTGCTACTTTTGCTGAAAAACGTGCATTTAGGTCACAGCAAAGTCGCATTTTTGGGATATGTAACCGTAGTCTTAGTCACAACCTCCCTTTTGGTTGGATTCAGGCTGTCTGCAGGCAAAAAATTGACAAACCTGTACGGGCCAGTCATCGTGATCCCCGAGAGCAGGGGTAGGGAACCCTGGTCCTCAAGAGCCACACTCCTGCATGTTTTCTACCATACCCTGCTTTGGCTGAACACACCTGACCCAGGTAATTGTCATGAGTCCCTACACTGATTACCTGGTTCAGGTGTGTTCAGCCAATAAGAACAAGCCAGAGCAGGGTATGGTGGAAAACATGCAGGAGTGTGGCTCTCGAGGACCAGGGTTCCCTACCCCTGCCCTAGAGTAAGCATGTTCCTGCAAATTATTATCTATGGGTATGCTGCAGGTGACCGGTAACATACAAGGGTCAGTAAGGGTGAAATAGGCAGGGGGTACAAATTTTTTATTTCTTAAACCACCAAACCCTGCGCATTACGAAAGGGACACGTTACTTCTGTTCGAGTGTAAATTGCGCACCCTGACTGTTATAAGGTGCGAAGTTCGACAATCAGCCTTGCCCATCAGTGAGGGGGGAGTACACACAACACCTCTCCAAACATTAGAATGCAGGGTGATGACACCACAAGTGTGTAAAACTTACATTAGCCTTAGACATACTCAACAATTCAACCACATGCACAATAATGGTATGTTCCATTTTCATTGTCTTGATTGCACTGATGATGCTTACCTCCCGAGAAGCTCTTTTACAAACTGGTCCTTGCCGATTAACACAGTTGTACTCTGGATCTGACTGGCGATCTGACCCATCTGATTGTTGCAGTGGTCCATGATGGAGCTCAGCTTGTTGTTCATCTCGGACAAATTCTGGACCTCCTGGCCATCCTTCTTCTTTTCCTTCTTCTTGTCAGACTTCATCTGTTTGCCGCCGAGCACCGACCCGATCTTTAGTTCTTTCTTCTCTTCTCTCGCCTTCGGGGACTCTGCTTTTTTGCCGCTCAGGGCCGGAAGTTTGCTCTTACGGAGGCCAAACCAGTTGGCTAAAGACGGACCCGTCTTCTGCTTAGCCTCATTAGCTGCTGCCTTCTCCTGCTCTTGACTTTTCTGCAGGTTTTCCTCTATCCCCATCATCACTTTCTCTTCAATAGTGCATGTCGTCGGGCTGATTTTTTTCTCCTCTGTGTCTGGGAATTTGCTTGGGGAGCCCAACTGGGTTTTGTCTGGCTCAGCAGGTGAGGTGGCAATAGCATCAGCTTCTCTTGTAGGATTTTCTGGACTAAAGACAAAAGCAGAAGGAGGCTGGAACTGTGGATGAAAGGCCACTTTTGCTGGCTTTTGCACGTTATTAAAAGCAGTTCTGTCACTTTTGGACAAGCTACGAGCTTCTTTTTGAGAGGGCGAGGTGACTCCGTCCCCTTTTACTCCACCAGTGGACCCTTCACCTGTAACACATGACTGAACGGATTTCTCAGGGAGGCCGCTCTGACTGTTTGCTCCCATCATTCCGCCATGATGGCTGAGCCTGGTTCTGGGGGAATGTATTGGACTTTCAGCCAATCCAACCCCAGTTGTTTCGGAAGAACCCTGCCTTGACAGCGAATTCCCTCTTTCGCCTGAGTTAGTGATGATTTGAGTCCTGATTCTTCCTGGCCCCTCCAGACCATTGATGTTGGGTTTTTCTATGTAGTTGGTGCTGAAGCTCTGACTGCGAGCCTTGGCCCCATTCATCCCTAAAGCTGGCTTCAGGTGTGGTTTGGTATTAATTGATATGGATCTCCCAAAAAGTTGACTACTCCTTTTTGCCTTGTCACTCACATTTCCTTCTGCTGACAACAAGGGAGGTTGTAACTCCTCTTCCTGTGTCTGACACAGGACTTCCCCTTTCCCTTCGGGAACAGACACGGTGGGTGTTGAGTCGATACTGTACACAGCTTGCGAGCTGTCACACTGAGTGGAAGCATTTGAAGTCACAGTTTCCTTGGAGACAGAGTTGATATGATCTTTCTCTTGTTTGCCTGGTATAGTAGGGCTACTCTTATGACTGGGAGGAGATTTTAAAAAGGCTTTAAATCCCATCGGGATTCGAGTCTTTGAGGCTTTGTCTGACAAATTGGGCGACAAAACAGCTGAGCCCGGAGGGCTGATGACCGCTTTCTGTGGCTCTGCTTGACACAGAGCGGAATCCTGGAGAGATATTGGTAAACTAATGGAAGTTTTTTGCACAGAGTGGTGGGTATTTTCTTGAGCAGGCGTCCTTTTATTTGCAAAGGAGTTTTGAAGGGAAGACACTCTTAGAGCACTGTAGGGAGGAGGGACATTCTTAGAGTTTTTAGGTGCAATTTCAGGTACTCTGGCAGAGCCTGAGCTTGCAGGTGGGAGGTAGTCTTTTATTCGCTTGGAAGTGCCTTTAGTTGGAGTCTGAGTCACGGCGGTGGACTTCTGAAGGTGCTGGGTGGTTTTGTCCACCAGCTTCTGAGGTGCAAGTGCAGTTCCGTAGCCTGCATCTACGTCTAAGCAGTCTTTATCCTTTATGGGTAGCGTGGCTTGCATATTTGGTGCAACTGAGGTGTGGTAACTCGGGGGAGGGCCCCTCACAGTGGTTGGCGCGGATGGTTGAGCAGCCCCTGATTTGTGTGCTTGAGGCGACCCTTCGTAATTTGGTCTGACCAGTAAGGAGGTGGTGCGTCCCGGGGGAGGGGGAGGAGATGGAGACCTGAGTTTGTTTTTGCTGGTTTCACAGTGTTTGTCTCTGGTCGGCTGTTCGCTGCTGTCAGAAAAGTCGAGGCGCCTTTTTGGAAGGTGGGGGGAAGTGGAGGAAGAGCTCTTGCTCAAGTCGGCCTGACTAGGCACCTTACAGTTCACAGCTTTCGGACTCTGAGTGGAAGTTCCCTGCGTCTTGATGAATCTAGACATCTTGACTGTAAGAGAAGACGGGGATTTCTCCTGAGTGGAGGGTCCTGAGTTTCCACTGACACTTGGCTCAGTGGTTGTCCCCTTGGATACTCTTAACGGGGAAGCTGAGGGCTTATTGACACCGGGGATCTTCGAGCCACCAGACTTGGGGCTGTTGACATCACTCATTGGAGGAACTGAAAAGCCTTTGTTAGTCCGACTGCTTGGTGGCTTGATCAACTTCCTCTGAGGAGCTAACTGTAGCCTTTCTGCACTTCCTTCCCTGCTATTATTACCTTTCCTTGATCTAGTCGGATGTTCTGAAGGCTTTTCAGGAGATTCAAGAACACTATAGTTTGTCGTGTTTGCCGAATTTTGCCTGGTTGACCTCTTTTGGAACTCTGCGGCTATACAACCTTCTGCTCCTGATACCAGTCTTTGTGCGCACAGATCAATAGGTTCTCCTTCTGCGTCAAATATTCGCCATTATGCTCTCTTCGGACTGGGTGCACTTGGTTGCTTTAGGTCCTTTAATAAGCTGAAAGGCTTTGGCCTCCCGTCTGCAGACTGGGTGCGCCCCTGGTCTTTTTGCATGTACTGTTGTTTGAAAATCTTGATGGTGTCCCTCGAGAGCCTCTTGATATCTCTCTCTGCAAGTTCTTGGGGCTGACTGCATGGAGCCTTGACCCTTCCAGATTCAGGACTGGCTTCCTCTGGATCCTCCGGGTCAGATAGACAACTCGGACCTTCTACTCGAGCAGGATTGCTGTGCTGCGCCTGGCCTGCTAAATGCAGATTTACGCCCTTCTAAAGGAAGAAAGCTGTTTATGAAACTCATGAGCTTCTCGGGACGCTCCTTTGAGTCGTAGGGTTTTGAAGCTATGGGACACGAGGTTCCATCACCCACAGCGTCCTGTGTCCCCTCCAAGCTGCACAAACTATCTGAGATGCTGTGAGAGAGCTTCTTGCAGTGAATCCAGCCGTCCTTGGTTGGGATATTATCTCTGCAACTAGAGCGTGCCAGCTCATCGTCAGCGTCATCCGAATCATAGGAAAACCGCCTTCCCAGAGCAGCAGAGGCTCTGCTGACATGGACAGGTTTGGACACCCCTTTGCTGCTTCCCTTGATCCCCAACGAGTAGATGCCCTCGTTGGAGTTCATGCAGTCTTTGTAGCCTGACTTGGACACTCTGGAGGAGCAGGAGGAGCTCCTGTGCTTCCTCCGCTGGAGTTTTCTCAGGCCCTCGAGTATGTGGCTCTCCTTGCGCCGCGTGGGGGGCTGTTCCTCCAGTGGTGCGCAGATGTTACTTGGAGCTGACGAGCCCAAACTCAGCCTCTTCTCCCACGTCAGGGATGACTAGAAGGCAAAAACCGAGAGGTCAGAAAGGCAGTAAAGCTTTGAGGCTTGGTCATCAAAGTGTTGTCAGATGCCAATAATATACTTAAGCGACATGCATACCAGACATTTGAAACACAGTTCAATGGTGTTCACACTGGACAAGCAGAGAGGGACAGTTGGGAGTGGCTTGGCACTAAGTGTCAGAGCAGTGCATATCTCACAATTTGGGCACAAGACGGAACCGGATCAGTTCATTGCTAGGATCTTTGCAATAGCGGATATGGATTAACATCCTGTCAGTAGAACTGACTTGGTTTATCTTTATTTGAAAAACAAACTGATACGTTGTCAAGTTCAGTGCTGTTTCAGGGTTCATTAGATTAACCAAATCCACACGTTACCACCAAATCCGTGTACCTGATTGGTCAAAACTGCTAATACTGGCAACGAGTGTTCAATGGTCACTTTTTGTATGTAAAGTTAAAGTCAAAGTCCACAATTTTTCACGCACCTAGGAGTGTGAAATTTGTTCTCCGCATTTGACTCATCCCCTAGGGGAGTGGTGAGCTGCAGACACAGCTGTGCTCGGGAACCATTTGGTGGTTTAACCCCCCAATCCAACCCCTTAATGCTGAGTGTCAAGCAGGGAGGCACTGGGTCCCATTTTTAGTCTTTGGTATGACTCGGCTGGGATTTGAACCCAGATCTTCCAATCTCAAGGCGGACACTCTACCACATGGCCACTGAGCTGGTGTAAAGCCCAAAAATGGTCCTAAAAACTTGCCTGTGAACAACTGACTTTATTATAGAACTCGATTGAGTGAGTGTGATGTCACCCATAGAAAATAACTCACTTCCAGCTAAATTAAGCCTATTAAATTGTCATTTTTCTGCGATATGGACATCGCCATGTTGGAGCCAGATGATAGTGATTGGTCCGAGTTGGACTGAGACAACGTTTCTATGACAATTGCTGTTGTCAATCCGGAGGGAGCCTGTCGCAAGCCACTTCCCTACCACTGACAGCAGGTTAATCAAACATTGGAGGTGGAGGCCAGCGGGCACCACATGCTTTTACTGAGGCATCTAATTGGTCAGTTCATAAATTGAATAAAATACGAAAAAAAATATAAAAAAAAAAAAAGTATCAGAGCAACAATGGTTATTCTGACAAATATAATTGAGTCTAAGAAGAGTCTGTGGGTACTTCCTATATATGGAATGGTGGGGGGGGTCACTCAATCCAGTTCTCTTTATACAGTCAATGTTGTGAACATTATAGTTTTCAATGAGGAAGCCCGAAACACGCATTACATGGACTTTTAATTGAAAGTGGCCTCTTGAACACACCTAGCTAGATCTCAGCTGCTGTTTGACAGCGCGGATCTGTGAGTTTTGAGAAGATTTACCATTTTCCCGCAGGAGCGCCCGTCATTCCAGGTGTAGGAGCCACTGGAGAACTCGCTGCACGCGCTCGACAGCGACAGCTCGCTGCTGCTGCAGCTGCTGCGGGGATAGATGGGAGCGGGCGCCGTCAGACTCAGCTGGCTCAGACATTTGGCCACAGGGACACCTGGCTTTCCATTCGAATGAACCTCCTTTGGCGGGAGAAAAAAAAAACAACAAAAGAAATGAGTCATAACTTTCTCTGTAAAGCATTTTCTGGTGCAATAACTCCAGCTCGTCGGCTGATCTGATTAGGGCCCCAATGGAGAGATTTGAAATGAGAGGTTACTAATGTCGTGAAGGTGCGACTCCTGTGCATTGCTTAACACGTCGCTTTAAATGATATCTGCACTTCCCGATGATTCGCTATCCACTCGGGGACTATTCGTTTTTCATTTAGTAAGTCTCCCTCTCCGATAGCGCGCATTTCAGTTGATCAGATAGCATTCTCAGCGGACTCGAAGAGAAACTCATTTTCAGACCGTGATGCATAATACATAAGATAATGCACTATGATGTCCTGTGGAGTCACTTTTACCCAGTCTAAATCGATGGTTTGCTGGTAATATGATTAGGATTTATTCCTTTTAGGGCCAAGTGATACCTCCTGCCGGTATTTTTGTATCTTAAATCTTTCGTCCAACAGCGTGCCGTCAACAAAAATATCTTTTTATTTCTCTTCATGCTTACGTTGGAAGGGGAGTCTGTATTCCTGGAAAGGAGGAACGCCTTGCTCCTCTCCGGCTCCAGAAGCAAATCGGCCGCAGACAGATCCATGATCCGCGAATGGAGTTTCTGAAATTCAAAAAAACAGTTTTTTTTTGCAGTAAAAAATCCCCAAAAATTCAGAAGTGAAGCGGAATAACTATAGAACTTCTCCCTACTTTCACAGCTCTCATTAATGAAATCAGAGGAGAAAGAGTCTGAATAGAAAATAATTGCATTAGGGAGTGAGGGATTCCTTTGATTTTCCTAGTTTTTTTTTTTTTTTAAAGTTAGGAGCCACTCTCTTCTTAACTTTAGTGCTCAAAAGCAAATACATCTCCACACATTCATCTCAGAACTTAATTACACATTATTCCCTGAGCTCAAATTAACTTAAACTGTACTATATGGAGGAAAGGACATTTGATTGTAAGCTACATTTCATTCAGCGGCTCTTCTCTTTTGCCTTACATTTTTTTTTTTAAATGTTACTGATGTGCGCAAGTAGACTTGAAAAAAAGAAGAAAAATCAATATATATTTATAAAAAAAAAAAAAACATGTTTAAGAAATAGCAGCCACCTTAAGAAACTTCCTTTCAAGCCCCAAGAACATAAAAAATGAAATCTTTCTTTCTTGACAGCTTCTATTGACTTTTTGTTTGCAGTAAAAGCCGCCCTCTAAACAACTTTTGAGGAGAAAAACAAAACCAAAAAAAAAAAAAATATCTGCGCATGAAACCAGAACTTTTTGCTGTTTGTTTGGTCTCTGAAGAGTTGTGTGTCTTTGCCTGTGGATGTAATGCAACCAGCAAATGTTTTTCAGTAAAAATAATCTTTCAGGGATTTTTCTAAAAACATGCAATGATTTTAACATAGAAGTGTCTTTTTAGGTAAAAAGTAAAGATTTCCTGCTGTCTTGTTGTGATGCATGGATGACTTTGGCTGCTGTCATCCAGGATGGGAGTGGCTGAAGTGTCGCAGGGGCCTCTGATCTTATCATTGGGTGCTGGATTTCACCTTTTCAGCATCCTCATCAAGGATTCAGTCAATAGTGCCACGGGGTCACGGGAGGGAGTGGGGGGTTGGAAGACGGTCGAAGGAAACGGTAGATGACAAAGCCGGCTCTTTGAGTTTCAATGCCAACGTCAAAGTCAACGAAAGTAATCGTAAAGCTCCTGTTCGTGCTGACAGGACTGTAATACATTATGCGATTATTAGCCTCCTGATGGCTTGAATGACTTCATTTTCCAAACCCTTATGAGACTCGGGAAGAAATAACGACTTCCTGGTTTTATTCTTTGTTACTTTCTTTTCTTTTTTTTTTTTATCGCGGTTGTATTTCAAGACTACCTTCTGAGAATAGCGGCGAGGAGAAGTTTCAACAATTTCTACGGTTGTCAAGAAGACAGAAGGCAACGTGACAAAAGCACTGTAAGTGGAAAATAGTTCTGATTTTTTTTTCTTTGGTTTATTTTCGCTTTGTTGTGTTTTTCTTTAACTGTTCTTTTGTATTTTTAAGCTAGAATTACTAATTTCTAGATTTTAAAAGTTGATTGATACAAGTTTAACTTTTTTGTTTACATTCAATTTAATCAAAAATGTTTAAAGAGAAATGTCCACTAATTTTATACGTTCATAAAAGTACTTTTTTTTTTGCTGTAGATAGCTTTGTAAATCATAATTAATTATATATATATATGAATTAAATTTGCTGCAAACAAGGATGATTGTTACTCTGTAAAAAGTGAAATATTGAGTAAATTACCAAACGTTCTCTAATTTGTTAAAATTAAAAGTATTAGTTTTCATCAAATTAACATTTTGAGTTCATTTATGGTTTATTCAACAAGATGAATCCAATAAATTATTAGTTTAAAAACAAATAATATATAAAACACAAAAATGTGTTCTTTACTTGTCATGCTAATTCTGTTTTTTTCAGATAGCTTGCTAGCTAAATCCTGGAAACTTTTATTTTTAGTCTATAACACAAAAAGTTTATACTTTAATGTTATTTCACAGACTAATGCATCAGTAATAATTATTCGAAAAAGTCAAAAGAAATTATTCTAAAAAAGTGTTTACTTGACAAACTAAGTCAACTTTATTTTTTCAGATAGCTAGTTAGCTATAGCTAGTTAGCTAAAGATAACGAAAACCTTTATATCTAAAAGTTCTCTAAAAGATTAATCCTAATTATTAATAATTGATTTTAAAAAATAAAACAATAATACTTAAAATAAAAGACCTGAGAAGTACTTACTTGATGTGCTTAGTCAATTTTATTTTGTTAGATACCTAGCTCACTTTAGCCTGAAAGCGTTAATTTCTAGAAGACAAGACTAAAAATTATACCAAAATGTTCTTTCGAAGATTACTATGAGTAATAAAGGATTGTATAAAATTAATTAAAAAAGAAAACAGAGAAGAGTTTGCTTGACATGTTAAGTCAATTTTATTTTTTCAGATATATGGCTAGCTTTAGCTTGAAAGCTTCCATCTAGACTCTAGATAACACCAAAGGTTATTTCAAGCTATTTCAAAGATTACTATGTCCATAATAAATGATTATAAAAGTAAAAACTAATAAAAAAACATCAAAGTATTTGCTTGACATGCTAGATTCTTATTCATCTGTGATTGCTAATTTTAAGTCAATTTTTTCCTTTTTGTAATTTTTTTTCTTCTTTTTTACAAGTTTTGTGTTGGTTGTTATCTAACTTTTGAATATCACTTTGGACAAGAAAAAAATGACAATTAAGGCAGAACCTCAAAGTAATTAAAAAAATAAAGCCAATTTCTTGAAGCAAATACATTTTTTGTTAACTAAATGTTGTTAGGTTTTATTCTGAAAGGCAATTTGCCTAAGATCTACAACACTTTATGTTAAAATAAATACATATCAAAAGTTAATCTTTGCAAATGAACCAAAAAGCTTAAACACACCAAGTGTTTTCATCTTTATAATGAACAGGCAGTCGTTATTTTACTCATCCATACCAGTGAGAGCCACGTGAATGTAAAGCAACAACTAATAATACCTTCACATCCTTTATGTTCTGAAATAAATATAGCTGTTCTTCACAGCTCTCCTACACGTGATTAGAGAGATGATAATGAAAAAAAAAAAACAGTAGCCTCAGTAATCAAGAAGAAAATATAACTGCTGCTTTATTTGTGCCAATCTGTCAGACTAATTCCTTTCAGGTTTAAACTTAAAGGCAGTTTCAAGCTTCAAAGTTCACTATAGATTCTTGACCTGCATGAACATTAATCATCTCAGCTCACAGGAAAAACACTGCCTATTAGAAGCAGCCCTGTTGACTTCACAAGGTCACATCTTCTCTAGATTAAACCCCTTAGTTCCATTATTGGTATCATTAATTGCAGGTTCACCTAATGCATTAGTCACATCAGTATGAGGGGCTTGACCCATACACATACTGCAGGTTTTGGGTTGTCCTGTTTGCAGCGAGGGTCATAGAAAAACGCAATTGGCATCTTAATGGGAGTGCATTTTGGCAGTGAGAAGTGCGTGCGATTATCACCTGAACAGCACAAACGGACTATTGCGCAGGGTTCAAGGGGGTGTGAAAAAGGGAAATTTCGAACATCCAAAATATGGGAAACCCTTGCGTTGCACTGACTTCACCTTCAAGGTAAGTTCACAGTGTCCACATTGACTCAAGCACCCACTTTAAATGAAAGGTCTATGTAGATGCACGGAACGCAGAATTTGGGTTTCCGCGTCTGGAAATTTCACTTTCGCATATCGCTACACTCATTTTAAAGTTGGACTCTACGTACAAAACCGGCGTTCATTGATTGTGCGGTGAATTTCAACTAATAGAACTTCTTAACTGCTAAATTGTTGGTTTGGTATTAATGTGTGTAGAGTCCTTTTCAAACACAAGGACCAACTGTAGTAAACCTGATCACGAAGGAGGAAGTAATAATTGCAGTATGTGTCTTGGCAAAATTATATAATACCAAGACACACTCTTATAGAAATAAAAATATATTTACCGAAAATACGTGTGTATATAATATATATAATATAATATATTACTATATATATATTTATATATATATATAATACATATATATATATACTTTATATTATATATAATATATACAATATAAATTGCATATATTATATATCTTAATTTATTTATGATAATATAATACATATAAATATATTCATATAATATATATATATTATATAGCCTGGAAACACGTTCAAGCGAAAATTTCTAAAGGTTGTGTAACGCGCGTATATGCGTAGTAATATGTTAATGCATATTAATATATATATAATATAAACTTTATTTATATATGTATAATAAATACATATAAATATATGCATATATTATATATATATAAACGTAATTTATTTATGTATAATATAATACAATATAAATATATTCATATATTATATATATATATATATATATATATATATATATATAGCCTAGGAAACACACGTTCAAGCGAAAATTTCTAAAGAAAGTTGATGTAAACGCGCGTATATGCGTAGTAATGCAGTCTGTTAATGCATATTAATATATATATATAAACTTAATTTATATATGTATAATATAATACAATATAAATATATGCATATATTAAATATATATATATATATATATATATATGTATATGTATTATATATATATATAATACATATATAACATAATGTATTATAAACATATAATATTTAAATATATGCATATATATATATATATATATTAATATTGAATTAACAGGCTGCATTACTACGCATATACGCGTGTTTACATCAACTTTCTTTAGAAATTTTCGCTTGAACGTGTGTTTCCTTGGCTGGTGTGAATGTTACATTACTTACACTTCAGTGTTATATAAGTCTTTGTTAAGACCTTTCACCCGCAGCATACCCATAGAAAAATTACATGAACATTTTTGCTCTTCGAGCATTCTTAAATTTTGTGCTGGCCACCTGTACAGACTTGCCCAATTTTCATCCCAGCACTTATCCACCCATAAGAGCAGCCGAGACTAAAGCCCACAAATACCACTGAAATCACCTAAACCTGCAGCATTGTATTGTTCTTCTTCTTTTTTGTTACTCAATTTACTTCAGTTCTGTCTCTTTCCATTTCGCTCTCAGTTTGTCACCTTTGGCTCCCGTCTCCTCCGCTATCTCATCTCCCTCCATTTTTTCACCGCGGTGCTCTTACTCTCTTATCTACCCTTCCCTCTGCATTCTCATCTCTCAGGTCTTTTGTCTGAGTGGACCGACAGTGCCTTATTCTCTTTTTTTTTTCCTCCGCTGACAGCTTCCTGCTTTCATACGCAGACATCCAGAGCCCGACGGCAATCTGCACAATTACGTCGAGCCGTACTTTCGGGGGAGGGGTTTATTGCGCTGCCACGCCGCATCACAGCTGAAATGAGATGGGTTAGGGTGCGCGGCGTTGAGCCCGACTGTAAAGAACTACCTGCGACGCACACAAACACTTTTCAGTAAATTGGTGCTTTCCGAACGACCGGTGCGATGACCTGAGGCAATTTTCAGCCTCAAAGTGAGGAGTTACAGGAGAATCTAAGTGCGGGGGAGGGTCAGCTGGACGGGTCCGCAAATTGCACATTAGAGTTCTGGTCCCGCCAGCATTTCTAACGGTTAGCTAAATTCATTTTGATCGTGCTGCCGGCTTTTGGGAGGGCACCCACTTTTTGGGGGTGAACTTGTTTTTCCGAGTCTGAAAGAGAATTCTAATATAAGCCAAAAAAGTCGCCGAAAAGACGTAGAAAACAAAGAAAAGAAATGCTCAACTTCCAATTGAACCGTGTGAAGCAAACAAAAAAACAAGGAGGTATTGCCCTATGCTTGCCGAACGACTGGAAAACACAACCAATAATAGCTCCGGAGAATAAAACATGATGGACAGAAGAAAAATAGTCCCATAGAGGCTTCCGTGTTTGCTTTCTAAGCCCAGAGCAGTTTGATAAAAAAAAAAAAAAACAACTTCAAAGGCTTAGAACAAGACGTGTTCTTGTTTAGATAAGGATTTGTACAGTTTAACGAAACTCTGGTCCCAGCGGAATTTAACCAGCGTCAAACACAAGAGGTGTTTGTGGTCAAATTCTATGGGGTCAACACAAGATCATCTAAAGGGAACGAATTAGGGAAAAACAAATCTTAAAAGACATTTAAGTTTAAATTGTAAATTTGGTAAAATATATTGAAATTAAAATATATATATACTTTTTACTTGAAACCAAAACTATAAACCTAAAGCTTTTACCAATTTAATATATATATGTATTCATATATATATATATTATTATATATATATATATATATATATAATAAAGTTTATTTCTCAGAGCTGTTGTTTTGCATTTTAAATTTTTGTCTGTTTTGTCTCTCTCATTCTTTGTTTTACAGTTTTGGTTCCAATTTTTTTTTAGATGTTGAACCGATTTTTACGTGGTAGCGACTAGGTTTAGGACTGGCGCGCAAAAACACTGTGTTTTTGTAAATTTGGGTGTTTGTAAATCGAAATTAAAGTTTGGAAATTGAAATTTTGAAACAGGATGATCTCTCTTCCTCTGCTTTTGTGTAGTTCAGAAAAAAACCCAAAAACATTTGGGGTGGGGCAGGTGAGGGGGTGGGGAATAATTGGCGTTTACCTGAAGGAGGAGGTCCGAAGCCGGCTTTATCTTCTGCTGGAACAAAACGCTCAGCGCCCGATTCTGCTGCTCCAGATCAAAAACTCTAGTCCGCAGCTTCAAGCATTCCTCTCTCAGATCCTAATTTTAAGAAAAGGCAGAAATGTATATAAATAAACAACTTTGTTCAACCGTGTCAACGTCAACAGACGTTACATTAAATATTTAGGAGCACTGAGACATAAAGGAACAAACCTTCTGAGTGAGGAGCGCTTGCACGACTTGGTTAGCGACCTTGAAGAGAGAAAAAAATATATTTCTTCAGAAGTTTGAAAATAAAGAAAAACATAAACAAACGATCTACTCTTTCAAAAAGTATTTGCACCCATCGTAACTTTTTTTATTTGCACATTTGTCACATTTAAATTAATTAGATAGCTGGACAAACGTTTATAAAACTTAAATAATTTGCACAAATTATTATTATTTTTTTAATATTTGCACCCTAAGTTACTTGTGCCATCTTTGCCAATAGTAAAAGTAATCCATTATTTTTATTTTTGTTTAGCATATTTGTCATATTTAAATGGCTTAGATCATCAAGCAAATGCTAACTTTACCAACCAGAATACGAAAATCTGCCAATTTTTGAAGAAACAAATGCCATGATGTGGAAAAGTAAATGCGCCCTTCGCCACTTTTAACTGTAACTCGTGTTTTGAATGATTAAAAAAGTGTCTCTGGAGAAATTTGTTCCAAACTTGTTTTTGAATATTTTAAATTGCAGCCGGAAGCTTGAAAAGTATTTGCACCCATCCCAACTAACTACTTTGCATATTTGTCTTAAACAAAACCTTAATAAATGCAAATATATTAATCAAGTAAACACCACAATTGTATTTTTTACTGAGGAAACAAACGCCCAATGTGAAAAAGTAAATGCCCCCTTTTTTTTTTTTCCATTTTTGGAAACGGTAACTGTTATTTTAGGAAATCTTTTGTGTTACCTTTTAAAAAATTGTGGAATTTACGCCCATTTGGCGACTAATGAGTACAAAGTTATTACAAAAATAAAGAATTTGCACCCATCGTGACTTAATTTTGCTCATTTGTCACATCTAAATTATTTAGATCAAGGAAAAAAAAATGTAACTAGAGATATAATATTGTTTTTTTATCCAAGAAACAAACCCTCTTATATGAAAAAGTAAATGCCCCCCTGCCTACTTGTCCCATGTTTGGCACGAGTAACTGTGAAGCCGTGTGTAATTTCAATAAGTCAAGATTTTAGAGAAACTTTTGTTTATTCAACTTTTAAAAATTTGTTGAATTTACACATTTGGAGAGTAATCAATACAAAGCCTTAAAAAAGTATTTGCACCCATCATGACTTTTTAGTTTGACAAAGATTATTGAACAAGTATTAGCATGACTTGAGTAACTACAAAAAATATTGTTTTTTACATATACTACATATAGCCTCATGTAAATAAGTAAGTGCCCCCTTAGTTTCTTGTATTATCTTTGCCACCCGTAAATATAAAAAGTGTTTTAAATAAATAAAACTGTCTCTGTAAGAGTTTAGAGCGGCCATTATTTTAAAATTTGTTTAATTCACACATATTTGGAGTGTAATTAATAAAAGATTTCAAAAAGTATTTGCACCCATTTGAGCATGCTTACTTAGATGATTTAAAAAAGTGTTTACATTACAAATATGTCATCTAAGAAACAAACAAACCCTTGTGAAAAAGTAAGTACCCCCTTCGTCACTTGTATCCTCTTTGGCAACAGTGTTCAAAATGAGTAAAAGTGTGTTTTTTGAAGACTTTTCTGCGACCCTTCGTTTAAATTTCATTGAATTTACACACATTTAGAGGATTTTGAGACATGTTTTGCCCTGAGGAGAGACAAACAAACAGTAAACAAACTCTTTGTCTTTTAAAGGCAGAAGATCCACAGATCCGCCTGCTGCTTTGGTATGTGTCTCAGTTGATTTCTCCCACGGCTCCCACTTCCTAATGGCTGTATTGAAAGCGGCGGGATGACGAGGGAGCAGAGGTGCGCCCGGCTTAAGTGCTGCTGTATCTGAGCCAAACCACAGGGCCGTCGGAGAATCCGCTCCGATTACCGCACATTGATTGCTCATTAATGGCGTGTGAAGCTGCTTCGCTCGCTCTGCCTTATCAAATGAGGGTAAATATGGCCAATCGAGCCCTTCCTCTAGTTACAGATCAGTGGAACTGCCAGGTGATCAAACATTTTTGAGTCAACGGGCTTTGAACTGCACACAGTTGGACTTCAAACGACAAATAAAAGTGGCCGCACGCTGAATTTTAAAGAGAAACGGAGAGATTAGAAGCATCATTTCTAGTTAGGGAGCCAGCGTTTGGGTTTCCACACTTCTAAAGATGGATCATTACAGAAGCAACCAAAACAAATAGGAACGCTGTTTGATGGAGCGGAACGACAGCGGCATTTAACATAAAGACGCATCCGTGCACGATGCACCTTTCAAACTGCCGTCTCCGAGCCAATTTGGCCCGCTCGTCCTTCCTGATCAAACCTCCTCGTCGCCCCTCTGTGCCAAGGCAAATTCAACAGCAGCCTCTCTTGCTGGGACCCCAAGGGGGGGAGGGTTTCATTCCCCTCATGTGGCTCCCATAACAGCACTCTCGCAAACAACCGGAGGGCTGGAAAGTGCTGGTTGTTATGTAAAGCATCTCTTACATCCGGCTGTGCGGCAGCTGCTGGGACACTCGTTTTTATGGACAAATACGATCAATAAAGATTGTTGTTAAAGTAAGTTGGACCATAAATTTATTCAAAATGTACACATGATATTTAGCCAGCCCCGCCATGGGTGCAGATAGAATACTGAGGGGGGGCAAGTCTAATTGGGCTGAGACTTTATCCCTCAAAACTTAGAAAAAATTATCCATAATCCATCTTTGTCTTTGATCTTTATGATGTGTTCAATAAGTTTTATGTTAATTCTCTGCATTTACCGGGCTAGGGACAGGCACCAGCAGCCCAGTCAGCAAGGCTAAGTGGGCTCCATATGGTTTAAAAGTGGGGAGAAAATGTGGGCCCCAATTGGGTTTGCCAACATTGGATAGCATGGCATGGTAACGAGCTCCGCTCTAGCGAGCTCTGCTGTATCAAGCTAGCGAGCTCCTCTTTAGCAAGCTAGTGAACTCTGCTTTGTCGTGTTCAACTATAGAATGCTAGCTAGCTCCTCTTTAGCTCGCTAGCGAACTCTGCTTTGTCGCGTTTCACTGTAGAATGCTAGCTAGCTCCTCTTTAGCGAGCTAGCAAGGTCTGCTTTGTTGAGTTCTACTGTAGCATGCTAGCGAGATCCTCTTTAGCGAGGTCTGCTGTGTCGAGCTAGCGAGCTCCTCTTTAGCTCGCTAGCGAACTCTGCTTTGTCGCGTTCCACTGTAGAATGCTAGCTAGCTCCTCTTTAGCGAGCTAGCAAGCTCTGCTTTGTTGAGTTCTACTGTAGCATGCTAGCGAGATCCTCTTTAGCGAGGTCTGCTGTGTCGAGCTAGCGAGCTCCTCTTTAGCTCGCTAGCGAACTCTGCTTTGTCGCGTTCCACTGTAGAATGCTAGCTAGCTCCTCTTTAGCGAGCTAGCAAGCTCTGCTTTGTTAAATTCTACTGTAGCATGCTAGCGAGATCCTCTTTGGCGCGGTCTGCTGTGTCGAGCTAGCGAGCTCCTCTTTAGCTCGCTAGCGAACTCTGCTTTGTCGCGTTCCACTGTAGAATGCTAGCTAGCTCCTCTTTAGCGAGCATGCTAGCGAGATCCTCTTTGGCGAGGTCTGCTGTGTCGAGCTAGCAAGCTCTACTGTAGCAAGCTAGTAACCTCCTCTTTAGCTTGCTAGCGAACTCTGCTTTGCCAAGTTCTACTGTAGCATGATAGCGAGCTCCTCTTTAGCAAGCTCTGCTGCTTAGAGCTAGCAAGCTCTACTGTAGCATGCTAGCAAGCTCCTCTTCACAGCAAGCTAGCGAGCTCTGTTGTATTGAGTTTCCTATAATTGGGGTGGGGAGCAGGTCTATCACTATCTGCTCTTGTTTGATTGTTCTCATTTGGAATAAAAAATAATAAATAAATTAAAAACTGCTAAATTAAAAACCATTAACTGTTGTCTCAACATGGCGGCTTGCGTATGGCAAAAAAAAATTGGCGACTGAATTGG